>OY728120.1:1016164235-1017414235 GCA_963277665.1 Viscum album | reverse complement strand
TATATCAGAATGTATATATAAATTGATGTATACATATTATAAATATATGTATATAATTACTGCGCATAATTATACATAAATAGTTACTGAATGTATATAAATAAGAAACATATATTTACACATAAAAACACACACAAATACATAAAGAATCATACATGTCAGAATATATATATATATATATATACAAATTTATATATGAATATATATATATATATGTATGTATATATGTATATGTATGTATATATGTATGCATGTATATATGTATATGTATAATTTTAGATATATTAAAAATATATATAATTACATATTTTAATTATATAACAAAATGTAATTATAAATATATAACTTCAAATTTTATATATAAAAATTACTGATGAAGAACCCACTAGGTTTTCAAGACATTTTTGTTGATGGTGATCCTACCAAGAGAATGATTTTTATGTATTTTTTTTATGGGTTTAAAGAGTACATACAATTTATGAACCTTATGTATTGAATAAAAAGGAATTGAAACTAAAACTGGAAGGCCCTTGCACATAAAATGGTTATTTTCCATGGTATTTTTAGTGTTTCCATGTTTAAGGGAAGTGATCATGTCATATGTGATGAAATAGTAAAGAAAATATTTATCTTGCAATGTTCCCAAGGGAACTACCATGGCTAAAGCATGATGAACTTGGCCTTTTACCTATGGTGATTGATGATCATAGTGTGTGGTGTCTGGAGAGATTGTGAATGTAAATGGAGTCTTACTAAAGATTAAATTTGTTGGTAACAAGGAAGGAAACAAAATTATAACCATATAATTTAAATTTTAGTGAATTCATCATTGTAAAAAGAAAGGAAAAAAGGATAAAAATCAATAATGTTGTTTTTGATGATTTTATTAGTCATAAAATTTGGAATCTGAGGGGGAGATAAAAAATATTCTTGAAAGAAAAGGGAATGAGGAAAATATTATACATTTGGATCTGGTAGTTCATCAGATACTGAGGAAAAATATTCTGAAGTTGATGGTAATTTTGATTCTTTTGATTCTTCCATTGATCATAGTTAAAGTGATGAAAAGTGTATAAAACTAAAGTGATCATCAATGAGAGAAAAACACTGACACATTAAGAAGAGGGATATATGATATGAGAACAAATAGTGTTAAGATATGCAATCAAAAAGAAAAAGAAAAAATGTCAGATAATTCTACTAGAAGTGAGAGTACATGTGAAAGTATATCCAACCATATTGATAATGATTTTAGATTGTATAATCTCAAGACCATTAATTATTGGGATTTATAACCTCTGATATACTAAAGTTAACCCATCGTAAGCTTTTAGTGTAGAATAAAGCACCTAAAACTCCCTAGACTAGAAGATTCCCATGACATTAATGTACCATAAAATAGAAGTCTAGCTACACCTAATCCACTACATAGAGTCATTCCCCTCACATACTCAAACAATCAAGACTCATAGAAATAAACATTTAAATGGAAAAATAAGAAAACAAAAATTGGAATATAGGGAATTACATGGTTCAAATGTTAGTACTAAATCCATGAGAGAATACTAATTTATCTTTTCATTTTATAGTTACATTGGATCAATGTTTGAAATCACTAAGAGGTGCATGTGATTAATTAGTGATCATTTTCATTTTTATAATAAAGTTTCTTAACTTATTAATAAATATTTATTAAACTTTGAAAGATAGTTAGTGTTATAATCTACTCAAATATAAATCTCAACCTCACCTTCTTTATGAAAAAAATATAAAGAGAGATATGGGAATTATATTGACAAGGTTTAGTACAAAGATCTAATATTTACTATGTTGGTTATTCCCCCCAACATGGATTCTTTTACTAACTTCTTTCTAGAATAAAAAGACACAAGAAAAAATTGATTATAACCCTAGTATTAGTCCTCTAGGTAACTCTAGTTATACCCCTCAACAATCGAATCTTCTAACTAAAATGGTTATACCCCCCAACTATCCTTTTTTATGTCCACTAAAGTCATAGCTAGTTATACCCCCATCCAATAATCATTTTCAGCAACTGATTATACCCATAGTTACCAGCCTTTCTTATTATTTTTTGATCCACTATAGAATGTTATTCACTTCCTCCACAAGAAATCTAGATCAAATTAACATGTGTATAAAATTTAGTATCTTTAACAACCATATTAAGAGTATTTTTTCCTTGAAACTTCCTCTTGATCTTTGGTAGACCTAGATGTACTCAATTTAATCTTTACCAAACTTTTTTAGGAACACTTACTCAGAAAATTTTCATCCATTCAGAATCTACTGGGTAACCTATGTCTAATGGCATCCTTTTGATGCTCCTTATTATTCTTCATTCATACCTACTATGTTCATTGTACCTCCATCTGATGGCTTCACCCGATGAACCTTGTCCGATGAATCAAGTTTTATTGTACACACTTTCTACTTTTACTGAGTAGAAACTCTATCAACAATTGTAACATTTTATTTATTTAATGGAAATCTAATCGAAGTTCCTCTATCTGATAGATCTCTGTCTGATATGTCAACTTCAACATGAAAAAAAATCTTCAGTACTTCAAATTTTTTTAGTGAATAATGTTAAGTACAATCGTACTAAAACCCCTTTATATAGGTTCTCACATATTGTAAATGGTGTGAACTCAAGATTATTTTCCCACTATAATGCCCCGAGCCCGCACTTTCAGATTTGGTGCTTAAAAACATTCTGTTTATTTTTTTATAAAAGATAACTGAAAAATAACCAATGCTTTGTACACTAGAGGACCTTTTACCAGTCTTGGTTCTATAGGATTAAACAACACTTCACATTTATCAGAATTGAAAAAAATAAAACAAATGCCTACTAATATTCTACGTGATAACTCCAAAAGTGTTGATATCTGACTTAGAGCTTCTATTATTCCTATGAAATAACATTTTAAAAGGAGGGGTGAGTATTCAATTTTATAGTAAGGGGTTTTGAAATTGTTGAAATACTTTTTAGAAAATATTTCTTTGGAAATAACTTTGATAAATGCTTTAAAAAATTCTTTAGATAATAATATAAAAATACTTTTTGAAATACCCTTTGAATACTTAATTGAAATTACCTACATTTAAAATAATATACCACTTTTGAAATTAATTACATACAAAAATTGTTTTAAATATAATCCAGTGATTTTTAGAAAACATTACACAAGATTTTGAAAACAAAATATTGTGGCATGTGGAAACTTGAAACATTGAAGGCTATCTCGGGCATACCCACTTGTTGATAGATTGGGTTCACTCCCCAATTCCCCGCCATATTTACAACGTCCAAGTTCAAGGTTTTATAAAAACATTTTAAGCTTTATTTACATACATATACATTTTTCACTGGGTTTTTCTACTTCATAAATTAAAACATAGAAACATAAATATCTATAAATATATTCTCATTTAAAATCATATCCTATATTTGAAGAAACAGAATCTCATCAACGTTGCATAAATACATGATTTGTTTCTGATTGAATAATCATCATTCATGTATTTAAATTACATTTATTCTCAAAATCATCACTTTGAAAGTAATTTACTTCAAGGATATACTTTATTCAAAACACAAATAATATAACTAGTACATGTATGCATGATATGTCATGATCTAAGATGATGACCATATCCTATAAATGAAATTCATTATTTTATATCAACTTTGTGCACATGACATGATAGTATTAATTATTTAAAAATATAAATAATAAAATGATATCATAAGTAACTTTTATTTTTTAGGTAAAAATTAATAATAAAGTTATAGATCATTATTTTCTTTCAAAAATAATGATCCTATAACTCTGAAAATAATAATGTTTTCAGTATTTTAAAACCAAAATTAGGTTTCTTTAAAAATAAACATATATAATTAATTAGAAAATCCCTTTGAAATCTTATAGAACTTTTTAAGAAAAACGCACATGACATAAGAATTTTAAAACAATACCATTGAACATAAAAAATTAAAATTCATATCAAATACGATTCTCAAAATAGAATTTTCATTATAAAAATAAATTCTCTTACGCAAAACTAGAAAATTGAAATTATAATTGAAATAAATATACCAAATTACCTTAGAAATTAAAATAAAATAATGAAACAACTTAATTAATTTGAGATTTAAGATCTGAATTTGAAAATAATCAAAGAATATCCCTTACGCATAACCATAAAATTAAAATCATAATTTTGAAATAAATAAAATAACTTTATCTTACTTATAATTTTTAATACTTGATTGAAAATATATAAATTCCCATACAAATAAATTCTTAAGGAAAGAAAATATTTGAAAATAAAAAATAAAACTATCCCTTAAAAATTATATTTATAGAAATATTTAGTTCTTCATAGTGGAAATATTGCTTGAATTCATACTCTCTGATTCATAGAATGGATAACGAAATTAAAGGAATAAGTTGCCTCAATAGACTCACAATAGAAAAAAGAAAATAAAAATGAAAGGCAGAGCTACTCATTTCTTGGAGTAGATACTACCTATTTATAGAATGAAGGATTTAGTTTTTATTTAAGATGAAGTGTGTGACTGATAACTAAAACTAGGACAACCAATTATGTCACTAAACACAAATAGTAGCTTCATTTAACGTTTCATTGAATTTTGAAACAAAGGAAAGAACTATTTCAATTGGATGTTAATATCCAATATATTTTTATAAGCAGTCGAAAGATACATGATAAAATCGATGAATAAAAATACAATGCAAAAGCAGATGATAATAGAAAAGTAGATATCATTTTGTTTCAAAAGTATACATCTTTTGAAACTAGTCAAGACTTCATCACGACCCATCAGACCACAACCACATAAAAATTTGACAAAATTGGTATATGCATATCAAAAAAAAATACTTAGAAAATGACCAATGCTGGTCCGATGATGACAAAAGATGAAATCGAATAAAAAATACAGCAACAAGACAAATAATCATTTAAAAATGGATCTAGAATGAGATTCAAATATAAAAAATTCAATAAATAAAACCTACCTGCGGTCCTAGATGATGCAAAGAAGATATACAAAACTGTAGATCATTTCCCCCCCAAAATCTCATTCGAAGCACCTTTGCAGTCAAGATTCGGCTGGAAACACTCGATGACATTTGATCTGAACTCAAACTGAAACCCTAATCTTGTCCAAGATCAGATTCAGCTCACTCAACCTTCCTACTCGCACGATGATGGCCTTAAACTCTTCACCTGACTTAATTAAATCTCGAACATATTTTGGTGTCGAAGACCCTTTTAGCGCCGAGCTTTGCCTTCGCTCGATTACCCTACTCAGCCTCAAATCGCATAGATTATCCCTTTCCCTCTGCTCTACTCCTTCAAGACCCCTTAACCCGATTCTTGGTTCACCATTTTTTTAATTTCATTTCATTATTTTATTTTATATAAAATAAAAAATTTAATATATAAAGTTTTTTATATATAAAATATGTATAATAAAATCAATATAAAGTTATATTTTAAATTATATTACTTAAATTTATAATACATATCCTTTAATTTGTTATTTTTTATAAGACTGATTTTAATAATAAAATAGAAATTTTCACATAATTTCATATTTCTAATACATTCATAAAAATTTAAAAGTTAAAATACATTTATTTTAATATTTATTTATTTAAAATAAATGAAATTCAATTATGATTATCATTTAAATAATTAATAAAATTGTATTCATATAAAAAGAATTCATATACTTATAATACTTTTAATTCTTAATTGTAAAAGTAAATCAATTTAATATATATAATTTTTGATTTAAATGTTTTATAATTTTATTTATTAATATTTTCATAATTTAATACTAATAATCATATACAAATAATTTACAAATTAAATTATTTTTAGAATATTAATAATTATAATATTTATTTATCATTATGAGTGAAGTATATAATATATTTCTTAATTTATTTAAATCCATTTATTATTCACTTTTAAATTTTCAAGAAGTTACATTCTCCTCCGTTGAATGAATTATGGCATCGCAATTTGTTCATCGGACTTAAGAAAATTCTGAATTTCCTTCTTTAGAATTAAAGAAGTTCTAATGGGATCTAAATATCTAAATAAAATTCTAATGCATAGATTTTTTTTCCTCAAAAGGAAACATCTAATATCCAAAGTTGTCTAGACCATTCCTTTGATACTAATTATAATGACCCGAGCCCTCGCTTATAGATTTAGTGTTTAAAAACATTCTGTGTATTTTTTTATAAAAGATAACTAAAAAGACAAAATGCTTTGTACACTAGAGTACCTTTTACCGATCTAGGTTCTAGATAATTAGAAAACACTTTATATTTATCATAGTTGAACAAAAAAAAACAAATGTCTACTAAAATTCCATGTGCTAACTCCAAAAGTATTGATGTCCAACTTAGAGCTTCTATGATTCTTGTAAAATAACATTTTAAAACGAGGGATGGGTATTCAATTGCTTAGTCAAGGGTTTTGAAATCGTGTAAATGCTTTTTTGAAATTCTTTCTTTGGAAATAACTTTGAGAAATGCTTTCAAAAATTCTTTAGACAATAACATAAACATAATTTTTGAAATACCCTTTGAAAACTTAATTGAAATTACCTACGTTTAAAATAATATAGCACTTTTGAAATTTCTCATGTACAAAAAATGTTTTAAATATAATCCAATGATTTTAAAAAAATATTTCACAATATTTTGAAAACAAAATATTGTTGAATGTGTAATCTTGAAAAATTAAAGGTTATCTGGGGCCTACCCACTTGTTTAGGGGTTGGGATCACTCTCCAATTCCCTAACATATTTACAACATCCAAGTGCTGAGTTTTGTGAAAACATTTTAAGCTTTCTTTATATACATATACATTTTTCACTAGCGTTTTCTACTTCATAAATTAAAACATGGAAACATAAATATATAAAAATATATTCTCATTTAAAATTATTTATGAGATTTGAAGAAACAAAATCTTATCGCCATTTCATAAATAGATGCTTTTTTATGATTGAATAATCATCATTTATTTATTTAAATTTCATTCATTATCAAAATCATCACTTCGAAAGTAATTTAATTCAAGGATATACTTTAATCAAAACACAAATAAAATAACTAGTATATGTATGCATGATATGTCATGAGCTAAGATTATGGACATATCCTATAAATGGCATTCATGATTTTATATCAACTTTACACACATGACATTCTAGTCTTAATAATTTAAAAATATAAATATTAAAATTATACCATAAGTAACTTTTATTTTTGAGATAAACATTAATAATAAAGTTACATACAATTATTTTCTTTCAAAAATAATGATCTTATAAATTTGAAAATAATAATGTTTTAAATATTTTAGAACCAAAATAAGGATTCTTTTAAAATAAACATATATAATAAATTATAAAATCCCTTTGAAATCTTGTATAAATATTTAAGAAAAATGCACATGATAGAATAATTTTAAAACAATACAATTAAACTTAAGAAATTCAAATTCTTATCAAATACGATTTTCCAAGTTGAATCTTCTTTATAAAAATAAAATCTATTATACAAAATCAAAAAATAGAAATTAAAATTGAAATAAATAAACCAAATTACCTTAAAAATTAAAATAAAATAATTAAGTAACATACTTAATTAATTTTAGATTTAAGATCTAAATTTGAAAATAATCAAAGAATATCCCTTATGCATTACCATAAAATTAAAATCATAATTTTGAAATAAAAAAACTAACTATCACTTACTAATAATTTTTAAAAATTGATTGAAAATAGATAAATTATCATACAAATAAATTCTTAAAGAAGGAAATATTTGAAAATAAAATAAAATTATCCCTTATAAATTATATTTATAGAAATATCTTGTTCTCCGTGTTGGAAATTTTGACTGAATTCATACTCTCTGCTTCATAGAATGGAGAGTGAAACAAAAGGAAGATGTTGCCTCACCATACTCACAACATCAGAAAGAAAATAAAAATACAAGGCAGTGTTTATCATTTATTAGTGAAGATACTCTCTATTTATAGAATGAAGGATTTTGTTTATATCTAAGATGATGTACGTGATTGATAACTGAAACTAGGATAACCAGTTATGTCACTAAACCCAAATAGTAGCTTCATTTAATGGTTCATTGAATTTTGAAACAAATAAAAGAACTATTTCAATTATATGTTAACATCCAGTATATTTTTATAAGTAGTCTAAAGATACAGTATAGAATCGATGAATAAAAATCCAATACAAAAGCATATGACAAATGAAAAGTAGATAAAATTTTGTTTCAAAAGAAGATATCACTTGAAACTGTTCGAGACTTCATCATGACGCATCAAACCACAACCACATAAAAAGTTGAAAAAATTGGTACATGCATATCATGAACAACACTTGGGAAATTACCACTATTGGTGTGAAGATTATAAAATATGAAATAGAAGAAAAAAATCTAGTAACAATACAAATTTTCATTTAAGAATGGATCTATAATGAAATTTAGATATATAGAAATTAAATGAACAAAACCTACTTGCATAACTAGATGATGCGAAGCAGATCTCCAAAACTGCCGGACATTTTATCCTAAAATCTCATTCAAAGCACCTTTGTGGTCAAGATTCAGCTAGAGACACTTGATGACATTCATTCTGGACTCAAACAAAAACCTTAAGCTTATCTGAGATCAGATTCATCTCGCTCGACCTTCCTCCTCGCACGACGATGGCCTTAAACTCTTCGGCCAACTCGATTAAAGGTCGAACATCAACCGGTTTGAAGCCCCTTTTAGTATAGAGCTTCACCTCTTATTGATTTACCTACTCGGCCTCAACTCATGCAGAGGACCCCTTTCCCTCTACTCTACTCCTTCGAGACCCCTTAACCCGATCCTTGGTTCACCATTTTTTATAAAATTTCATTTCACTGTTGTTTTATTTATATAAACTAAAACATTTAATATATAACGTTCATTATATGTATAAATATATTTAATAAAATTAATATAAAGTTATATTTTAAATTATAATACTTAAATCTATAATAAATCTCCTTTAATTTAATATTTTTTTATAGAACCAATTTTTAGTAATAAAATAACAATTTTCATATAATTTTGTTTTTTTAATACATTCATAAAACATTATAATTTAAAATACATTTATTTTAATATTTATTTATTTCAAATAAATTAAATCCAATTATGATCATCATTTAAATAATTAATAAAACTTTATTCATATAAAAAGAATTCATATACTTATAATACTTTTAATTATTAATTGAAAAATTAAATTAATTTAATATATATATTTTTTGATTTAAATATTCTAAAATTTTATTTACTAATATTTTTATAATTTAATACTAATACTCATATCCAAATAATTTATACGTTAAATTATTTTTAGAATCTTAATAATTATAATCTTTATTTATTATCATAAGTTAAGTACATAATATATTTCTTAATGTATTTAAATTTATTTATTATTCACTCGAAAGATTTTGGGATATTACACCCACTCATCTAAAACATGAATTTCAGATATTCTACTCATTTGAGATTCACTGGATGTTTCTCAATACTTATAGAATATTCATGATACTTCTTTGAATTATCTAGCATCTATGAACTTTTTTGAATTTATTTAATCTCAACATTAATGAAATTCTTCAGACTTTCTCAAACTCAGCTATATAACAAAATTTGATCAACCAACTTCATCATTTAAATATTTAAGGACTTTACAAAGTGTTTTTAAACTCCTTATAATTTCTCCATTCAGTGCATATTTGTCTATTTCACTCCATTAGGACTTCTCTTCCTGTTGGTATACCTTTAACATTTCTTCTTCTGATGAAATAATGAACATTCATCAACTATTTCACCTTCATCTGGTTTCCATTTATTATGAAACTTCCATATGACATGCTCAGTGATATCTCTTTCCAATGATATCTCATACATTACTCTATCTGATGATACTTTATACAAATCTCCATCTAATGAAATTATTATATCATCTCAAACTTCCTTATCCCCTTTCTATTTGGATATATTTATCCATTTGTTGACATGAAAAATATCTATCTATTTGTAATTTCATATGTATTTCCAATGGTCCTTTATTTGATAGCATTGGACTGCTAGCCTTTGTCTGATAGGCTTCATATAGCTTCTCTTTCCATTGCAACTTCATGAACTGTATTGGTTTTATCGATCTAATAGCTTCAAAAAGAAATTCTATGTATGGTTTAATCTTCCATTATATATCTAATTTTTCTATGTTAGAACATTGTAAATCATTATTTGTAAGGATGAAACAACATAGGTCAATCTTTATACAACCTTTTATTTAAAATTCATAACTCAGATCTCTATCTAATAATAAATTCTCCCACATTATATTTATTAAAACATATCCTAAACTCAATAACTTTTAGTATCCAACAAATCTTCATTTGGAACATAAAATATATTCCATCTGCTATTTTTGTGTTCAAAAAATTTTGTCTGAAAGTTCATACATTTATTTGTTTAGAAACTTGATTCTTTGTACATCCAATAACTTTGTATAATCATCTTACAAGAATCTTGATAAGGAACTTTTGTCCAAAGATATTTATCCTATTTGGTATGTTCAGAAACTAAAATTATTCTATAGCAATCCAACATGGAAATTTATCACTTTTTAGAAATGTATACAAGATTTTCTTAGATCACGAATGATTTAATATGTTAAGAATTTTGATGAAAAACTTGGATTTTTTTGATTTTCTTAAGGAACATTCTTATATTCCTCCATAAGGAATGTTATTATAACTTCTTTATTTGGAAAGTTTGTCTAGAAATTGTTGTTTAGAAAGTTTTTTTGGAACATCAAATTTCTCCAAAAAATTTCACATCAAACACATATTGATAATTTGATAATAAATGAAACCAAACACACTTGTGAATAATAATATCACCCTTTTTGTTTATTATCAATACCCATAAAAAACATGAAACTTGAAATATCTTCATCAACAATATGTGTACTCAACTATTTCTCTCTATAGAATGTTTAAACATTCTTGATCCCCTTTATTTTATTCCCCCTTATTGATAATCAAATTCAAAGTGGCCACTCATGTTCAACTTTCTTCATTTTAGAATATTAAAAATTTTCTTTAGGAGAAAAGTATTATCATAAGAGTTTCATAAAAAATTTCCTGTAATGAAACAAATCTAAGTCTATATGGGTGAAATCAGTGTGGAAAACAAGAGTGTATAATCAATGTGTTCAATGTTTTCTATATCACTACTTTCATGTAATACTTTCCTCAATATCATTATAACAACTTTATATCTGGGTCAATCTGAGAAATTTTTTATGATAAATCCTTCACCCATCTCAACAAACATATCAAAATATTTCAAGTTTATAAATAAAATTTTCCAAATATCTCAACTTTCTTATCATTCCATATTTACTTTTAAGTAAAGTGTGATACTCATACCTCAACTGATTCATCTTTTATCCCCCTAAAGGAATGCACACCATTTCTCATCATGGTTTGAAAAATTACATGATTAATATTTTTCTTTCTGTAAAACTTCTACAACTCTCATCTAGCCTCCTTACTTATTACCCTTTAATTAACTATAAGTTATTAAATATAAAAAATTACATTGAGAATAATTAGGAACCTCAGTAGTTCCTTAGATGAAATGTTCGAACTAAAAATCTTCTCTTAGTATCAACTTCTTATTCTTCTTCTTGGATTTTTATTTGATTATTTTCTTCATTTTGTTCATACTTCTCAGATTTTTGGCAGTTTTCTTGTCATTTGTAGAATATTCAGATAAATCTATCAAATTTTATTCAACTTTAGTTACATTCTTTATCTTGAGTTTGTAATATCATCTTCCTGATTTATTCTTGGGTAGGTAATATAATCATGAAATCCTTTGTAACATGCCCATCTTATTCACACCTCTTTCACTTTTTCTAAATTTTCAACTTTATATATATTGACAACTTTTCATCAACTTTGTTATTATATTCAAAAACCTGTTTCTTCCCCTTTTCTTCAGTAGAATT
Source organism: Viscum album (assembly GCA_963277665.1). Lineage (NCBI taxonomy): Eukaryota > Viridiplantae > Streptophyta > Magnoliopsida > Santalales > Viscaceae > Viscum > Viscum album. The sequence goes on along the minus strand of OY728120.1, from coordinate 1,017,402,057 downwards.
TTTTGTTTCCTAAAATTTCAATCCACAGAAATTTTCTATGGCCAAATAACTAATTATTATTTATTTCCCTACTTGTCTTTTGTAACCTACTCAACTTTCTTATCCTGCTTAACTTTCTTAAATTTTTAATTTGTCTCTATTCAGACTTTAGAATTTTTCACTTTATAAACTTTCTTATATTATTCAACTCATCATATGGAATGTTTTTTTAATCTTATCAATTTATATACACCATTATTCATACACATTTCTTATTTGAGACATTTTATACGAGCATAAATATTCTTTGAGCCAAGAAAATCTATAGCACTAGCAGTGACCTTTGAAACTTGATCATTCATATCAATAATTGTTCTTCTTCAAAGTTTGTTGTTTTTTTTATTTTTAAAAAACTAGAGAGACTATTTTTAGGGAGATACTTTCTTGAATAATTACACTCTTTCTTAGTCAAATATGATTTCTTACAAAAATTCATTCTTGAACCCACAATGTCAGTAGAAGAAGATGTATATTATGATTGTTTAGGTATATAAATAACCCTATTATGTAAACATTTCTTTTATCTATATTGAGAAGATTCAACTTTAACATCAAAAAATTTAGTGATTTATTATCTCATCATTATTAACTCAATTTCTGTTTTAACAAACATTGATTGTGTTTTTAACAACTCATTTTCTTTTTCATCCAACCTTTCTTTAAAACTTTTTCAAATTCATCCAACTTCAACCTATTCTAATTAATTTCTTAAACAAGTGTAATTTCTACCATTTTTAGTTTCTCATCACCAATTTATTTTTCTTAATAAGATTTCAGTTTCCATTCCATCTCACTATTTTTTTTTTGAGCTCTAATCACATTGAGGTTTATCTCCTCTGTTTTTATTTTCTCACTATTCTTAAAAGTTATTTCCTTAAATTATTTATTTAAATTATTTCTTTCCTTATTGAGTTGAGTATTTTATTCAAGTGTTACTTCAAAATATTCTTTTGTAATTAACTCAATGTTTTTTATTCCTTCACCATCATCATCACCATTTGATGAAGCATTTTATTTTATAACTCTAGCAAGGAAGTTGACATGAAGACCAGTTTCATCATTGGATGAAGAGTAATCCCACTGTCATTTACTAAATAAACTTTTTTTTGTAATGAATTTTTTACTTTTTTTCTTCCACTTATTTTCCATAGACTTCCTATATTCTTCTTCTTCTTATAACATAGAATCATGATCTTTATTAGGATAATATTTCCTACAAAATGATCTTTATTATTACAATAAAAAAAATTAAGAGTGTGCTTACATTTTCCTTTCTAATTTTTATTTTTGTATCTTTTGGAAAAAAATCAATGATTGTGTTGAAATATCCTACTTCCTCCTCTAACTATGAATCACTTTATTATTATATAGATTCATTTTATATGAGATTCCATTTTAAAAAACATCAAAAGATATTTAATTCAAATCCCTTTTCTTAAATGTAGAATATTTACTCATTTTATATACCACAATAATATTCTACAGTTCATCCAAGGATAAATCTTATCGATATTCTAAATCTGATACTTTGTTATCAAATCTATCTAAAAACTTTTTTATCAGTTTCTTAATTATAGTAGAATATTTCAACTTATCCCCAAAACCTATGATATTCCTAACAATCCCATTAACTCTTATAAAAAAATTATCAATAATTTCTTCATCATCCATCTTAATATCTTAAAATTTGAACCTCAAAATTTATAGCTTAGATTCCTTAGATTTATCATTTACTCCATAGCTTCTTCTCAACTTATCCCACATTTTATTAGCTATTGGAAACCCCATAATCTTTTTATAAACATTTTCTATGTGAACCATCAACATGGAATTATGATATTTTCCATCAACTTCCAAATTTATCTTATCAACATATCTCATAAAAAATTAATTAATGGGAGGAAATCCAACTGTTTCAACATCTCTTACTTCATGTACAAGAGATAGAATATAGGGTAATATCCTATTCTTACAACTGCGCTAGGTTCTATCATTGAAAAATGGAACACCACTATTTTTCACTAAGTTTAAATTAGCTATTATCAGAGTTAGATATTTCAGAGGAAACCAACCCTCTTATACCAACTTTAGTTCCCTTGGATAAATGTATGAGATCACTGATAGGGCGAGGGGGTGAATCAATGGTCACTTTTGTTTTTTATAATAACGTTTCTTAACTTCATAAGGAAACTTTCTTGACCTATAAAAACTTGTTAGAGCTACGATCTACTAAAATATAAAACTCAAAATCACCTTTCATATACAATAAATATAAATATATATAAGAACAAAATAATTAAAAGGTTATATACAAATACAAACTCCTTTCAATGTTGGTTATCCCCCACCCAAAATGGATTCTATTACTAACTTCTTTCCGAAATACAAAGGCATAAGAAGAAACTAGTTATTTCCCACAATATTCATCAGCCATGGAACCCTATTTATATCCCTAATAATCAGCTCTTCTATCAATGATTTTTATACCCCCAATCATACTTTTTTCATATTCATTAACGTTATAGTGGTTTATACCCCTATACAATTAGTATTTTCAAAAATTAGTTATACCCCCAGTTACAATCTATTTTCTTCTTATTTTCTGATCTACTATAGAATGTTCTTAAATTTCTCTATAATCAATCTGGATCAACTTAACATGTGTCTTTAATATATTCAAAAAGCCTCTTAAGATTCTGTTGTCCTTGAAACATCATCCTGATCTTTGGTAGAGCTGGATGTACTCAATCTGAACTTTTCCAAACTTTTGTAGTAGAACTTCCTCAACAAATGTTTATTCATTCAACCTACATACGATTACCTTTTTATAATGAACTCTATTCGATACTACCTATTGTGATTAAGTAATCCCTATTATGTTCAGAGTACCTCCATATTATGGATTCATTCGATGACCTATGTATGATGAAGTAGGTCTAGCCATATGAACTTACTTTGACTAAATAGAAACTCAATCATCAACTATCACCTTTACTTTATTTTATAGAACTATGATTGAAGTTATTACATCCAATGGATCTCTATATAGTAAATCAACTTCAACATGAAAAAAATATTTATCACTTCAACTTTTTAAGTGAACAGTGTTAAGTAAAATAGTACTTCCACCCCTTTATATAGGTTCTCCCACAATAGAAAAGGTAGGAACTCAAAATCATTTTCCTGCTCATTAGAAACTTGAATATCAGATCTACTATTCACTTTTAATTTACAGGATGTTTATAAATACTTATATAATATCCATTAATCATATTTTTATTTTCTAGAATCTTTGAAAATTTTCAAATTTTCTCAAACTCAACATTAAATAAGTTTTTCAGACCTTCTCAAATTCATCTATATAAAAAAATTTGATCGACTTCCTTTAACATAAGTCTATTTAAGTACTTTATAATGTGTTTATAAAGATACTTATCATTTTTATATCTATTTTATGTTTTTCTATTTCCCTTCACTTGGACTTCTCTTTCCATTGGTGAACCTTTAATATTTCTTCATTTGATAAACTTATGAACATTCATCATTAGTTGCACCTTCATCTAGGTTCCTTTTCTCAGGGAACATTCATATAATGTGATTAGTGGTATCTCAATCTAATGATATCTCAACAATATATGTATTATATCTTCAAAATTTTCTCTATTCGATGATACTTCGTATAGATGTCCATATGGTGAAACTCCTATGTTATCTAAAACTTTATAATCCCTTTTCTGTTTGGATATATTTCTATATCTGGTGACATAAAAAATATCTATCGTTTGGATCTTTTTTTTATAGAATTGAAATTATAACCTTAGTCTGATAAGCTTCATATAGATTTTCTATTCATTGAAACTTTATGAACTGCAAGATTTTTCTCTGTCTAATAGCTTTGACAAGCTATCTGTTGTCGGGTCTACTCTCCCATTCTCAGTGTGATTGTTCTATATCACAACTTTTTAAATCATTCTTTATTAGGATGAAACAATATATGTAAATATTTTTACCACCTATTATTTAAAATTAATAACTCGTATCTCTATCCGATAAGAACTTCTCTCACATTATATTTATTAAAACATATTTTGTGCTAAAAAACTTTTAGTATCCAAAAAATAATCATCTGTAACATCAACTATGTTCTATACAGTGTATCTGTGTCCAAAACATTGTGTCTAAAACTTCATAAAATTGTTTTATAGAAACTTTAGGCTTTTTACATCTGATAATTTTGTATAAACAACTAACACAAATCACTATAAGAAACATTAATTTGCAGATCTTTGTCTAATTTGGTTTGTATGGAAACTGAAATTCTTCTATAGTAATACATCTTGGAAATTAATCAATTTGTATAAATGTGTACAAACATTTCTTGGATTATGAATTCTTCGCGATGATAAGAAATTTGATGAACGACTTTGCATCTCCTAATTTTCTTAAGAAATTTTCTTATACTCGTCTATAAGGAAAGTTAAAACAACTTCTTTATCTAGAAATTTTGTTTAGAAATAGTTGTTTGGAAAAAAAATTTGGAACATCAACTTTATTCAGAAACTTTCACAGCCAACACATATTGATATATTGAGAAAAATGAAACCCAGCAAACTTGGGCCTAAAAAATTTCATGGAAGTTATAAGATTAGAGTAATAATTTAAAAATCAGCCAATATGATCACTAATAAATTGACTCATGTACAAGTGGTCTCCCCCCACCTAAGTAGTAGGGTTTAACTGACCAAATGGTTTCACCATCCTATGATATTTATGGCAGAACGATTTTTTTTCTTGGTTACATTAAATTACTCATTGGTGTATATGATCTCACCACCATAAAGGTTTTGGTCACAATGTAAGTTCCTAGTGGGAAAATAACCATTAATTTTTTTATCAGATTTGATGGATCATTCACATACTGTACAAGATGTGAATTTCATGACCAAATAAATTTTTTTCAATTGAATATTGAAAAAAAAGTTAACCAAAACCAATAGAATATATTTTCATGTTAAATTTATAATTAATTTAATTAAATTGGAAGAAATTAATACCTCATATCAGGATATTTATTTGATGAAGTTATTGATTGTGTGAAACCCATTTTTGGATTACCATTTTTTTCATAGGGAGGAACCAAAGTTGATCACCTCTAGAAGTGATCCACACACAGTCCTTTGATATCTAAACAACACGAATGGAATATTGGGTGCTAACATGGTAGATCGATTATCTTGTGTTTTCCATATTGATCTCTTCATGTTCATTTATTCTTGAAGAATCCTCTCTTATTGTTCTCATTCTTGAAGGGATGGGTGAAGGAGGAATCTAGAGTGAAATGTGTTGTGCACAATAACTCTCAATTCTCTATTAACCATTCAAAATAAACATAACCATCTATTTTTATAGTTAGGTTTAAGGTTAAAAATATTATTTAATTATGCAATATCCCTTAAATAATATAATAAACCCTAGTTGACATTATTTCATACAATAATAATAATATTATTATTTTATGGAATGCGCTAATTGGAACAATGATAAATATCATTTTACGGTCTTGTAAATTAATATTTATTATCAGGTAATATCTTGGTATGCTCTTCCTCTATGATATTTATCGAATACCAAAATAAATATTTAATTAAATATTATATTCATAAATAAATTTTCTATTCATAGTTCAATGAATAAATATTTATTAAATTTTTAATAAGTAAAATAAATATTTTATTCATAGTATGTTGAATAAATATTTATTAAATATTCATGTAATTTAAAAAATTATTTATTAATGAATAAATAATTATTTATTACCTTGCAGATATTTGTGATCAATAAATCCTAAATAAAATTATTCTCCAGTCTTGAAAATAATATTTATTTCAATAAATAAATTTAGATAGAATTTAATTTATATTGACGAAAACACTTAGTGTGTGTCCCTCTATGCTTATATCTCATTGTCATTAGGTGGGATTACCTAAAGTCTAAGATTACTTCCATGCAATGGGTCAAGGTACCCAAGAGAAATAAATTAATGATGCAATGTTGACAACCACACATGAATTCTTACTATGTAATGTAATAAATTTTCATAATATCTCATCAAGTAGGTCACACACGTGTCATCAACTTATGGTTGATATGTATTTCTTTGACTATATGAAATATAATCATCATTACACCATGGCCATGGAATTTAATGTGATAGTTTCATTTTAATCAAAGGGTTGAGATATCAAATTCCATAAATATATAATGAAAAAAATCCATCATTGACTTATTCATTAATAATATGTCATTCATGATGAACCCAATGTACTCTACTTCACATGAACCTATGGCATCACTATTTTTGTCAGTACATCAAAGTATGTGATTCATGACAATAATTAATAATAATCTTAAATTCTAATGACTATTACTCATGCTCACATATAGGAATATCCAATGGAACATAAATATGAAGAATTTCTATAGGCGAGTCTGTTTTCATAATCCACTATCTTGGAGATTATAATGTGAAAACTTCATGAGAATAATCCTCATCTACTTATGAGTACTCACACCTATAAACCAATATTTTGTGTGTCCCATAATATCATGTTATTCGATCATAGAACTACATTTAAGAATATCATCATGGAATTTCAAGGTTCTCATCAAAAAAAGTAACTGTTATGACCTTATCAATGTGATAGATACTCTTGGACATTATTACATTAAATTAATGAAGAATAATAAAAAATTAGTAAAAAATATGTTTTAGTAATATTCAAATATTCAAATATACATGCAATCCAAAGTATAAATTGTTGGTTCTAGAACAAAAACTCCCAAATCCAACTTATGGCATACTAAGAAATATAGTCATACACATTAACTAAAGAACCTTTACATATATACTTTGATAATCCTCCAGGAACCTTTATGTATAATTATTAGTTACCCTTATATATTCTGTAACTTTCTCTCATCTATCACCCAAACAATAATCATCTGCACAACCTAGTTTTTAAAAATAATATCTAGACCAACCCACATACATCCATTAGAATTTCACTACTATGAGTCATCATGAGATCGAACCATATGTTTTGGATTCTCTCATCTCATACATAATAAATCAGAACATGAAATAGATTTTACAATTATTAAAAATCTCCCACTTTAATAATGCTTACAAGGAAACACTACAATCACAAACACTAAGGGGAAAACAATAATTCTAACTTGTACAAGAAAAATAAGAGTTTCCATTCCACATTCTAGTCACCCTAGTCCCACTAAGACAAAATGTAACCTCAAAATTTTTAGGATTAAAACCTTGGTAAACATGTCAGCCAGGTTTTGGATTCCATAGAACTTCCACAACTCTATCACTTCTTCTTTTAGCATATTCTGAATGAAATAATATTTTAACTCAATGTGTTTCTTCCATGAGTGAATCACTGGGTTCTTATCCAAATGAATTTCACTCTATCCTAGAAGATAATTTTATTTCCATGAATTCTTCTAAGTTACTCCAATAAACAATTCAATTATATAATTTCTTTCCCTATATCTATAACAACCACGTATTCATCTTACTTTGTGGATAATAGAACCATCGATTGTAACCTTAAAATCCATCTTACAGTTATACCTCCAATGGTAAACAAAAATCCTTTAAAACTATTATGTATATCTATATCTCCTCTAAAATATTTATCCACATATCCTTTTATTGGATCATATATTCTAAAATAAAAGGCTATATATTTTAAACCTTTGAGATGTCAAAGAGTCCACTTCACAACTTCCAATTCACCTTTCTCAGATTCTTCATAAAATGGTTTGAAAAATACCATAAAAAATTTAGTTTAAATCCTTTTACATATCATTTTATACATAAATATGTCTACCACTGATTAAAATAGAATGATCATTATGTACTCACACTCATATTTTATTTTCAGTGATTTCTATATTGATAACTTAAATCACCTAACCATTTGTGTTGAAACTGGTTTAGATCTGATCATTCTCAATCCATTGATGACCTTTAGGATGTAATAATTAAAATAAAAAACCAGACTTTTAGATTTTTAGTCTCTCAATACTCATTCCAAATATTTTTTCCTCCCCTAGATACTTCATCTCAAACCTTTTGAAAAAATAATTCATCACCTCTTGAATTTGATTAATGCACTGAAACAACAGGAGCATGTCTTCCATGTACATGAGTTGGATAATAATCCTATTATCCTTGAATACCTTATAATAAAAACAATTATTTGAGTATCTTTAGATAAACCCATTCTCATTAATAAAGGCATAAAACTTCTAGTTTCATTGCCTTGGTTCTAGATTCAAGTTGTAATGGATTATCTTTAGCTTACACACCATTCTTAAATTCTATTTGGAAACGAATACATCTGATTAAGTCATAAATATTTACTAATCCAAATAAATTTGAAGCAATTTTATGTCCACATACATATGTTCTAGATGAAAATTTTTACAATAAATTAGACTCAAAACCATATGGTTGGTTTTATATTTAAAAACCAATGAGAAAATTATAGATAAATATACTCAGTATTTTTGTTAAAACCATGTCACAACCATCTTAGGTTTATAAATTTTTCTATCATCAACTTATTATTTAAAATTAATGACCCATTTATTCTATAGTAGCATTTTATCCAATAGTAATTCTATTAAATAAAAAGTTTTGTTTTCACCCATTGAATCTATCTCATCTTTCATGGATAACCTTCACATTCAGGAATCAATGATACTAGCTATTTATTCTAGGCTATCAATATCTCCATTATCTATAATAATAAATTAAATCAATAATTTTTTGAAAATCTATAGTAGTCATTTGATTTTGGTAGATCATCATAATTAAACCTAAAATTCTTCTCTTTCTTTGAGTCTTTTAACTATACATTCTCACTGAAAATAAAATTTTTAATTCTAATGAACTTCTAGGCCTCATTATAAAAAATATGAAATCCAAAGTTTACATTATAAAATCCTAAAAAGAAAAATTCTTGGGAATTTACTTCAAGTTTTTCTCGATCCTTAGCATCAACATGGATATAGGATAAAATTCCAAAAACTATAAGCTGGGTAACTTCCACTAGTTTTACAATCCGTAACCATTCTGGCATATCCTTTCACATCAATGTGAAAAGAATATTATTAATAAGAAATGTTGTGAAGTTTCAGGTTTAGAATAAATTTCCTTATAAATTATGAAATGTAGTCAGATGATTAAATCCTTTTCAATTAATGTATGATTCATCCACTCTACTAAAATATTCTATTTTGGTGTTCTGGGTATTGTAATTTCAAACCTGATTCATTTTCTCTAGTTAAACATCTATAAATCATTTCTTATGTATTATCTAATATTATCATACTTTAATCATTTCAACTTATTTTCAAACTCACTTTCCTCTATGACCCTCAATTTATATAATACTCTAAACACCTCATATTTTTTCTTAAATAAGTAAACCCATAATTTCCTTGTTGAATCATTGATGAATTTAATGAATCACATTTACACACCATGAGAACAGACTGGGGAAGGCCCCAAAACATTCGTGTGAATGATCTTTATCTTACTGACTTATGTGTCCTTCAATTTAGGGTAAATGACTCAATTTTTTTTTTCCAAGTATAAAATTCTCATTAATTCTACAATCTAGATGATTTATTTTTAGTATGCCCTTGTCCTCTAAAAATACCTTGTTCTTCTCACTAAGGTGTTGAAGACAACAATTTCATAACTCCAAACATTTATAAGACGAATTTTTGACAAATTTTCCTCCATTTGGTATTCCCATTAGATACAACATCCTATCATTTAAAAATATAAGCACAACCGTGGAACCCTATGTAATCATCCATAATATATTTGAGAACCAATTTTTTAATCCTTATTTATCCAACTAACGAAAAATAATTAAGTTCTTCTATAAACCTAGTATGTTTCATACTCAATGCAATTCAAGGAAAATTCCTTTATAAATCAAGTCTTTAACATCACCGTTTCACACAATCTCAAAAGATTCATAATTGGTTTACTAAAACATACCAAAACTTTTGAATAAATAACATCTCATGCATCCTTCAGTATTTATTTAATGGAAAAAATCCATAAAATAAGGGATCCATGATTTAAAAAATATATTCAAACTTAGTAGTAAACAACTACTATCATTAGTTGTATAATCTTAATTTACCAAGTTCACATAGTGATCCCTTCAATATTTCTTCAATTAACCCTTATTCCTATAGTGCCAATACATGGGTTTGGGCTGAGTCAATTTATCTTTAATTATTTCTCAGGATCTATATTTTGATCTCCTCATACCTCTTATTTAAATGGAATTTCCCCTACATTATATATTTAGTGTGGATATGGTAGGTTCTTGGGTTTATCTCTTTATAATATCCTCATTAAAAAATGAGGTCTCTCACATCCAAAAAAACTAGGACATTTTTCACACAATAGTTACTTATGAGAGTTACTATTGTGTCCCACGATTCCAATAGCGATGATAATTGAAACATATCCCACACATCTTCCTTAAACTTTATAATAATTGACTTGAGATGATTCTGATTTTAATTAAATTCATTAACATGATATTTCATTTGTCTTCCTTTATACTGTCTCATTCTAAATAACATCTACATCAGAAACACCTTGTTCATAGCTATTGGATTCTTATATATGTATGTTAGGGAATTCATCATCTCCAATATGATCTTCAACTATTAGATGTTATATAAAAAATTATATTCTAGTGACATCTATATCAATCCAAGATCCTTTATATCTATAATTTCCCATTTTATTTTTTATATTATTTCTTCTTTGACCCCCTTTAGTAGAATCTCAAGATCCTTTCAAATCAGATAGTATTCTAACTTCATCCTCTAGAAGCTGATGCCTATCTCATCAAATGTTTCTACTTGGTAATTTTCTTCTTATAACACCATAACTTATAAAACAATGAATCCCACCGAATCCAAAAACATCAAGATACAAATTTTACTAGAAGAATATATTATCAGTAGTGAAAAATCCTTGCTTAACTACAATATGTGTTATTACATGTCAGAATTCATAATCACCGATCTTCAAAAGTTAAAGCATTGGATGTGTTGGTTGGATTGAGTATCTCAAGAGGGTGGGTGAATTGAGTGCCCAATAAAATTTCTATTTAAAAAGGATTAATTTGAAATTCCCCAATTAATTTAAAATGTCTTTGTTAATCAATATAAAATATCATTATAAGTTATAATATTTCAAAAGGTTTCATAAATATTTATTAGTTCTTTGGAAAGAAATATAAAATATTACTTTGTTATTTGAAATCAATTTACTTAATTAAAAGTTTATAAAAACACTAATAAAGATTAACTATCAATGTATTAGTTTTTCTTCGTTAAAAAAAATTTAGTATCAAAATTGGAAATAAAGTAAAAAAAACATAGTGAAAATTGAAGCAAGGGGTTTAGTCTCAAGTAGAGACTTAGTTCTCTCCACATGGTGATAACCCACCACTAAGTAGTTTATATAAAATAAGTAAATTGATCCAAAAACTGGATCAGGTTTTACAACAGTTTACAGACTATCCAGGTCACACACGACCTCTTCCACAGTTTTATATGGGAGTAAAAAAAAGGCCACATAATGACCTCTACTGCATTTATACATGAGAGTAAAAAATAAGGAGATAAACTAAGATATCAAGTATCTTCCAGTTCAGAATAGGAGAAAATGTGCATGTAATAAAATAGATTATTCACACATAGTGCTCAATATGTAAGAATAAAGACAAACATAATAGAGTAATCTTAGAGTGTAGAGTTTAGAAATTCTCAGTACATTGAAATGAAGTTCCCAACTCTTGATTTGATTTGTAGAGCAGATTGAGTTGAGTTCTCTTGAAAACTACAGCAGAATAGAGTTTCATAGACTCATGTTCTTGACTGGAGGAAATCAGCTAATGTGTATGAGCTTTAGCTTCCCCAATAGAGTGGTTTTAGGATGTAGTAGTTTATCTCTTTATCTCTATGTGTGTTCAGTAAGCACGATATATCATCTTTATAAAAGTATGCTTCACATGTCTATCGCTTCTCTTTCACATGAGGGAGTCTATTTTCATTTTTTAATAGTATAAGTAAGAAGAATATCCACATGCATACAAATATTATGCTTCCTCATACAACACATACAAAATTCTTTCCAATGCTTTTTGATGAGTATTTAAGAGATAATAACTAAAAAAAATTCTTCATTAACTTCAATTATATAGCTATTAGAATAGTTTAAATGAAATAAAGTGAAGAAAATAGTGGTGGTGGTTTAGTTTGGTGGCATCTTAAGGTCCTAAAGTGACTTGTTCTAGTGGCATGACATTGAAAGTGTCTCACTCTACTGTTGTGTCAAAATTTTTATTTTCAAACTTTCATGACTGGTGGTGTTTGGATGATGGTGTCTCAGCTGGCGGTGTCTTAGAATTAGCCAAATTTGTGCTCTAGAGACATGAAATCCTGATGGAGAGATAACCTGGAGATGTCTCAGACTTAGTGAGATTTCCATACTTATAACAAGTCATGGAAAATGATGACTCATATGTGATGGTGTATTAGACTTTGTTAAATTTTTAGTTCAGCAGTACGACATCCTGACGGTTTGTCCTTGTTCTAGCGGTGAGTCTGCCTTAGCGGTGTCTTAACATCAACGGTGACTCATCCTTAGTAGTGACTGGCAGTGACTCATACTTAGTCAGTTTCATCATCTGTATCAAAATATGATATACTTATATAGAATATGAAATTTATTAGTATCATTAGAATCATGATTTTTTTAACATTAAAATAAGGAGGTCAACAATTTACCCTTTTTTGATGATCAAAAATCATGGAATCAAAGCTATCACAAATATAAAATAGGATATCAAAGGTAAAATTAAAATATAAATCACAAATTATCATTAAAAGTCTATAAATATGGTAGAAAAGATAAGTAATGATATATGGAAGATAATTATCAAGTATCATAGGAAAAAATGATTAAAAACAAAAATTATTAAATAAAACATCACTAGAATTAGAAGAAAGTGATCAAAAATAAATTCCATATTCCATACTTGTATTTTCTCCAAAGGTAAATTCCATCGTGTTCTCCCCCTTTTGATATTATCAAAAAGGTAAACATTATAAGATGAAAATTGTAAAGAAAGTAATAAAAAGAACAAATAAATATTCATGAATAAATTTGATCAAAGGTAATGCATAAAGTATGAACAAAAAATTATTACAAAACATTAATCCCATCAAAATAAAATATTTACTCCAACACTCTCAATGTTGGCTAGAAGGATATAGTGGTACATTTCCCTTATCTTTGGCCCCCTCTAGATATGAAGTAATAGGATATAAAGGTTCTTTAGGAAAAGTACTTGGAATACTAGTTGGAAGTCCAATGATAGTTGTAGTAGGATAATCTTCCACAAAAGTAACTAACCTAAGATGCCTTATAACTTCTGCTGGAAGCATAAGAAAAGGTTTCAACTAGGAAAGAAAAAGTGAATGAGGATCTATGGTCACTACTAGTATGAAAGATAGCTGAGGAGTGATAAGAATGTCTTCATAAGAAACAACTCTAATTCCATGAACATGAAGAAATGGCTTCATTAGATTGATGAAATCCATAATAATCTGGGCACCTCTTTACATTTCACTAAAAAAGTATCCCTTCTCTTCCATAAACTGACTCAAAACAAGATTCATTTATTTTAACTGGATAAATTGCTCCTTGAAATCTTGATTCTTAGGGGGAATCTTTATATTCTCATCCAAAAACGCGATTTTTTCATCCATGGAATGCTTTGTAAAGATCGTTGAGAGATATAATTTTATGGACTTGGTGATTTTTTCTTGGTCAGCATTCATATCATTGGAATATGATCTGATCATCACATGATCATACTGAGTACTCTATTCAATCTTTCTCATAATTTCCAAAGGAATCATAGGTTCTCCACTTGATGGTCCACTAAACACAGCTACAAATTCCTCTCTGAACACTGTTCAGATCCGATCAACATCAACTGTAGGAAGTGTTATGGAGGTATCTGAAGACATATCTTCTTGAATTTTAAGAATAATATATAAATAGGTAGAAAAGGAGGATTTAAATTATATAATCAAAGACTTTATAGATTCTATATCAGTTCTTATTCTCTTATTTTCTATATAAACTTCCTGAATGTGATGCATCATCTTAGGTTGTATGCATTGAATCACCAATTAAAACAAATATCGGTCATCATTTTCACTAATCTTGGTCAGAAGAGGAGACCAAATTCTCAACATATTATTGAAGATAGAAATTATCTTTTCACTAAAGGCATTCAAGTCACTTCTTGCGACTATATCAACTGAAATAGTAAGAGGAACTGGAGTAGGAGGTTCATGTGTAAGGGGAATCACAATGGAAAACTTTTCCAATAAACCACCAAAGTCTACTTGGTCAATCATAGATCTCTTAGGACCTCATTCATTTATAACCTCAGGTCCAACATCCTTTGGTGGACTCTTATTGATTTTTTCCCACTCTTCAAACATGGGACCAACCCATCCATCTGAAGACTTAGAAATAATAGGTACAACTACAGATGGTATGGAGGTAGGAGGCACCACACCAATGTTCTGTTCAACAATATGAGCTTCTACACCCTATAAAGCATCAAAAGATTTACCATCAGTGGGTACTTATCTCATCTGAACATTAGGATTCTGAACAATTGTGTTTTGTACATCAACTTTCTAGAAAAAAAGGTCTAACTACTATATGACTTTCAAATGGAGGCTCATCAAAAGCTAAAATACCAAACTAATCACCACTTAGTTTCTCAGAATAAAGCATATCCTTTTTTATCTTGTTCTACCACGTGCTACTCAAAAAAAAAATAACATTCATCTATTCCACCATAGACAAATCATAAACTATCTGACCAGTGGCAACATAGCTATCCTCAACACCATCAACTATTGGAACTTCATGAAAGATCTACACATATGGGGATTTCTCCCACTCAACAAATGTATCTTTATTTTTAAGATTTGGTTATACTTGTTTATTAAAGTCTAGTTTCTCTAAATATTTACTAGGTGAATTAAGAATTTATACAAGAACCTATATATATTTCCTTATAATTTTTCTAGGTGAACCATCTGCTTCGAAATCATCATCGTCAGCATCAATTTCATTTTCATTCTCATCTCCATTTCCATCATCATTATCTTCTTCTTCTTCTTCCTTTTTATTGAAATTATCATATGTATCATCTTCCTTAGTAGATTTGGAACTTTTGAACCAATCCTCTCCAGAGAATTTAGTCTCATCGTTAATACTTTTTACAATATTTTCTCTCTTAGGTAGACTCTTAGGAGGATTAGGATCACTAAATGTGATAAGTGGTGATTGAGAAGATAAGTCTGGGTTACTTCCTTTATCAAAATAAGTATATTTCTCTTCTTCTATAGAGGTAGAAACAACTTTATCCTCATATAATTAGCCCACAACTTCATTAGACTCTAATATAGGATTAACTATACCCCTCGGTCTGGTAGGATGATCCAATAGGTTAAATTCCATATACAACTTCTCATTATATCTAAACCAATATCTCTTCCAGGGGTTCCAACTTATTCTCATTCTTGAACAGATAGCCCAAAAAATACAGAAGCCACCCTAGTCAACAACTGTTTTCTTATCATCTTTGATAAATCCTTTTTTCCTTTAGCATGGTTGAAATCATATTTGGATATATCAAGGAGTTAGACCTTAAAGAAGGGTTTATCATATATAACAGATGAACCATGAGATATCTAAAAAAATTGATTTTCATTCCTCTATTAATAAGACTTAGAAAATAGACATCTCGATATATCAAGGTGGAAAAATCAACTTTCCTAGGGCAGAGTATATATTGAATAAATTTGAAGAGCATCCTACACTCCCCATTTAATTCATCAGCCATTGGTCTCCACATGATACCATCACTTGTCAGTTCATTCAAAGAATATTCATATATAAATATGTCACTATCCTCAAGAACATATCCTTGATAATCATCATAAATTACTTCATGAGGAACTCCCAAGCTTTTGGCCCATTATTTTGAGGAAAATACCATTCTGTGACCTTTAACTCATGATCTCATCCAATATTATTCTTCATCATTGAATCCAAACTCAACATATTGGAAATAAATCACAAATAAGATTAGGATAAAATGGTATTTCATTAGAAGAAAACAAATCTAACCAACCTTGGTCTTGAATAAATTTGAGCACTAGAGACTTTCTTAACAACAACAATTTTGATTCAACTTCCCTTTCAGCTACAAAAACTCCATTAACAAGCTCATGATTAAAAGGTTCTACAGTATCTGCCACACTTTCCTATCTAATTTTCTTCTTAGTTGGTCTTAATTATTCTTGAGAGAAATTAGAAGGGAGCTTCATCCTTGACATATAGATCAGTTTGGTTTACTCAATCAAAGGTTAAGAGAAAAGGTTTAGGTTTGAAGGTTGGGAGAAGAGAGGTCGCTTCGGGCTTGAGAGTATCATGCTGGGCTCAAGGTGTGTTCGAAATAGACATATATTCATTTTCATATCATTTGAATTTAGGTATATCAAAAAATTTAAATTAAAATAATATTGAAAATTTGAAATTAAATTTTGTATTGTGACGATACACGCATCGGGTCACAGAAATAATAGAAACAAGAGAAAAAAATAAACTGAGAGTTCAAAATATTAGAAGCAAAGAAATTTTCAAATGAATACACATCCAACGGTGTGTCACCTAATGGTGTTCCATACCAACAGTGTGTCATAGCAAAGGCGTGTCATACCAAAGTCATGGCATACCAATAGTGTGTCATATAAAATTTTAAACTTAACCAAAATTAATCATTCCTAACTCATTTTTGATAGAGTTTATTTTCTCAAATATCAGCTAACTAATGTTCTGTTCCAATAAACTCAAGTATGATATTACCTTTTTGGAAATGGTATCTCAAAAAGTGATTTCTTATATCAAAATGATTTGTCCTAGAATGAGAAACAGGGTTCTAAGAAATTTTAATAGCACTTATGTTATCACAGTTTATGGGGACATGTCAGAATTGATATCCATAGTCTAGTAAAGAGTGTTTCATCGAAAAAACATGTACACAAAAACTTCTAACAACTATGTAATCATCTTTAGTAGTAGAAAATGTAACAAAATTTTATTTCTTACTACACCATAAAACTAGATACTTGACTAAAAAGTGACATGTTCCAGAGGTGTTTTTTCTATCTAACTTGCATCCACTGAAATCAGATTCAGAATAACTCACTACATCAAATGATTTTCCTATAGGGTAAAAAAAATCCTAAATTTATAGTATACTTGAGGCATTTCAAAATTATTTTAACAACATTTTAGTGTGACTATTTAGGATTATCTTGAATGTGAGAAAACATACACACACTAAACATTATATCAGGTCAGCTAGTAGTAAGTTATAGAAGAATTCCAATCATACCTATGTAAATGGTTTGAAGAACTAGTTTCTTAGCTTCATCAAGATCTAATTTACAGGTGGCACTCATTGGAGTATCACTACTCTTAGTTCTATCCAATTTAAATTGTTTTAAAATATCCTTTTTATATTTACTTTTAATTAAAATTAATTCCTTAATTATTTTGAATGATTTGAAATCCAAGAAAGAATTTTATTTCACCCATTAAACTTATTTCAAATTCATTTTTCATCCTTTTAGAAAAATTAGTACAAAGATAATTTCTTGAATATTCAAAAATAATATTATCAACATAAATTTTTACTAATAAAACATCTTTTTAAATTCATTTAATGAAAAGAGTTGGTTTAGAATCACCTTTTGAAAATACTTTTGAAATAAGAAAATTATGGATCCTATCATACCAAGATCTATGATCCTATTTTAAACCATATAAAGATTTTGTTAATTTAAAAAATTTATTTGGAAATTGGGGATTTTAAAAACTAGGGAGTTGTTCAACAAAAAAACCCCTTAACTATAAAACCATTAAAAAAAATGCACTCTTAACATCCATTTGATAAAGATTGAAATATAAATGTGTTTCATAATCTAGCATGATTCTAATAGATTCAATTCCAGATATAGGTGAAAAGGTTTCGTCATATTCTATCCCTTCTTCTTGACAATAACCTTGTGCAACAAGTCTAGCCTCGTTCCTAACTATAGTGCCTGATTCATCAACATTGTTTCTAAACAACCATTTAGTTCCAATAGTCATGATTTCCCTGGGTCTATCTATAAGTTACCACACATTGTTTCTTTCAAAATAATTTAATTATTATTGAATAGACATTACCCAGAATTCATTATTAATGGCTTCATTGATGTTCTTAGGTTCTATATAAGATAAGTAAGCTTGATGTTAAACCTAATTTCTAAGAGAATATCTAGTTTTTGTTCATCTACTTAGGTCTCCTAAAACAAAATATAAAGGATGGAACATAATAATTTTAATATAATAATAAAAGGAGGTACTTGTTACTTTAGGTTTTATAGATTCAGGTTTGGGAAGTTCTGGAAATTCTTCAAACCCAGATGATTTTTCTAACTATTTAATAGAAGACTCTAAAGGTTTGGAATTTATGTTCAGAGAATAAAAATAATACTCAAGGTTTTCTAGGGAGTTCTTACGATCATTTGGATTAGTTTCATCAAACAAAACATTAACTAATTCTTATACAGTTTTGGTCTTCTAATTAAAAACTCTATAGGCTTTTCTAGAGATTGAATAACCAAGAATATTTCCTTCATCTCTTTTAGAGGAAATTTTTTCCAAATTATCCTTAGTGTTAAGAACAACTACTTCACAACTAAAAACTCTAAAGTAATTAAACATAGGTTTCCTATTGTTCAAAATTTCATAAGGGTTCTTCTTAAAGATAGTTCTGATTAAAACTCTATTTATGAAATAACAGGCTGTATTGAAAGCTTATTCCCAAAAATAGATAGGTAGGTCATACTCATTTAAAATTGTCTAAGATATTTCTTGTAAAGTTATATTACTTCTTTTTATAACTCCATTATGATGAGGGGTCATAGGAGTAGATAAGTTATGAGTGTATCTGTTATGTAAGTAAAAATATTAAAAATCATGATTTTCAAACTCACGGCCATGGTCACTTCTTATGGTCTTAATTTTGAGTCCACTAAGATTTTCTGTAGACTTAGAATACTTGGTAAAGTAAGATAAATATTCACTTTTGTGATCTATAATTTATACCCAAATATTCCTAGAGAAATCATATACAATAACATAGTGATTCCCATTTAAACTATTTTAACACCCCGAGCTTCCACGATACGCTTCTCTTTCAATAATGCAATAGCATGCATTGCACGCAAGTTCGAGATTATAACACACCGTGACTAATAAAAATAGCCATTATGAATAGTAATACCCAACTTTTGAAATTATATATATTTTATATTTCAAAATGGACTTCATTTTTGGATTCGGAATGTCAAAATTATCCTATGTTGAATTTTTTGTAATTTTCTGAGAACTTCCAAATATTTATGAATAGTGAAAAATACTTAAAACAACTTTTTTAATCAAAATAATTTATAGTGATAAATTATACTATTGAGTGGATTTAAAGTATAATTAGAATATATTTTTACCATTTTATCCAATGGTGTTCATTAGAATTAATTTCATTTTGAAATTGGACATAAACAATTGTCAATCTTTTGATATATATTGTTTCTTAAAAACTTGCTAATTGTTGTGACAGCGGAAATTAATAATAAAACTAATTAATGAAACATATATATTTGTAATTTCATAAAATAGAAATCATTTTTTAATTCGGAATATATATTATAGCTTAGGGTGAAATTTTGGCATTGTTCTGAAAAACTTCAATTGTTGATGAATAGTGAAACCACTAAGTGGTAGTTAAATAACTGATTTTTTGTTTAAATGAAATATTTCCACTTCTGTGATTTGATTTTCAAAAATAAGACATATATGGTTGTCATTAGGATGTAAAATGTGGTTCAATGGAATTAAAACAATTTTTTGTGAATAGTAACTTTTAAGTTTAATTAATCACGATTAAAGGTAATTAGTGTAATTTAAGGTAAAGATAACGTTATAATAATATGAAATGACCTTTACACTTGTACTACCACTATTGGATGAGTCATGGATGACCAAAACAATCCATGGGTCAATTTGGGGACCCCATGGATCAACTTTGGTAGGAAAATGACATAAATAACTTTTATTTAAAGTTAAAATAAAAATGTCACAAACATAAGTTGTTTTACTAAAACAATTTTTAAGTGGGGTTATACAAGTCATATTTCTAACTATAAGTATTAATTAGAAAGATAAAAATATTTCCTACATCATTATATTTTTGGTATTTTTTTAGACATTAAATATATTAAATTATTTATGACACCATGATGATGCAGCGATTACCTCATTAATTAACGATCTAAATAAAATGAAAAGATAATGTAAAATCCAAGGATTAAACTTGCCAAAAACCGATTGTATGAGTATATTTCTAACCCTTATCACCTTATACTCTAATTATATAAGTGTGGTACCTTTAGAATCTGAAAATCATTGTATAATAAAGTAACATTTCATTACATTCCAAGAGTGCCCCTCCTCTCCACTTATAAAAGGCCCCCACCACTACCACCTTATTCACACATTCAAAGCCTTTTGGCTCGGACAAACTCTGTCAAAATACTCTCACAACTTCCCTCACTTACTCCTAGAAGCATCACTTTGGGATGAATTCTTTCCAAGGAAGCCTTTGTCTCAAATAAAAAAAAAGTTACCCGATTTTAAGGTAATGTCTTCTCTTATATTATTTTGTTTTATTTTGTTTATCCAACCACCTAAACTCTTTTTATTAATTTAATTTGTAACAACACCAGTATCCTCAATATACTAGGATGTTTTTATAAGAATTATTCGAGCTACACTTACACACACCTACATCTAATGGTTAAAGAACATACTGTTTCTGTGGATGGCGAATTTCTGCCTCACGAAACGAAGATTGTTCAACACTCATATAACACCTCTAATGGTGGCCATTTTGATGACACTATTTTCATATATGATATATGTATTATGTTTATGTTTTCCTTATGCTTCTTTATTTCTCATTTGTGTCATACTTTATGATTTCCATTATGGGTAAACGCGATAATTTCATTTTAGGAAGTGCAGACTACCGACCCCTCAATGTGATTTGAATTGTTAATGCCATATGTGGGATGTATAAAGGATGTGGTAAATGGTATTATACATTATATTATACTCGAATTATATTATACCTTTATATAATTATAACTTCATTCCATTAAATATGAAATATAAATGAATGTAGCGTTCATGCATACGTACGGCTTACCGTCTCCATGAACGGTGCATTTCGTTTCTTACCTCTAAACATTATGGAATATTATAAATGAATGTATATACTGGATATATATGAGATATATGATATCTAAATCATGAATATAATTCAGGATATAATGGATATTTCACCACATGACCAACTTGTAATTATAAGAAGTTTATTTTTGACTCAAGTACCTAAGATCGACAAAATGACCGTTATTAACTTAAATAATTACATAATGTTCATAACATGGTAATAAGTGATATAAAAGTAATAATGAACATGAAAAATGTTCTTAAGTAAATAGAAATTAACTCTATTTTATTATTCAGGAGGTTAAAGAATGATCGAGTCAAGTCGGACATGAGGTAAGGGAACTTCTTAACCCAATTTCCATTCTTTGGGTTAATCTCCTACTTTCAAATTATGTCATGATATTATTATGTCTTATCTTGTATTTGTACTTTCTTTATGTTTACTTATAGTGAATATACATAATAGATCTATATTATTTTAAAAATGATCTTTTTAAGGACTTCATCTCAACCTCCTTTCATTGAGGCATATTTGGTTTTATACACAACTTTCTTTTATACGGTGTATAAACCCCTTTGACTTTTACGTTTGTCCAAAACGAATCTTTTTTTATACGAAGTGTTTTACTAAACGACAAAAGGGAATGTTTTTGTCGTACGTATGCGGCGACAATGACTTCTCCCCCGTCGTGACCATTATTTGAATTCCGGCTTCCTCTACAAGCCATAAATTTTTAAAATGAAAAATAAATACAAAGTTTTAATTTTCTTTAATTTTGGTATTGAAAATGGTTTTGAAAGTGTTTTTATTACATCAATGTGATGTATTGATATCTTGTTATTGAAATGTGGAAATGTTATGTTTTCTTTATGCATGTTTTATGTGATACAATTATGTTATGGTTTTTGATATGTTTAAACCTATTCGTATGAGGAATGCGTTGGACTTAATAAGTGATGGGTGGAGCCCGCTATAGTTCCTCAATGCATCGATGGGTCTCATGAGACAAACTAGTGTCTTGGAACGAGGCCTTGACAAAATCTTATTTGTGGTCCTGGCACAAGGCCTTGGATACGTGGTTATGATAGTCTGGAATTATGCATTCCATCATTATGGAAATGGTTATTGATATTGCATGTGATTATTCGACCAGTAGAATATCCATGTGAATAAGTAAATGACATTATCTCATTTTACTTTTGCCATATTATGTTGAAGTTAAGGTTTAAAACGCTTTTGTTTTAGTTATACATTAACTTTAATGTTAATGTTTATTTATGAAAGCTTCGGCAATATTGTTATCCTTACTGACCATCTGAGCTCACCCCTTTCAATGTTTTAATATTTTCCAGGATGTGAAGAAGTATTTTATGAATGACCTGAAGGGATAGTAAGAAGAGGATATGAGTGTGGACTATGGAGACTTTGTTATTGTAGATTTTCACTTTATGATGTAATGTAACATTTATGAATGTATCTAGTGTTTCCAAGGCTACTAAACTAATCGGTCTTTCGAGAATTGATCTTTTGTGATCATGCCAATGTTACGAAGTAATGTACCGACTCTAGGTAGCTGGGGTCGGGGCGTTATAGTTGGTATCAGAGGGAGGTTAGTACTAACATTGGAAGCTAGATTTAGATAAACTCTGATTAGAACACATAGCCCGAAGATAGACTTTGAGGATTAGTATAGAAGAACTTCCTAGAATTTTGGTATTATAGAGATTTTGTGAGTTTTTAGAGCAATACATCCCTGTCTGGATACGAGAAGGTGGAGGCGGATCTGGCACAGAAGTACCTAGGGGTAATACCCGAAAACACCGCTTTGAGATAGATTCGAACGGGAACTGGTGCACGAAAACGTGCCTTGCTGCACTCTTGGTTACGACACTCCCGGGGGATATGCTTAGGATAATTCTCATTTTCTTTACAAACCACTATGAAGGGTTATGAGTATATAATTTCTCAAAGAAAACATTATTATGATTATGGATTATATCCATAAATAGTTCAATTTATGTTAAGTATTTTACAAGTATGGAATTATGTATTTTGATTCATAAACTAATCTAGATTATTCCATGGTATAGAAATGGTGCCCAGTGGAAGGAATGTGAACTCCAGCAATACGTATGATCCAAATCGTAAGAAGGATCATATCTTTCACGGTATTAAGCCAACATTTTGAAGGGAAATAATCTCCTATGTGTTCTCAACATATGAAGAAATAGTATCATGTGTTAATAAGATAAGTAAAGAATTCTCCGAGTCTTATGGCTTTGAAGGGAAGAAAGAGAAGAAAAGAATGGAAGGGAGAATGATGGAAAAAGGGACGTGGGAAAAGAAAAATTTTCCAATATGTGATAACTGTGGGAAGAAACACCTTGGAACTTTACTGAAGAGAATGGGAGTTTGTTACAAGTGTGGAGAAAAAGGACACCAAGTGTGTGACTGCAAGGGTAAGAAAAAGGTTTCAAATGTACAATGCTTCATCTGCAAGGAGTGGGGATACTACGCAAACTAATGTCCAAATCATCAGAGTGTGCCCCAAATGATGTTATTGGATAATAATCAAGTTATGATACTACCACAGATGAGGAGGAATGATTAGAGTTATTATGTTGTTATTAAATAATTTTGTAATTTGAGTTTTGTATCAATTATGTACTGGTTATAATAATAATGGAGTATATAAGTATTGTACTGTAGTACTATTTCATCAAGGACTTGAGATTGTGTGGAACCAAGAAAAGTGGCTCCACAGTAGGTTAAATTTTTGGAAAATATATGGTTAAGAGAAAGATAAAGCATAATATGGTTCTGATACCGAGATAGTGATTTTGGAATAAGACATGATTGATTTGGATAAATTATATTAGATATTCTTAACTTCCTTGAAACTGATTAATGATTTGTATACATTTTTGGATATAAGGAGTATATCTAGTATCCTATAAGGAATAATGGATCATGGTAATTCAGGATGTTGTAGTGTTTTAAAATAATACATGATGAAGGTGTTCACATGTTGTTACACGGAAAAAAGGGATCTTCATTATGATTACCTTCCTCATAAAATTTGGACTATCAGTTGGACATAAGTATTTTGGATAACTATAAAGGTTGGAATAGATTAAGTTGAACTGTGGATAGTAATGTTTATGGTTAAAACAATTCTGAATATTATTTTTGGAATATTATAATAGTTTTAGAAAAAGGACAACCTTCAGGTTGGGCGATAACCTATCGCTTCAGACAAAGCTGCAGGAATCGAACCCACAACCATATTGTGATAGGCCTTTATGACCTACCACTAGCATACATGAAGTCCCTGGTTATTACAAAATAGTTATCGTAATCTAAATGGTATGTGTTAATATTTTTAACCTTGTACGATTAGGATACATATAATATTTTTGAGTTCTATTATCTTTTTGAGTGAAAGATGAGTTTGTGGTAGAAATTAGTTGAAGGTTGAAACTCTACTTGTCAAGCATAAATATATATATATACCTATATCTTATTCTATGAATAAATTAATTCTTAAACTTTAGTAAAGGTATATTAAAACAAAAAAAATGTGTTATCCTAATACCTTATGTCTTGTTGAACTGATGATATTTTAAATCAACATAGATTGAAGGCTTTGAGGCCCTCAATATGACACTTATTTGTGATTGATGACCTCAATCACTCCCTACAAATATTTAGGTTTTTCCTCCAATTATATGTCTCTAATTGCCACCAATGTTCTCCTAATCGAGATCATAATTGGGTGGTGACTTTTTCATTTCCTTTTCCCTCTTATTAAGGATAAATTTTAATAACCTTATTTCCGATGTGGGTTTTCCACAAAGGTATTTTCTATTTTCAACCTTTTATTTTCAAAGAAAAATTTCAAATTGCGAGGACACAATTTATTGAAGGAGGAAATAATGTAACACCCTGAGCTTCCACGATACGATTCTCTTTCAATAATGCAATAGCTTACATTGCACGCAAGTTTGAGATTCTAACACACCACGACTAATCAAAATAGCCATTATGAATAGTAATACCCACCTTTTGAAATTATATATATTTTATATTTCAAAATGGACTTCATTTTTGGATTCGGAATGTCGAAATTAGCCTATGTTGATTTTTTTGTAATTTTCTGAGAACTTCCAAATTTTTATGAATAGTGAAAATTACTTAAAACAACTTTTTTAATCAAAATAATTTATAGTGACAAATTATACTATTGAGTGGCTTTAATTTATAATTAGAATATATTTTTTCCATTTTATCCAATGGTGTTCATTAGAATTAATTTCATTTTGAAATTGGACATAAACAATTGTCAATCTTTTGATATATATTGTTTCTTAAAAACACGCTATTTATTGTGACAACGGGAATTAATTATAAAACTAATTAATGAAACTTATATATTTGTAATTTCATAAAATAGACATCATTTTTGAATTCGTAATATCAATTATAGCTTAGGGTGAAATTTTGGCATTGTTCTGAAAAACTTCAATTTTTTATGAATAGTGAAACCACTAAGTGGTAGTTAAATAACTGATTTTTTGTTTAAATGAAATATTACCACTTCTGTGATTTGATTTTCAAAAATATTACATACATGATTGTCATTAGGATGTAAAATTTGGTTCAATGGGATTAAAATATTTTTTGGTGAATAGTAACTTTTAAGTTTAATTAATCGCGATTAAAGGTAATTAGTGTAATTTAAGGTAAAGATAATGTTATAATATTATGAAATGACATTTACACTGGTCCTACGCCTATTGGATGAGTCATGGCCGACCAATAGAATCCATGGGTCAACTTGGGGACCCCATGGAGCCACTTTGGTAGAAAAAATGACATAAATAACTTTTATTTAAAGTTATAATAAAAATGTCACAAACATAAGTTGTTTTACTAAAACAATTTTTAAATGGGGTTATACAAGCCATATTTTTGACTATAAATATTCATTAGAAAGATAAAAATATTTCCTACATCATGATATTTTTTTATAATTTTTAGACATTAAATAAATTAAATTATTTATGACACCATGATGATGCAGCGATTACCTCATTAATTAACGATTTAAATAAAATGAACAGATAATGTAAACTCCAAGGCTTAAACTTGTCAAAAACCTATTGGATGAGTATATTTCGAACCCTTATCACCTTATCCTCGAATTAATTATGTTTGGGACCTTTATAATCCGAAAATAATTGTATAATAAAGTAACATTTCATTACTTTCCAATAGTGCCCCTCCTCTCCACTTATAAAAGGCCCCCACCACTACCACCTTAGTCACACATTCAAAGCCTTTTGGCTCGGCCCAACTCTGACCAAATACTCTCCCAACTTCCCTACATTACTCCTAGAAGCATCACTTTGGGAAGAATTCTTCCGAAGGAAGCCTTTGTCTCAAATAAAAAAAAAGTTACCCGATTTTAAGGTAATGTCTTTTCTTATGTTATTTTGTTTTATTTTGCTTATACAACCCCCTAAACTCTTTTGATTCATTTCATTTGTAAAAAAACCAGTATCATCAATATACTAGGATGCTTTTATAAGATTTATTCGAGCTACACTTACACACACCTACATCTAATGGTTAAAGAACATATTGTTTCTGTGGATGGTGAATTTCTGCCTCACGAAACGATGATTGTTCAACACTCATATAACACCTCTAATGGTGGCCATTTTGATGACACTATTTTCATATATGATATATGTATTATTTTTATGTTTTCCTTATAATTCTTTATTTCTCATTTGTGGCATACTTTATGATTTCCATTATGGGTAAACGCGATAATTTCATTTTAGGAAGTGTGGACTACCGCCCCCTCAAAGTGATTTGAATCGTTAATGCCATATGTGGGATGTATAAAGGATGGGGTAAATGGTATTATACATTATATTATACTGGAATTATATTATACCTTTATATAATTATAACTTCAATCCATTAAATATGAAATAGAAATGAAAGTAGCGTTCATGCGTACGTACGGCTTACCATCTCCATGAACGGTGCATTTCGTTTCTTACATCTGAACGTTATGGAATATTATAAATGGATGTATATACTGGATATATATGAGATATATGATATATAAATCATGAATATAATTCAGTATATAATGGATATTTCACCACATGACCAACTTGTAATTATAAGAAGTTTATTTTTGACTCAAGTACCTAAGATCGACCAAATGACCGTTATTAACTTAAATAATTACATAATGTTCATAACATGGTAATAAGTGATATAAAAGGAATAATGAACATGAAAAAGGTTCTTAAGTAAATATAAATTAACTCTAGTTTATTATTCAGGCGGTTAAATAACGATTGAATAAAGTCGGACCAGAGGTAAGGGAACTTCTTAACCGAATTTCCATTCTTTGGGTTAATCTCCTACTTTCAAATTATGTCATGATATTATTATGTCTTATCTTGTATTTGTACTTTCTTTATGTGTACTTATAGTTAATACACATAATAGATCTATATTATTTTAAAAATGATCTTTTTAAGTACTTCGTCTCAATCTCCTTTCATTGAGGCATATTTGGTTTTATACACAACTTTCTTTTATACGGTGTATAAACCCCTTTGACATTTACGTTTATCCAAAAAGAATATTTTTTTATACGAAGCGTTTTACTAAACGAAAAAGGGAATGTTTTTCTCATACGTATGCGGCGACAACGACTTCTCCGCCATCGTGACCATTATTTGAGTTTCGGCTTCCTCTACAAGCCATAAATTTTTAAAATAAAAAATAAATACAAAGTTTTAATTTTATTTAATTTTTGTATTGAAAATGGTTTTGAAAGTGTTTTTATTACATCAATGTGTTGTATTGATATCTTGTGATTGAAATGTGGAAATTTTATGTTTCCTTTATGCATGTTTTATGTGATACAATTATTTTATGGTTTATGATATGTTTAAACCTATTCATATGAGGAATGCATTGGACTTAATAAGTAACGGGTGGAGCCCGCTATAGCTCCTCGATGCATCGGTAGGTCTCATGAGACAAACTAGTGTCTTGGAACGAGGCCATGACAAAATCTTATTTGTGGTCTTGGCACGAGGCCTTAGCTATGTGGTTATGATAGTCTGGCATTATGCATTCCATCATTATGAAAGTGGTTATTGATATTGCATGTGATTATTCGACCAGTAGAATATCCATGTGAATAAGTAAATGGAATTATCTCATTTTACATTTGCCATATTATGTTGAAGTTCATGTTTAAAAGCCTTTTGTTTTAGTTATACATTGACTTAAATGTTAATGTTTATTTATGAAAGCTTCTGCAATATTGTTATCCTTACTGAGCATCTAAGCTCACCCCTTTCAATGTTTTAATATTTTCCAGGATGTGAAGAAGTATTTTATGAATGACCTGCAAGGATAGTCAGAAGAGGATATGAGTGTGGACTATGGAGACTTTGTTATTTTATATTTTCACTTTATGATGTAATGTAACATTTATGAATGTATCTAGTGTTTCCAAGGCTACTAAACTAATCAGTCTTTCGAGACTTGATCTTTTGTGATCATGCCAATGTTACGAAGTAATGCACCGACTCTGGGTAGCTGGGGTCGGGGCGTTACAACTATAAACTCTAGAAGGTCCAAACAAATACATGTGAACCAACTTGAGAGGTTTAGAAGTTAAAACTTCTTTCTTTTAATTAAAATATACTTTTTGATGCATCCCTTTTTGATATGGGTAACAGACTTTATCAGTTGGGAACTCATGTTTAGGTAAATACCTAACTAACACTTTCCATGTTAACTTTCTAAGTGAGTGGATGGTTCAATGACCTAGTATCCTATTCCAAATCCAATACTCTCTGTGAAAGGAACTTAAGCATGAAATATTTATAGAATATAAATAATTTAAATCAACAGAATAAACCTTATCATTTCTCAAAGTAGTAAAAATTAATGTATTTTTAGAATAAAAAACATTTCAAGAATCATTTTCAAATTTGTCATAAAATCTAACATCATATAAGTGATAAATAATAAGCATGTTATACTTTAGGCTATCAATATATAAAACTTTAGAAATTAAAATTGAATTACTGTTATCAATTTGGGTTTGGCTTATGATTTTTACTTTTTCATTATCACCAAAGGTGACATGATCACCATCAAACTTAATAAGGATCTTGAAGCATGAATAATATCTTGTCATATTTCTTGAATAACCACTATCCAAGTTCCATATAATTCTATAAAAGGTTTTAACATAGTTTTACTACAAAAAATAATTTATACAAGAAATGAATTTGGTACCCAAATCTATTTGGGTCCAGAAATGTCAGTAATAAATGATTTGGTAACCCAAAATTTTTTGATGGACTTCCTATACAAATATTGAATAATTTTAAAAATAAAAAATCTATTAGTTCCCTTAAAAAATTAGCTAGAAATTGAACTTTTTTGTCTATACTTAGGAATAAAATTTATCTTTGTTATTTTTCTCTATCCAGGTTGATATCCAATTCCATTAACATTCTTAGGTGCAACTTGGTTACCTAGAATTTGAGTAATATTTTCTCTTCCATTGGTAAATTTTTATAGGTATTTTTTAATTGATCATTTTAAAGTTTTAGTTATGTATTATCTTTGAGTATTTGATCATTTTTCTTTTTCTCAACAAATAGTTAAGATTTTCTATTAGTAATCAAAGCATGATGTCTTTTGAAAATGTTATACCTGTCCTACAGTTCATTAATGGTATCTTCCAGCATGTTTCAATATTCAAATAATTCTTTATTTGACATATCACCATCATCATTATGTTAATTTTTATAATCATTAGAATTATTCATAGGAAAAATATTATAAATTATGGGTAAAGTAGGTACTTCACTGACTTTAGTCACGAAACACATGTTTTCTTGACCAGGTTTCTCCTCATGTGATGAATATGAATCACTAGAGTTATCCTTTGAAGCACTCTATGTGGATTTAATAGCCTTTCTTTATCTTCTATCCTTGTCATCATATTTATTTTTATACTTAAGATTTTGAAAGTATAATTTTATATGTACTTTCCTCCTACACTGAAATTAGATAACTTATTTTGGATCATCATCTTTCTTTCATTCTTTCATTTAGTTTATTATATTGTCATACTTTCCTTTATAATTTTATTTTTTGAAGAAATTATTATTTCTATAAAACTTCTTAAACCTTATATCTAGGTGATCTATATCCTCATAATTATTAGAAGGGGATTAACAATCACTTGAATTATTAACATAAATTTTTCCCTTTTCTTTCTATTTTTTCTTTCTATTTGGATGTATTAGTCTTGAAGGCTACAGATCTTGTTTTAGGATCTTTATCTTCTTCATGGTTTACCTTTATCTATTTCTGATACATCATAATATTTCCAATCAGATCCTTGAATGGAGGCTTTCTAATATCACAAGACTCACTGATGGAGACATATGTGTCTCCCCATATTTTAGGTAGACATCTCAACAGTCTCTTAATCTGGTCCTTATGAGATACTGATTTTCTATGTGAGATCATGGTATTCAAAATTTCATTGAAACTGAGGTACATTTCAAAAATAGGTTAGTTAGGAATCATTTTAAAGTTATCATATTTAATAATATAATTATTAAGAAGAATTTCCTTCACTTTTGAGGTTTCTCATGGGAAATAGAAAAGGTGTCCCAAATTTCATATTCAATTTTGTATACAGAAATTCTATTGAACTCTTTATCTCATAGTGCATATTATAGGGTATTCATTGCTTTACAATTATTATTGTAAGAAAGGTTAGTAGGTTTATTCCTTTCTTTCCTCAAAATATCAGGAATAACATATTCATCCTCAATTTTAGACCAAATATCAAAACCCATGATTTCTACATTCATTCTCATTTTAAATTTCCATTTAGAATAGTTGTTTCCATTAAAGAAAGGAGGTCTGTTGGTGGAAGAACCTTATTATTGATTATCCGTTTAAATAATAAAATTTATAAATAAAATAAATTTAAGATCTTTAAAGATTAACTAATATGATAGTTGAAAATAGTTTAAAAAACAACTTTAATACCAAATAAATGTCTTATTTGATACCAAATATTGTTCAGAGTGAGTATCTTAAGAGGGGGGGGGGTGAATTTAGTACCTAATAAAAATTTCTATTTTAAAAGGATTAATTTTAAATTCACCAATTAATATAAAATGGAATAATTAATTAATATAGTAGATCTTTATAAGTTATAATCTTTAAAAAATTTCTTAAATATTTATTAGTTATTGACTAAGCAATATAAAATAATACTTAGTTCTTTGAAATCAATTTACTTAATTAAAATATTATAAGAAAACTAATAAATATTAACTATCAAAGTATTAATTGTTTTTGGTTAAAAAAATTTTACTTTCAAAATATAAAATAAAGTAAAACAATTATATATCAGAAATTGAAGAAAGATGTTCAGTATCAAGTCAAGACTTACTCTACACTTGGTGATCAAATGCAGCCCATTTGTTTATATAAATTAAACAAGTTTATCTACAATCTGGATAAGTTTTTATAACAGTTTTAGACTGTCTAGGTCACATGTGACCTCTTCCACAATTATACGTGAGAGTAAAAACAAAATAGTCCACACAAGGACCTTTACCACAGTTATTCACGAAATTAAAAATAAAGAGAGAAAATAAGATATCAAGTATCTTCCAATTTAGCACCAGTGACAAATAATAAAGGAACACATAATAGGAAAATATTACAGTGTAGAGTTTAGAAATTACCTGTATGTTTAAATGAAATTTATTACTCTTGATTTGATTTGTAGATCATCTTGAGTTTAGTTATCTTAAAAACTTTAGAAGAATAGAGTGTTGTAGACTCATGTTCTTTATTGGAGTAAAACAACAAATGTGTATGAGCTTCAGCTTCCTCTGTCGACTGTTTTCAGGATGTAGCAGTTTAAATATTTAGTTTTATGTGTGTTTAGTAAGTGTGTGCTCTCATCTTGCTAAAAGAATGTTTCAAAAATCTATTTCTTCACTTGTGCATGAGGATGTATACTTCCTTTCTTAATAGTAGTAGTATGAAGAATATCCACATGCATCCAAATATTCTTTTTCCTCATACAACACATCTAAAATCATATTCAATGTGTTCTAATGAGAATTTAAGAGGAAATAATTAAAATAAAACATTGTATTAAATTAAATGATATAGATATTAGAATAGTTTAAATGGAATAAATTAAAGAAAATAATGGTTCTAGTTTAGTCTGGTAGTGTCTTAGGGTCTAGAGGTGACTTGTTCTGGTGGAATGAAACTGACGGTGTCTCACTCTAGCGGTGTCTCAATCTGGCGATGTCTCAAACTTATACTTTTCCAACTTTTATGAGTAGAGGTGTGTGGAAATAGTGTCTTAATTGGAAGTGTATCCACCGGGGGTGTCTTAGACTTAGCCAACGTTATGACCTAGAATCATAACATCCTAATAGTGAGATAACTTGGAGGCTTCTCCAACTTAGTGATATTTCTATATAGATGGTGAGTCATGGAAAACAATGACTCATATGTGACTGTGT
Source organism: Viscum album (assembly GCA_963277665.1). Taxonomy (NCBI): domain Eukaryota; kingdom Viridiplantae; phylum Streptophyta; class Magnoliopsida; order Santalales; family Viscaceae; genus Viscum; species Viscum album. Next base: position 1,017,368,816 of record OY728120.1, on the reverse strand, counting down.
ATCAGAATTTCTCAAATTTATAGTTCAATGTTATGAAATCATAGTGGTGATTCCTTGTTCTAGCGGTGAGTTTACCTTGGCGGTGTCTTAACCTCAATGGCGACTCATCTTTAATAGTGACTAGCAGTGATTCATACTTAGTCAGTTTCATCACCTATCTCAGAATATGATATAATTAAAGAGAACATAAAATTCATTAGTATCATTAGAATCATGATTTTGTGATCATTAAAAAAAGGAGGTCAACATGAATCTTTAAGTGTGGAAAAAAATCCAAAAACTATCAAGACCTTATGAATCCAATGACATCCATGTACCAAAATGTTAAAGTCAAGTTTCACCTAAGGAACAACTCCTAGTCTTTCTCCTCACACACTCAAACAAGCATGCATAATGGAAAAAACATTAAATACAAAAAATAATCAAATAAGAAATGGACAATAAAAATTTACATGGTTTAAGTGTTGGTCCTATATTTACGGGAGGACACTAATGCAACCTTTCATTTCATAAAAATTATAGGATTATAATAACAATTGAAAAATATATCCATATGATCACTGCTCATTTGATCTATGTATAAGTTTCCCCAAAGCACCTAAATTATGGGGTCTAATAGGTAAATCAGTTCCACTACCCTTCAATCTTGGTGTAGGACCCACCATTTTACTTTCTCAACTCTAATAACTAATTGGTGCCTGTGCCCTGATTTCCAACTTACAAGGAACTAAGAAAAAAACTCTTTTATATCAAGTGATTTACATTTTCATATCTCCTTTGGTGATACTATAGGAAACCTTACATATCATAATCAACAACCCTTATATATTGTATAACTTCCACTCTTCCATTAACTAAACCATGACCATCTTCACACCCTTGTTCTAAAACAAAACATCTAGACCAACCATCTAGCCTCTCCTTGACTTTCATTTTTGTAATACTTTATTAGGACAAACCATACGTTCTACAGTTTCTTCATCTAGATATAATGAATCAAAACCATAAAGAGACATCACAATTCCTAATAAAAATTACTCTTAGAAATCAAATGAGAATGAACATTATTTGGTTGAATAAAAACATGATGATTCAATTCACCCTATATGGGATAAAGCCAATAATTTATATTACTAAGAAGAATATTAAATATGAAATAAAATGGAAACATTTAAGCAATGGAATAAAATTTATTAATATTGATAATAAAAAATTAGATGTATTAGTCAATATCCAAATAAAATCTTAGAGATACATTTTTTGAGTTCTAAAAGGGTTGTTCCAATGTTCCTCATTAGTTATGATGGCTCGAGGGGTCACATCATCTCATAGGGTCCTAAGGTTGAGTAGGGATTAAGTCATTCAATGCTTGATGTTGATTCCCATTATTTTCAGTATTCTTGTTAACTTGGGGAAGGTTCTTTTAAAATTTGAATTTATATTTGGTATTTCATTTTTTTGGATGGATTTTTTTTTGAAATGTTGTCATTGGAAGTTGGTTTTGTGGGTTTCCACTCTAAAATTTAATATTGGTTTATTAAGAAAATAAAAAATAATCTTAGGGGGGAGAATATTATCTCCCAAAGGATGTTGAGAAAGAGTCCTAGTGAGGAAAAACATAGTTTATAGAGTATGGATAAAAGTCCATATATAAGTGACACAATTAAGAGCCCCATGAAGGGTTCTGGTCAAAGTAATCCCAGAGGGATAAAAATGAGAATAAACCTTATTAAATATGGATACCAAAAAAGTGACAATGATTGTCTTAAAATATCAGTTCCATAAAGAAGTCCAAGTAGGTGAACTCCATGAATCCCATCATAGTGTTCAATTAATAAAACCTCTATGAGGGATATGAGAAGAAATGTAAGCCAATGTCCTATTATATCATCCGATATAATCTTAACCAAAATCTCATGTATGGATGCTTCAAGAATAGGAAGATGACGACCTATAAGGTTTCTTAGAAGGAATTATCATCATTTCTATTTGAGGACTCCCATCCCTTCCCATATATAGGTATGTGTATGTGACATATAGCATGATATCTATTTGGTAGATTTAGGTTTGATAATAATAAATCCTCTAAGGAAAATATTTAATTTTATAGAGTTTATACAAGAATAAAATAGTTCAAGTGTCATGTTTTTTGAGAATAATGTAATTGAAAATTTAAAGGAAGTTAAGATTAAAAAATTAGAAAATATTAATTAAATTTTAATATGATAAAAAATATAAATGATTAAAGTATACATTTTTTTATGGAAGGATTTAATTTACCAATGCTATTTTATGAAAATCGGTTCCCAGATTGAAAAGAAAGAAATTATTGTTGTAAAAATAATATAATATGAAATAGAATTTATTATACCATATTGGTGAATTCCAAACCTGTTATGATTTTATAGAAATGATACATCAGAATTATGATTTTCAATTAAAACTAAAATTTTACCCATTAAAATTTTTCAATAATAAATATTTAAACCCATCCATGGGTATTAAAAAAAATAAGGCTCTCGTTATGGATTTATATCACTAAAATAAAGGACAAGTATAGTAAAAAAGTATTATAGTGGCATGAATTAAATATAAAAACTAAAATTGAAACATAATTTCAATATAAAGAGTTAAATTTAAAATAATTTCTTCTAAAAACTCACGATCTTCATTCCATGATATTGATAACCTAAAAATTATAATTTGAGGTCCCACTATGTATAGAATAATCCCAAAAACTGAAAAAGAAAATAATTGGAAAGGAAAATAAGATATGTTAATAAATTCTCCTGTCAAGGAAACCTTTATAAGAATATAAGACCAAACATAAATGTACCAACCATTATAATATAGAGTGAATCATTTTTTTAATTGGCTTAATTATTGGAACAATCATAAAATATAAGAAAATAAAATTAAAATGGAATTTTATGAATGACTCTAAAATTCACCATGAATTCTTTAAAATATCATGGGTTTTATTTCATGAAGTTGATAACCTAGAAAGTAGATTCTAAGGTACATATGCATATATAATGACCTTAAAAGAAAAAAGGAATTAAATTATGTTGTGTATTTGTATATATGAAGTCCAAAATCCTGAAATAGCAAACAAAAAGGAATATAAAAACCTTAATATGTTAACAATCCAAAATTTATCTTGTTGAGAGAATATAGTCCTATAGGATGCACCTAAAACAATTTAAATCATGATATAAACATTAATTGATTATAATAGTATATTTTCTACCTCAAATCTCAAATATATTTAAATTATATCATTGATTTATTATAAACAACATAGATGATAAGCATACTTATTTTATACCCTTGTTAATATTTTAAGAAATCTCTCTTCCATAGAAGTTTCTTGGGAATTGAAATTTGTCTGTGGCATATTTTTAATGACATGACAAGGAGTAAAAAACTATTATAATATTCAAAAATGTGTATATATAACAAATTATGAAATAATAAAATAGAAAAACATTTATAATATAGATTTTGAACACTAAAATCAATATCCTATGTATTTTATGGGAAGTATTGTAGCTAAGTGGTTCTTGTCTATAGGCCGTCGCTCCCAAGTTAGGACATGACTGGTTTTGATCCTATCCTACATTTTGGCCCCCTAATTGGGTGGGGGGGGTTGTATCCTCCATGTGTTGTGTGGGGGTTCACATGATAGCGATGGATGGAGGTAATGGGCCCACACATGGTGGAGCGAGGTGGGTTTAACTTCAAGGATGGCTTAAATATAAGGTGAGGTGTATGAAGTTTCTAATGAATTGGATAGAAGAGAAGGTATGTGGAAGGTTTTAGTTCACGATGGTGTTTATAGGTGTGTATCAGTGAACAATAATGACTTTATCCATACGACAACCCCTCTCCTTACGGTGAAAGCATGAGACATGAGCACAAGGCATAGACCATACACACAGGTCACTACTTGTACAAGCCTTCATATCTTCATTATTGGGCCTATGTGACTCATGTAAGGATCCCCCCTCAATCTAATTAAAAAGAGGGTTATCTTGAAAATATTAAAAAAATGGAATTGGAAGGATTATTTTATTTATTTAATACTATTTCACAAAACTTCTCATGCTACATGACAATAAAAATATAAATATTCTTTTATATATGGAATAATTAGTCTTCATAGAATGAATATGAAATATACTAAAATAATTCGAAAAATTTAAATATCACTTTATTGTATCATAAAAATGAATATATATTATACATATATAGAAAATTAGTATAATGAAAAGTGGTTATACAATATCATTATATAGGATATGAATATAGAATATGTTCATAATAAATAGAACAAAATGTATACATGGAAAGAGGTTTAGAGTATTTTGTATGCATAAGATAATGAAGAGAAACTATGTACTTTAATAATATTAAACAAGGTATACTAAATCATGAAAATGGTCCATTTAGAAGAGGGAAAACATATGCAGATAGATGGTAACAAGGTCATTTTTTAGATTAAGATCTTGAATTAGAAATGAAAATTGTTAACAAGGGAGTAATTTTTATAGAACATCAAATGGATACACTAGTGTTAAATAGAGTTCCAAATTTTTATGAAATTTGGAATGATAATGAATTGTATATAAGGTTTACCCAATAAGTGATGTTGGTGTCATCAAAGAATCAGATAAAATAAGTAATTCTAGATATAAAACATATGTAGTGAAAAACATTGTAATACTATGGGAAAAACCAAATGTTTTAAGAATTGAGATCTTGTCAAGATCAATTTCCTGTATTCCTAGGTCTTCCAGCCCCAACACATAAGATCTTATAGGGTTCTATCCTAAAACACATGGGTACTAGGATGAATTTACCATCCATGATTATATGTGATATACCATAATTTGAAGAAACTGATGTGGGATTGGGTTTACACCAAAAAATAATCCCCTCAATCCAAATACCACACAGATGGTCCTTCCCTTCAATGACAATCTATCTGATCCAAATTATCTTTCACTTTCACTACCATTTCTCTCTCCATCAGGTCATGTCACCTACCCACTATTATCATACATACTTTGATTCAAGGCACCACTTTGGATCCTACATGCTCCAACCCAAGCCATCATTATAATTATCAAACGGGTTTGGGTCCATCTGCATCACACCTGGATTACAACATGCCTACGATACCACTTTTTAGGGTTGATTTCCCCTAGCCCTAGGTCTTCCAGGCCCAATACATAAGCCATTCTGGTGTTCCATCCTAAAACCCATGGGTTATAAAAGGAATTTCACATCTAATATTATTTTTGAGCCACCATATTTGTGAAACAAATGCAGGATTGAGTTTTCACCCAATAGATCATTCTGTATCCTAATAAATTTAAGAATAATTAATAAAAATCGGATTTTTGTGTGCATAGTTTCCAAAAAATATCCTGAAGAATAAAAATATAGTATGTTTTAGAAGTTTTTAGGCCAAATAAAAAAAATTCAATTCTAAAGAGCTAAATTGAAAGAAACTTTTTTTTCACCTTCCCCTACTATCACTATCGTGCATCGACCCTTCCATTCCTACTTCATCACCCACCCCTGCTGTCACTTCTTTGTCTCTCACCCACCACTTCCTTGCTTCCACACACTTTCCTATCATCTTTCCACATGCATCCATGCTTCATTTATTTTCCTTACCCTACTTTCACTGTAGTGTCTCCTGCTTGATCACATCTCCCACCATCATATTGCTCACCCCATACTGTTGTGACCACATCGGCGCTACCCTCTGATCCAAGAAATTTCATCACTACCAACATGAAGGTTGATTAAAACTAGATCAATGGTGTAATTTTTTCTTTTAAAAAATGCATTGAACACTTTAGGTGGTTTTGAATAGGTATTTTTTACCCCACACCCACCGCAACCACAATAAGTGGTCACTGGACCATTGTGAATAATGATCCTAAAAAACCATGTTTAATATATGTTTAACTTGTATTACCCTATTATCTCTTCATATTTATTGTTTAATTTTATATATCCTTATTATTAGACCTATATTTCAGTTTAAGTTCTCCTATAATGCCTATTTTATTTTCAAGAAGGAATAAATGACTTATATTTGTATAAACAATCATATTTGTTGATAAAAATTTCAATGACCAACAACTTTCCAATACTAGGACATCAAACATTTAATCAATCAGGTAGTTTAATGTGATAAATCATTTAAAATAAACATATATTTTTAGATTTTATTTTAATTAAGGTCACCCAATTGTAATGACCTAGCTGAAGTTCCCCGAACGATATTTAAGTTGGAGTTCCATATAAACTCAATCACAGCTCACTGTACCCAATAGGATACTAATCAGCGGTGATATTATATGATCAAAGTTGGGGCTACTATACTCTTTTTACCACAAACATAAATAAAAAATAAAAAATAATATTTTTCACAATGACATATATGAGTAAACAAGTACAAAATTTCAGATATGGAAAATTAGAACAAAATAATCTAGGGCATATGCTATTATAAATGAATATGTAGTCACACATCACATATATACCAAAAGATCACCCAATAGGATAAAAAATAAAAAATAAAAAAAAAGAATAAAATACACAAGATGATATAATATAACTGCATGCCTCGCCTCAAATACCATCTCTAATGACTATAAAGTTGTGCTAACCCAATCCACTATACAATCTATGCTCAAACCTATATACCAAAAAAAAGGTCTGAGCGCACACTAGAGTTCCCATGTAGGGTATGAGAAATACATATCAGTAGGGTCTCAATAAGTATCCCTAATATATACCATTATATACATGTGTGTGAATGAGGAAAATAAATAACATAAAAATATTGCATACAAGCATGCATGTTGGGTCATCATGTTCTAATGAGGACACCATGATACCTGACTATACCTGGTCTGATGACCTATAGTGAACCATCTATATTATATTTCATTCCATATAAAACCCATAATGGAAAAATAAAAGAATAAACTAACCTCAGCATCCCAGGATACCGTTGATGTCTAGGAAAAAATATAGATATACATAGGCATACAGAGTGACTAGGGAACCTCTCTCAATGATCATTAAGCCAAAATAAACCAACAAATCAGAACTAACACAATCTATTAGAAATATATCTAGGTGAGGGAAAATAGTGAAAACCTCACAATTTAGTCCAACCATCCCTTTGGGTTAAGATCCCATTACTAATCACAAATACCATAAGAAAATACCAAGTATTTAAATAAAGGAGACAACCTACCATAGACTTGGAACCATCCCCTTAGGGTAAGGTCCCATGGATAATCACACATACTGGAAGTGAATCTCATTGAGGGGGAAAAAGAACCAACCATACACAAAATACAAGACATATCTTTGGGGTAAGGTATCATATCTAATCACATATACCATAAGTATATTTTGAAGAGGGAAATAATGGAGCCAACATCCCATAGGAGTTAAACCATACCATCACTAGGTAGGTCTGATGGATAATCATTATTTCATGTAACACATATTTAGGGGTAAATAATGAATCCATCCTCCCAAATAATCCAAACCTAATCATCACAAGGTAGGTCCCAGGTCTAATATCATATCACCCACAAAATCTAACCAACATGAACTTCCATAACTAAGTAAGAAAGAACACCATGGAAGTGCAACTCTACCGCCAAATCCTTAGGTCTCTGGATTTATCCTTATTAATTGTAGTTCTAATTTGGTTATTGAATACAATATAAAATCACACAACTATCATCTATGAAACTCTAGTCCTTAGATAAAACCAAGTCCACACTTAATATTCCATTATAGGACAACACACAATCAACTCAATCAAACTATCATAACTAGCCATTATATGCTAATACAAAAAAAACTCACTATTAGAACAAAATCTCATGGTAATCTCATATTCCTCAGGCCAACACCATACCAAAAATCTTGATTTCTGGTAAAACCATTTTATGCATGTATTTTAGGATATGAAATGGCCTGTTCGAATAAATTAATTGATAAAACATTTAAATATTTAATTGTTTTTATGTTTTGTGGTAGGATACAATGTTTGATCAAAAATAAAGAAAAAGGAGATTAATTTAGTGAGCGTAATGGCCTGGTGATATAGTTTTTAATATATATTGAAGTTTTAGAAAAGTCAAGGACCAAATAAAAATCTTAGAAATAAAGAACCAGACTGATCTAGGTTAAACTAGATGAAAAAATAAAATTAGACATCATGTAAAAGTTATTCATGACATGAATCTCAATACAATACAAGATGTGAAACATGTTGTGAGAATATTCACGACCCCACACATTACATGTCATGAAAAAATATTCATGACATGAAATATTTTGTAATTTGGAATTCAATTCCTACACTTTTCACTTCATGTAACACTTACACGATGTGAAAATGGAGGATGGACTAGAAATAGGTAGGTGAGAAATAATAAATATGGAACACCACTTAACTCCCTAAGATGACCCATTATGACTAGATATCCATTAATTGATCCATTTATAATGTCCCAAGCATCTGAAGATCATATAAATAAGAGGCTAAGTGTGGATTGAAGAGCATCGATAGGTGAGGATCTCTGGATGATGGATTACTACAGATTTATTTTCCTACTTTTCTTTTCTTTTCTTTTCTTCATTATAAAATGTCTCCCCTCTCCCTAAAAATCAACCTCCCAATCCATGGAGGGGTAGTTTCTATGAGTGATTGGGAAAGGGGGAGTCTAGAACTATGTTCCTTACTTGAGTTTTTGGGATTTGATTAAATAAAATCCTTTCTTCTTTCCATATCTAGTTTTAATTATTAATTTCATATTTAAATTATAATTCAGCTGTGTTAGGTTTTGATTCCATTAATTTTAATTAACTTGGTCGATGATCCATTTCTCCCTCCACCCAATTCTTTTATGTATACAATGGAACAAATTATGGATGGGTGGTGACTGCTCGACGATCATCATCATGTGTGTAAAATTGTTAGTTGGGAATTTTAGTTTATTAGGGAACAAAAATTCATAGTTAGGGAATGAGCCGATTAATTAAGAGAACCCACTAAAATTCCACACATGAAGGAAGGAGGGTAGACCAACCTAATGTTTTAAATAGGAATATTCTCATCATAACCATCTGGAAAAGGGGGAGAGAGGGATTGGTAGATGAATCTCTCTCTTACCAGTTAGCAGAAAAAAATGTGTAAAATTTGGAAAACATGATATCATGATACTACATCTATACAAACCTAATTTGGTCATCATCTTTCTCAATTATTTTAAAATAAATTTTATCAAACAAGTTCCTATTCTCACTTGCTCAAAATTAAATTAAATCCAAATTTTTAGAAAATCAACAAAGTGACAAAATTGTTTTGTGTGCTCTCATCCTTGAGATATAACATAAGGGATAACCACTAAAATATAATTAGGAAATAATAAAAATTGTTTTTACATGCCTCATGAAAGGTGTGTGTCAAACTTGGGGCTGTTGGTGGGGAGGCAGTGATTCAAAACACCAAAAACCATTTTTTTAAATTTAAACAACTCATAGTTAAATTGACCATTTAATTGAATTTAATCATGAAATTGAACAAAAACTAACCCAATTGAGAAAATAAAAATTCAAACAAATTTTTAGGAAATAAACCTTACACATTCAAGTGAAATTTTTAGTGATCATTTCAAACCTGAAAAATGGCTGGTAATCCCTACTAAACTCTATGGGATCTCTACGCACCACAATTCGCTAATCAAAATAATAAACTATATATCCCTTAGAAAGTGATTTTGAATTTTGAATTAAAATGATTAAAATTCTACCTAAATTATATGGTATCGTAGGAGAAGACCCATACATACATATTCATGAATTCAAAAATGTAAGCCCAATTAAAGACCCCAAGGTGTCATAGAAGAATGGGTAAAGTGGAGGGAATTTACTTTCTCATTAGAAGGAGTGAAAAAGGAATGGTTGTATAGTCTGTAACCATGAGAGGTTTAATACTGAGAAGATCTCCAAATATTCTTCATGAAAATATTTTTCCCACATCCAAGAGAATAATTATCTAAAAGGATATATATTCTATTCACCAATCAACTAGTGAGGCACTTTATGAGTAATGGGAGTGATTCAAGAATCTCTATGATAGCTACCCACATCATACAATAGCGGAACACAATCTCCTTGTTATCTTATATTAAGTATTTCTTGAAAATGATCACAATCTAATTGATGCCTCATTTGGAGGAGCCTAGATCGACAAGTTTCCAGTAGAAACTAGATGCTTTATTGAGAAGATTTCTTAAAACTCATAGAAATTATACACTTGAGGTACATGCATGTGGGGAATCCATGAGGTGAGAACATATGATTCAACATATTTAATCAAAAAAAAATTAAATAATCACCAGGTTAGTGTGAGAAATGGTTGTGAACCAAGTACATGAACAATAAGGCCTGACATAGATATGTGGTTTATTCTCATCTACTTATCATTACACTGACCAATGTCTAGAAGAGAATGGGTATAAATTTGTACAACAACCTATAAACTAAGTCAATTTTAGCTAAATCATCCACGCCAACCCCAAAATCAACCAGGATATGGAAAGAATCAAATAAAGTCCTACTATTAAAACCAATATTGAAAAAAACCTCTTTACCAACACTAGAAATATCATAACCCATGTCCCTTTCAATAACCCTTTCAACCACCACCTTTTTAGTAGAAGAATTTTGAGTATCCATCAACCAATGCAATATCAACTAAGAACCAACAACTACAGTCTGATGTTGAGAGGGTGAAATAAAATGTTAAAGATTTATCCATCTAGTTAAGAAATTTAATAGAATTTATAACCATTAATCTAGAAAAATCCTAGTACAGACAGTTCTGAATCCCAAGGAAATCATAAGTGTTATTAAAACATGAATAAGAAAAGATATACAGACACATAAATAACATGAGGCTGATGAATATATTAAGAAAACTTAAGATTCAAACATTTATATAGAGGAAATAACCTGAACCAAGTTTTGGAAGGAAATGCTAGAAACACATTTTAAAAAACAACAAAGGGAGAAAAATGGTATCCAAGACCCATTCTCTTCTGCATTAGTTGATTTGAAGAAGGGTTAATAGGAGTGACTTCAATGGAAAATTCAGTAAACCTTCTAGAAAGACGAGTTCAACATCCCACTACTAGAGGCCATATGAAAAATCTCAAAATATGCATAATTTATGAAGGAATTTTGCATGAAAAGAAGATGAATGCATGGAAATAAGGGAATAATCTTATGGAAAAGCATCCCATCACTGATTGCACTACCAATACCAAAAAAATGTCAAGATCCAGGGAAATTATATATTACCTGCAATATTGGATCTTTAAATTTTACTGATGGATTATGTGATCTGGGAGCTTCAATAAATGCTATGCATCACTTGATATTTTCATCCTTTCATATTGGAGAACTAAATTCTACTCGAGTGGTGGTACAATTAGAAAACACATCCTCCATTTTCCCAGCTGGAGTTCTAGAATATGTTGTCGTAGGAGTAATAGGATTGATCTTTCCAGTATACTTTTATATCCTTACCATGGAAGAAGATAGATCACCAGGACACCTTCCCATCATCTTAGGGATACCATTTTTAAAGACAACAAAGAACATCATCAAAGTACATGACAGAACACTTACAATGGAATTTGGAAATAGTATAGTATATTTCAAAATTCTTGAGGTGATGAAGCATCCTTCTAGAAGTCACTCACTTTATATGATCTCCCACAAAGAAGGTACAAAACCAATTGAAGATCCATGTATGCTTTGTGAATTCTTATCATTAGGAGAAGATTTTTCATTTGAAAATAACATTACCAAAAAACTTGAGAATCCCAATTTCACATTAGAAAAAGAGGGTACTTCTAATTTTTTTTGATGATTAATTAAGAGATAATGACATGATATAAGGGAACCAAGCTTTATAAGTAAGGAAAATCAACTCAATATCATTCCTAAACAAACCTCCAAGTACCGATTTATAGCCAATGCCATGTGATTTAAAGTATGTCGACCATATGGAAGGATAGAAATTATCAGTAATCATTTAAAATATCCTATCCCATTCCCAAGAACATATTCTGATTGACCTTATCAAATTAAATGTCAAATCCATATGATGGATTTAAGTCGATATACCCAGAATCAACCCCAAGGTATGCTCCATTAAAATATTTTTATAATGTAAATCCAAAACAATTATAAAACCTTAAATAATAATTAATCCCACTATTATAGAGTTTGTTAAGAAAGAAATATAAAAATTGTTAGTAACCGACATAATTTAACCAATATCTGATTCAAAATGGGTCAACCCCATTCATGTGGATCAAAAGAAAACTGTTCAAACAATTGTTATGAATAAGAATAATGAAATCAACCCCATGAGTTTCCAAAATAGTTGGATGGTGTCTATAGATTACAGAAATCATAATCAAGTTACTTAAAAAGATTACTTCCTCATTCCGTTCATCAATAATATGCTATAAATACTAGATGGAAAAGATCACCATTTTTTAGATTGTTTCTTAGGATACTTCTAGGTACCAATTGCACTAAAATACCTAGAGAATACAACCGTCACATGTCCTTTTATCACTTTCACCTAAAATAGGATGCCCTTTGGGCTATGCAACTCCCCATGTAAATTTAAATAGTGTATGGTGAGTATTTTCTCAGATCATATTGAGGACTTCCTAGAGGTATTTATTAATGATTTCCCTATTTTTGGTAATTATTTCAATCATTTCTTAGGTATTTTGGAAAAAAATTTAAAAACATGAATTGAGAATTTTTTTTTAAATATTTAAATTTTTTTATTTCGTGGCCAAAAAAGGAATAGTGTTAGGATATATTATATCATATAATGTAATTGAGATAGATAAGTCGAAGGTTGAAGTAATAAAATCATTTCCATATTCTACTTATCTTACGAATGTTAGATAATTTTTAGGCTATATAGGTTTCTATTGAATATTTATCAAAGTTATCAATAAGATATATCTACCTCTGTTGAGATTAATATTAAAATAAGATAAGTTTATTGTTGACTATAAGTATATAAAATAGCTTTATGAGTTGAAATAATGGTTTATTTCATCGCTAATAATGGAACCACTCAACTAGGACCATCCTTTCAAGCTACTCTACAATGAATCAAATCAATTTTTGGGAGCCACACTCTCATAAATAATTGATAGTAAGACTCAATTCCTTGAATATACATCAAGGAAATTGGATTCCATGTAGATCAATTACACAACTATAAAAAAGGAGTTCCTTATAGATTTTCTCTAAATAAATTCAGATCATATCTACTTAGAACTAAAGTTATTTTCTCTAATCATGAAACTCTCAAGTATCTAATGAAGAAGGCTGATGCTAAGACACAGTTGGTGAGATGGATGCTTCTCAGGTACCCTATCATCTAAAATTTAATCATCATCACAGGATTAAATATGAATCCATATTCTATATTTGGGAAGAACTATTCCTTTGGAAAAATTTTAATGATCAAATCATAAGAAGATGCTTTCTAGGAAGTGAAATTGAATCATTTTTTAATTCTTTTATATATTATTTTGGGGTTTATGCTTTGGAACTAGAGGGGATCCAGAAAAGTTTTATAATCTAGAATTTATTGGACCACCTTATTAAACGATACTTATGAATTTTGTAAGATTTGCAAAAAATTTTGATTTTCTAGTAATATCTCAAAACGACAGGAAATGCATCAAAAAAATACTTCTTGTAAAATTTTTGAAGTATAGGGTATAGAATTCATGGAATCATTCGAAATTCAATTCTATAATTCTTAAAATTTATTACCTGTAGATTATGTTTCAAAATGGGTGGAAGAAAAAGCCACCAAGACTGATGATTCTAAAGTTGTTTGTGATTTTTTATGGATAACATATTCTATAGGTTTGGAGGACCACTAGAAATTATAAGCGACCAAGGAACTCATTTATACACAAGGAAGATAAAGGAATTAATGTAAAAGTATGGGGTACATTATAAAACCTCAACACCATACCATCCACAAAAAAATGGCCAAGCAAAAGTGTCCAATAGAGAAATAAAAGGAATTCTGGGCAAGATAATTAAACCCAATAGGAAGGACCGAAGCCAAAGGTTAGATAAAACCTTATAGGATTATAGGATAGCCTAAAAGAAACCTATCACAACCCTCCTTTGTTAAGGTGAGGGAAGGGATGAAAAAGTGTTGTGACCTTCCTTCTTCAAGATGAAAAAGAGATAATAACCCTCGAGTCTTGCCTTCAGTAGGCCCTGGGGTGGTGACCAACACTAAGGGTATACAGATCTCACAAAATAGGAAGTATTACCAATTTTATAGTAACCAATATTTGGAGATAAGATGTATCAACCATGAAACAACTCCAAGATATATATATATATATATATATATATATATAAAATAATCCGACATCCATCCCACATTCATGTTTAAAGTAAAATATCTAGAAATACAAGGAAACTCCAAAGTACCAAAATAAAAATACATAGTGACATATAAACCGCACCAAATGTCTGAGCTAGTAAGGTCCAACACAGTCCATGTAATCCCCATGGAAACCTAAAAACAATTTTATATACAGAGGGCGAGCATACTAGTATTTGGAAAACCAAAGTCACCCGTGCACAAGTGGGAGAATCATACTAATTCCCCTATGATAAAATAGTAGAAACTCAAAGCACCTAATAAGGTATACTATCCACCCCAACCTAACCAAGACACACTCACCAAATAATGCAAGTCATGTAAAGTAAAATATTAAGAACATCAATATTTGGGGTACCCCACACCACTTCTCACCGGTTAACTACTCATCTCTAATGGTGAATGTCATGATGATACCATGCTCTTCCACAAGCCCCATTGTCATGACCTACCCACACACACCAAGGAAACATACCACATCACATCCCACCCATAGACACCTGGGCCACAAAACCACAACCTCATCCCAAATACACTTGGGAAAGTACAACGTATCTCATCCTGAAGACACTTGGGAAGCACACCTCGCCCGCATACACTTGGGCCTCCCAACCACACCACAACCTGCTTGAATATTCTAGGGCTACTAATGCCTAGAAGTGGGAGAAGATAAGATCCAATAACCATCCAACCATCCTCCCAATAGTATGTTGGTAAATAACACCCTCCCCCATAAAAATGGTGTGTTCAACATGTAGTTCTCAACACGGGCATGGTGCGTATAGAAAACACAAATAACTACAAGTATATATATAGGTACGAAACACTCATCCCAAACTATGAGTTTTCAAAACAAACAACTAACCCATAAAAAACTACCATTGATGCCACCTCTAAATGCACGTATTAGAATGAATGACGGTTACTTCCCAATCTGATAAATGAACGCCACCTCACTATAAGCCACGACTTGAAACCTACCCCAACTAGTTCATTTAACCAGTTTTCAGTCTGCAATATCTATTTGTTTATTTATTTATTCCATCCCTACTCAAGAAAATATTAATCACTTAAAATGTTATAAGGAAAAGTAACCATACCAACCACTGTCAAAGACAAACAAATAATGAAGGTCCAAGGTAAAAGAATCAACTCTAACACCCATTCATAATATAATGGTCTCTATAAACCCCAAGAGAAAGCCCCACACAAGGTAATGCCATATTTCTTCAAAATTATCCTTCCTAAAACATCCTCGACATCCCTCTAACACAATTAGCACCACATCCAACAAAATTATCAAAACAAAACCAGCTTGCAGTCCTACTTCACACTCCCCTTTCCTGGACACCCCACTATTATTCTTCAAAGTCATGCTACCCTTTCCTTCCTCTCAACAAGTAAACCCCCAAACACACATCATGACAACCACACTTGGTATCCCACTTCATAACAACACCACACCTAGCACACCCAAAACATAAACACAATTCAACCTGAACCAACAACCCCGCTACCCAACCACTTCCTAGACGTAGTCTCACTACATAAAAATTTCATCTATTCCACAATCACCAAAATCTCAACTTGATATCCCATTTCACTACCTGTACCACTCCATACACATAGCCACACTCCCAGCTACAACATCACGTGAACATCACAAACACAAGGCCGAATAAAACCACACACAACACACAACACACAACCACACCAACAAGGAAAGGATTATTCATATTTAGGAAACACTTGTGCTTTAATTCCACTTGATAAAAATAGGGGTTATCACAGAACATGTTCGATCCTAGGAAATCCATTTATTTAACCAAATATATTTGGTTAACTGCTTTCATAATCATACAGTCATTCATGGAGTATCAATAATAAGTATTTACAAACTAATTGGTGCGCAAACAATGACCACCAACAACCATGATTTTTAGAAGGAATACAACCCTTACAAAACATGAAATGGGTTAAGGATAACATATAAAACAAAGTGAACATCATCATCATCTTCACAACCCCTCATTTATTACTTATTATAATCATCATTTAATTTGGGTCCAACCGTATTCATATGGGGACATGAGTACACCCACCCTAGATGATACACAAATAAAATAGAGATAAAGGAATCCCTACTTGGAACAACAGACGATCAACAATTCCTTCTTGTGTCAAAACAGAGGGTCACACAAGAAGTAGGAGGCTCGAAGGAAAACTAAATCCAAAGGCCACAACATAACACATGAATTTGTGGGGTAAAATGATCTAGCCACACCAAGATAAAAATAAAACACCCTAGGAAGAGAAGATCTCATCTTAGAAGAGCCAAATCCTATATCAAACGAAGGAAACAGTTTCAAGGGCCATTAAAGTTAGATCATGGTGAAGATTATGCATTTTGACTATTTCAAAGTCTTGGGAACATTAGGCTATTAATGATATAATTAATATATTTTGAAATTATTTTATAAATTCTCAAACATGGCTTTAAACTTGATTTATGTCCAATAAAATGTAAGAGGGGTGAAACTGGAAAAATTGGAAAAAATTGGAAATGACTCACCACTAACATGAGTCACTTACAGCAATTCACCGATGCTTGACTCACCGAAATGAGTAACCAACATGAATCAACAACACCACTCACCGATTCCACTCACCGACTCCACTCACTGACTCCACTCACAGATGCCACTCACTGATGGCACTCACTGACGCCACTCATTGATGCACGTCCTACCCATGCCTCGACCTATTGATGACTCAACCTACAGATGCATCGACCCATTGATGCATGGACATATCGAATCCTCAACCTACCAATGCCTCAACCTATGGATAACTCAACCAACTGATTCCTAAACCTACCGATAGAAAAACTGAAATTTTGGAAAACTCTCAAAATGACCTTCCATTTCCTCTGAGAACACCCCAAATAATAGATTTTGAAAAATTAATGTACTGGGAAGGTCCAAGAAATTACATCAGATACCTCTCAAACTATTATCACCCTCAAGAATTCAAAACCAAACCTATAGGATAGAGGGGTCCGAACAACCATCCTATAAGACACCACTTAATGAAAAACCACTATGTGTTGTTTGAAAGATAGAGTGAAACCTCAACATCTAAGAAGAAATACTCCCACATATGCTAACCCAAACTTTCAAAAGATAACCCACTAAATCATCAACTACCCAGACACATGAATTAGGTAATTTCTTCATCCATGTCAAGATACTATCCACTTTGGGTGGTTTTAATCGCATCTCAATTAATGTGTCTCAATTAGGAATCTGGTCTCACCCTTTTCACATGTTAGGACTTTGTCACACATTACGATACCAGAAAACAAATCATCTCAAAGAAAACAAGATTCAAGAACTACTTCAAAAATCAAAATAGATACAAAAAACTCAAAACAACTCTTTGTACTGGGCACAAATCTATGTCTCCCTCTCCCAAGTACTCTCCTCTAGACCACTGTGCCTCCACAACACACGAAACAAAGTAATGATCTGTCCATGCAACACCTTCTCCCAATGATATTGGATCTCTACTGGACACTCCAAAAACATTATGTCATCCTCAATATCTAACTATCCCTAGTCATTTACATGGGAGTCATCATGAAGATATCAACGAATATGGGAGACATGAAAGATGTCTTGGATACTCCTCAACTATGGTGGAAACACCAACTGGTATAACCCCTCAACAACTCACCCCAATACCTTGAAAGTTCTGATGAACCTGAGAGAAAGTTTTCCCCCTCTACCGAACCTCCACTACCCATGTTGATGGGAAAACTTCAATAAAATGTGGTCCCCAACCTTGAACTCCAAGGGCCTTCTCCTATGATAAACATATGACTTATGCCAATCCTATGCTAACTTTATTCTCTCATGGACAAGATTCGACTTCCCTATTGTACTCTGTACCCTATATGGACCAAGAACAACTGCCTCCCCAACTTTTGTCCAATACAAAGGTGAACGACATGAACTTCCGTACAAATATTCGAATAATTCCATGCTAATGAAAGAGTAATATCTATTATTGTAAGCGAACTCTACCAAGGTAAAGTGTCGTACACATGGTCTTCCAAAGTCCAGAACACATTCCCACAACATGTCCTCCAATGTTTGAATAATATTCTCTATATTCCCATCTATTTGAGGGTGGAAGGTAGTGTTGATGAGTAACTAAGTTCTAAAATAATACTGCAATACCCTCTAGAATCATGAGGTAAAATTCATATCCGGTTCTGAGAAGATGGATCTCAGAACCCCATGTATCTGCACCACCTCATCCACATACCTTTTGACTAAGGAATCCACTGCGCTCGACTCTATGATCACTAAGAAGTGAGCCGATTTCATTATCCGATCAACTACTACCTAGATTACATCACATCCTATTTGAGACCTAGGTAATCTTATGAATAAATCCATTGATACGTCATCCCACTTCGAATCAGGGATATATAAGGGCTAAAACAAACCACCGAGAATATGGTGCTCAGCCTTCACCTACTGGAACACTATGCACTTTGCCACAAACTCCGTCACTGCCTGCTTCATTCCGGGCTACTAGAACTATTCAATCAATCCACGGTACATCTTGGAAACTTCTGGGTGTACCATTATGGGTGATCTATGAAAATCGCAGAGAACTCCCTCACACATATCCACTGGAACAAACAACTTCTCACAGAACAACATCCGATTCTAACCATCCTACAACCATACCTCCAGAGCATCACCCTGGTCAAAGAGTTCATGCATTAACTATGCCTCTATATCTCCCCACTGAGAATCCTCCACCTACAACCATAGATATGACTGCATCATTATTTGAAATAGACAGCCTCTTCCACTATCCATTCCTGTATCTAAGTGCAAGGAATCCAACTCCTCCATTGCCTTCCAAGAGTCCACATATTCCAAAACCACATCCTTCAGTGACATCATTCTCAAAGAATCATCCACACCATTCCCTTTTCCTAAGGTGTATGAGATCTCAAAATAATATTCCTAATGAAACTCCATCCACCTATGCTATCGAAAATTATGATCTTGCCGGAAAAAATATACCTAAATCTCTTGTGATATGTGAAGACCAAAATGTGCACCCCAATGAGGTAATATCACCATAACTTTAGAGTGAATATGACCACTACATGATCTAGATCAAGGGTTGAATAATTACATTCATGGGTATGTAACTTCCTAGACCCATAAGAGATCACTCCCTGTTACTACATCAACACACGACCCAAGCCTAGACAAAAAGCATAAAAAAACATTTTAAACATCACCCCTTCCTTTAGAAACGGAAAACCCGGGGCACTAACCAAATTCCCCTTCCGATAGCTAAATTCTTCCTAACACTGCTCGCTGCTCACAAAATATTGGTCTTTTCTGGTCAAAGATATCAATGGAGCTACTACTTGAGAGAAATCAGGTACAAATATCTGGTAATATCCTGCTAAATTGAGAAAACTATTCACCTCTACCACATTCTTTGTTGATTACCAAGAAAAAATAAACTTTACCTTTGATGGATCCACTTCTACACCCTTACGAGACACAACGTGTACAAGGAAGTTGACCTCCAGTGACCAAAACCTACACTTGGATAACTTTCCGTAGAGATGGTGGTGTTGAAGGACCTCCATGACACTCTTGAGATGTAACACCCCGAGCTTCCACGATACACTTCTCTTTCAATAATGCAATAGCTTGCATTACACGCAAGTTCGAGATTCTAACACACCTTGACTAATCAAAATAGCCATTATGAATAGTAATACCCACCTTTTGAAATTATATATATTTTATATTTCAAAATGGACTTCATTTTTGGATTCGGAATGTCGAAATTAGCCTATGTTGAATTTTTTGTAATTTTCTGAGAACTTCCAAATTTTTATGAATAGTGATAAATACTTAAAACAACTTTTTTAATAAAAATAATTTATAGTGATAAATTATACTATCGAGTGGTTTTAAAGTATAATTAGAATATATTTTTACCATTTTATCCAATGGTGTTCATTAGAATTAATTTCATTTTGAAATTGGACATAAACAATTGTTAATCTTTTGAAATATATTGTTTCTTAAAAACACGCTATTTGTTATGACAGTGGAAATTAATTATAAAATTAATTAATGCAACTTATATGTTTGTAATTTCATAAAATAGACATCATTTTTGAATTCGGAATATCAATTATAGCTTAGGGTGAAATTTTGGCATTGTTCTGAAAAACTTCAATTTTTGATGAATAGTGAAACCACTAAGTGGTAGTTAAATGACTGATATTTCATTTAAATGAAATATTACCACTTCTGTGATTTTATTTTCAAAAATCTGACATACATGGTTGTCATTAGGATGTAAAATGTTGTTCAATGGGATTAAAATAATTTTTGGTGAATAGTAACTTTTAAGTTTAATTAATCGCGATTAAAGGTAATTAGTGTAATTTAAGGTAAAGATAATGTTATAATAATATGAAATGACCTTTACACTTGTCCTACCCCTATTGGATGAGTCATGGACGACTAATACAATCCATGGGTCAACTTGGGGACCCCATGGAGCCACTTTGGTAGGAAAATGACATAAATAACGTTTTATTTAATGTTAAAATAAAAATATCACAAACAAGAGTTATTTTACTAAAAAAAATTAAATGGGGTTATACAACTCCAATTTTTGATTATAAATATTCATTAGAAAGATAAAACGATTTCCTACATCATGATAATTTTTTTATAATTTTTAGACATTAAATAAATTATATTATTTATGACACCATGATGATGCAGCGATTACCTCATTAATTATCGATTTAAATAAAATGGAAAGATAATGTAATATCTAAGACCTAAACATGTCCAAAACCTATTGGATGGGTATATGTAGAACCCTTATCACCTTAGCCTCGAATTATATCAATGTGGGACCTCTTAAATCCGAATACCATCTTAAAATAAAGTGTCTTTTCTTTACTTTCCAAGAGTGCCCCTCCTCTCCACTTATAAAAGGCCCCCACCTCTACCACCTTACTCACACCTCAAAGCCTTTTGTATCAGCCAAACTCTGCCCAAATACTCTCCCAACTTCCCTCCCTTACCCCTAGAATCCTCACTTTGGGGTGAATTCTTCCCAAGGAATCCTTTGGCCTAAATCAATAGAGTTACCCGATTTTAAGGTAATGTCTTCTCTTATGTTATTTTGTTTTATTTTTCTTATCCAACCCCCTAAACTCTTTTTATTAATTTCATTTGTAACAACACCAGTATCCTCAATATACTAGGATGTTGTTATAAGAATTATTTGAGCTACACTTACACACACCTACATCTAATGGTTAAAGAACATACTGTTTCTGTGGATGGCGAATTTCTGCCTCACGAAACGATGATTATTCAACACTCATATAACACCTCTAATGGTGGCCATTTTGATGACACTATTTTCATATATGATATATGTTTTATGTTTATGTTTTCCTTATGCTTCTTTATTTCTCATTTGTGGCATACTTTAAGATTTCCATTATGGGTAAACGCGATAATTTCATTTTAGGAAGTGCAGACTACCGCCCCCTCAAAGTGATTTGAATCGTTAATGCCATATGTGGGATGTATAAATGATGGAGTAAATGGTATTATACATTATATTATACTGGAATTATATTATACCTTTATATAATTATAACTTCTGTAGACCCCGGAAAATGCGTTCCTTAAATTTTCTAAATGCTTCCATACACGATCCAAGATCGTAGAACTTTTCATAAGCTTCGATTTGGTAGGTCGTAGGGCCCGAACGGAGTTACAAATTAGGAGTTATGGATGTTTGAAGTTTGGTTGGAAATCTGGTTCGTGAAGCCCATTCACAAATCCCCCCTCCGTGATCGTGGAGCGCCGCCGCGAAGAAATGAGGCGAGAGGCTCCGCGAACCCGTTTGACGTTCGCGATGCGCCGCGAAGACCCATCGCGAAGCACTGATGCGAAGCACCGATGTGAATCACCCGAGCATCGCGGTCCCGCGAAGCTTCGGAGGCGGTAACTCTCCGCGAGCGAATTTGACGTTCGCGAGCCCGTCGCGATGCTCCGGAGGGGGTACCTCTGCGTGAACTAATTTGACGTTCACGAGCGCGCCGCGAAGCTCCTGAGGCGGCGCGGGAGGTGTGCTTCGCGGCTCCCCTTGCCTATAAATACCCAGCTCACCCCCCTTCTCCGGGAGGACGGCCACGGCCACTTTGCCCCTTGGGCGGCCGAGCGGAGCCCGCATTGCGGCTCCGCGAAGCCATGCTCCGCGAGC
The DNA here is from genome assembly GCA_963277665.1 of Viscum album. Lineage (NCBI taxonomy): Eukaryota > Viridiplantae > Streptophyta > Magnoliopsida > Santalales > Viscaceae > Viscum > Viscum album. The sequence goes on along the minus strand of OY728120.1, from coordinate 1,017,345,895 downwards.
AGCTTCCTTCGCGTTGCTGCTCTGCGAGCGGAGGATCCGCGAGTCCATGCTCCACGAGCCTATGCTCCGCGATGATGCTCCGCGATGCTGCTCCGCGAGACCAAGCTTCGCGAGAGCCCATGCTCCGCGATGCTGCTCTGCGAGACCAGGCTCCGCGAGACCCCTTTGCTCTACGAGACCCCTTTGCTCCGCGAGACCCCTTTGCTCCGCGAGAGATCATTGCTCCGCGAGGCCATGCTTCGCAAAGCTACTTCGCGAAGACCTATTCTTCATGAGGATCCTACCTTCGCGCCCACCGGTCCATACCGCGGGGGCTGTGCCCCCGCTCCCCCGCTCGGCTTCACTGCCGGGCTGCGGTCCCGGCCCTCCGGGCCGGTCCCTTCGCTACCATCACAGACCCCCATGACAATTCGTGAGTCGCACCACGAACTTTTCGGGCCGGGATGCTAGGATTTTCCATTGCACCCTTATGCGCTCCCACCTTCAACCTATGGAATACCATGATTTGATACACTCCTCCACACACCATGAAACACCTTGAGTTGATGTATTCCTCTTGGTTTGTTTCCTATGTCGTGAGTTGGGGTTCTCATCATCAATTCCCCGACTACCTTGAGTCGAACCATTCCTCAGGAACTCCTCCAAACCCAATCACTTGGCTCCTATGCCAGGTTGAACCAGAAAGGGCCGCCCTTGCGTAAGTCCCAACACCAACCATTTCTAGGCACCTTCTGCCAACAGTCCTTCCTACATGACTCTAACCTGTAGTAATCCCTATGTTCCTAACATAGGATGCCTCTTTCTCCAAACAAGAGATGCCTCACGCTCCAAGCATGAGATGCCAACAGTCCTACCTACGTGACTCTAAACTGTAGTATTCTCCCTATGATCCACACATAGGATGCCTCTTGCCCTATACGAGAGATGCCTTATGCTCCAAGCATGAGATGCCAACAGTCCTATCTACGTGACTCTAAACTGTAGTTCCCCCCTGTCTAACAAATTATAGGATGTCTTGTGCTCCAAGCATGAGATGCTAACAGTCCTATCTACATGACTTTAAACTATAGTAATCCCAATGTGCCAAACATAGGATTCCTCTTGCCCGATACAAGAGATGCCTTATGCTCCAAGCGTAAGATGCTCAATTCCATGACAAAAGTGGAATGATTCCAATGCCCCTTGGCATTATCCCTCTTGTGCACCAGTGCATAGGTAAAGGCCTCAATTCATCAGTGAGTTGGGATGCCCTCATGGCCAGACATGAGGAAGACATCCGGGCAGCTCCTTGCATAAGCCCCATTCACCAGTGCCGCTCCATAGCAGCACCCGGGCAACCTCCTTGCATAAGCCCCATCCACCTTTGCCGCTCATTAGCAGCACCCTGGAAGCTCCTTGCGTAAGCCCCATTCGCCATTTCCGCTCCATAGCGGCACCCGGACAACTTCTTGCATAAGCCCCATTCACCAGTGCTGCTCCTTAGCGACACCCGGGCAACTTCATAGCATAAGCCCCATTCACCAATTGCCGCTCCTTAGCAGCATCCGGGCAGCTTCCTTGCGTAAGCCCCATTCACCAATGCCTCTCCATAGCGGCACCCGAGCAGCTTCTTGCATAAGCCCCATTCACCAATGCCTCTCCATAGCGGCACACCGGGCAGCTCCTTGCGTAAGACCTATTCACCATTGCTTCTCCATAGCGGCACCCGGGCAGCTTCTTGCATAAGCCCCATTCACCAGTGCCGCTCCTTAGTGACACCCGGGCAGCTTCCTAGCGTAAGCCCCATTCACCAATTACCACTCCTTAGCAGCATCTGGGCAGCTTGCTTGCGTAAGTCCCATTCACCAATGCCTCTCCATAGCAGCACTCGGGCAGCTTCTTGTATAAGCCCCATTCACCAATGCCTCTCCTTAGCGGCACCCGGGCAGCTTCCTCGCGTAAGCCCCATCCACTATTGTGATCCCAATCAGCGGTAAGCCGTTGATATAACTTTGCAGCGGTAAGCCGTTGACAACCCTATGCAGCGGTATGCTGTTGACAACCCTATACAGCGGTAAGCTGTTGAAATCCTTTTCCAGCGGTAAGCCGTTGTGACCCCATCCAGAGGTAAGCCGTTGAGATCCTATTCAGCGGTAAGCCATTGACACCCCTATCCAACGGTAATCCGTTGTGATCCTATCCAGCGGTAAGCCTTTGAAACCAACCAATCGGCGGTAATCCTTCATCAGAAGAACTATGTGGTCTTTTATCCATGTCAAGGCATGGTACGTAGGAAGCCTCTTCAAGGCTCAATCCCGAAACTATCATCATCCTTTTCCAAGGGCCTCCATCCTGGAGTAAGTCCCAGCACCATGGGTCGCCTAACGCGTAAGCCCCTCTTCGCTTCTCACAGACGCATCTTTCGCGACGTGATCGTCAGGTCCTTGCAACCTCTTGTTTCTCACACCGAGCATGACTCACGTGGGCTTAGAGTGAGCACCAACCCTGACCCCCATACAACGAACTACGAGGACTTCGATCCATGTCAAGGCATGGTATGTAGGAAGCCTCCATGAGGTTCAAGCCCACCCATCATCTATTCACGTCGGGTCCCATTCTCGTCCACCACGACGTTAAACTACATTCTGGTCCAATGGCAAGCCATTGCGACCCATCCAGCGAACTACGAGGACTTTGATCCATGTCAAGGCATGGTACGTAGGAAGCCTCCATGAGGTTCAAGCCCACCCGTCATCTATTCACGTCGGGTCCCATTCTCATCCACCATGATGTTAAATTGCATTCTGGTCCAATGGCAAGCCATTGCGACCCATCCAGCGAACTACGAGGACTTTGATCCATGTCAAGGCATGGTACGTAGGAAGCCTCCATGAGGTTCAATCCCACCCATCATCTATTCACGTCGGGTCCCATTCTCGTCCAGCACGACGTTAAACTGCATTCTGGTCCAATGGCAAGCCATTTCAACCCATCCAGCAAACTACGAGGACTTTGATCCATGTCAAGGCATGGTATGTAGGAAGCCTCCATGAGGTTCAGGCCCACCCGTCATCTATTCATGTCGGGTCCCATTCTCATCCAACACGACGTTAAACTGCATTCTGGTCCAATGGAAAGCCATTGCGACCCACCCACAGTGAACTACGAGGTCTTTGATCCATGTCAAGGCATGGTACGTAGGAAGCCTCCATGAGGTTCAAACCCACCCGTCATCTATTCACATCGGGTCCCATTCTCATCCAGCACGGCGTTAAACTGCATTCTGGTCCAATGGCAAGCCATTGCGACCCATCTAACGAACTACGAGGACTTTGATCCATGTCGAGGCATGGTACGTAGGAAGCCTCCATGAGGTCCAAGACACACATTGCTCGACCGTTCATTCACGTCGAGTTTCGCCCTCGTCCAGCATGATGTTAAACTGTATGCCTCCTTTTGTCCCGCATGACATTAAACTGCACACCTCCCTTTGTCCTGCATGACATTAAACTGCACACTCGTTCCCACCTGAACTATGAGGTCATTGATCCATGTCAAGGCATGGTATGTAGGAAACCTTCCAAAGGTTCAAGCCCACCACCCATTGGACCAAGGTCCACTTTCACGTCGGTTCGCCGACAAAACCCCACATGAACTACGAGGTCTTTGATCCATGTCAAGGCATGGTACGTAGGAAGCCTTCCAGAGGCTCAAGCCCACCACTCATTGGACCAAGGTCCACTTTCATGTCGGTTCGCCGACAAAGCCCCGTTTGAACTACGAGGTCTTTGATCCATGTCAAGGCGTGGTACGTAGGAAGCCTCCACGAGGTTCAAGCCCACCCATCATCCATTTCACATCGAGTTCTACCTACGTCCAGCACGACGTTAAAGTGAAATTCCTGTCCGACGGCAAGCCATTGTGACCAACCCGAACTACGAGGTCTTTGATCCATGTCAAGGCATGGTACGTAGGAAGCCTCTAAAAGGTTCAAACCCACCATCCAGTCGTTCCGACCTCATTCACGTCGGTTCACCCCCGTCCCGCATGATGTTAAACTATATTCCATCAATCCATTGAACTATGAAGTCTTTGATCCATGCCAAGGAATGGTACGTAGGAAGCCTTCCTGAGGTTCAAGCCCATTTCTCATCGGACCAAGCTCCACCTTCACGCCGGTTCACTGACGTTGTCCATCAGACCAAGGTCCACCTTCACGTCGGTTCACTGACGATGCCCATCGGACCAAGGTCCACCTTCACGTCGGTTCGCTGACGACACCATCCATCGGACCAAGGTCCACCTTCACGTCGGTCCACCGGCACCATCCCGAACTATGCAGACTTTGATTCCCTACCACGGGGATACGTAGGAGGTCTCTTCGAGGCTCAAGCCCAACTTCACCGTCGCCCCTGCGATGGTCCCATTTCATCCCCCCTCCACTTCAGTCATCCATCCATCACCCATCCTGATTCTCACCCGGGACGCCACATCCCGGTAGGATCATGCCATCCACCTCCTCGTTGCTCCTAGCGGCGCATGTGCCGCTTTCCACGTGTAAGCCCCATCGTATCTCCGGGTCGTTGTCCGCTGTGTACACCCCGATGCATCACCCTTTTCCCCTCTAGAGAGTGCACCACCTCGGATCAGTCCTCCTTGGGCGTTCTGATCCATCCATCTTCCAAGTGTTCTCCCTTTGGGATATACCAATATGACCTATCTCTATGGGATGCTCTGATCACCCTCATTCTGTCTCCGCAAGACGTTAAACTTGCAGCCTACCCTGTGTCAAACATGGGAAGCTGAGGAAAACCTCAGGTACACGCCTTTGGTGTAATCGTCTCTGCTAGACGTTAATCTTGCAACATACCCTGTGTTAAACACGGGAAGCTGAGGAAAACCTCCGATACATGCCTCGGGTTATGCACCCTTGAGATTCCCTCTTATGAGGAAGAATACAGGTTCCCCTATGTCCACGCACCCAGAGATTCCCAGACATTCCTGATGTTGCCGTCTACTCCGACCGAAGGTCGCTACCATGTCAAGACCCTATGGAAAGTCTTGACGGAAGTAGTGTAATTAACTAGCGTCCATGATGATATGGCACCGGGAATGAGATTCACGAACAACGCATTAAATCTATGAGGGAGACCCGGACTAGGTGATGACTTCTGAGGAGGAATCCACGGAAGGAAGAACTGACATCCCATCATCCCGTTTCGATCAATGATCAGACGTACCTGAACAAGGGAAGAATGCCGCCCGCCTTTGGAAAGCGGGAATGCGGGGAAACAGCTGCGCGTCCTCCACGGACGGATGCGCGCACCCCGGAAAAACCGTCGGAAACAACTTCATTCCATTAAATATTAAATAGAAATGAAAGTAGCGTTCATGCGTACGTACGGCTTACCGTCTCCATGAACGGTGCATTTCGTTTATTACCTCTAAACGTTATGGAATATTATAAATGCATGTATATACTGGATATATATAAGATATATGATATCTAAATCATGAATATAATTCAGGATATAATGGATATTTCACCACATGACCAACTTGTAATTATAAGAAGTTTATTTTTGACTCAAGTACCTAAGATCGACAAAATGACCGTTATTAACTTAAATAATTACATAATGTTCATAACATGGTAATAAGTGATATAAAAGGAATAATGAACATGAAAAAGTTTATTAAGAAAATAGAAATTAACTCTAGTTTATTATTCAGGAGGTTAAAGAACGATCGAGTCAAGTCGGACACGAGGTAAGGGAATTTCTTAACCCAATTTCCATTCTTTGGGTTAATCTCCTAATTTCAAATTATGTCATGATATTATTATGTCTTATCTTGTATTTGTACTTTCTTTATGTGTACTTATAGTGAATACACATAATAGATCTATATTATTTGAAAAATTATCTTTTTAAGGACTTCGTCTCAGTCTTCTTTCATTGAGGCATATTTGGTTTTATACACAACTTTCTTTTATACGGTGTATAAACCCCTTTGAATTTTACATTTATCCAAAAAGAATCTTTTTTTTATACAAAGCATTTTACTAAACGACAAAAGGGAATGCTTTTGTCGTACGTATGCGGTGACAACGGCTTCTCCGCCGTCGTGACCATTATGTGAGTTTCGGCTTCCTCTACAAGCCATACATTTTTAAAATGAAAAAAAATACAAAGTTTTAATTTTCTTTATTTTTGGTATTGAAAATGGTTTTAAAAGTGTTTTTATTACATCAATGTGTTGTATTGATATCTTGTGATTGAAATGTGGAAATGTTATGTTTCCTTTATGCATTTTTTATGTGATACAATTATGTTATGGTTTATGATATGTTTAAACCTATTCATATGAGGAATGCATTGGACTTAATAAGTGACGGGTGGAGCCCGCTATAGCTCCTCGATGCATCGGTAGGTCTCATGAGACATACTAGTGTCTTGGCACGAGGCCTTGACAAAATATTATTTGTGGTCTTGGAACGAGGCCTTGGCTACGTGGTTATTATAGTCTGCCATTATGCATTCCATCATTATGAAAGTGGTTATTGATAATACATGTGATTATTCGACCTGTAGAATATCCACATGAATAAGTAAATGGAATTATCTCATTTTACTTTTTCCATATTATGTTGAAGTTCATGTTTAAAAGGCTTTTTTTAGTCATACATTTCCTTAAATGTTAATGTTTATTTATGAAATCATCCGCAATATTGTTATCCTTACTGAGCATCTGAGCTCACCCCTTTCAATGTTTTAATATTTTCTAGGATGTGAAGAAGTATTTTATGAATGACCTGTAGGGATAGTCAGAAGATGATATGAGTGTGAACTATGAAGACTTTTTTATTGTAGATTTTCACTTTATGATGTAATGTAACATTTATGAATATATCTCATGTTTCCAAGGCTACTAAACTAATCGGTCTTTTGAGACTTGATCTTTTGTGATCATGCCAATGTTACGAAGTAATGTACCGACTCTGGGTAGCTGGGGTCGGGGCGTTACAGTTGGTATCAGAGGTAGTTTAGTACTAAACTTGGAAGCTAGATTTAGATAAACTCTAATTAGAGCACATAGCCCGAAGATAGAATTTGAGGATTAGTATAGAAGAACTTCCTATAATTTTGGTATTATAGAGATTTTGTGAGTTTTCAGAGCAATACATCCCTGTCTGGATATGAGCAGGTAGAGGCGAATCTAGCACAGATGTGCCTAGGGGTAAAACCCGAAAACACCGCTTTAAGCTAGACTCGAACGGGAACTGGTGCACGATAACGGGCCTTGCTGCACTCTTGGTTACGACAAAACCGGGGGATATGCTTAGGATAATTCTCATTTTCTTTACAAACCACTATGAAGGGTTATGAGTATATAATTTCTCAAAGAAAACATTCTTATGATTATGGATTATATCCATAAATAGTTCAATTTATTTTAAGTATTTTACAAGTATGGAATTATGTATTTTGATTCATAAACTAATCTAGATTATGCCATTGTATAGAAATGGTGCCCAGTGGAAGGAATGTGAACTCCAGCAATACGTATGATCCAAAGCGTAAGAAGGATCATATCTTTCATGGTATTAATCCAACATTTATAAGGGAAATAATATCCCATGTGTTCTCAACATATAAAGAAATAGTATCATGTGTTATTAAGATAAGTAAAGAATTATTTGAGTCTTATGGCTTTGAAGGGAAGAAAGAGAATAAAAGGATGGAAGAGAGAATGATGGAAAAAGGGACGTGGGAAAAGAAGAATTTTCCAATATGTGATAACTGTGGGAAGAAACACCTTGGAACATGTCTGAAGGGAATGGGAGTTTGTTATAAGTGTGGAGAAAAAGGACACCAAGTGCGTGACTGCAAGGGTAAGAAAAAGGTTTCAAATGTACAATGCTTCATCTGCAAGGAGTGGGGACACTACGCAAACCAATGTCTAAATCATCAGAGTGTTCCCCAAATGATGTTATTGGATAATAATCAAGTTATGATACTACCACAGATGAGGAGGAATGATTAGAGTTCTTATGTTGTTATTAAAGAATTTTATAATTTGAGTTTTGTATCAATGATGTACTGGTTATAATAATTATGGAGTATATAAGTATTGTACTGCATTACTATTTCATCAAGGACATGAGATTGTGTGGAACCAAGAAAAGTGGCTCCATAGTAGGTTAAATTTTTGGAAAATATATGGTTGAGATAAAGATAAACCATAATATGGTTCTGATATCGAGATAGTGATTTTGGAATAAGACATGATTGATTTGGATAAATTATATTGGATATTCTTAACTTCCTTGAAACTGATTGATGATTTGTATACATTTTTGGATAGAAGGAGTATATATAGTATCCTATGAGGAATAAGGGATCATGGTAATTCAGGGTGTTGTAGTGTTTTAAAAGAATACATGATGAAGGTGTTCACATGTTGTTACACGGAAAAAAAGGGATCTTCATTATGTTTACCTTCCTCATAAAATTTGGACTGTGAGTTGGACAGAAGTATTTTGGATAACTATAAAGGTTGAAATGGATTCAGTTGAACCATGGATAGTAATGTTTAAGGTTAAACCATTTCTGAATATTATTTTTGGAATATTATAATAGTTTTAGAAAAAGGACAACCTTCAGGTTGGGTGATAACCCGTCGCTTCGGACAAAGCTGCAGGAATCGAACCCACAACCATATTGCGACAGGCCTTTATGACCTACCACTAGCATACAGGAAGTCCCTGGTTATTAGAAAATAGTTTTCGTAATCTAAATTGTAAGTGTTAATATTTTGAACCTTGTATGATTAGGATAAATATAATATTTTTGAGTTCTAATATCTTTTTGAGTGAAAGATGAGTTTGTGGTAGAAATTAGTTGAAGGTTGAAACTCTACTTGTCAAGCATAAATATATATATATACCTATATCTTATTCTATGAATAAATTAATTCTTAAACTTTTGTAAAGGGATATTAAAACAAAAAAAATGTGTTATCTTAATACCTTATGTCTTGTTGAACTGATGATATTTTAAATCAACATAGATTGAAGGCTTTGAGGACCTCAATTTGACACTTTTTTGTGATTGATGACCCCAATCACTCCCTTCAAATATTTACGTTTTCCTCCAATTATATGTCTCTAATTTCCACCAATGTTCTCCTAATCGAGATCATAATTGGGTGGTGACTTTTTCATTTCCCTTTCCCTCTTATTAAGGCTAAATTTTATTAACCTTATTTCCGATGTGGGTTTTCCACAAAGGTATTTTCTATTTTCAACCTTTTATTTTAAAAAAAAAATTTCAAATTGCGAGGATGCAATTTATTGAATGAGGGGAGAATGTAACACCCCGAGCTTCCATGATACACTTCTCTTTCAATAATGCAATAGCTTGCATTGCACGCAAGTTCGAGATTCTAACACACCACTACTAATCAAAATAGCCATTATGAATAGTAATACCCACCTTTTGAAATTATATATATTTTATATTTCAAAATGGACTTCATTTTTGGATTCAGAATGTCGAAATTAGCCTATGTTGAATTTTTTGTAATTTTCTAAGAACTTCCAAATTTTTATGAATAGTGAAAAATACTTAAAACAACTTTTTTAATCAAAATAATTTTTAGTGATAAATTATACTATTGAGTGGTTTTAAAGTATAATTAGAATATATTCTTACCATTTTATCCAATGGTGTTCATTATAATTAATTTCATTTTGAAATTGGACATAAACAATTGTCAATCTTTTGATATATATTATTTCTTAAAAACACGCTATTTGTTGTGACAGCGGGAATTAATTAAAAAATTAATTAATGCAACTTATATGTTTGTAATTTCATAAAATAGACATCATTTTTGAATTCGGAATATCAATTATAGATTAGGGTGAAATTTTGGCATTGTTCTGAAAAACATCAATTTTTGATGAATAGTGAAACCACTAAGTGGTAGTTAAATAATTGATTTTTCGTTTAAATGAAATATTACCACTTCTGTGATTTGATTTTCAAAAATCCGACATACATGGTTGTCATTAGGATGTAAAATGTTGTTCAATGGGATTAAAATAATTTTTGGTGAATAGTAACTTTTATGTTTAATTAATCGCAATTAAAGGTAATTAGTGTAATTTAAGGTAAAGATAATGTTATAATAATATGAAATGACCTTTACACTTGTAATACCCCTATTGGATGAGTCATGGCCGACCAAGACAATCCATGGGTCAACTTGGAGACCCCATGGAGCCACTTTGGTAGGAAAATGACATAAATAACGTTTTATTTAATGTTAAAATAAAAATATCACAAACAAGAGTTATTTTACTAAAAAAAATTTAAATGGGGTTATACAACTCAAATTTTTGATTATAAATATTCATTAGAAAGATAAAACTATTTCCTAAATCATGATAATTTTTTTATAATTTTTAGACATTAAATAAATTAAATTATTTATGACACCATGATGATGCAGCGATTACCTCATTAATTAACAATTTAAATAAAATGGAAAGATAATGTAATATCTAAGACCTAAACATGTCCAAAACCTATTGGATGACTATATTTATAACCCTTTTCACCTTATCCTCGAATTATATCAATTTGGGACCTCTTAAATCTGAATACCATCTTAAAATAAAGTGACTTTTCTTTACTTTCCAAGAGTGCCCCTCCTCTCCACTTATAAAAGGCCCCCACCTCTACCACCTTACTCACACTTTCAAAGCCTTTTTGATCGTCCAACCTCTGCCCAAATACTCTCCCAACATTCCTCCCTTTCCCCTAGAAGCCTCACTTTGGGCATAATCCTTCCCAAGGAAGCCTTTGGCTCAAATCAAAAGAGTTACCCGATTTTAAGGTAATGTCTTCTCTTATGTTATTTTGTTTTATTTTACTTATCCAACCACCTAAACTCTTTTTATTCATTTCATTTGTAACAACACCAGTATCCTCAATATACTAGGATTTTTTTATAAGAATTATTCGAGCTACACTTATACACACCTACATCTAATGGTTAAAGAAAATATTGTTTCTGTGGATGACGAATTTTTGCCTCACGAAACGATGATTGTTCAACACTCATATAAAACCTCTAATGGTGGCCATTTTTATGACACTATTTTCATATATGATATATTTATTATGTTTATGTTTTCCTTATTCTTCTTTATTTCTCATTTGTGGCATACATTATGATTTCCATTATGGGTAAACGCGATAATTTCATTTTGGGAAGTGCGGACTACCGCCCCCTCAAAGTGATTTGAATCGTTAATGCCATATGTGGGATATATAAAGGATGGATTAAATGGTATTATAAATTATATTATACTGGAATTATATTATTACCTTATATAATTGTAAATTCATTCCATTAAATATGAAATAGAAATGAAATTAGCGTTCATGCGTACGTATGGCTTACCGTCTCCATGAACGGTGCATTTCGTTTCTTACCTCTAAACGTTATGGAATATTATAAATGCATGTATATACTGGATATATATGAGATATATGATATCTAAATCATGAATATAATTCAGGATATAATGGATATTTCACCACATGACCAACTTGTAATTATAAGAAGTTTATTTTTGACTCAAGTACCTAAGATCGACAAAATGACCATTATAAACTTAAATAATTACATAATGTTCATAACATGGTAATAAGTTATATAAAAGGAATAATGAACATGAAAAATGTTCTTAAGTGTATAAAAATTAACTCTAGTTTATTATTCAGGAGGTTAAAGAACGATCGAGTCAAGTCGGACACGAGGTAAGGGAACTTCTTAACCCAATTTCCATTCTTTGGGTTAATATCCTACTTTCAATTTATATCATGTTATTATTATGTCTTATCTTGTATTTGTACTTTCTTTATGTGTACTTATAGAGAATACACATAATAGATCTATATTATTTTAAAAATGATCTTTTTAAGGACTTCATCTCAATCTCCTTCCATTGAGGCATATTTGGTTTTATACAGAACTTTCTTTTATACGGTGTATAAACTCCTTTGACTTTAACGTTTATCCAAAAAGAATTTTTTTTATATGAAGCGATTTACTAAACGACAAAAGGGAATGTTTTTGTCGTACGTAAGCAGCAACAACGACTTCTCCGCCGTGGTGACCATTATTTGAGTTTGGTCTTCCTCTACAAGCCATAAATTTTTAAAATGAAAAATAAATACAAAGTTTTAATTTTCTTTAATTTTGGTATTGAAAATGGTATTGAAAGGTTTTTTATTACATCAATGTGTATTATTGATATCTTGTGATAGAAATGTGGAAATGTTATGTTTCCTTTATGCATGTTTTATGTGATACAATTATGTTATGGTTTATGATATGTTTAAACCTATTCATATGAGGAATGCATTGGACTTAATAAGTGATGGGTGGAGCCCGCTATAGCTCCTCGATGCATCGGTAGGTCTCATGAGACAAACTAGTGTCTTGGCATGAGGCCTTGACAAAATCTTATTTGTGGTCTTGGAACGAGGCCTTGGCTACGTTGTTATGATAGTATGGCATTATGCATTCCATCATTATGAAAGTGGTTATTGATATTGCATGTGATTACTCGACCAGTAGAATATCCATGTGAATAAGTAAATGGAATTATATCATTTTACTTTTTCCATATTATGTTAAAGTTCATGTTTAAAAGGCTTTTGTTTTAGTTATACATTGCCTTAAATGTTAATTTTTATTTATGAAAGATTCCGCAATATTGTTATCCTTACTGAGCATCTGAGCTCACCCCTTTCAATGTTTTAATATTTTCTAGGATGTGAAGAAGTATTTTATGAATGACCTGCAGGGATAGTCAGAAGAGGATATGAGTGTGGACTATGGAGACTTTGTTATTGTAGATTTTCACTTTATGATGTAATGTAACATTTATGAATGTATCTAGTTTTTCCAAGGCTACTAAACTAATCGATCTTTCGAGACTTGATATTTTGTGATCATGCCAATGTTACGAAGTAATGCACCGACTCTGGGTAGCTGGGGTCGGGGCGTTACATGTGATGCTCGGTATCCTCCTCCTTTGACTTTGAGTAGATCAGGATGTCATCAATGAATATGATGATGAACCGGTCTAGGAACTCTCAAAAGACAGAGTTCATAAGCCCCATGAACACGACTGGTGCATTCGTAACACCGAATGACATAACCACGAACTTGAAGTGCCCATACTTAAACCTAAAAGTAGTCTTCAGGATGTTACCCTCCTTCACCCTCAACTGGAGATACCCATACCATAGATTGGTCTTAGAAAACCAACTTTCTCCCCTCAGTTGGTCAAAAAGATCATCTATCCTCAGGAGAGGGTAACAGTTCTTGATTGTTTCCTGATTTAACCTTTGATAGTCTATACACAACCTCATACCACTATCTTCCTTCTTCTCAAACAAGACCCGAGCACCCCACAACGACACACTAGGATGGATAAATCCTTATTCATTATATTGTTTATTTGGATCCTCAACTAAAGAAGCTGAGAATGTACCATCTGATAAGGATCCATTGAAATAAGACTAGCACTAGGTTGTAATTATATCCCGAACTCAACATCACGTCGAGGGGGTAGAGTCCCAACCTCCTCGGGGAAAACATCCAAGAACTCCTTGAAAACTTCCGAAACCTCCACAATCTCAGCATCCACTGATTCCACTGACAACTTGGCCAATAAAAAAAGAAAAGGATCCACACACCTTTTGCACATATGACAACTCGGATTGCCAAAAAAATCTACACGCTGGCCATCTACATATGAAAACATGACTCTTCTATGAAATAATTCAATAATAGCATTCATAGAGTATAACCAGTGAATTACAAGGATGAAATCATATGATTTCATCTATAATAGAAAAATATCCACATAGGTTTGATTCGGTCCCATCATCAGTCTACATCCCTTTCAAACATCAAACAAGATGGTATGATCTCCGAACAGTGTACTCAACACCAAGGGAGAAAAAAGTCTCTCTATGTACAGTACTAGAGAATGGGATAGATCCAGAGAAACAAAGTAGTGCGAATCTTCTATATCAATCATGGAGAAAACAACAGTACTGAAAAACTTTTCATACCTCGAACGATCTCTGGCCCTGCTGGAACTGCTGCCTCTATGACATTCAACTAACGACACCCAGATCCCTTACCCCTCTCTTATAGACTGCCTCCCTAACCATGCCCAGGTTGGGGTCCCTGAGGAACACCATGAGGTCTGACTCTGCCTTCCCTATCTCCCCTCGGTCTGCTAGGAGCCTCCTGTCCCTATTGCTGAAACAGATTCACCGACAAATTCTGTTGAGGTAGGCATTGAACTTTCCCACCACCACTATACTGGGCTCAAACTTGGAACTGACTCTGAAGGTTCCCGTGAACTCCACAAGAAAAACACCTCAGTACTAAGCCTATGGGAAAAGGATGAGGACCATATGTTTAGAACTGAAATTGTTGGGTTTGGCTGTCCACTGGCCAAAACCTCAATGGCCTTAGTGTCTGAGACCTGCCAATGGAAGCCCCTCCCTTCGAAGAACTTAGCTAGCTCCCCTCTCATGGTAGACCTCATTGGGAGTGAATCCTATCCACTACCTCATATTTATTCTAAACCTATAATTATGTCGGTAGGGTGAAGGGAGTAACCGCATACTGGAGGGAAGGATGGAGTGCCTCCTCTAAATGTCTCACCCGAGATTCCTCATCTAGAAAGAGGTCTAGGTAAAAGAAAATGAGATCCTTAAACTTGATCCCCAGCTCCCTCACCAACGTACTCCCCTAAAGGAGGGAGAGTAGCTCCTTCCTCTTCTCATCATTCATCATCAAAGAAAGGAATTCCGCCCAAAACTCCTTCTCAAAGTCAATCAAAAAAACATCACCATCCTTTCTCTCCCCCAGGTAAAGCTTCCACTACTGACGCACTGCTCACCTCATCTAGCTCATTGCTAGGGAAACCCAACACTCTATTAGAGCCCAGATCAAGCTGAAATGATCACCAGATCCTCAATCCAAATCTCCATTTCTGTATCTAAAACACTGCCTTCATACTTTCCCAGAGTCAGCCGCTGGTAAGAACAAAGTGTCATCTACCACTGATCATCCCACCACTGGGTCAACCCTCCATCAGTCAATTAGGTTAGCTTGTTGATCCTACACTGCTCATACCACATGTGGACGGTGGCCGAGTTCCATAACTGAAAGGTAAACAAGGAACTCCTAAGCCCGAGTAGTATGGAATTTTGTTTAAGATTAATTTTAACTAATTGTTTATTTAAATTTCCCCAAAACACCCAAAACAAACAAGAACACAATTCATCATGATGCATGTACATTTCCTAGGGTCTGTACCCCGAAAATGGTGTAGCCACACTTGTTTATTCATTTATCTCAAAATCCTCGCATCAGATCATGGGCCCCTAAAATCCCATATCCTAACCGGTCTTCCCAGGCCTATGTCACACACCAAGATTACCTGACACTATTTCCCTACCAACCCATGCAATCATCACCATGCCTAACTCCAAAATCAATCCTATCTCTCAACCAACCCTTTGATACCATTCTATCATGACCCTCCTTCATCAATATGAGGGAAGGTATGGAAAAGTTCCACAACCTTCCTTATTCAAGATGAAAAAAATATAATGACCCCTGAGTCCCACCTCCAGTAGGCTCCGGGGTGGCGACCAACACCAAGGGTATACAAATATCAAAAAATGGGAGGCATTAACCTTTTTATAGTAACCAAGATTAGGAGATACGATGTATCAAACTCAAAACAACTCCAATACATATATATAAAAGAATCCAAAATCCATCCCATATGCATGTTTAAAGTAATACTGCTAGAAATACAAGGAAAACTTCAAAGTACCAAAATAAAACTAAGTAGCAATAAAAAAACCATCCCCAAAGTCTGAGATAGTAATGTACATCACAATCCACATAATCCACCTAGAAACTAGAAAATAGTTTTATATATGTAGGGTGGGCATACAAGTATAATCAGTAGGAAAACCAAAGTCACCCATGCACAAGTGGGAGAAACATACTAATTCCTCTATGAGAAAACAACAGAAACTCAAAGCACCTAACAAGGTATACTATCCACCCCAACCACACCAAGGCACACTCACCAAATAATGCAAGTCAAGTAAAGTAAAATAGAAAGTAAATCTATATTTTGGTACCCTTCACCACATCGCATTGGTTAACTACTCATCCCTAATGGTGAAAATCCAGACACTACCACACTTTTCCAAAATCCCCAATATCACAACTTACCCACACACACCTAGGACAGATAACACATTAGATCCAACCCATAGACACCTGGGCCACAAAAACTAAACCTCACACTGAAGAAAATTAGGAAATTACAGCGTATCTCATCCTGAAGACACCTGGGATGCACACCTCGCATATAGACACATGGGCCTCAAAACTGAACCACAACCTGCCCGAAGAGTCTAGGGATACCAATGACTAGAAGAGGGAGTAGAGAAGAGCCAATAAAAAGCTATCCATCCTCCAATTGGGATGTTGGGAAAGGACACCCTCCCCCATAACAATGGGGTGTTCAGCATATAGTGATCCAAATGGGGGGTGTGTATAGAAAACACAATGAACTACAAGTATATATATATATAGGTAACAAAAACTCATCCCAACATATGAGTTGTCAAAACAAAAAACCATCCCACACAAAAATGCCCTTACTGCCACCTCTAAATGCACATATCAGAATGAACAATGCTTAATTCCAAATATAATAAATGAAAACTGCCTCACTACAAGCCACGAATTGAAACATACCCCCCAAACATTTCATTTAACTTGTTGTCATTCTGAATTATTAAAATATTTTTTTATTTATTCCATCACTACCTGGGTAACTACCAAACAATGCAAAAAATATATGGTGAAACAACCATACCAACCACTGCAAAATCCAAACAAGGAAAGAAGGGACAAGGTAAAAGAATCCACTCTAACACCAATTCATAATATAACGGCCTTTGGAAACCTCAGGCGAAAGGCCCACGTAAGGAAACACCATCCTCATTCAAAATTACCCCTTCTAAATCATCCTCAGTAGCTCCGCTGCCTGAAAAGTACCAAATCTAGAAAAATAATGAAAACTCAACCATCTTGCAGTCCTGCTTCACACTCCCCTTTCCTAGAAACCCCAATAATCATTCCTCAAATTCATGTAGTTCTTTCCTTCCTCTCAACAAGTAAACCCCCCAACAAAACTTATCACAAAAACACTTGGTATCTATGATTCATAACAACACCACACCCAGCACACCCAAAACATAAATATAATGAAAGACGAAATTATAGCCCCACTTCCCAATCACTTCCCAGATGCAGTCCCATTGCATAAAAAGTTCATCCATTACAAAATAAACCAAACTCTCGACTTGATATACCATTTCACTTCCCATACCCACCCATACACACAACCACCCTCCCAACCACAACATCACATGAACAACATAGAAACAGGGCCGAACATAACCACACACAGCACACAACCACACCAACAAGGCACAATTTATTCAAATTTAGAAAACACTCGGGCTTTAATTATAATTTATAAAAATAGGGGTTATAACAGAACAAGTTCAATCCTAGGGAATCCATTTATTTAAAAAAATATAAATGGTTAATAGATTTCATAATCATATTATCATTCATGGAGTATCGACAACAAGTATTAACAAACCAATAGGTGTTCAAACAGAGACCACCAACAACTATGATTTTCAGAAGGAATACAAACCTTTAAAAATATGAAATGGGTCAAGGATAACATATAAAACAAAGTGATCATCATCATCATCTTCCCAACCCCTCATTTATTACTTCTTATTATCTTCATTAAATTTGGGTCCAACTGTATTCATAAGGGGGCATGAGCACATCCACCCTGTATGATACACAAATAAAAAAGAGATTAAGGAATCCCTACTTGGAACAACATATGATCAATAACTCCTTTTTAGGCCAAAACAGAGGGTCTCACAAGTAGAAGGAGGATCCAAGGGAAACTAAATCCAAATTCCATAGCACAATACATGAATTCATAGGGAAAAATGGTTCTGGCCACACCAATAGAAAAAGAAAAAACACTAGCAAGAGAAGATATTGACTTAGAAGAGCCATATCCAATATCCAAAGAAGGAAATGGTTTTAAGGGAAATTTAAGTCGGATTGTGGTCAAGATTATGTGGTCTGAATATTTCAAAGTCTCAGGAGAATAAGATATTAAATATATAATTAATACTATTTGAAATACCTTTAGAAATTAACAAACATTACTTTAATTTCAATCTATATAAAATAAAATTTAAGAGGTGAGAAACTGAAAAAACTGGGAAAAACTGGAAATGAATCACTGCCTAACTCACCAGTACGAGTCACCGACGCGACTCACCGACGCCACTCACTGATGCCACTCACTGACACCACTCACCGACACCACCCACCAATGCCACTAACTGACTCCCATCTTACCAAATCCTTGACCTATCGACACCTTTACCTATTGACACCACGACCTACCGATGCCCCAACTTACCGATGAAGAGACTAGAATTTTGGAAAACTCTCTAAATGAGATAACGTTACCTCCCAAAACACCCCAAATACTAGATTTTAAAAAATTAATGGACTGGGAGGTCTAGGCCATTACAACACCCATATGGATGAGCCCCTATAGATTGATTTATGGAAATATATGCCACCTCCCTATGGAATTGTAACAAAAATCCTATTAGGTGGTAAGAGAGATGAATTTGAACCATGATAAAGTTGAGAAAGAGAGGATATTGCAGATGTAGGAGATAGAGGAAATAACGAGGGAAGCATTTGAAAATTCAATGATCTAAAAAGAGAGAACAAGGATGGCCAATGACAAGATAGTTAAACCAATTACCTTCAACCCTATATATAAAGTGTTGTTATACAAATCTAGACTTAAGCTGATGCCAGGTAAAAATCATTCCATATGGGAAGGTCCCTTTATTGTTATTCTTGTATACCCCTTTAGCACTGTGTTGATTTAAAATAAAAGAGGAGAAAACCCATTAAATATAAATGGGCATAGACTGAATAAGTTCCATGGGACCATACCTCAATAACTAATTTAGGAGATCACACTCCCTCACCCTGATTACCAATAAAGTTTTACCGGATTTCATATTTCCTTTACACTTGATTAAATGTTGTAATTCCATTTTTAATATACTTACATGAAAAATCAATTTAAATGCATTAATTACACTTCAAAAATTATGTGTGGTGGATGGAATCTTGTACTCTATAATTTTTCAATATTTTTCATTTTTTGATTCAAGCCAATGATAAAGAACTTCAAGGAGGAAACCTAAATTTTTTTCCTTAGTCCACTCTTCCCCTTAGACCTATTTTAGGATGATTGAACAATCCTATAATCCCATTTTCTTTATTTTTAGGTCCATGAAAAAAATCAACAGAATAATGGAGAAACTTAATAGAATACACGTCATGAAAGAGTTACATAATAGAACAGAAAGAAGAAGACTTGTGCAAACCCAATTTAAGAATCATTTACAAAGAGAGTTTTCTTTTAAATTCAGTATATTTTAAATTCCTTATATTTTTTAATGATCTATTTTTGTGATTTAAAATAAAATTTCATTCCTAATGTCATCTTTCTTACTTTACTTGACTGATTTAGGAGAGATGGATTTCTTAAGAATTCCATGATTCCATGTTTTATATTTTTAAGTTAATAATATTTAACGAGTAAAATGGGGAATTGAATAATTATAGTAAACCATGTATATTTAATTAATGACTAGTGATTTTATGGTATTAGTTGATTCAGGTAAATGAAATTTATATACCATTTTCATCCTTTTAATTTTAGAAAATTATGTGGATTGATTTTTTGTTGTTATTGCATGTCATGAGTGATTGTATAAAATTAAATGTTTCATTCACAAGAGTATTTATAGAGAAAATAATTATTATTTATATCTTGATTATATTTCTTGAGTGATCTTGGGGCATTTCACCTAATAGAACTTTCATTAGAACTTGTTAAATACATGACTATGCAAAACCATATTTAAAATGATTGAGGTAATTTTTTTGTTAACCATTTATCCTTGGACCCACAATGACATTAATCCTTGTTTATCCCAAAAAAGCCATGAATGAAATCTCTCGGAATGAGCCAAATTAAAATCCATATTTATCCATTTTTACTCTGATCTATTTATATTAAATTATATTTTAAATTTTAAGTGTGGAGGATGTGGGATGCCTTGGAAGAAGGGATATATTAAATTTTATGGAAAACGTATGGGGGTTATATTTTGGGTATTGGTAAGGTGTCATGTTTCATCCATTATACTTTTTTTTCACCCTTCTTAAAAAAAATAAAAAACAAAAAAAAACAAAAAAAACATGGGTTATGTTTTTGAAAAATAAAAAAAAACCATTACCAGATTGATGATCTATCAATCATATGTGGTTAGGTGGTGGATGTGATTTTTTTTCTAATCATAATTTTTGAAGAAAAAGGAAAAAAATCATAAAGTTGTAATTATTTCATTATACTTACACTGATTATGACCTTACTTTGAGTTTTGAGGATAAGGAGTTTTCATTTTATAGAGGATATTTTCACTACACTTTACTTTGGATATCTTGTAGTATTATTTAGAGACAAACTCCTTTTTTATCCTTAATATTTTGAGCATCAATTATACAAACATTAAGATTCAGATTAAATAGAACCTTTGTTGAAAATTCATCATGATTTTATGTGATTTCATTATTTATATAGTAGATAAAGTAGTTCCTTTACAAGCCTATAAAAAAGGATAATTCAATCATTATGAGAGAATAAATCTAATTGAATTTTTACAATGTGTGATGATAGAGAAGAATCCATTGTGAGGTAAATCATGGCTTGGAATGTGTGATAATAATGAATTGTGTTATATGAATGAATTAGAGGAGAATACCCACCATTTCTCAATGGGGGAAAAGTAAAATACTTGGGTTGATTAGTTTATTTGAAGAATGTGAAGTTGAATTGATGTTTTATGTGAATCTTGAAAGGTTTAACCCCCATTTATAAACATTTGATTTAATTTCTTGGAAATTTGAATATTGGTAACATGTTGTTCCTCTTTTATTTATATTGATATTACATGTTTGAGGAAAATCAGGGTCTAAGTGTGGGGTAATTGAAAAAACCATTTTATGCATGTATTTTTTGATACAAAATGGACCGTTTTTATAAACTAATGTATTAAACTTATCAATATTTAATTGTTCTTTTTTTGTTGTTGTAGGATATGAAGTTTAATTAAAAAAGAAGAAAAGTGAGATGAATTTATTGAGTGGCATAGTGTATCACCAAACTTTTGAAGATAGATTGAAGTTGTAGTGGAGTTAAGGACCAAATATGGAGCTTAGAATTGAAGAATCAGACTGATCTGGGTTAAACTGGTTGGAATAATAACATTACACATCATGTAAAAGTTATCCATGATGTGAAAATAAAAGGAATACAAGATTTGAAACATTATTTGATAATATTTAGGGCCCCATACATTACGCATTGTGAAAAAAATATTCATGACATGAAATATTTTGGAATTCAGAAGTCCATTAATACACTTTACACATTGTGTAACACTTACACGATGTGAAAATGGATGACATACTCAAAAATAGGTAAGTGAGAATTAATAAAGTTGTAACACCATTTAATACCCCCGGATGACCCATTATGACTGGAGAACCATTAATTGATCTATTTATGATGGTCCAAGCATCTATAAATCCTATAAATAATAGGCTAAGGGTATATTTAAGAGAATAAATTGGCGAGGAGCTATGGATGATGTCCTACTATATTTTATTTCCCCAATTTTTTTCTTTTGTTTATTTATTATGTGATTTCCCCCCTCTTGAATAAACTCGACTTCCACATCTGTGGATAGTCAGTTTCTTTGAGTGATCCAGAAAGGGAGAGGCTAGAATTTGATCCTTGCTTTAGTTTTTGTGATTCAAATAAATAAAACCCTTTCTTATTTCTGCATCTGGTTTCAATTATTAATTTTATATTTAAATTCCAAATGCAGTTGCATTAGATTTTGATTCTGTTAATTTTAATTTTCATGTTTGATGATTTATTTCTACCTCCACCCAATTATTTTTTGTATACAGTGGACCATATTAGGGTTGTGTAGTGTTTTTTCAATGTTTGTCAGTATGTGTGTAAAATTGTAAGTTCAGAATTTGGGTTTGTTATGGAACAAAAATTATTATTCATGGATTACCCTAATTAATCAAGGAAACCCTCTACAATTCCATACATGTAGGAAAGAGGGTATACCAACCTGAGGTTTTAGATATGAATAATCTCATAATAACTCTATGGCCAAGGGGGATATTGGACCTAGTAGATGAATCTATCTCTTATCGGCTAGTAGAACAAAAAATGGGTAAAATATGGAAACCATTTTAGCATGGAACTGTGTCTATCCAAACCTTCTACAATCACCATATTTCTCAATTATTTTGAAATCAATTAAATTAATATACTTCCTATTCTCACTATATCGAAATTAAATTTAAACCAATTTTTAAGAAAACAAAAAAAGTAACAACCTTGTTTTGTGTGCTATCCTCCTTCAGAGATAACCTAAGGGATAACTACTAGACTATACTTAATAAATAATAAAAATTATTTTTTCACACCCCAAGATAGGAATGTGTCAATCTATTAGTTATATATAACCAAACCATCCTACCAAGTCATTAGAAAACCTTTCCCATGACCCACACTTGGGTTTCCATCACACACATATTTAGTAGTTCTCACACACAAATTATCTAAATGAAACCCTCCTAATTATATTAGACCAAGTCCCAGTGGACTTACCACACTCACTGCATGCACCAAGATCACTAATCACCTCCAATGGGTGTATTCCAAGCCGTATAAGAGATGGACAACCCTAAAAACCACCACTATAGGCCTATAACCACCATGCTTGTTGTACTATCTCTAGGATATATTACTTTAGTTATGTATAATTCATTACTAGATTGAAAACCTATCCTAGGACCCTTTCACAATGATCAAAAACACTACCCTCTCAGTGACATTATCACCAGACACTTTTAACCATTCAATACATGATGGAGATCTCTCTATAATATTATCAGGCTTTAAGTAATCTAATTAACTCACATAGGGAACACAAAGTCCCTATATAATTTACTTGAACATTAATCCCTATGTAGGAAAGAAAAATCATGCACAAAATCATACATGATTAAGTATTATAGTGACAACATAACATTATACAAGAGATATAATAACTAATACACACCTTCTAATCTTGATCAAAATCTATATAAGACATCCTAAGCTTCTGAACCCCTATCTCATATCATTAAACATAATTAATAAATAATATGTAATTATAAATAATTTAATAATTTAACTGAAGGAGGAAAAATCATCAAAACTTATAGAATGTCATCCCATGGATGAAACCTCAAGTAACAACATTCCAACAACCTGTGACATGTATATATAACTCATATGACAAAAATCTACATTGTTAGATACTCAATCATCTAATAATAAAAATACAATTTAGAAAAATCACTATAAAAAATTCATTGGGAAATGTTCTTATATGAAAACAATGAGAAATGACATGCATTCATCACTCCATAATGTCCTCTATCCCCATCACAAAAAATCGACATGGGTCAAGATGATTTAACCATGATATGGTGAAATTGTAACTCAAATATCTGACCTAAATGCTACAAAATCAACGGAAACTAATAAGATAGATAATGAAGCAAGAATAAAGATATCATATCTAAAATAACTATAAAAATTGCCACCAAAACATCCATTTTCTATGTGGCTCAAGGGAGGAATGAGGAGGGAAGGATTCATCCAAAATGGCCATACCCATATATAAATTCAAGCTAAAACTGAAGGGGGTCAACCTAGAGAAGTCATGTATTCCCATAATTTAAATAACTATATAGGAGGCCCATTACAACATGGACCTACATTTCATAGTTGAACACCTTAAATCCAAGGATAAATTAAGGCATGAACCAATGGGTTGTGATGCAATTATTATATATAAAACAACACCCAAAAATCCATGACCACCCATTGTGATGTGACCCATGTTTCCATGGTGCAACATGTAACACCCCAATATTTTACTGTATGTATCTCCTTAAATCAATTCAATTTATTCGATAACTTATAGCTTAAACAAACCGTGATATAATTTTAAATATTAACATGACCTTTGGAATAGAAATGTGATCGATAGGAACAGTAATGTGTCCCTTAGAATAATACCTCACCTATGAAAGTATAAGTAAAGTTTAGGTATCTCATAAATGAAAATATGATATATTTATATCTTGGAATATGTAAATAAATGTTTTAAAAAAGATAAATAAAGTGTTGGTATTTTTGTGAAATGTAAATGCATATTTACAATTTTATAATTAATTTAATGATTTTAAAGTAATTTTGTTTTCATAAAATAGATTCATTAATTGATATTTTGTTTTATTATAATTATAAAATAATTTTATGATCCCCTAATTATTTTTTAAAAGTGTCATAAAATCAGTTATAACATTAAAATTGTTATGTTGCAAATAAATGATGATTTTATTTAAAAATTAAATTTATCAATTTTATAAAATTATTTTTATAAAATGGATTCCATTTTTTAATTCTATATTTCAAAAAATGGTTAGGGTAATTTTTTGGTATTTTTCTAAAATAGTTGAATTTTTGTGGAATAGTGAAATATGATAATTTATGGTATTTAACAAATACATGAATTATTAAGTGATAAATGATTTATTCCTGATATAATTCCATAATATCAAACTATCCTTAATTATTTTAATATACTTAGCGATAATATTCAAGCTATTAGCAGTCTTGATCCAAAATAATGAACTAATGAATAATATAATAAAAAAACACCCCACTCCTCAACTATAAATATCACCCCTCACCATATCTTCTCCTCACACCTATAAATACTTGAAGATTTTAAAATTTATTCCAAATATCTCTCTAAAACCTCTTCCCCATGTTATTTTCTTTCTGGTCTTATCCAAAATACAATTTCAAAGTTCTTTAAGGAGGTTCTCAAGGAGAGGAATTCAAGAGGTAAAATCCCCTTTCATTCTTTTATTTTATTATTTTATTATTTTATTATAATTTCCTTAAATATTTTATCAAAACATGAATGTTAACTCTATTATATTATATATAATAGTTTTTTTAAATTTAATATCCACCATCAACTCTTTTCTCTTCCCCTTTTTATTCTAAAAATGAAGATATCGTCCATGAGGTGCCGATTTGCCGCCCTCATGGACAATGAGTTTTTGTTTTTAAATTTTTCTTTCAAGGATGGTCATGAAACCATTTTTATGATTAAAAAAGACATTAATATATGTAATAAAACTTATTTAATGTTATTTAACTACTATATACTCATAATATAATTCATAATAAAAAAATAGTTCATGATGATCGAAAAACACCAAAATAATCTAAATGGTTAACATTAACACTTTATCTATAGAATCATCATAATATATGAAAACAATTTGTTGGTCGGAGTGGACACTGAAGAGGGGGGGTGAATTTAGTTCCAATTAAAATTTCTATTTTAAAAAATTTGTCCAAAAATCTCCCAAATAAAACACAGAATTAAACTGTAGTGAATTTATATCAAAATAAAAGTTTTGTTAGGTTCTCAAAGGATTGATTAGTTCCTAGTTAATCAAATCATAATAATTGATTAACTTTTGAAAATAACTTACTGATTTACAACTAATATAAACACTTACGAGTTTAATTATCAAAGTGACATTAAAACAGTTTTGGTTTTAAACTAATTAGCAGCGGAATAAATATAATTTAGAAAAATATAGCACAATAGATATAACCAAGAGGTTCAGTCTCATGATGAGACTTATTTCTCTCAAAACTTTATATAAAAGTGATCCACACCCTGGATCGGGGATTACAACAGTATACAACTGTCCAGGTCCAAGACCTCTACCACTGTTATCTGTGGGAATAGAAACAACAGCAAACCAGCTGTCCAGGTCACGCACGACCTCTACCACTATCCCAGTGGGAAATAAAAGATGTAAGAGTGTTGAGTGAGGATTTAAAAATCCTCTAGTTAAAGTACATGAGACAGTGTGTGTGTAAAATACAGCAGATAACACACACTTCTCAATATGTAAAAAGATAAATCACAGAGGCAAAGATTTAGAGTTTAGAAATGGCTCTAGTGATTGTAGTGCAGCTCTGGACTTCTTTGGATTGATCAGAATTAGTTCTGAGTCCTCTTCTGGTTTTTTTCTGGAAAACAGAGTGCCGTCTGCTTCCTTGAATTCCAGGTGTAGAGACAGAGGAGATAGTAGTCGATTAAGTTCTTGTGTTATGTTCTCGTTCTTAGCTCTTCAATGGTATGCAGTAATGAGTTCTTCGTGTAAGTTCAGTCATCTCTTTGCATTCACGCTTAGTTGTTCTTCCAGCACACCTCGTGGTATGTATATCTCTCTGTGTATTCGTCTATTCATCCCTATTTTGCCGTAGCACATCCTTCCTTTATATAAAGCACGAGCTCCGGAAAAAGATGATTTACTTTTTGCAGGTACGAGGTACGGTTCCCTGACATCCAACAACACACATTAAATAAATTTTAGTGTATTTAAAATATACCTGATATGACCATTGGTTAGATTAAATAATGATAAAGAAATTAATGCTGCATCAGGTTCTGTTTCTGGAACGGTATCTCTTGATATCGGTAGACTTGTGTTACGATAGGTGTCTGTATCGGTAGACTTCATTTGTAACGGTAGACTTTGTATCGGTATATGAAACAGTAGACTTGATCACATTAGTAGCGGTGGACTTGTAACGGTAGCTGTGGCTCTACCTTGTATCAGTAATGGTAAGTCCCTATCGGTAGCTTCCTTGATGTATCAGTAGACTTTGCATATCGGTGGACTCCAGCATATCGGTAGCTCTGTATCGGTAGCTGTCGACTTTGATGTAGCGGTGCACTTTGAGTAACGGTGAACTTGATGTATCGGTGAACTTTGTATTGGTGAAATTTGTATCGGTGAACTTCGTATCGGTGAACTCTGTATCAGTAGCTCTATTCGATATCTTTAGCTCTAAGTCATAACGGTAGCTACTGTTCTGTATCGGTAGCTATAAACTATTTAAGCATTCTATTGGCAGAATGTGTTAGGTCAGAATACATATATCCAAAAGACTTATATTAAGCATAATGGAATGTAACAACATATAATAAAGCATATTGGATATGCATCAACCATAATTAAGATATAAATAAAATATATTTGGGATTATCAAAATATAGTAAAGCAACTCAATTCCGAGAGGGTTCAACAATATCCCCCTTTTTTATAATCACAACATATGCCAAGAAAATTGAAATAGTATCAGAGAAAAAATATATCAAAAATGATATAAAAAAAATAGTATCAGAGGAAACAGAAAATATGGAAAAGAACAGAAGGTTTCTTTCGTTTAAAAAAATGCCATATTTTTCAAGTCTCAGTTTCTCATTCCCCATTTGTGTGTTTCTCCTCCTTTGTTAACTCTTAGGTCTCATTTATTATTTGCTCTCATTTTCTCCTCATTTTCTCAGTTTCTCATGTGCTCATTTTCTCCCCCTTTGTGATTAACAAAAAGAAGGGTAGCAGAGAAAAGATAAAGATTAGCAGAGAATAAATGAAAAAGTAATAGAAACTCAGTAAAGTAGAGAATGAAAAGGAATTTCATTAATATACAAAAGATACACTGATAAAATCAGAAAAACAAAACAAAAAAAATTGAATCCTATTAAAAAGATCTAGAAACACTCAATCTTCATTTGGAACATGTGTCTTTCCCTTAGGATTAGTAGAGGTTGTAGGTGCAGGGTCAGCAGAGGGTTTCAGAATAGCTGAAGGGACAACTGGTGGTTCAGCTACAGAAACTGTACCAGATCTGAAATCTGAGCTCTTCCGAGTGATCATTGGTGTCAAGATCCTGATGGCTTGAACTGGAGTCAATTGAGGAGTACTCCCAAAGGCAGAAGCAGGAAGTGTAGGAGGTACAATCACTGGTCTGGCATCCACATGTTGGAAGGGCATCAACAGGTTCCTGAAATCCATTATAATGCTTCCTCCTCTCTCCATTGCAGACACAAAATCATCTCTATTCTCTATAAACTTATCCAAAGTAGGAGTAAGCTCCCTGAGCTTACTAACTTGTTCCCTGAAGGCTTGGGTAACTGGAGGCAACTTCATATTTTCCAGCAAGAGCTTGAAATGGGTTTTCATCTGGTGTTTGGTATAAACCTTTTCAAAATAAGCATCCACCTTATTCTTGATTGCCTCTTGAGATGAAGTAGCTGCCCGTAGGTGATCACGAACAAAACTACTAACGTTCCTAGTGGTAGAAAGAATCAGAGTATCTGATGCACCACTGGGAGTGGCCTTAGCCAATTCTTCCTGAATAACAGTGCGAATCTGGTCAAGGTTCACACTGGAGCTGGATGAGGGAAGAGGTTTCATTGAGAAGGCCACTGTCTCCTTGAAAGATTGAGTCAGACTACTAACTACCTTCTGAACAAGTTCATCCTGGCTGTTCAGATGTTCTTTGACTGACTTCTTAAAAGCCTCAAAAACATCCACAAATTTCTTGACCACTTCTTTGATATATATAATGTCAGAGGTTACTTGATTTTGAGAGCTATGCATTGTAGTCAGAGAAGCAATCGATTGTCTCAAAGCAACTACAGCTCCTATCCAACTCTCAATCTGAATGTGGCACACATTAAGTTCATCCATCATTTCTTTCATAGGACTGGACACACCACATCCAATGGATAACTCAAGGGATTGCTCCATGCTTTTAATCTCTTCAAGCATACTTTTCTTCATATCTTCCACTGATTCCTTTATTGCTTCTTTCAATTCAGCTTTTAAGGACTCAAGGTCCTCCTTGGTTGCCACATTTTCAGCCACAGTGGGTAAGGTAACTGATTCCTTTTGGGGTTGGTCTTCCTCATCCTAATCTCCATAATAAAGTTCAAGAATCATATATCCAGGATCTGATGTCCAACCTTCAATGTCATATAACACTGATACTAAGCCAAGATTCTCCCCCTCACTTGGAACATTCTCCGGAGGTAACTCTTCCAACTGTTCTTCATGAGGTAATTCTGCAATTTCCTCTACAACCACAGCAGATTCAATAGACATTTGTTCTGAGTCATTAATGACTCTCTCATCAATAGGTGTTGCTGCTATGTCTTCCTAATCAGCCACTGTCCTGACTGTACTGACTATTAGAGGACTCAAACTGAGCTCTTTTTCATCATTTTCCTCATCATCTGCTTCACCATCAGCCTCCTTTTCTCCATTAACATTATGATCATATTCGGTTTCCTCATCCTCCTCAAAGGTATCGTTGACAACATACTGGAATGCTTCTTATTCCTCTTCTGTAGTATCTGTGTCATTGTCCTTCCAGACAGTTTCTCTCTTTGGTAGTTCTTTTGGAGGGCTAGCTGCTCCATAATAAATAACTTGATGCACAGGACTAGGGGGTAATTCTGGGTCTCCTCCTTCCTCTACTGATGTCTCTTCCTCCTCAGCTTCATCATCACTATAGACCAGTTCTGGCTCATCTGGTCCAAGACCAGGATCCCTCACATCCTTTGGTCTAGAAGGATGATCCATAGGAGTATACTTGTCAAAGATATTTCCATCATCATTCACCCATGATTTCTTCCAAGGATTCCAACTGACTTTCATGTATTTACAGATAGTTCTTGTAATACAGAAGTTTTCCTTAACCACTACCATCTCATCCTGAGGTCCAGCAACCTCTTTCACTTTTAGCATCATAGAAATCATTTTTAGAAAAACAGTGCATTTGATTTGGACTTCGGTCTAGTCATCTCTTCAACTTGAACCATAATCAATCTACATAGATTGATTCTCACACTATGATTCAGCAAATATAACAGATATATGTCTTGGAATCTCAAAGTATCAAAATATCCTCTTCTAGGACTAACAACATGCTGAATAAATTTAAACAATAGCTTATCTTCTCCTGCCATCTCTGCAGCAATAACCTTTCTAGGGGTCCCATTTCCTGTAAGCTCCAGCAAAGAATCATCATATGGAAACACATCACTGGTCGAAGGTACAAATTTTGAGTAGAATGCATAATCTCCTTCATGTGGAACTATTATGTTCCTAGACAATTCCACTGAAGTAAAAGATACTCCCTGACCATTTACCAAAGATATCATTCTGCTTTCCTGCTCAGTCTTTTCAAAGCGGACAAAATCATAGAACTGTTTTACCAGCCCTGGATAGTAAGGTCCGTTGTTGTTCATGAAGCATTCTAGCCAACCTTGTTCTTATAACACTTTAATAACCAAGTACTTGCTCTCCATGAGCCATTCTGCACACACTTCTTTCTCTACGATAATATCTCGCTTTGAGAGATGCGGGTTTATTGGATTTTTTAGAGCTATACTTCCACTTCCACTTCCACTAGTACTAGCATTCGTTACTTTCTTCCTTTTTGCTTGCGGCTCATCACTCCCATCTGTAACCTGGGATCTCTTGACGTGGGCCATTACAGATTCGAGGTTTAGGTTTTTGCGGCTTGAGAGGGTTAGGTTGGAGGAATTCGAACGGACGAGTTCTTGGTGAGGTTGAGTGAAATCTAGACTCGGTTTAATATCATTTAGGATCCATAAATAAAATAAATCATATATATATAAAAAATCAATGTCTCGGCTTTAAAAAAGTTTAAAACAGTGCGAGATGTACCGGTAAAGTCTCCTAACAATGACTTCTTCTAACGGTGAGGTTTCTCTAATGGTGATGATTTCTAACAGTGAGGTCTACTAACGATGAGGATAAGTTATCATTCCTAATTCGTGTCTAATGAAACTTAATCTTTCTGAAATTAAAGGCTTAGTGAATATATCAGCTAATTGAAGTTTAGTGCCTATAAATTCAAGTGTTATATCACCTCTTTGATAATGATCTCTTAAAAAGTGGTGTCTAATATTAATGTGTTTTGTTCTAGAGTGAGACACAGGGTTCTTAGAGATGTTGATCACACTAGTGTTGTCACGATTGATTGATACATGTTTAAAAACAAATCCATAGTCCAATAAAGTGTGTTTCATCCATAGAATCTATGCACAATAACTACCAGCAGCTATATATTCTTCTTCAGCAGTAGACAATGCAACTGAGTTCTGTTTCTTACTACACCATGATACTATGGACTTTCCAAGTAAATGACATGTTCCATAAGTGATTTTTCTATCTAACATGCATCCAGCAAAGTTAGCATCCGAATAACTTATTAAATCAAATGATTGTCCTTTTGGATAAAAAAATCCCAAATTAGCAGTACTTTTAAGATATTTGAAAATCTTTTTAACAACAATTAAGTGTGACTCTTTAGGGTTAGCTTGAAATCTAGCACAAATACATACTCTAAACATAATATCAGGTTGACTAGCAGTAAGATAAAGTAAACTCCCAATCACACCTCTATAATTAGTTTGATCAACTGGTTTACCAGATTCATCAATATCCAATTTACAGGTGGTACTCATAGGTGTATCGCTTCCCTTAATACTATCCAAAAAAACGTTTTAATAAATCCTTAGTATATTTACACTGATTTAAAATAATACCATCTTTAGTTTGAAATATTTGAAATCCAAGAAAGTACTTAAGCTCTCCCATTAAGCTCATTTCAAACTCATTTTGCATAACCTTTGAAAAATTAGTACATAAAGAATTTTTTGAAGATCCAAAAAAATATCATCAACATAGATTTGTACTATCAAAACATCTTTTGAAATCCTTTTTATAAAAAGAGTGGGATCACCTATTCCTTTTGTAAATCCTTTTGAAATAAGAAAATTTGTAAGCCTTTCATACCAAGCTCTTGGAGCTTGTTTTAAACCATATAAAGCTTTAGAAAGTTTAAAAACATGATTTTGAAAATGAGGATTTGAAAAACCAGGTGGTTGTTCTACAAAAACATCTTCAACAATAAAACCATTTATAAAAGCACTTTTCACATCCATTTGATATAACTTAAAATTCAGATGTGATGAAAAAGAAAGTAAGATCCTAATAGCCTCTAATCTAGCTACAAGAGCAAAGGTTTCCTCATAGTCAATTCCTTCTTCTTGATTGTAACCTTGTGCAACTAGCCTAGCTTTGTTTCTAATGATGTTTCTAGATTCATCAACTTTGTTTCTAAACACCCATTTTTTGCCTATGGTTATAGTGTCCTTAGGTCTTTTTACTAATTTCCATGCTTTGTTTCTTTCAAATTGATTTAGTTCTTCTTGCATAGCCATTACCCAAAATTCATCATTGATAAAATCATTGATATTTTTAGGTTCTAACTGTGAAAGAAAAGCTTGATGTTCAACCTGATTTCTTAGCGAAGCTTTAGTCTGTGTCCCTCTATCATGATTTCCTACAACAGCATCTAAAGGATGGTTCTTTAGAATCCTAGTTGGTCTTGAAAAGGTAGGACTCGAGATTTCAGGTTCATCTATAGGTTGAGGTTCAACAGAAGCAGGTTCTGGGAAATTTCCAGAACTTGACGTTTTTACTGCAGGTCCACTGTCCTTATCATTAAGGTTCAAAACAGATAGATCACCTTCATGATTTTCAAGAGAGGTCTTAGGTTCATGTGGATCAGTTTCATAAAATTTGATGTGAACTAATTCTTCCACACATTTGGTTCTCTTATTGAAAACTCTATAGGCTTTACTAGAAATAGAGTATCCTAGGAAACTTCCTTCATCACTCTAGGATGCAAATTTGTCAAGATTTTCCTTCATGTTCAGAATAAAGACTTTGCAGCCAAAAACTCTGAAGTAGTTAACCTTAGGTTTCCTATGGTTCCACAACTCATAAGGGGTCCTCTTAAGAACAGGTCTGATCAAGACTCTATTGATAACATAACATGCTGTATTGACAGTTTCAGCCCAAAAGTAAATAGGTAGGTCATAATCATTAAGCATAGTCCTAGCGATTTCTTGCAGGGTTCTATTCCTTTTTCTACTACACCATTCTGTTGAGGTGTCCTAGGGGCAGAGAAATTGTGACTATAGCCAATGTGTGGGCAGTAGGATTCAAACTCATGATTTTCAAACTCACGACCATGATCACTTCTCAAAGTTTTGATCTTAAGTACACTAAGATTTTCTATAGACTTGGAATATTTAACAAAGTAAGAACAAGCTTCACTTTTGTGAGCTAGAAATTATACCCAAGTATATCTAGAAAAGTCATCTACAAGAATGTAGACATAGTGCTTCCCATTTAAACTAGAAACTCTAGAAGGTCCAAATAAATCCATGTGAACCAACTCGAGAGGTTGAGAAGTTGACACTTCTTTCTTTGATTTAAAAGAAACTTTATGTTTCTTTCCCTTTTGACAGGGATTACAAAATTGTCTGCTGGAAATTCAAGTTTGGGTAGGTCTCTAACTAAGTTCTTCCTAGCATGTTTTCTAAGTGAATTCACATTGCAGTGTCCTAATCTTCTGTGCCAAAGCCAAGACTCTTTATGAAAAACATTTAAAAAAGTAATATTTTTCTTAGATAATGAATTTAAATCAACAGCATAAACATTTTCATTTCTTAAAGCAGAAAATACTAAAACATTTTTAGAATTAAAAACATTGCAAGAATCATTTTCAAATTTAACATAAAAACCATCATCACATAACTGAGAAATACTTAACAGATTGTATCTAAGTCCATCAAAAAATAAAACTTTGGAAATCAATACTGATTCAGTGTTACCAATATGGCCTAAGCCGATGATTTTTTCTTTTGAGTTATCACCAAAAGTGACAAAACCTCCATCAACTCTGACTAAGATTTTAAAGCATGAGAAGTCTCCTGACATATGTCTTGAACATCCACTGTCCAAATACCAAGTCTTTCTACAGGAGATCTTTAAGCAGGTTCCCTATAAAACAGATTTAGACAGGAAATGATTTTGGTACCAAGATCTTCTTAGGTCCAGACAGGTTAGCCAATAAAACATTAGGTACCCATATCTGTCTAATGGGTCTCATAGAATTTGTAGAATCAACAGATTTTGCAAGGTAAATATTATTAGATCCGTAACTATGAATATAACTAGTTGAAGCATATAAATGTCCAGAACTAGAACTAGTAGTATTCTGTCCAGATTTAGGAATGAATTTAGTTTTGGTAAATTTTCTCTGTCCAGGTTGGTATCCTATACCAGAAGTGTATCTAGGTGATATTTGCTTACCTAGAATCTGAGTAAGAGTATTTTTACCATTTGTAAACTTTTCTAAGTCTTTATTAAGTTTCTCATTAGATAATTTTAGTTCAGTATTCTCTTTAAGAAACTGAGCATTCTTTTTTATTTCAATATCAAGATTAGATTTATGTTTAACAGTTAAAGCATACTGTTTCTTTAAACCTTTGTATTTATTTTCAGTTCATTACTGGTTTCTTCTAACATATCACAATATTCAAATAGTTCATATTTTGACATGTTTTCTGAGTTAGAATCATCACCAGAATAATATGAATTTAAAGAAGGCGTTTCAGATGTTACCTCAGATGTGTTTGTCATAAAACACATGTTTGCCTTATTTCTAGATTCAGTTTCAGAAATTTCAGATTCACTGGAGCTATCCTCAGAAGCACTCCAAGTAGCCTTCATGGCTTTCTTTTACTTATTGTCCTTGTATTAATATTTCTTCTTGTACTTTAACTTTGGACAGTCTTCTTGTAAATATGCTTTTCTTTTGCACTCATAGCAGACAACCTCATCTGTTTTGTTAGATTTCTTCCAATCCTTTTTCCAATGACCCTTGTTGTCATACTTATTTTTGTAATTTGATTTTCTGAAAAACTTCTTCTTCCTATAGAACTTCTTAAATCTTCTGGAAATTTGATCCATCTCAGCATCACTATCAGAAACACTTTCACTGTCTTCACAGCTTGAACTCTCATTTATAACGTGAATCTTTTCCTTATCCTTGTTCTTTGAAGTTGTAGTTTTGAAAGAAACAGACTTCCTTCTAGGTTCATCATCTTCTTCTTTGTTTACATTGAGTTCTTCCTCATACATCATAAGCTTACCAATGAGTTCTTTAACAGGTAGAGCAGCAATGTCACATGACTCTCTGATTGAAACAGATGTGCCTCTCCATCGTTCTGGTAAACATCTCAAGATTCTTAAAATTTGTTCCTTTGCTGGAATAGATTTTCCCAGTGAATTCATTGCATTGACTATCTCATTAAACCTGAGATACATGTCAGAAATATGTTCATCAGTTTTCATTTTAAAATTATCATATTTAATAGTATAAATATTTAATCTCATTTCCTTAACATTGGTTGTTCCTTCATGAGAAACAGCTAAGGTATCCCAAATTTCAAATGAAGTTTTACAAGCAGAAATTATGTTAAACTCTTCATCTCCTAAATCACAGTACAGGGCATTCAAATCTTTATTATTATTATTGTAAGCAGTCTTTCTAGGTTCATCCCATGTGGATCTAGCAGTAGTGGGAAGATTATATTCTGATTCTATGGCAGTCCATATATCAAAACCTATGCTTTCTAAATGAATTTTCATTTTAAGCTTCCATTGGGCATAGTTGGTACCATTGAAGAATGGTGGCCTGTTAGTAGCAGCACCCTCTAGTCTATTATCCATAACTAGATTTTAGAAAGACAATTTAAAGAGAAAAAATTTAGAACTAACAGAAATTTAAGATCTTTAGAGATGCAACTAAAATCACAATTGAAAAACAGAGTACTTTAGAAAATATTTAAACAACCTCTGATATCAAATGTTGGTCGGAGTGGACACTCAAGAGGGGGGGTGAATTGAGTTCCAATTAAAATTACTGTTTTAAAAACGTTGTCTAAAAATCCCCCAAATAAAACACAGAATTAAACTGTAGTGACTTTATATCAAAATAAAGGTTCTATTAGGTTCTCAAAGGATTGATTAGATCCTATTTAATCATATCAGAAGAATTGATTAACTTTTGAAACTAACTTACTAATTTACAACTAATATAAACACTTGGGAGTTTAATTATCAAAGTGACTTTAAAACAGTTTTGGTTTTAAAGTAATTAGCAGCAGAATAAATATAATTTAGAAAAATATAGCACATCAGATATAACCAAGAGTTTCAGTCTCAAGTTGAGACTTAGTCCTCTCAAACATTTATAAAAAAGTGATCCACACCCTGGATCGGGAATTAAAACAGTATACAACTGTCCAGGTCCAAGACCTCTACCACTGTTATCCGTGGGAACAGAAACAACAGAAAACCAGCTATCCAGGTCATGCACGACCTCTACCACTATCCCAGTGGGAAATAAAAGATGTAAGAGTGTTGAGTGAGGATTTACAAATCCTCTAGTTAAAGTACAAGAGACAGTGTGTGTTTAAAATACAGCAGATAACACACACTGATCAATATGTAAAAAGATAAATCACATAGGCAAAGATTTAGAGTTTAGAAATGGCTCTAGTGATTGCAGTGCAGCTCTGGACTTATTTGGATTGATCAGAATTAGTTCTGAGTCCTCTTCTGGTTTTTGTTTGGAAAACAGAGTGTCATCTTCTTCCTTGACTTCCTGGTGTAGAGACAGAGGAGATAGTAGTCGATGAAGTTCTTGTGTTATGTTCTTGTTCTCAGCTCTTCACTGGTATGCAGTAATGAGTTCTTCGTGTAAGTTCAGTCGTATCTTTGCATTCACTCTTAGTTGTTCTTCCAACACACCTCTTGGTATGTATATCTCTCTGTGTATTTGTCTATTCATCCCCTTTTTGCAGTAGCACATCCTTCCTTTATATAAAGCACGAGCTCTGGAAAAAGATGATTTACTTTTTGCAGGTACGGGGTACGGTTCCCTAACATCCAAAAACACAAATTAAATAAATGTCAGTGTATTTAAAATATACCTGATATGACCGTTGGTTAGATTAAATAATGATAAAGAAATTAAAGAAGTATCAGGTTCTGTTTCTGGAACGGTAGCTCTTGATATCGGTAGACTTGTGTTACGGTAGCTGTCTGTATCGGTAGAATTCATTTGTAACGGTAGACTTTGTATCGGTAGCTACAACAGTAGACTTTATCACATCAGTAGCGGTGGACTTGTAACGGTAGCTATGGCTCTGCCTTGTATCGGTAACGGTAAGTCCCTATCAGTAGTTTCCTTGATGTATCAGTAGACTTTGCATATCGGTGGACTTCAGCATATCAGTAGCTCTGTATCGGTAGCTGTCGACTTCGATGTAGCAGTTCACTTTGAGTAACGGTGAACTTGATGTATCGGTGAACTTCGTATCGGTGAACTCCATATCGGTATCTCTATTCGATATTGGTAGCTCTAAGTCATAATGGTAGCTACTGTTCTATATCGGTAGCTATTAACTGTTTAAACATTATATTGGAAGAATGTGTTAGGTTAGAATACATATATCCAAAAGACTTATATTAAGCATAATTGAAAGTGACAACATATAATAAA
Organism: Viscum album; assembly: GCA_963277665.1. Lineage (NCBI taxonomy): Eukaryota > Viridiplantae > Streptophyta > Magnoliopsida > Santalales > Viscaceae > Viscum > Viscum album. Next base: position 1,017,308,100 of record OY728120.1, on the reverse strand, counting down.
GCATATTGGAGATGCATCAACCATAATTAAGATATAAATAAAATATATTTGGGATTATCAAAATATAGTAAAGCAACTCAATTCCCAGAGGGTTCAACAATATAATTCCATTAAAGTTAATTAATAACATATAATTTCAATTCTAGATAACTATTTCCATTTTACATGATCTTTTATACATGTATACAAGTGAACCAATCATGAAAATCAAGGAAATGAACACTCCTGAATGACGAAATTGAATATTATAACTCATCCAAAAGACCATAAATAACTTAATAAATTTATAATAAATCAAATAAATGTTTTATAGGTTATTAATTAAATTATTAACATGTTTAATTTTATTATATAGTTTATTAAATACTATTATAGAACACTTTTGTACATAAGGCAAGGGTTTTCTCATCTCAATTTCATTTATGTGAGATATTCCCTATTCACCACTATTTCTCATGTATGGTGTATTTATACTACCCTGTTATGTTTAATATAATTAATATAATTATTTTAAAGTTATTAAATGTTCCATTTAAGGTTCATTAATTTTAGGGGGCATACAGTTTGGGTATTTGGAAAGTGGCAAAGGATTATCCCCGAACCTCCATTTTTCATTCGGGTTACACTTTCTCTCTCTTTAGCCCGATGTAATTATTAATTATTATTATTTAATCCTTATAAATTATGTTTTTATGATCCAAATATATGTAACTAACTCAATTTTTCTTTATTTTATGGTAAATACATGTTTTATAAGGACCCATTTCAATTCCTCCCAATAAGAAAGCCTGATTAAAGGGAACTTCCTAATTTCAGACCCATTTTAAAGTACCATAAATTATCTATTTTAAGATACCAATATTTATCTAAAATAACTTTTTTATCATTTTTTTAATTTATGGTTTTATACAAACAATTATGACTTTTTATATTTTGAAGACTCTTTTATATTTCCATTTAAACTGCACTGAAGTGGCCTATTTCTAAAGTTTCTAAAAAATAATTTTTATATTTTTTCACTTAATTTGTACATAATTTGTCCCTTAAAAATAATTTTATTATAATTTTTTTGGGATATATATGTTTACAATCTGATTTTATGACAAATACAAATTATTTTTTTTAAATAACTATTCTTTGAAAAGTAATTAGGGGAATTTCTCTCAAGAATTCCTTTATGATTTTGTTAGAGTATTTTAGTCTATTTCAACAACATATGTAGAATCTTATGATTAATTAGTATTAAAATTTTATGATATCATTTACTATATTTTATTAAATGGTTTATGATTAGATTCATTGTGGATGTTCTATCTTGATACCATTCACCACATTACTCAGAATGGTTGGTGATTAGGTTTACTAATTGAGGAAAGATATTTAAATTTGGTATGTATATGTTGTTTATGTTTCAATTTAGTATTATGATGAATGAATCAGACTTATTAAGTTATGGGTGGGGCCCACTATATCCCCTCTATGCATGAGTAGGTCTCATGAGGTAAACTAGATATGGACTTGGAAGAGGCCTCGCCCATTTAATTTCCGATATAGTTTTGGATGAGGCCTTAACCATTTATTTTTATATGTCTTAGCCAAGGCCTCATTGATATGTTTCAGATGTACAAAATTACACATTCCATCATTATGATATTAATAATTGATAATCCATGCAATTATTCAACTAGTAAAATATCCATAGTTAGGTTTCATTCTCATATGATTATTTATATGACATTATTTAATAATATTTTTTTACTTCCATATTAAGTTCATGATTATTTTTTAATGGAATGTTATTTTAGTTATTTTCCTTTCCTTATTGTTTATGTTTATGTAAACTTCCACTGTATTTCATACCCTTACAGAGCATTGGAGCTCACCCCCTTTTATCCTAGGATGAGAAGATGTATATTATGAATTACTTGCAGGGATAATCTAGGAGTTTATAGGTGTTTCCAATGGTGTTTTTATGTTGTTTTCCCTTTCAAGTAGTAATATAAAAATTATGTATGCATCTGGTTTTCCAAATCTACTAAACTATTCAGTCCTTCGAGATATGAATTCCTTGTTTATTATACCATTGTAATAAAGTAAGGCATAGGCTCTTGGCTACTGGGGTTGGGGTATTTATAGTTTATATCTGAGGAAGTTTAGTATAAACCTTATAAAATATATTAGGGGACATAACCCTAAGATATACTTTATAGATTAGAATAGAAGAACATCCTATAATTTTGGTATGGTGGAGATTATGTGGGTATTCCTAGAAATACATCTCTGTCTGAATACTACAAGTGGACATGGTTCTAACAAAAATGTACCAAGGGGTAACAACTAAGAAAATGTGGGTCAAGCCTGACTCAGAATAACCTAATAAATGACAAAGAGCCTTATTGTGCATGTTGTTTGACACTATTGAAAGATATTCATAGGATAATTCAGTTTTTTACAAACCATTATGAAGGATTTTAAAATAAATATGTCCCCAAAGAAATAATGTTTATGATTATGAGATTAGAAATGCATATATTTTCAATTTATGTTAAATGTTTTTCTAGTTAGAGATCATGAATTTTGATTCATAACCTAATTTATTTTATTCTATTTTTTACAAATGGAACCTCACAGAAGGAATGGGAACCTCACTAATGCACATGATCTAAAGTGTAAGAATTATCATATCTTTTATGGTCTTATGACAATATTTTAAAGGGAACAAGTCTCCTAAAAATTCACATCATATAAGGATATAATATCATATGCTATCAAGATAAATAAATAATTCTCCACATTTTATTACTTTTAAAGGAAGCAAGAGAAGAATAGGATGGTAGAAAAAATGATGGATAAAGGGAATAAGGTAAAGAAGGATTTTACCACATGTGATAACCATGGAAGGAAATACCCTGTTACTTTCTTGAAGGGAATGTGAGTTTGCTAAAAATATATAGAGAAGGACCACAAGGCTCGTGATTTTTATGTAAATAAGGAATCAATCCAATAATTTAACTATAAGGAGATAGGGAACTATAAAATTCAATGTCTCAAGCATAAAAGGAATATACCCCAAAAGAGGATAATAGACATTGGTCAAGATTATTCTAATACCACAGACAAATATGAATGATTAATATTCCTGTGTTTAGATTCAATAATTATGTTATTTGATCATATTATCCATAATTATCTGGTTATAGGAATCAATAGATATGTATGGATTTATTGTAGTACTTATTCTTTAAGGAATTGGAAGCATGTGATAAATAGAACCATTAATCAAGATAAGTGATTCTTTTGTAATTTGATCTTCTTGAAAACACTTTACATGGTAAAGATAACCCTAAATATGTTCTTGATGTTGAGATAATAATAAATCGATGTTTATGGGATAATATTCGTGATCAGGAAGGTGGTTAGCGACATGATGGTTTATGTTACGTTATAATTATTAAATGTTTTTATTTAAGGAATATATTTAACAACATGATATTTTACTCTTGGATACATTCATGTTTCATAAAAGTTTAAAATAGGTTAAGGTATTCATGTATTTGGTATGTGAAAATAAGAGCTACATTATTTGGGGAAATCTTATGTTGTAAATTTAGTTAGCTTTCTTCCAATTTTTTGGTTTTTGATTTTGGAAAGATATATTTTGTATGAGTCTTAAGGTTAACTACTTATGAAATAGATTAAGGATATTATTGATTAATTTAAAATATTATTTATCATATTGGATAACACGTGCTAACAATTTTTATTTTCGAAAAAATTTAAATAATGAAGGAATGACTTGTGGAAGTTATGATTCATAAAAGTGATTCAGGAATAATTTTTTTTGAGTATCCTTCTCTATATTTACGAAATGAAGTAGTGATAGATTCGAAGCACAACCAAAGGATGATATCATGACATTGAAAGTAATCAAGTAATTTTATTTTCTAAAGTAATTATATATATAGTAAAAGAAACCCTTAAATATTGGAATAATATTTTTGGATAAAAAAGTTATCCATTTAATTTTATTTCTGAGAAATTAATGATCTTTTAACCAATCAAAGATTTACAGTCTTGTGATGGTTAACTTTCTGATGACAATGTTCTTTATCACTCTCCATCAAAAACTTAGGGTTATATTTTTCTTCAATTTCAATGTTTTCACTTTGCACTAATGTTATCTAATTTAAATGCCTAATTATGTGGAGACCTTCACATTTACCTTTCCCTCTTATTAAGTGGATGTATTATTAACCTAATTTATGATGTGGGTTTCCCAAAAAGGAATTTTCAGGTATTGACCTTTTATTTTTTCAAGTTAAATTTAAAAATTTAAAGGATGAAATTTATTAAAGGGGGGGATAATGTAACACCCCAATATTTTATGATATGTTTCACCTTAAATCAATTCATTTTTTTCGATAGCTTATAGCTTAAAAAATTCATGATATACTTTTAAATATTAACATGATATTTGGAATTGCAATGTGACCATTAGGAATAATAATGTGTGTATTAGAATAATAACTCCACCAATGAATGTTTAAATAAAATTTAGGTATCATATATGTAACACCCCAAGATTGTATAGTAAGATATTTTCTTTAATGTAATTCAATAGCTTGCGCTACACATAACACCGAGTTTGAGCACACCACCACTTATCGAACTAGTCGTTCAAAAGTGGTTATGAATGGTATTAACATAATTTTGAAGTTTATATACTCCATATAATTTTAGAATCCATATTATGCATTTCTTAGACATAATATAAGATCAAATTAATTTTTTTAGATAAAATAAGTATTTTTAAAAAATGCAATTTTACCACCTTCTAATGAAAACCCCTTTTTAAAACCATTATTTTAAACTCTTATATATTCAATTTAATGAAATTAAATTCTTCTTTAGAATCGGGACATAAAAATATATTTTGAAATTTTTTTGGTAACTTTTTGGATAACTTTCTTATTTTGATGAATACTGAAAAATACCAAATTTTAATTGAAAACAACTTTTTTAATCGAAATAATTTATAGGGTTAGATTATGAATTTGAATGGTTTATAAGTATAATTAGATTATATTATTATCATTTAATACAATCTACATCATTATAAGTAATTTCATATTTAAATTTGACATAAACACATGTTAATGTTTTGATAGTTTTTACTTTTTAAAAAGCTGCTTTTAAGTTTTGACAATGGGAATTAATTTTAAATTAATTAACGAAAATTATATGTTTTTAATTTTTTAAAATAGAATTCATTTTTGAATTCAGAATATAAAAATTACCTTAGGGTGAATTTTTGGTATTTTTCTAAAAACATTCGATTTTTGACGAATAGTGAAAAACACTGCATTATAGTTTAAAACCGACATTTTATTTAAATTTATTTTAAGTAAAAAAAATATATAATACCTATATAAGTTCAATGTAATTCATTTGATTCATTTTATAATGAAATTAGATGTATAAAATTTTATTGAACTTTTTACTGTCTTTTATCCACCTTTTAGAGAATTTGCAAATTTGCGTAAAATTTAATTTTACCACTTCTATGAGTTGAATTTCAAAAATAAAAGAGATGTGGTTGACATCAGTAAGTAAAATATGTTTCAATAAAATTAAAATAATTTTTGGTTAATAGTAACTTTTGCCTTTTATTTACCACGGTTAAAAGTAAATAGGGTAATTAAGGGTAAAAATGATATTATAATTACCCTAAAACATGTCCTAATTCTATTGGATAAGAATAATTCGACCAAAAACAACCTTAGGAATAAAATATGATCCTATTTGGTCCAATTGGATTAGATCAGAATTTTTATAATTATTTTATTTAAAGAAGAGTTAAAAGAGTTAAATTCAATGTTTAATAACTAAACCATTTTTAATATACGGTTATACATAAGATAAATTAGACTATAAATATTAATTAGAAAGATAAAAAGGTTTCCTACATAATGGAATTTTATTTATAATTTTTAGACATTAAAAAATTATATTTATTTATGAAACAATGATGATGCAGTAATTACCTTATTAATGAAAGATTAAAATAATTGACATTATAAATATCCAAATATATGTAATTTGAGACATTTGATGAATTAAACTAATTTTATAGGTTAATATGACATGTTATTGTTGATTAAATAAATCTTTTTCTAAGTAATCATGATTTTTTTGATTTTCACAAAAAACTAAATACTAAATAATGTTAAAATTGACATAAAAATGAGTTTTTAAAAAAAATACTATATTATTGGTTGATATAATATTCCTAAAAATATTAGGTTGTGAAAAAGGGATTAAATAATATTATATATTTAATTAATGAACCACTTGAGGTTATTTTGGAAGTTTAGAGTAAGTTTATTAACCATATAGTGTAAGAATACAAGAAGACACGGTAAAAGTTAAACTATTTAACTAAGAGTTAAATCTAAAAGATAATGTTAACATGGTAACCCAAACTTTTATAAAAACTATTGGTTGAGAGGTTTTCAATCCATCTCAACCTTAGATTCTAAATAAATATTTTTGGAGCGATTAGAAACCGAAAATTATTTTATTATAAAATAATATTTCAATGTTTTCTTAAAGTGACCATCACCTGTCTTATAAAAGGGTACTTCCCCTTCTCTTAATTTGACACCTCCAAAGCCATTTGGATCTGCCAAACCCTGCCCAAATATCCTCCCAAATTCCATCACATAAACCTAGATTCATTAATTTCATCATAAATACTACCTAAGGAGCCCTTTTGATCAACTCAAAAGGAAACACCTGTGGAAGATGTAATAATTTCACCACCCTCTTTCAAGTTCTTTTCGTCTTCCACTTACTCTTTATTTTTTGTTTACATAAAAAAATAATAACTCCACTACCTTCTACATACTGTGATGTTATTATAAATATGATACAACCATATTCTTTATTCTATCCATCCTATAAATGACAAAGTCACCATACGTGCGTACGTATGACTTACCGTCTCCACGTCGTGGTGTAGTTTGTTATTCAAACACTTCATTATTTGTATGGGTATAATAATGAGTATAAATGATTTAAATAATAAATATAACATGATAATTATTCTTTATATATTATATACCATCCAATTACATACGATTTCACCATAAATATAATGATATTGTCGCTCGTGCGTATGTACGGATTACCGTCTCCACGAACTCGATGAGATTCATTCCCCATTGTAATAATTCAAGAATAATTTTCATTTTATGATTAAAAATAATGTTTATGAACACAATAAAATTCTATATATGAATCAAATACATCATATCCATAACAAACATGGCTTATATAACCAAGAATATAAAGGAAAATGAATCAGTTAACACCCTAAATGATGATACTACTGAAATATTATTAACAAAGCAATATTAGAAGATCATATATGATATAATATTTATGTATATGGTTCTTGTATAATTTAATAACAATAATTTCACCATTATATAGGAGGTTAACCTACACTATACTAAGGAAAAGTACAAGGTAAGGGGTTTCTTATCTCACTTTTAATTCAGTGAGATTTCCATTGTTCACCACTTATTTATTGCATGTGGTGTATTGTGTAGTTCCATTTGATATATATTATCATTATTCTCTTTATATTCATGGTATTATATCATTAATTTTTTGGTTATTAACTTTTGGTCATACTAATTGATTGATTATGACATGGTAAGGGGTTTTCATCTCACTTCTTATTTCCGTTAGATTCATTCTATATTGCCACTATTTGCTTTTGTGTGGTGTATGTACTACCCATGATTGTATTACTTATGTAATATAATTTAACTTATGAGTATTTACATCTTCATTTTATGATCCTTCTTTCATGGGGTGTATGTTTCGTATGTCACCAAATCGGTAAGGGAATTTCTAATTTCGATTTCCACTCATTGGGTTTTACGAAAACTTCATTGATTATTTTACACCAAGATTATGTGTGAAATCACTATTTATTTATTTATGTAGTAATTTACACTCCCCTTTGTGTGGTTATTCTTTATATACAAATAATCACTCCATTGATAAATTCTCAAGTCATCGATATGAACATGATAAGATTAATCTTAACTCAATTTTAATTCATTGAGTTAAATATCCAAGTCATTGGTGTTGTTGTTACAAGAATATGTGTGAATGTCCTATGATTATTTTACACTGAATATCCAATCATAATTAGTGTATTTATATTTTTGAAACAAAATTATGTCATTGATTTATCCTTAACCTAAGGATATGGTTTTTATAAGGGATTTCATCTCAACTTACATTGCATTGAGACTTCTTTGTTGTTATGCCCCAATTCACTTTTATTTGGTGTATATACTATACTTTGACATAATATATCTTGAATCCATTTATTCTCATGATATTATTAAGTTTTTATTTGCTCAATTATTTGTATTCAAGCGTCTCTCATTTGGTTACGAACTCTAACTAAAATATTATTTTAAATGTTTTAAAAAATTATTCTTCTAAATCTTTCTCATTAATGTCCATGTTTTAAAAATGGTTTTAAGGATTTATTTATATGGAAATTAGTGTTTTAAAATTAAAATTAATTTTAAAAGTTTCAAAGTGGTATGGGACACTTTGATTCATAAATCTATTTCAAACAGCTTCTTGATAAATAGTGACACTTTTAAATGCTTTCAAGAAAAAGGGGGATATTTCTCACAAATAGTTTGGATGATTATTTTCATCTATGTCAATTTCCTTCATTATTCTCGATTGAGGTTAATTTATTATAATACAATCTTCCATATTGTATTGAATAAGTTATGTTTGACTGCAAATGTGCTATTGTTATACTATTCATGGTCTATGGTTAAAGTATTGACATTTTGTATGCTAGTTTTAATACGAATGTTTAGATTATGTTCCACCCTTTCATATGAGGAATGCATTTGATTTAGTAAGTGATGGGTGGAGCCCACTATAGCTCCTTGATGCATCTATAGGTCTCATGAGACAAACTATTGTCTTGGCACAAGGCCTTGACAAAATCTTATTTGTAGTCTTGGTACAAGGCCTTGACTATGTGGTTATAAAGTTTGGAATTATGCATTCCATCATTATGAAATTGGCTATTGATATTACATCTGAATATTCAACTAGTTGAATATCCATGTGAATAAGTAAATGGCATTATCTGATTTATATTTTCCATATTATGTTGAAGTTTAAGTTTAAAAGGCTTGTGTTCTAGTCTTATACATTACCTTAAATGTTTATTCTTATTTATGATAGTTTCCTCTATATTGTTATCCTTACTAAGAAAATAAGCTCACCCCTATCTTATGTTTTATTTTTCCCAGGATGCAAAGAAGTATACAATGATTAACCGATAAGAATAAGCTAAGGGATATAAGTGTTCAAAGTGTACAAAATTTTATTTTATGATGTAATGTAAAAATTATGTATGTATATAGTACTTTCAAGTCTACTAAACTGATCGGTCTTTCGGGACATGATTCCTTGTATCATGCCAATGTTATGTTATAATGCACCGATTCTGGGTAACTGGGGTCAGGGCGTTATAGTTGGTATCATAAGGAGGTTTAGTACAAACCTTGGAAGCTAGATTTAGAAAACAAAACTCTGATTAGGAAACACTACCCTAAGATAGACATTGGGGATTAGTATAGAAGAACATCCAATTTTGGTGGTAATGTAAATATTATGTGGGTTTTCCAATAAATACATCCCTATTTGGATATGATCAGGTTGAGGTGGCTCTGGCACATATATAACTTGGAGTGAAAACCCCGACAAGGAGTTTCAAGCCTGAGCTGGGGTATCCTGGTACATTAAAATAGGCCTTACATCACTCTTGGTTAGGACCATCCTAGGGGATATGCTTAAGATAATTCACATTTTCTTTACAAACTGATTTGAAGGATTTTGATATAAGATGAGAATATATAAACTTTGTTAATCCAAAGGTGTTTTATATTGAAAATAAGGTGTTATGATATTCTCTAAATGATTTTATGACTCACATTATGATTTCTTGTGTTAGTCAATGGCTGTATTCCAAGGAAGTCATAGTAACATTGAACATGATGTACAAGGTGGAAAAAATGGTGGAAATAAGAAACGAAATGGATTTTTGATAGGTGTAAAAGATATCGTGTTCATGCCAAATCATTTTTCCAAAAATATGATCAATAACATATATATTAACCAACTCCCAGACTCAACAAAGAATAGAAAGGAATTGAATGATAATAGATCCAGTAGTGGAGACCATGAATAAAAGAAATCTCAATTTCCATCATGTAGGAAATATGGAATGAGACACCTAGGAATGTATCTCAATAGAACAAAGAAATTATTTATGTGTGGGAAGGAAGGACATAAAGTAAAGAATTTTCGAGGAGAAATGAAGAGTACTATGGAAGAATATAAAAATGATCCCAAGAATCCATTTATAGTAATTTTCCATTAATATAGGGGACTTGGGGATTACCTGAGTGAATTCCCTATTTTTTAGGATAATCGCTTGGTCAAGGAAGAACATATGTGGAAATTAATGGATGGAGAAATGTTTAAAAGTATTAGTGCACTTTGTTGATGAGATTACTTTGTAAGACTTTTCTCTTGTATGTGTAACCCTGTAGTTTGTTATGTGAAAATTTTATTTTAGGAAGAATTATCTTTTATTTTATATTTATAAATAACCATTTGGGTTTATATGATCCTTGAATTTGAGGAAATTAAAATTTATTAAATTTTGAGATGAAAATGAGAGGTATGAGATAATATTTGTGGTGAAATTATGTCATGGTTATTTTGAAGAATTTTTCTCATTTTGGGAATGTTATAAAATATTATTCTTGAGAAAGGACAACACGCAGACTATGTGACAACCCGTCACATCGGACAAAATTGTGGGATTCAAACCTACAACTAGAGTGCGATTGGGATTTATCGCCTACCACTAGACTACGTGAAGTCCTTGGTTAGTGTGACTAATCATTTTTAGTTAAATGATTTTATTGATCAATAATAAATTGATATGGGATCTTATGTCTTATCTAATGGATATCCTTAGTAAAAGAAAATGATTTGGTGACTATGTGATAAATGTTATTTTGGAAGACGATCACTCTGTTGGGAACACTATATGCCTAAGGAAAATAGAATACTATGAGATTTCATTTAAGGAGTAATGGTATATTTTTATCTATTTTTTATTATGGATTTATAGTGATTTGGGTCATTTATGGAAATTATTAACATATCATAGAGAATATATGATTAGGTTAATTACTTTAAGTATGTGACTTTAATAGCAGTTGATGTTATTTGGAGATACAATTCAATGTGGAGGACTTGATAATCAAATTATTCTAAGTTTTGGGTTTCAATATTAGTTTGGATTATATTGAAAGATTTTAAGGACAGTTGTTTATTGAATGGTATTTATTAAACTTTGTGTATTGTTGGTTTAATTTTAGAAATTAAGATTAGTATTTATTTCTCTAAAGGATTATCCTTTTTGGGGATAATCTGATCTTGTACTAACCATTTTGGTTTTGGTTAATCTCTAATGACAAAGTAAATATATAATTTATCCTTTGTGGATCAAGTGATTCTCTAGAAGTTGATTCTAGCGCTTCAGGTGTGACCAAGTAATCTTGAATACACATCGTTTGAAAAAAAAGATGATTTAGTGATAGAAATTTATTAAAGGATGAAACTATATTTAAAAAGTAAGTATATATCATTTTGTTCATATTCAATATCATAAATAAATTCCTTAACTTTATGAAGTGGAACTTAAAAAAAATGTTGTCCATTTAATTTTCCTACTGGGAAACTAATGACCATTTATCCCATAAAAAGTTTGTGGTTTTCTTGTTGTTAACTTTCTCCTGATCATGTTTTCTATCACTCTCCATCAGAAATTGACACTTAGTTTTTCTTCCATATCCATGTTTTCCTACATGGAATCCTAGTATGGGTTATCTCGGGTGACCTTTGTACTTACCTTTATTTCTTTTAAAGTGGCTATTTTATTGACTCTTTTTATGATGTGGGACTTTCAATGAAGTTCCCATGCCCAATTTTAAAATTGCGAGGATGTAATTTCCAAAATGGGGAAGAATGTAACACCCCAATATTTCATAGTAAGTTTTTTCTTTAAAGTAATTCAAATGCTTGTGCTACACACAATACCGAGTTTGTGCACACCAATACTTACCAAACTAGTCATTCAAAAGCGGTTATGAATGGTATTAACTGAATTTTGAATTTTATATACTCCATATAATTTTAGAATCCATATTATGTGTTTCTTAGACATAATATAAGAACAAATTCATTTTTATAGATAAAAGAAGTATTTTTTAAAAATGAAAATTTTCCACCTTCTAATGGAAACCCCTTTTAAAAATCAATATTTGACACTTACATATATTCAATTTTGTTAAATTAATATCTTCTTAATAATCGGGACATAAAAATGTATTTTGAATAAATTTTTGGTAATTTTTTGATAACGTTCATATTTTTATGAATACTAAAAAATACCAAATTTTAATTGAATTTTTTTTAATCGAAATAATTTATAGGGTTATATTATGAATTGGAATGGTTTGTAAGTATAATTAGATCATATTTTTATCATTTGATACAATGTACATCATTATAAGTAATTTCATATTTAAATTGGACATAAACACATTTCAATCTTTTGATAGTTTTTACTTTTTAAAAACCCGCTTTTCAGTTTCGACAATGGGAATTAATTTCAAATTAATTAATGAAACTTATATGTTTTGAATTTGGTAAAATATAAATTATTTTTGAATTCAGAATATCAAAATTATCCTAGCATGAATTTTTGGAATGTTTATGAAAACATTCAATTTTTGACGAATAGTGAAAAGCACTGCGTTATAGTTTTAAACCGACGTTTTATTTAAAGAATTATTTATTTTATTTAAATTTTTTTAAGTCAAAATAGATATATAATACCTATATAATTTAAATGTAATTAATTGGAGTCATTTTATAATAAAAGTAGATGTATAAAATTTTATTGAACTTTTTACCGACTTTTACCCACCTTCTAGGAGAATTTGCAAATTTTCATAAATCTTAATTTTACTTCTTTTGTGAGTTGAATTTCAAAAATACAAGAGACACGGTTGAAATCAGTAAGTAAAATGTGGTTCAATAAGATGAAAATAATTTTTGGTGAATAGTAACATTTGACTTTTATTTTCCATGGTTAAAATTAAATAGGGTAATTAAGGGTAAAAATGATGTTATAATTACCCTAAAACATGTACTAATTCTATTGTATAAGTGTAATTAGACAAAAAAATACCTTAGGAATAAAACATGAACCTCTTTGGTCCACCTGGATTAGATTAGGACATTTATTATTATTTTATTTAAAGAAGAGTTAAAAGAGTTAAATTCAACGTTTAATAACTAAACCATTTTTAATATAGGGTTATACATAAGATAAATTCGACTATAAATATTCATTAAAAAGATAAAAATATTTACTAAATAATTTTATTTTATTTATAATTTTTAAACATTAAATAATTAAATTTATTTATGACACAATGGTGATGCGGTAATTACCTTATTAATGAAAGATTAAAATAATTGATATTATAAATATCCAAATAAATGTAATTTGAGAATTTTGATGAATTAAACTAATTTGATAATTTAATATGACATGTTAGGGATGATTAAATAATTTTTTTTCTATGTAATCATGCTGTTATTATTTTCACAAAATACCAAATACTAAATAATGTCAAAACTGACATAAATGAGTTTAAAAAAATACTATATTATTGGTTGATATATTATTACTAAAAATATAAGGTTAATACAAAGGGATTAGATAATATTATATATGTCATTAATTAACCACTTGAGGTTATTTTAGAAGTTTATAGTATGTTTATTAACAATATAGTGTAAGAATACAAGAAGAGACGATAAAAGTTAAACTATTTAACTCAGAGTTAGATCTAAACGATAAGGATAAAATGGTAACCCAAATTGGTGTAAAAACTATTGGTTGAGAGTTTTTTATCCATAAAAACATTATATTCTAAATAAATAATTTTGGTTCCATTAGAAAGCGAAATTTATTTTATTATAAAATAATATTTCAAGGTTTTTCTAAAGTGACCGTCACCTCTCTTATAAAAGGGTACTTCCCCTTATCATAATTTTACACCTCTAAAGCCTTTTGGATCGGCCAAAACCTACGCAAATATCCTAACAAATTCCCTAAAATCAACCTAGAGTCCTTAATTTTATCATAAATCCAACATAAGGATACCTTTTGATCAACTCAAAAGGAAACACCCGAGGAAGAGGTAATAATTTCACCACCCTCTTTCAGGTTCTTTTCTTCTTCACTTCCTCTTTCTTTTTTGTTTACATAACAAAATAATAAATCCAGAACCTTTTACATAATGTGATGTTATTATAAATATGGTACAACTATATTCATTATTATATACATCCTATAAATTACAAATTCACCATACGTGCATACGTACGGCTTACCGTCTATACGTCGTGGTGCAGTTTGTTATTCAAACACTTCATTATTTGGATGGGTATAATAATGAGTATAAGTGATTTAAATAATAAATATAACATTATAATGATTCTGTATATATGATATACCATCCAATTACATATTATTTCACCATCAATATAATGATATTGTCGCTCGTGCGTACGTACGGATTACCATCTCCACTAACGCGATGAGATTCATTCCCCATTGTAATCATTCAAGAATAATTTTCATTTTATGATTAAAAATAATGTTTATGAACATAATATAATTCTGTATTTGAATCAAATACATCATATCCATAACAAAAATGGCTTATGTAACCAAGAATATAATGTAAAACAAATCAATTAGCACCCAAAACGATGATAGTACTGAAATATTACTAACAAAGCAATATTAGAAGATCATATATGATATCATATTTATGTATCTGGTTCTTTTATAACTTGATAAAAATTATTTCACCATTATACATGAGGTTAAACTACCCTATACTCAGGGAAAGTACAAGGTAAAGGGTTTCTTACCTCACTTTTAATTCTGTGAGATTTCCATTGTTCGCCACTTATTTATTACATGTGGTGTATTGTGTACTGCCATTTGATATATATTATCATGATTCTCTTTATATTCATGGTATTATGTGATTAATTTGTTGGTTATTAACTTTTGGTCATACGACTCGATTGATTACAACATGGTAAGGGGTTTTCATCTCACTTCTTACTTCCGTGAGATTCGTGTTATATTACCAGTATTTTCTTTTGTGTGCTGTATATACTGACCATGATTATATTCCTTATGTAATATAATTTAATTTATTGGTATTTTCATCTTCATTTTATGATCCTTCTTTCATGGGTTGTATGTTTCATAAGTCACCAAATCCTTAAGGGAATTTATAATTTCGATTTCCACTCATTGGGTTTTACACAAACATCATTGATTATTTTACTCCAAGATTATGTGTGAAATCAGTATTTATTTATTTATGTAGTAATTTACACTCCCCTTTGTGTGGTTATTATTTTGATACACATAATCAATCCATTTATAAATTCTCAAGTCATCGATAAGTACTATATAAGAGTAATCTTAACCCATTTTTCATTCATTGAGTTAAACATCCAAGTCATTGGTGTTTGTTGTTACAAGAATATGTGTGAATGTCCTCTGATAGTTTTACACTGAATATCCAATCATACTTAGTGTATTTATATTTTCACACATAATTATGTCATTGATTTATCCTTAACCTAAGGATATAGTCTTTATAAGGGATTTCATCTCAACTTACATTCCATTGAGACTTCTTTGTTGTTATGCGCCAATTCCCTTTTATTTGGTGTTTATACTGTACTTTGACATAATATATCATGAATGACAATTTTTTACCCATTTTCAAGTATCATACATAATATATTTTAATCTACCAATATTTTTCAAAAATAACTCTTTTTATCATGAAAACATATATTTTTTAATTTTGGGTTTTATGTAAACAATTATTACTTTTTTCGTTTTAAATAATCTTTTATATTTTCTCTTAAACTGCACTGAAGTGGCCCATTTAAAAAGTTTATTAAAAATTCTTTTTACATGTTTTTCACTTCATTTGGACATAATTTTTGCCTTAAACATAATTGTACAATTATTATCTTTTCTTTTATGGGATATTCATGTTTACAATATGATTCTATGACAAATACAAATGATTTTTTTTCTAAAATAACTCTATTTTGAAAAGTAAAAAGGGTATTTCTCTCAAGAACTACTCGATGATTTTATTAGAGTATTTTCATATATTTTAACAACCTATATTGGATGTTATTATTAATTGGTACTATTATTTTATGATTTAATTTACCATACTTTATTAAATGGTTGATAATTAGTTTGATTATGGATCTGCTCTCTTGATATCATTCACCATATTACTCAGAATGTTTAGTGATTATATTTCCTGATTGGGGAAAGGTATTTACATTTCATATGTATATATTGTTTATATTTCACCCCATTCATATGATAAGTTAATTGGACTTAGTAAGCGATTGGAGGGGCCTAATATAACCCCTCGATTCATCGATAGGTCTCATATGAAAAACCATATATGGACTTGGTCGAGACCTTACCCATTTATTTCCATATATGGTTTTAGTTGAGGACTTAAAACTTTATTTTCAGATGTCTTGGAAGAGGCCTCAATGATTTGTTTCAGAAGTCCAACATTATGTATTCCATCATTATGATATCAGTAGTTCATAAACCATGTGATTATTCAACTGGTAGAATATCCATGGCCAGGTTTCATTCTCATATGATTATTTATATGGCATTATTTAATTAGCTTTTATTCCTGAAATATTAAGCTCATGATTATGCTTTAATGGCATGTGTTTTTAATTATTGACCTTTCCTTATTGTTTATGTTTATGATAACTTCCGCTGTGTTTCTTACCCTCACTAATCATTTTTGATCACCCCTTTCTTATGTTTTTCTCATGATGCGTAGATGTATATTATTAATGTGTTTTTGGGATAATCTTGGATTTTGTGGGGGTTCAAAATGGTGTTTATATGTTGTTTTACCTTTAAAGTTTTCATGTAAAACTTATTTATGTATATGTTTTTCTAAATCTTCTCAACTATTCGGTCCTTTGGGATGAGACTTCCTTGTTTATTATAGCAATGTAATAAAGTAAGGCATTGGCTCTGAACTACTCTGGTAGGGGTCTTTACACAACACCTATCCCAATGTAAGAATCCTGGAAACCTGATATGGTGCTTCATGAAGCAATTTTGTTCAGTTGAAATATGAAATAATCCTATCCTCAAGAATCCGTTATAGAGAAACAACTTAGGTCATGGAATGATCTCTTTAGGCACCATAACATATTCCTACATAGCCTTTCATTATTTTTTAACACCCCCATTTTGTATTTATTGATTAACTACTTGAAAAACCACCACCCTAATATATCATTTCCATTATTTGATCTACCATATCCATAGATCAAGGAATTTCTACCATCAATACACTCCACAACACCCCCTATTGTGGCATGGCTTACCATATACAACCAAAATTCTAACAAAACTCTAATACCCACTCCATAACCACAACTCATGAAACCCCAAGCACCACTAAAACACCCAAACACATGTAAAAAATATCCTAGATATGCTTTCAATATCATAATTCTTAATAATTACCAATTATAAAATTTTTCCCTACTCCGAGACTCCAAATTCAAATTTCCCTTAATTTCACTAACTCATAATGAAATTGGTTATTAAAAACTCCCCACCATAAATTTTTTTTCCTTAAAAAGAACCAAAAAACAATTTCCCAACTTCCCATCCATTTATCAAGTCCTAATACCCCCTACTCATTCTCAATTTCAAATTGAATTATATTGAGTTACACCACACAAAAAATAAACCCACACACACCAGATTTTCTTCAGAAACTTCTATCCCAATCCCGGAAACATACAAACATGTCCCAAATAACACACATGGTGTGATTCTTCTACATTACCAGATGTAATTTCGTAATAAAAAATAAGTTGGTCAAAATCATCTTGATTTCTTAAGAAAATAACCATCCATTCACAATGACATTCTATAATATCAACGGAATCATGAAACCTTTACTCTTGGAGGCATAAAAAAACCCAAACATCCATACTAATGTAAAAACACAACATTCAATATGGTTCCATGATAGAATTATCAATATATCCAAATCCCCCATCATACTCTCTCTTTGAGCACCGATAATTCTCAATCCATGTTTCTCTTAAAAACATAAAATTCAATTCAGTATAGTCACCAACATAATGACTATACCCAAAAGCCATAGTTGAATTCAAATTTTGGTGTTTACCAATGAACCATATACAAATTTACTAAAAATACATTTGTATCCTGGGTGATTTTCTGACCTCTTTCTCACTAATTGAGTTACACCATGATCCTAATATTGCAAAGATCACACATGAAGTGACTAATGAGATACTCCCCACCATAAAAGTATCATCATCATTGTCCTTATAAACTAGTATGTTTTATGTTTACAAATCATGTCATATCTAATACTAAACATGATGATTAGATTTTACCTATGATCTCATACATGATAACTAACTAGAAATTTCCTCCACTATCAATTTCAGGGTTACTAGAAATTTCATACATTTAATTTTATAAATTTCTCTATAAAAAATGGTTATAACCTATAATAACTAGTGGTATACTCCCCACCATATATCTATTCTTATATTTCTTTCTGAGTACTTACCTAGATAGTTACAAAAATTACTCACATACCACTCCTCCTAAGACATGACCATGTCATCCCAAACACTTGATATTAGGCCTCATAGTCAAGCCCACACCACCATGATACTCGGACCTATCGGTTTATGAACACACTGATGATCCCTATTCAAACTCTAAAATCTCATTAGGAAGTATTTTTGAACCTTTGGATTTGGGTTGGTTTTTTTTTTTGAAAATATAGGTTAATAGTTGTAAAAATAGATGTTAATGGATTTCATGCATTCTAATTTAGCTATTAAAGAAATATAATTGGTGAGTTTACCATATTTGTCAAGGCTTGGTTGAAGTCATTGACTAATGGAGCTTGTTTATTAGATTGATATGGATTTTTTATTAATAAATATTAAAGGTTTTTTTGTTGGATATTTTTTCAAACAAGGTGGTTTTAGTGATTAGAGTTTTGGTATTTAAAGAGAAGAAGTATGTTAGTGTTATATAAGTAGAGATTATTTTATAAGATTAGATATTATTTTTATAATGGTGTTTTATTATGGAAAAATATAATTTTTTCTCAATGTTTTCCATATTTTGGGTATGAAAGATAGGTGAAATTATCCTGAGATACGTGAATGTGGTTTAGTGAAGGAAAACTTCTCCATGACATGGATAAAATCGTGTTGATTATATTTAACCAATTTTGGATTTGTAAATAATAATAGTTTAGATGTAGTGGTAAATTTTGTTACCACTTAAAATTGATATTACACCTATGGAATATTCTAATGAGGTACACACTATGGTGGTTAGAAGTTTAGTATAGTTCAAAAATATAATATCCTAGAAGTACTGGAAATATGGAAACAACATGTAAGCCGCTTACCCTATTAATTTTCACTAGGGTTTTACCTATGTTATAAGAGGAAGGACAACATGGGAATTGTGGATCTTGTGGTGTCTATAGTGGTTGTTTGAAATAATTACCCAAATCAAAATGGGGAGTACCACATCATGGATCTGGGTGTGGTGGTTTGGGAGAATACCTAATCAAAATGAGGAATCCCAATGTGTGCATGGAGATATAATTGGTGTAGTTTTTCATGATAATAATATGTAAGTTCATAAGTATCACCAACTTTATGAAAATTAAAGTCAAAATTGGCATCTAGGAATGACCATGCCATGGTTCTAGGAATTGTGAGTATCATGTTTTCTAGGAAGTAGTTTAAATGGTCAAGTGAGGGTGGTTTTTAGCATTTCAAAGGGTGTTTTTATGGAGAATCACTAAAATTCCATTTTGACGTTTTATGTGACATGGTTTTAGTGAGTAAATAAATAGAGGAGTCCCACTGTGTAAGATGATTCATGTACCAACCTTAAATGACTCAAATATCGTTATGATTCAGTTATAAATCCATGATTCTAGTTAAAGATAAAGGATAAATTCATGCTGATAAATTATATTATGTTGAAAAGGATAGAGAAAAACCATGAAGAAGTTACATTAATTGAGATTTAGGAGTCACAAGAGACTTGACCTTGATATTATGGGAATTACAGAGATCATGGATATTATAGGAATTTAATAAATGGTGTCTTTCTTGATTATAGTTAGATATCTAGTGTTTCTATATTTTATGAAGATAAGGAACATGGAAATTATGGGTTGATATGTGTGGAAATTTTATATAAAAAATATGGAAAGATAACATCTCATAGAGTTTTTCTATTTCATTATAAGAAGAATATAAAAAGGAAAATATAAATAATAGAGCTTAAATGAGACATCTATAGAAATAAAGAAGAAGAGATTTACCTAGATATTGTTTGACACAATAAACACATTGAGCGTATAAGGGGATTTTTATTAGTTACATAGTAAAAGGACAAATAAATACCACATTTGAGATAAAAAAGAGAATTCTAGTTTATAAACTAGAAATTGAAGACAATTCTAAATCTATTTTTGGAAAGATGAAGAAGTTGTGTCAGCATTTCTTAAAGAACCAACTGAATATGGAAGTAGTTCCAAGACATATCATGGAAGTATGATGATGTGGGTATTTGAGGGAAGTTTCAAAAAATATATGTGAATTAGAAACATTAGTATTCAAAGTTAACAAACCTAAACTTAGTTCAATTTGAAAATAATCGGCGGTATTGTTCTTTCACCTATAAGCCAATTTTGTTTTTCTATACTGAGTAGTGAGTGAAGGAGGGATATGTGGGGGAGTGGTCCCAAGGTGGTAGTGAGCTTAACTTTATCTTTTTTATGGGGAGTGACCCCAGGAAATATTGACCTAGCCTAAATCTCACAAAATTTAGTGATCTTAGTTGATTTCGGTGCATCAATGCATTTTCAATTGCATGATCCTTAGATTAACCTATAGAGATGAACCATATAAAAATACATGCATTACATGTAATTTCATTAATTTCTCTTTACATGAAAAAATTATGATGAACTATTGATAATATAAAATTATGTATCTTTTCATATAAATATTTACTCAAGTAGTAGGTTGAACACAATTTCTAGATACATGGGAACTAGATCAAAAAGTAAAAATAAGATGTGAGGAACAAAAGATTTTAATAAGATGCTACTTTATTCACACCCTTGTAGGGTGAATTGTTGACCTACAAAGTTGTATAAAATCTTAATGTTCTATGTTGTTTTCAAAATCAATGGATGTTTTTGGATCCCTTTCTCAAATTATGGAAATAATGAAGCCACAATTTTTTCAATGGAACAAAATTCCATTGGTGGAAAAAGGAGTACATGGATTATATGAAATAATTTATTTAATTCACTTAATAATTCTTCAATGATGGGATTGTTTTTTTAATATGGTATGAATTTATTTTTTAAATAGATCAAATGAGTTTTTTGATTGATGTATTTGTTAAGAAGGCATCAATGGGTGCTATAAAAGATGACATTTTTAAGAAGGCGACTCAATACAAGTTCTTCTAGGATATTTGGTAAAACATTGAAGAGATATATGATAAATTATTCAATAATATTCCATATGAACTAGTGAATGAAAATTTCAAATAATGCCTTATGTTTAAAGGAAAAAAATGAGTGATAAAAAGAAGACCCATAAGAAGATGAACTCTCCAACTAAGGTAACAAATTTAGAATATGTTGTTCTATATTGATATAATTTTTTTAGAAAATACTTGAAAATGTTTAAAATGATATTAACCCATATATATTTATAGAATCATGGATCTTAATGGTGATAGAAAAATAATATCATATTGTCAATTTGAAGTATGATCTTGAAGAACATAATGAGTGATCCAAGCCTTACAAGGGAATGTGGATTAATGGGAATACATGCATGAATTTCATTATTAATTCATGAAATATATGGACCTATAAATAAAATTATATGAATATAGGAGATTTACTTGAATTTTTATATAATAAAGATAAAGGGAAATATGAAATATCAAAATTACTAGTTGGAAGAAATGTATTAGGAGATCAAAAAGAAAATGATCACTAAAAAGGAACCAAAATCCTATGTTATTCCTCTTAAGAAATATGTTAATTAAATAAGGAAATATATAATTTAATCTACCTCATATATATAAGAAATTATTTACTAATTGAAAAATAAAGCTAAAAATATTAAGGAACATGAAACACAACTTACATCCTTAAAGGGAAAGGAAAAATTGGAATTTCTCTCTATTGAAGACTCAATAAGTATAGTGGAAAATAAGTAAAATTTGGTATCTAAAAAATAAAGGAATGTTCCTTGAAAAATAAAATAAAAGTGAGGAAAAGTAGAAGGTAGCTATAAAATGCTACTACTACTGTGGAAAATTTTTCTATATCATGATCACATGTATTCAATCTCAAAGGCTCCATAATGAAAGAAAACATAAAACCATTATATCTCACAAATAATAAAAAACTATATGAGGTATGATTTATATGGGTAATTTTTTAGATTTTATAGATATTCTCATATGGAATTAAATTATAGAATAATTAAATAAAGAAATGTCACAAGGAGAACCTCCAATTCTGTGATATAAAATAAAAGGGTTTATCTTGTAAATAATCCGGATGTGATGGATAAAAAGGTCACTATTTTGGTGAAAAAACATCATGTTCAAAGTATGATGCTCTGACAACCCAATTTGAAGCCCTCATAACATCCCTCATGGAAAGAAAGGGAGAAATACTAAAAGGTAAAGAAGATATATGAATTTATTCTAGCTATAAGGAATAATATTATGGACTAAAAAGAAATCTCACCAAGGATAATCAAGTCCATAACAATTATAGATGTTATTAAATAAATACATGAAGAACGATTAAGTTGTATCACTTAAACCACTATTAGGTAAGATATAAAGAAAGTATGAATATCCCTTTAATGGAGAAGTAAGTATAGAGAAAATATACAAGTGTGATTTCTTTCATAATAAAAGAGAAGCCAAAGATAAATAAGGAGAACCCAAAAGTAATCATCTGAAATAAAATATGTTTAAGTAGAATCAATAAAAGTAAAGAAACTAGAAATGGGATAGATAACTTCACCATGGAGAATGATCCATAAATAAAATAGTTTTATGAGGTTATGGAATTACCTTCCTCAAAACATAATAGAGGGAAAATAAATATGGGAAATAATGAGTTGGTCCAACTTGACCAGACCCATTACACAATTTAAGGGAATTTGGTGTATCCCTATCCCTTTATACTTTATTTCTAATAAATATTATTCAAAGTGGTTTAGAATTTAGTAATAGATAAAATACATGTGGTAAGTGTTCATACAAATAACATGTTTAAGGGATTAAATAAGACATTTTTCGAAGTTGTTAAGGCTTGTAGCAAGTGGTTTCAATAAGGTATCAATACAATAGCTATAATTTTCTTACAAAGGAAAAATTCCATGCTAAAAACTAAATGGAAAAGGGAGTAAATTGTGGAATAAAATGTTTCAAAGCTATACATGAGATAACCAGTGGTCTAATACTAAATTTGATTTTAGGCAAGAAATTATAGACCATGAAATTTAGTGGTATTGGTCCACTAAAAAATAGTAAATATTTGAATAATATGAAGATATAAAAACTAGTATAAATTTATACTTCAATTGGTATGTATCACACTCTTTTTCCTTAATTATTTAAGAAATGATTTTTTTTGAGAATATGGTTAAGATTTCAGGTCATGTAAAGTTAAATAAAAGTGAAATGTGAAGATTATTTGGAATTACTAGCCTAATTGAGTGTCATGGACATCTTTATGAAGTTTAACTAAGACTCCTGTTTCCAATAATGATCTTTGGATCAGTAGGATTAGATGATTTGTTGACATCCCAAATGATAAATAAAATATCACTTACTATAATTCACTAGTAAAATATAGATATAATAGAAGTTATATTAGAAGAGTATTTTGGAATTGGGTAGTCTAACCAAAAGTTTTTAATAGTTGGTAAATAGAGCATTTGGTAAATCTAAAATTGATTTAGTCTAAAAGTTGAAGTGTTTTGAAAAAGGAATATATATAAAAATATACCCTCATATGGGGAGTGGAATCCCATGAGGATACCCTCTTATGTTTTAAAAGGGGGATAAAAAAATGGTGTTAAGGACATTATTTTCAATGGTAGAGTCCAAGATAATGTGAAGAAATTTTTATATTATCTAGAAAAAGTGGGTGTGTTCACAAAGATGATTTGTATATTTCTTCACATGAAATTAAAACATAAAGGGTGAAAAAATTTATCATTAAATTATGATGAAGTCCACCCTTTTTATTTCATTAATAAATAGGGATAACGAAGAGATTATATTTCCAAAAAATCTATAGGGTTTGATTGTTGGAACCCTATAGGTATATGTTAGAATTTTTGTAAAAATATAGGTTGATAGTTGGAAAAATAGATTTTAATGTACATCATGATAGATAAAGTAGATATTTAAGAAATATAATATGTGAGTTGAAAATGTATGAAAATTTCAGGTTAATTTTGTTGAAAAAAGGATCTTGTAAATTGAATGGATTTGGATTTTTTGTCAATTAGTATTTTAGGAAATTGTGTCGGAACTTTTGTCCATATAATGTGGTTGTTTGTGATTAGAGTTGTCAAATCCAAAGAGAATATTTTTAGAAGTGGACTGAAAGTTGGGGTTATTTTTTGGAATATTATGTTATTATAATGATGTTTTAGTGTGAAAAATGGTTTTTTTCTATAGTTTTCCATATTTAGGTTATGAATCACTAGAGGGATTATCCTGAGAGGAATTAAAATGGTTTTCTAAAGGCAACTTTCACCATGACTGGGACCACACTATAGTAATTTTTATTATGATTTTTTGGATTTGGAAATGAACATAGTGAAGATACAATGAGTGTTTTGTTATAATTTAAATTTAATAATACACATGTGGAAAATGAAAATGAGTTACACACTATGGTAGTTGATGTTTCACTGAATTTAAAGAAGAAAATATCATGAATGTTTTCAAAATATGGAAATAACATGAAATTTTTTTCCCTGGTGTTTTGCGCTCTTTTGTTTACCTGTGCAAGATGAGGAAACCCAACATGGGAATTTTGGAGCTTATGGTGTCCATAGTGGTTGTCAAGAAGAATTACCCAAATCAAAATAGAAACACGACATCATAGAACATGGATGGCGGTCTAGGAGAATCTTAACCAACTTAAGGAATACTAATGTAGTAATGGAGATAATCATGGTGTTTTTTTCATGAGTATCAAATTGTATTTTGTAAGGATAATATCCTTTGTGAAAATTAAAGTCAAAATGGGAATTTGGGAATGACCAAGCCATGGTGCAGGGTGTGATGAGTATCTGGTTTTCCAAGCGATAGTCGAAATAGACAAGTGAGTGTGGTTATGAGCATTTCAAAGGATTTTTTTTCTAGAGAACCACTAAAAATGAATTTTTAATTATAAAAATGTTTTAGTGGTGATGAGGTATAAAATTGAGGGGTCATACTACATCAAATGATGTATGAACTATTTTTAAATGATTCAAATATCATAATTATTTAGTTCTAAATCCATGATTCTAGTTGAAGCTAACAAAGGTATTTTCGGGGAAATATTATATCACATTAAAAAGTATAGAGACATTCTATGATGTAATTACAAGCATAGATATTAAAAATTTGTGTGAGAATTGATTTTGATGATGCAAGAATTATATAGATCATGCATATTTTCTGAATTTAGTGTAGCATTAATTCCTTGTTGTTATATATCAAGAGTTTATATATTCCATGAAGAGAAGGAAATTGAGAATTATGGGGTGATACGTGTGGGTATTATATATAAAAAATATAGAAGTATATTCTAAAATAATGTTTTTTTATTTCTATATAGGAATAATAGGAGGAAGAAAAGATGAAAAAGAGAGATTAATTGATACATATATAAAAGGAAAAGAGAGATCTACCTAGAAATTCCTTGAAACAATCTTCACATTTATGGTTGTGGAAAATTTTTACTATCATTATAGTAAAATTAAATATATTTTCCATATATAAGAAGAAAAAGATCATTCTAGTTGTTAAAATTGGTTTCAGGACATCTGATAAAGGATTATGATGATGATACTCAAGGTAAGTTCACAAAATATATATGATTAAAAAGATTTAGGATTCAAATTTCATCAACCTATACTCTATTCAACTTACACACAAATAGTGATATTGTTATTTAACTTGTAATACAAATTTTTTTCTCTTTTTGAGTAGTGTGAAAAGGAGGGAAGTGTGAGAGAAATGATCCTAAGTTGGAAATGATCCAACTGTAATCTTTTGTAAGGAGAAGATCCCATGTAGGAGTGATCAATCCTAAACCCCACATAAATGAGTAAGATTAGTGTATTATGATGCATCAATACATTATCAATCACATGTTCTTGAGATTAGTCCACAATGGCGATCTAAGTAAAAAACTATGTATCCCATAAGATTTCATTACTTTCCATCTGCATGACACAATTTGTTGAAGTGGGTTAAATTAACTATTTATAATATCTAATAGAGTGTATGGTTAGGTAAATATGTAATCAAGTAGTAGGTTGAACACAATTCCTACCTATGAGGGAAAAATATTCATAATTGAAACTAAGAGAAGAGGGATAAAATGTTTACATTAGTTTTACACCAATTAACTCCCCTCCCAGGGTACCTAACTAAAAGATCTAAACTTATGGAATTCACCACTATTAAAAAAATCTCTTTCTTCCAAACATATCATACTTTATTCAATTACACTATATTCAAAATCCTCACTACTATTCCATCTCTTCATATATGGAACAATTTCAACTACCATAAAGACATCAAGCCACCTGGACCACGGGTTTCTCACTAAACTCAATCAGTCCTCTAATAACATCTAACTTGGCGTCATCCAAAATAAGTGTGCGTATACAGCCTCGTATAACTCAGTCACTAAACCAAACTCACAATCTTGTGAGTCACATATCATAAAACCTAGGATTATATGTCAAATAATAAATACATGAATCCATTTCATGTCAACACATAGACCCATAAGAACTCACAATTCCCCCTCTAAAAAACCTAGGGTATATCTCTTATATGAAAGACAACGATGTGATCACTCACCACTTGGGTGTCATCTCAAAACCATGAAGTGTTTTCCCACACCCTAGTTTTCGTAGACCCAATAATCTAGAATCACCACCACTATCTCATAAAAAAATATACTTGAATCCAATTGGGATAGTGATCTAATTAATCCCATTCATTGAAAAAATCATGACATCATAAACACTATAAGTTTCACACATATTAATATTCCAAGGCATCCAATGTTCCCTTACCAACTCTCTTAAGGGTACATATATCATTTCATGGAAACCTGTGCCCTTGAAAAACTGTCTATTAGGTATACACTACTTATGCCAATCCATAAATAAGGTATCATGTTCCAGAACCAACCCACTAAGGGTCATCAGACAACACCTTCACATATGGACTGCATAATAATAATCAGATGATGTCCCATGAAAAGATCCACATTTCCTATAATAAAAAACTATGGTATAATAATACAAAATTCAATGAAGAATATATATAAGAAAACAAAATATAAGTTTTTTTGACAAAAAAACAAAACCCCATTTCATCATCAGAGATAAATAAAAGAAGTAATAGAATGTCATGGGAATCCTAAATTCTAGGTATGATGAATGTACGCAAACCTGTTTTCATACCAGTTCAAAAGTAAAAAAATAAAAATGTTCCCAATTAAGCACATTATACTTGAATAAATATAAAAACTAAAATTGAAAAACCCAAAAAGAAAAATCCCTTAAATATGGTAACTTGGACTTCCCCCATGTAGGTTTTCATGATGCACCAACCCATAGTCCATCCCAAACTCTAGAACATTATTATATTGGAGTACCAAGTCCCCAAATTAATATTAAGATAAAAGAAACAATGCTCTAATACAATTTTATAATGATCTAGCCAATGTCACCCAAATGAAACTCATGCTAGAGTTCCACATGACTTCAAGAACAACTCCCTATATGCTAGAGGATTCTAATTGGTAGATATAATCTATTATCAACATTATAGTGATTATACTCTCTATATTATAACCCAAAATAATTTATAAATAAAAAAATATCACACATAACCACATATCATTGCATGAAACTATGAAATTACAACCAAAGAAAACCATAATAGAAAAATAGGGACCCATGATATAATAAATTAATGTACAATTATACATAACATATATCCCAAAAAAATCCCACTAGGAAGGTCAAATATGAAAAAATAAAATATAATAACGAAATGTACAATTGGATACATTATAATTTCAAGAATCACCTCCAACATTTTCTCTATTCCCTATCAATATGCTCCATTATGATCCACTATGAAACCTATTCAAATACCTTCATACCAGAAAGAGGTCTGAAAACATACTAGGGTGACTATATATGGTGTGAGAAATAAATCTTAATGAGGTGTAACTATGTTCTATAAATATATTCCATTATATGCATGTTTATACATAAGGAAAATAAACAATAGAAATATGCAATACACAATAAATTATATTCAATCATTGTGTGTTAACCAATACACCAAGACATCTTAATATTGTTATTCCTATCAACTTTAATGAACCATTTACTTCATAATTTTTTATATTGAAAGACCATTAGGGGAAAGGAAAATAGAGCCAAACCCCGAGCACCTAGAAATACCATTACGGGGGAGGAAAAAATAGAGTTAGATATGTGAATACTGAGTGATTGGGGATCCTATCTTAGTGATCCTAAAATAATAAGCAACTAACTTATCAAAACTAGTGAAATTTAGGAGAATAATTCATTTAGAAGGGAAGTAATAGATCCAACCTCCTACACGAGATCAACCATCCTCTCGAAGTAAGGTCCCATGGATGATCAAGCATAGCATAAGTGGATATGTAGGATGGAAACAACATATCCAACCTCTCACATGAGTGAAACCATCCCCTTGTGGTATAGTCCCTTGAAAAATCACATATACTATAACTATATCCTTATGGATAGAAATAAAAAAGCTAACCTCCTACACGACTTGAATTATCCCCTCAAGGTAGGGTCCCACGACTAAATATAAATATCATAAGTAGATCATATATAGAGGGAAAGATAGAGCCAACCTCACATATGAGATGAACTATACAATTATCAGTTAGGTCCCATGACTAATCACATATACAAGTAGAAGATCTCAAGGATGAAAATAATATGTTCAACATCCCAAATGACCCAAACTATACCTTCACCAGGTAGTTTATAAGTCTAATCACATATCACTCATGATATTAAAACAAGAAAAAACTCTATAAATTATTAATAAAGATAACATGGGCTGTGTAATGCTATACTCTAATCCATAGATATTGGGATCAACCTCATCAATAGATACACAAACTTGGTCAGGGAACACCACAAATAAATACATAACTATCATCACCCATAAACTAGTCCTTAGATAGACTCAACTTCATATCTAGTGCTCTACTAGAGTAAAACACAAAATTAGACCAATTGAATGATTATGACCAACCATTATACACTATTCTCCATGGAGGAACCATGTTCAGAAAAATAACACAAGGTAATCCTAAAATTATTAGGCCACAACCATACCACATTTCCTAAACTCCTATTCATATCCTACCAAGAATCCTACAAAAATATCTAAAAACCTTTCCCATAACCAACACTTAGGTTACCATTTCACACCTTTATAAGAGTGATAACATACCATCGATCCTTTGATACCAACATCTGCATACTACAACAAGTCATAGAGAACATACCCTGATGACTGCATGAACCAACATATTTACCCACCTTCAATGGGGGTTTCTCAATCATTTAAGATATTAAAAACCATATTATCCAACAATATAGGTCTAATACCACTATTATTATTGTACCAGACTTGAGAGATCCAATCTATGGAAACCAAAAATCATCCCAAACCCAAATACATATCTCTTA
This sequence comes from Viscum album, assembly GCA_963277665.1. NCBI lineage: Eukaryota > Viridiplantae > Streptophyta > Magnoliopsida > Santalales > Viscaceae > Viscum > Viscum album. Next base: position 1,017,277,635 of record OY728120.1, on the reverse strand, counting down.
CCCCTTATAAACCCACTAAAATACTTAACCCCAAGTAAATGTAATTTCCATACACTTTCAGTCATCCACTATATTATGAATCACTCAATCCATGTGTAAAAGGCTCTAAGACATCCAATTATTCTATACAGGGCACTCATAGTCCCTATCCAATTTACCCGAACCCAAATCCCCATGTAGTAATGCACAATCATGCATAACATGTATAAGCATAATATTATAGGGACTAGTTAACTTCATATAGGAGTTAAAATCATTATGTTACACTCACAAAACTCCATTCAAGTCCATATAAGCACCACAAAGATTCCTATTCCATATCTCATTCCACTAATAATAAAAAATTAGTTAAAAATTATTATAATTATTTCTATAATTTAACCCAAATAGGAATAAACATAAAAAACTCACCAAGAGGGCCCCTATAGATGAAACTTAAAATAAAATCAAGATTACCACCTATATAATGTCTCTAAAACTCCTCAAAAATTGAAAACATTCAATAATCAAGTAGTTAAAAACTGAAATATCTATGGATTAGAGTATAACATTACACAGCCCATGTGGATAACCTTGGAAAGATGTGTCAGCCTCCATTTTAAAAAAATTAGACTAGTAGACCATTGTGGCATGACCCAAGAGGTCATGGAGAAACACCTAAATTTTGGGGTTTCATTGTGGAGTTACTCAATGGGTCATAGAGAAATTTATATCTATATAATAACACTAGAAAACATGTAGTATCCCATGAGGTGTAGCCCAATGCTCCACAACACAATACCTCTTCTTAAGAAAGAACATCAGAAACTTGATATATAAATTCATGATATAAATACTTTTTTTTGTGGAATAAAATTTCCAACTCCTCAGGTATACATCATGGTGAAGTTCCTCAGGACATTGAGTGATCTTTCTAGACTCATAAACATAATTTTACATATCCTTTCACCACTCTGCAATACCTCCATTATAGTATGATCAACTGCTTACACCCAAAACCATAACCTCAACTTCTCTAAACCATGACATGGTACACCACCTATATGATTCAAGGAATAGAACCAATCATGTAATTATATAATAACCTTATTACTACTCTTTCTACCACCAATAACCATAATTCCAGTCTAACTATAATACTAACTCCTCAACCACACCTCCCAACACCCCTAGAAATATTGAAATACCTGAGAACTTATATAAAAACCTCATAGTGATTCTTTTACTTTCAAAATTCCAATACAAGTCAAAATTATCAAAACATCTTATACTCTAAAACTCAAAAATTCAAATTTATTATGCTTTCACTAATATGAATTGACATGATCTGTTAAACTAATGAATAAAAATAGAGTCCCTAAGATGTAATTAATGTTGATATAGAAAATATTTTCACTTAATGATGAAATTTAAATATAAACTATAATTTAAAATTTAATATAATATTTTAATAATTTTATAACAAATATAAGTGTAAATCTTATAATTATATAATAATTATTTATCATGAAATTGTGGGAGAATTTAATTTTTTTCATGAACTTGTATGACAAAAGATACTCACTATTTCTATATTTTTGTTTCAACTATACTAAGAATAATCCACCATGGATTGTCTCTATTAATCTTAATTTATAAATCTAAGATCTTTTGTATATTAGAAATTAAATTCAACATAATTCAACACTACATAATAAAAATAAATACCCCTTTTGAGAACTCCCACTTCTATTATTTTTTTTCTATTCTTTCAGAATGAAATATTTTTTATATATTTTTATATGTATTTATAATCTTAAAATATAAAAATATATAAAGAATTTTAACTTATTTTATTACCCACCACTCTACTCTCATATATTATTGACGTAGTTATTAGGAAATAAATTTAGTCTATCTTAAGGAATAAATTATTATTTGTAATTATACTAAATATAAAAGTAGAACTTTGGAGATAATGGTTTTATTCCTTTTTTATATTATTTTATTATTTTAATTTTATCCAAGGAATATTATTCGAGTCTTCTTTTGTTTGGAAAATCTTTATACTACATTTTCATAACATTACTAATGTTTTTGGTTTAATACAGTTTTACATTTGAATAATTTATTAAATTATTAAATTTTATTTTAAAAAATAATGATTAATATTTACATGTATTAAAATAGGGTTTTAATATTAGGTTTTTTTAAAAGTTTTATTTCTATTTATAAGTTGGTATTTAATAACTATTTATGGAAAATAGATTATAGTTTTTAGAACTATTTTAAATTATGGTAATATTGATTCTAAATTTTCAAGAGAGGAATTTAGTTTCTAATTAGTTGTTAAACTAAAGTCACATTTACTCTATAGTTGACATATGATGCACTATTATATCCTCACTCATGGTTTTAATATAATATATAACTCACTATTACTAATATATATATAATATTTCATTTAAAAATTAAATAAATTATAATTACAAAGTAAGATATAAAAATATTGACGGAACATATTATATTTATCAAAAATTATACTACATCCATAAAAAACTAGTACTTTTTTAATCTACATATCATTCTCTCTCACAATTAACAAATTTTATTTTCAAAATAGAACTAAATATACTATTTTTTAAATATATATGAATTATGAACATCTCCTATTCTTTTCTTACATTTTTAATTTAAAATATATTTTATAGAGTTAAAAATATGTTTAAATTGGTAACTTTTTTGAAAATTATATTTTTATAATTATAAAATTAGTTTAAAAGTAAGTTTGTAACTTTTTTATCTATAATGCATGACATTAATTTTAAATAAGATAAAATTTACAAGAAATCCCTAATATTTAAAGGAATTGATGGACCTCATTTAAAAAATTATTTAAAAGGAAAAGTGGCAATGTTTTATAAATTTTGTTAAAATAATATTAATTGATTTTGGGTTACTATAGTTGGTCATATTTATGGAAGGATTTTCATCTATAGGAAAAGAAAAATGATGATAAATAGATACAACAATTATGGATTTTGAGAAATTGAGGATTCTGGTTGTACTTGAAATAAAAGTTTACAATAAGGATAATAAAAAATAATTAGAGTTTATTATGAATATAAATAAGGAAATTTATGGTGTGGATGATGAATGATTAAAGAAAATAATTATTCGCAAGAGAATTATAAAAACCATTAAAATATTAACAATTGTGTCTAAAATATATGATGACAAACATTTTTTTGTAAAAATAAAATCTTATTTTAAAAAATCATATCACCAGTGATTAAAAAAATATATAATGGAAATTATTTAGTTGTAAATATGATAGAACATAAATGTAAAATAGTTGAACCATTTAGAAAATTTGGATCAAATATTTCAGAGATCATGAATTGAAGATAAACAAATATTTAAAAGAAATAAATTATGTGTACCTAAATAAGATCTCTTTAAAATTATTTGTTGGAATTATTCTCTTATGATTTGGATATACCATTAGTTTAAGAGTTACATATATTGGGTATCTATAATAAAATAAGGATCACCCATTATGGTTGTATTTGAAATTCATCTCATAACACTAACAATGGATGAAAATTAATTATATGATATAAATAGTTGGAATATATTATATATGGTAACTCATTTTGTAAGGATGGGATTCACCACTCACACCAATAAAAAATACTCCCAAATATATAGGTTTAAACCATATGCACTTCCCTATATATATTTAATTTTCATGAGATCATATATTGAGTCATGTACCCATACTTTGAGTTATATATTTTGTAACACCTCAACCCCAGAAGCCTAGAGACGATGCATTATTTTATTATATTGGCATGATTACAAGGAATCAAATCCTGAAGGACTGATTGGTTTAGCATTCTTAGAAATCCAGATTACATAAATGATACATATAATACACTAGGAAATATAAAATTAAAACATTATACATAATAAAAATAAATTAACAACATCCTTTAAAGCTTATTCAAATAATTCATCTTCATAACCTGGGGAAATAAAACATAATAAGGGTGAGCTAGAATGATTAGTAAGGAAAGTAAAGTGAAACAATAATGAATAAATTATTATAAATCAATATATAAAGGTAATTAATAGATAAAACATTCCATTCAAATAACTAAATAAGGAAATATCAGTATGGAAAGGTAAAAAACTGAAAACACATGCCATTTAATCAATGATCCGAAAATGAAATGCATACAAAGATTTGTCAATGAAAAATCTCATGGATAAATAATAACTAAATACAAATGAGGGAAAAGATCAATTATTGGATTCCATTTTTCTAGGTACATGGAACTGTTACTTTCAAGAACTTTCACAAGAGAGTTTAGCATATTGGGTAAAAAACCAATCTAATTTGGCCAACTATTTTGTCTCATGAGACTATTGATGCATCGAGGGGCTATCTATAACCTGGACCCACCCATGCCATACCTATCAAAAGAATTACTCATATATAATAATCAATTTAATAAATAAAAAATATGCCTTACCAAATATTCATTTTTAATAAAAGATACATATTTATCAATAATTCCCCAGTTAATCAAATTAATTTGAAAGTGGACAACGTATGTAAAAATGATATATGGTTTAGGAAATAATAATATAAATTTTATTATAATATGTATATTAAAGTACATTTCAAAAAAAATATTACAATAAATCTATTGTTTCATTAGAAAGTTAACAATCATAAAAATGAAGTGATATTTCGAAAATAATCATTAAAAACATTCTTGCAGAGAATAACCTTTAAACATTCCAAAGTGTCCCATACCACTTTGAAACATTTAAATAATAATCCACATGAAAAAATAACATTAAAAAACTAATAATATCATTAGAATAAATATATTCCAGATATAACATGTCAAATGGTGGTATATACACCATATAAAAGAAACTAGGCACATAACTTAAAATAAGACTCAATGGGGTGTAAATTGAGATGAAATACATTTACTTAACCTTACTTTTTGTTTTGGGGTATTTAAACTACTATATTTTGATTTAAAATATGTTAATAAATTATAACATAACCATAATATTGTTTATAATATCATATATTAACTTCTTATAATATTTTATTACCTGTTTGTTAACACTCTTTCATTATTTTGAATATTTTGGGTGTTAATTTCCTAGTTTTCTCAAGTATGTTTTGCCTTTTTATTTGATGATACTATTACCTATATCATTATTTAATAATCTATATAACTGAAACCATGAATTAATTATCTTATATATTCTGTACATATGTATTTAGAATAATGTATAATTTTTGGAGGTAAAAATGAAATGCATCGTTCCGGGAGACGGTAGGTCGTATGTATGCATGAACGCTACTTTAATTTATTTGTCATATTAATGAAAATTAAATGATAAATGTGTATATTATAATAAAATTATCATATTTATGTTATATATGTTTCATATATTTATTTAAATCATCCTTAATACATTCTATGTATAATGGAACAAATCACATCGCTTTAAGGAGGTGGTAGTCCACGCTTCCACAAACAATGTTATCATATTTACAAAAAATGCAATGTATAGAGGTATGTGTTATAAAAAAATTACATAATCATAAATAAATTATAAATATCATATATCATATATAAATAGATTGTACATCATAATTACCACCATGAGAGACGGTAAAGGAAGAATGAACAATCATCGTTTCCTGAGGTTGTAGTTCGCTCTTCACATAAACCTTATGTTCATTACCCATTAGATGGTGTTGTGTTAAGTGCAGCCAGAAAAATTAACATAAAAAAATAATAGTATATTTAGTATACTGTTTTTGTTATATAATCATGGAATAAAAAGAGTTTAGGGAGTAGAGAATGGAAATAAAACTACAAATATTGAGGACGTTTGTTACCTCTTATTCAGAAAACTTTTTTGGTTTGTACCAAAAAGCTTCCATGGATTGATTCATGCCCAAGGGGAGGTTTATAGGATGAGTTTAGGTTTTTTTAGGATATATTTTTTTAGATATTGGTCGAGCCAATGTTTCTTGAGAGGTCTGAGGAAGTGAGAGGAGAGGAGACCTTTTTATAGTGGAGGAGTGACACTCTTGTAATATTTTGACAAAGGAATTAAATGAACATTTTTCACATTACAAGTGGATCCCATAGTGGAAACATATTTATAAAATCGGGGATAGGGTCTATATATGTCCATCCAGGGGATCTTAGATAGGTTTCTAGGTCATTTGTTCCCTTAATATTAATGTTTAGTCACTTAAAAAGCTTAATTTTACCTTAATCATTGTAATTAAATTTAATTACTTTCACTAGTATTTTTGTTAAAAAACTAAGTTAAAATTATTAGAAATTATAAATTATTATTATTAAAATTATGGAATCCATTTTTATAAATTTAAATCACATAAGTGGTAGAAATTAATTTAAATTTTGTCCCGCATATGGGACGACAATGAGGGTTTTTAAAGTAAAAATGTTCGACAATTTACTATGTTTTTATAGTAATTTTTAAATTGAAATTGATTATAATGACCTAAATTGGATTAATTTATACAAATATGATCTAAATAAACTTTAAAAACAATTTAAAATATTATTTAACCATATAAATAAATTATATGAAAAATAATTTTTTAACTAAAATTTAGTATTTCCACTTTTCATTAAAAAATGAAACATCATAAAAAAATATAAAAAATTAAACCTAACCTAATTTTTATGTTTTTATTTCAAATATGAAGTTTATTTTGACATATAAAATCTATAAAAACTCCAAAAGTTATTTTAAAATAGGTTCACCATTAAAAGGTGGTAAAATGTCTTAACAAAAATATAGTATTTTATGCGTATAATTGGGTTTGTTCTTATCTTATGTCTATCGAATATGTTGGATGAATATAAAAAATATTTTATTGAATATAATATATATATATATATATATTACATTAATATTACTCACTAATTACAATTAATTTATTTTATTAGGGTAAAACAGCTTTGTGAGCATAAAAATAGTTTTCTATAAAATATATATTTTATATTCAATTGATTATTATATTTATTTATAATTAATTTCTAACTAATGAATTAATATTATATATTATGTAAGACAAATATTTTCATAATTTAGTTAATAATATTCATAATGGCTAGTTTATGTCTTATTATATTAAATAATAATATTTTAATAATATTTTATTGTTCGTTAAAACTCGGTCTTGAGTGTAATACAAGCAATCAAAGAATATCGTTGTTACTTATGTTGAACATTAACTCAATATCATGTGAATTGAAAGCTATATAATATATTTAATCTATTTAAAATTGTAAATATATTATAAATACTCAGGTTATTATAATCCCTTGTGTTCTTGGGGTCACGTGTCATACATGCTATAGAATACAAGTTACTCTTTTAGAATTTTTAGGGTGTTACATTCTCTCCACCTTAAATAAATTGAATCCTCAAAATTTAAACTTGATCATAGTAATTTAGTTATTGATATTTTAAAATAAACTATTTTTGGAAAACCCACATCATAAACAGTGTAAATAACACATCTTCTTAATAATAGAGAAAGGAAAGTACAATGGTCATGTAACTAGGTTCCCTAGTAGGAGAACAAACGTGGGAAATGAAAACATGGATATGAAATAAAAATAAAACAATGAAGTTTTGATGGAGAGTGCTTGAGAACATGTTTATATGAAATTTTTTGACAACAATACCATAATCCAGAGGTGTAAATAAAGGAAATTGATATCATAAAAAATGAGGATAATATGACATTTTTTTTGTTTCAAGGCCATTTTACCTAAATTTGAGGAATTCTTTCACTCTATATAAATAAATATACATTTCTTATTTCCTAAACACAATGTTATCCTTTTGTTATGATTTGGACTATTTCTACTTCAATTCTTATAAAAGGTTGAAAAACATGGTGTGGTTATACATTAAACTATAAAACCTCATCCAAATATCAACTTAAACAATTTCATAAATGGTTACCTTTTACAAAATATTATGATCCAACACTTTATAAAGAAGGTCACCGAACTTCCAAAATGAACATATAAAAAAAATGAAGTATATTTTAACAATCACATACCAAATATGTGATTATGGTAATAACATGAACTACCGTAAAACCTTATTAAAAACATGAATTCTTACTTATTAATTATGTAAGACACATGTTATTGAATATATTACTTAAATCCAAAATCATTTAAATCTAAAACAATTATAGAGTAGACCAATTATTGAAAAGTAATTAATTAGTTCCAAGGTAGTAAAAATTTTCCAAATCAATCATTTATTCATAATTATATTAACATCAGAAACATATTAAGGGTTGTATTTCACTCAATCACGTGTTTTCTGAAAATTTTAACTTTCCACTGAATAGTTTTCTTGGTAACTTTAAGTATATGATCTCAAATCCTTAACAAAAAATGACTCTAGTATGATCATTATATATTTAACAAATAATATGATGGGAACATCATAAATAAAATAATTTTACAACATATTTTTTAGATAAAAATACAGAAGCACCTTAATCATTCCACTTTGGTTGTGTCAATGACATATGCTTGACCTTGACCCCTTAGATTCTTCTGAGGTATATTTTATTGATGATTGGGGAATTCGTTTGTGTAGTGACCCATATCTTTGTAGTTGTAGTACAAAATATCATTATTTTCCTTTTTCCCTTTGCGTTCTTTTTCCTAGTGACCTTTCTCTCTGCACTTATAACATACTATCAATCCTTTCAAGCATTTACCATAGTTATTCTTTCCTTAGTTATCACATGTGGGAAGTACTTATTTCCCTTATTACTTTTATCTATAATTTTCTCTTACTTTAATTTTTTTCTCTTATTTCCCTTTGAATATATAGTAATTGGAGAAATATTTCTCTATCTTAATAGCACATAAAACTATTTCATCATATCATGAAAATTATGAGAAACTAGTACCCTTTAGAGATTTGTCTTTATTCATTCAAAGAAATGATCAATATTACATTCCATGTTGTGTATGAAATCCATAGCATACCTAGCTATCGTTTTAAAGGTTGCTTCCTAATATGCAACAATTTATTCTCCTTTTTCTCTAAGATAAGGATTTCTCTTCATATAATTTTTTTGATCACAAGGGAAGTATTTATTAATGAATGTATCATTAAAATTTATATATTCCATGAGTTAAATTTATTCTTCCTCCCTTGTATTCTGAATCAGAGACCACTACTAGTCAACATCACCTGAAGACAATACACCTCAAGTGTACCATTTTCCTTTTTTACTGCATTCCATGGCCATAAATATCTTCTCCAGAGACTTAATCCATTTCATAGCTTCCATTAGATCAGTATTACCACTAAATTATGGGGGTATTTATTTCATAATGTGATCCAAAATATGATATTCTCTTTTCAGAATAGGTTCCTCCATTCAGGTAAGGTTATTTTTCATAACCTGACTAAGATTCCCTAATATATCTATAACTTGCTCAGTTCTAATACCAGCTGCATTGGCTTTCTCAGCAGGTAAACATCTACATTGACCATGAGTATTGATACCATTCTTCCCTCTAGGTTCCATTTTTAAAAAATGGAATATATTGGATTATATCCTAATATTATGAACTTTATATAACTCTAAATATGGTATAACACATGACATAAATTTATGCATCATAAATCCTAGAATCATAAGCTTTGGTTACTTTGGGAAAAAATTTACTTTCAAATCCTTAATAATGGTAGGTAAAGAAAATGTGAACTATCCTAAGAGTATCCATCAGGATTGTCAAACCAGGTGCGTAGTAAGGTCCATTTTCGTGTATCAGGTTACACCGAGTCTAAGTTAAAACACCTTATCAGAGTGGTTACTCCTACGTAAATCTATTCCATAACCATGTCCACTTGTAGTATCAAGAAAAATATGTATTTCTAGGAATAACCATATAATATCTACTTTACTAGAATTATACAATTTTCTTCTATAATTATCCTCAATTTTTATCTTAAGGTTGTGTTATTTAATATAATTTTTCGAAATCTAGTTTCCAAGGTTACTTCTAAACTTCCTCTAATACCAACTGTAACACCCCAACCCTAGAAGATTGGAGCCGGTGCATTATTTTAATACATCGACATGATTACAAGGAATCAAATACCTAAAGGATGATCAGTTTAGAATTCTTGGAAATCTAGATTTCAAATATAATACCCATAATAAATTGGGAAATTTGAAAAGAAAATTTAATATATAATAAAAATAAATAAATAGTATCCTTGAAAGATTATTTAAAGGATTACTCTTCATAACCTAGGGAAAGGAAACATAATTAGGGAGAGCTCAAATTCTGAGTAAGGGAAAATAAAGTGGAATAAATAACTAATCAATGAGAATAAATAAACATGGAAATGTAGGTTACTAAAAACAAATGACATTAAAATAACTAGATAGGTAAACATCAATATGGAAAGGTAAGAAAATGAAAACACGTGTTATTTAATTGATAATCTAAAAATGAAATGAAACCATAGATATATCGATGAAAAATCTCATGGATAAATGAAAAATAAAGATAAATGAGGGAAATTCATAATTATTTGACTCCATGATTCAAGGGTACATGGAACCATTACTGTCAAGACCTTTCAATAATAAATTTTAGTATATCGGGTAAAACCCCCTCTAATTTGGCCAACTATTTCATCTCATGATACTACCGATGCATCAAGGGGATATATATAACCAAGATCCACCCATATCGTACCTATAAAAATCATTCCTCATATCTAATAATTTATTTAATTAATAAACAACATGCCTTACCAAATATCCTTATTGAATAAAAGATACAGATTTATAAATAATTCCCTAGTTAATCAAATAACAATAAAAGTGAATACTGTATGTAAAAAGGATATAAAGTCTATGAAATAATAATATCCATTTTAAGAGAATAGGGATATTAAAGTAAATTTACAATGAAAAATGATTACAATAAAGTGATTTTTTCATGAGAAAGTTAACAATCACAAAAATGAATTGATATTTCAATGATAATAATTAAGAACATTCTTGAGGAGAATAACCTTTAAACATTTCAAAGTGTCCCATACCACTTTGGAACATTTAAATTCTAATACACATGAAGGAATAAAATTAAAAGAATCTTATAATATCATAATAATAATGTGATTCATGATATAACATGTCAAATGGTAGTATATACATCATATAAAAGAAACTAGGTGCGTAACTATAAATAATTCTCAATGGAATGTACATTTAGATGAAATCCCTTACCTTAACCCTCCTTTTTTTGTGTGGTATTTATATACCTTTTTATTGGTTTAAAATATGTTACTAACTTATACTTGAACTATAATCATGTTTATAATATCACATATTAACTTCTTGTAATATTTTATTTCTGTTTGTTAATACTTTTTCATTATTTTGACTATTTTGGGTGTTAATTGCATAGATTTCTCATGTATGTTTTGACTTTTTATTTGAAATTCATATTACTTGGATCATGATCTCATAAACTCTATAATTTAAAACATTAATTAATTATATGATTTATTAATTACATATTTATTTATAAAAATCTTTAAATTTGGAGATAAGAAATGAAATTCATCATTCATGGAGATGGTATGCCGTATGTACGTATGAATGCTACTTTCATTTATTTTTTGTATTAAAAGAATAAAACGTAAATGATACATATGCATGTTATAAGTACAATATCATATATATGTTTTATATGTTATATATGTTTATTAAAATCATCCTTAATACATTCCATGTATAGCGTGAATAAATCACATCGCTTTAAGGAGGCGGTAGTCCACACTTCCATAGAAGATGTTATCATATTTACAGAAAATGGAATGTATATAATAATGTGTTATAAAGGATTTAAATAAGAATAAAGACATTATAAATATCATAAATATCATATATAAATAGAGCGTACCTCATAATGACCACCATGAGAGGCGGTAAAGGAAGAACGGACAATCATCGTTTTGTGAGGCGGTAGTTCTCTATTCACATGAACAATATGTTCGTTACCCATTAGATGGGGTTTTGTGTAAGTCTAGGTAAAAAACATAATATAAAATCATCCTAGAATATTAGGTATACTAGTGTTACTATATAATCATGGAATTAGAAGACTTTAAGGAGTGCAGAATGGAAATAAAACTAAAACTCTTGAGGATGTTTGTTACCTCTTATTTGGGAAACTCCTTTTGGTTTGTGCCAAAATGATTCCTTGAATTGCTTCTGCCCTAAGGGAAGGCTTCTAGGATGAGGTGATGGATATTGAGGATATATTTTTGATTGGTGTGAGTAAGTCGGAGGAGAGGAGGCCTTTTTATAATAGAGGAGTGATACTCTTGTAATATTTTGACAAAGGAATTCCAGACATTTTTTTCACATTGTAATTGGATCAAATAATGGTCTAATTTCGACCCAAGTGTGTATAGGGTCAAAATATGTCTAGCCAATGGCTCTTGGATAATTTTCTAGGTCATTTGGTCCCTAAAGATTAATGTTTAGTCCCTTAATAAGATTAATTTTACCTTAATATTTGTAATTAATTTTAATTACTTTCACAAATATTTTTGGTCAAAAACTAAGCTTAACTTATTAGACATTATAAAATTTTTCTGATTCTAAATATGGAATCCATTTTTACATCTGAAAGTTTTCTATGTTTTTATAGTCTATTTCAAAGTGAAATTGATTCCAATAACCTAAATTGGATTAATTTATAAAAATAGGATCTAATTTAATGATAAAAACATTTTAAAATATTATTTATCATTATAAATTAATCATATTAAAAATAAATTTTAAACTAAAAATAAGTATTTTTCCCTTTTCATTAAAATATGAAACTTCACAAAAAAATACCAAAAATTCACCATAACTTAATTTTTATATTTCTATTTCAAATATAAAGTTTATTTTGAAATATATAATCTTTAAAAGCTCTAAATATGTAATTTAAAATAGGTTTTCCATTAAATGGTTGTAAAAATTCCTTAATAAAAATATATTATTTTATAGGAATAATTGGGTTTGTTCTTATCTAATGTCTATCGAATCTATTGAATATCTAAAATATTTTATTGAATATATATATATATATAAATATATTACATTAATATCACACAATAATTATAATTAATTTATTTTATTTTGGTAAAATATCTTTGTGAGCATAAAAATAGTTTTCTATAAAATATTCTTATTCTATTTAATTAGTTTTTATATTCATTCCTAATTAATTTTTTACTAATGAATTAATCTTATATTTGTGTAAGCCATATATTTTAATAAGTTTGTTAGTACCATTCATAATGGCTAGTTTATGTCTTATTATATTAAATAATATTATTTTAATAATAAATTATTGTTTGGTAAAACTCGGTCTTTCATGTAACTAAAGTTATCGAAGAAACTCGTTGTTGCGTATGTCGCATACTAACTCAGTATCACGTGCACTAAAAGCTATTGAATGTATTGAATTTTTTTAAAATAGTAAATATATTATAAATACTTTGGATATTATATTCCCTTACGTGCTTGGTGTCGCGTGTCATATATGCTATTGAATACAAGTTACCCTTAGAATTTTCAAGGTGTTACATATTTTTTCCCTTTCAGATAATTTAGAGGAACATATTTCCATGAATTTATCTAGTAGTATCACTTCATGATTGATCCATTAAAATATGTCAAAAATATAGAAAAACTTTTTTCCTGATTTTCAAGTACTTTTTTGGGATTTTCCTCATATAAAATTTATTTAAAGTATATTTTAATAATTTAAATTGTTTAATTTATTTTAATATAATTCAAATAAATAAAATTATTTGGTACATAAAATGAAATTCAATAATTCCATATAAAATTGAGTTATTTAATTCAACACTTAAATAAATTAGTTCAATTTTATTCAATTACATTGAATAATAAACCAAATCATCGATATTTTATGTTTGATCACTTGTTCATTTTATGGATTTAATTTGATATTAAAAATATTAAAATAAAAAATTAATATTTAATAAGGCATAGTTTCTAAATTATCCATAATAGACTTTTTTTATTCAATCATCAATTTTATCAAATATAATGATAATACATTATGTTGTTCTCAACATTGAGTATATAAGTTTATGACATGAGATATCAATGATTGTAAATCACATCTAATGATATATGTCAATTCTTCTTCTTAGACTTAGAAAAAAATAAATTTTAACATTTTATTTGAATATATAGTCATTACCTTGCACTTAATTAGTCTCACTCAATTATATATACCTTTTTCATTGGTGAAAAATCACATTAATATTTATGAAGTCCCCATGACAAGATTAGTGGTGTACACAACAAACCTCCATTTTTTTCAATATAAATAGAATAAAATATTTTCATCAACATAGACAACCTTTCATATTGTAAATCTATGTAACATTTGTGAAAATAATAATAATAAGTATATAAAATAATGAATTTATATAACTTGTATAAAACTTATCATGGAATTTTATTATGATGGGTATACTAATACAAGTTCATAAATAGTATCTCTATGTGTTAAATTATCATATCTACATATAATACATAAGTTATTATAATATTTAAATTACATCATAACCCATAATACTCCAAGATGTACATTTACTATAGATGAATTGAGTGAGTGGTTTTACCCATTTTATATTACCTCTACCTATTTAAAAATAATTAATTCATTAATAATATTTATAGTTGTATTATGTATATTAATTATATATGTTACATGACTAAAAGTTCCCAAATTTATCACCATGTTTCTAAATTTATACATACATTTGTAACAAAATTATTAGGAATTATTGGTGTTATATGTAACCAATATATTACAAGTATAATCGATCCAAAGTATATCGAATGATGTACTGAATAGACTAAGTATGTACAAATGTTAAGCACGAGGAATTATAAATAGCTGAATGGATGAATGAAATGGATCAATAATTACACTTAAAAAGTAAAAAATATTAATTATAGTAGTGAGATAGTCATAAAATAAAGCGATAGAATATAAACTTATAGAAATTAGTAAAAATAGTGAGATCATATTATTGATCAGTTGAAGAAAAATTGATTTCTCAAACTTTTTATGGAATGTTGTTCATTATATAATTAATTATTAGATTTATTAATGGACATTTTTATTAACTACAAAAAAACATAATGAATTTGAAATATATTTTGGGATAATGGTCTTGTTGTCAAGATTCTTGGTTTCATGAAGTGGGATTAAATGAGAATATAATGGATAATGATAAGATATGTTTTATAACTATTATATATATATATATAAATTAATAGTTACTTATGGTTAAATAAATATATTTTTCATTTTTAAAAAAATAACTCAAGTATATAGAAGTATTATAAAAAATTAATATAATAACATAATAGTTATTTTATTATTTTATTTGATAGAAGAACATTTAGTATAATCTATAAAACAAATATATAATTAATTAACAAGATTGAATGCTAGAAATCCCATATACCATAGTGTCTCATAAATATAATAAATGGAAAAAATAAAAAAATTATTACATAGATATACATATTATATAGAATAATTCAAGAAATATTAGGGATATTTTTTGAAATGATATATTTGTTTTAGGGAAATAATTTGAGATAATTTAAAGGATAAATAGGAGGTAATAAGCCTATTTTATAAACCTTTTAAGGTTAAAATAGCCATTAATAATTTAATTTTTAAAATAATAATATGATAATTAGATTCTCATTAATGATAAATCCTATAATTATGTTAAAATACATGATATCCATTATATATATTAAAATTAGTATATAAAAATATGATTTATGAATCCATAAATTATAACTTTATATTTATTTTTCATTATATATATTTTTAAATTATATTATAATATAAATTTATTCACCTATACCCCAATATTAGTTGGTTATGATAGAGGGTTTATATCCTTATGGTCTAGGGTTCAAACATCAGATGAATCAATATCCTTATAAATCATTCAGGACACCCCCAATATATAATGCTTTAGGATCCCCTCAAATATAAATCTTTCGAGCTGTTACTCAATGTAAGGTTTATGAGCCAAACTTTATAATGTAAGGTCTTTGAGACCCCCCATAAATGTTATTCCCTTGGGCTAAGGGAAACAAGCGATATAGGAATATATGTATGTATATATATAAGTATGTATGTGAGCATTTATGTATGCTTGTATGTATGATTTCATATATGTATGTATGTATGTATATACGTGTGTGTTCTTATGTGTGTGAATATATATATTTATTTATTCCATTGAATTAATTATATTTAATGAACATATAGTTTTTATATATAATTAAATTTATCATTGTTACAAATTTATTTTCATAAAATTTATAGAAAATTTATAATTAAGTCATAAAAATTATGTGATTATGATATTTAGTAATTTTCTATAAATACGAAAATTTGAAAATGAATGTTTAAATATGGTATATAATAAAATAAGGGAGTATGTGAGTGAATGGATGAATATATCATATAAGAATTATAAAATTTTATCTCATATGACTAGAATAACATTATTATTCATAATAATAATCAGCATTCTCTCTATGATACCATTTTTTTGTTTTTTCAAAAATTTACATTGAGGTTTAGTGGGAACCATGCACAATAAAAAATCCACAGTCCAAATCACCATACAACCACAATTTTATCCAAAAAACATAAAATCAACCACTGAAAGGAAAAAACACATGTTGAGTCACCTAGATGCAATGATGGGCCACCCAAATGTTAGATGAGTGGTAAATTAGAGGCCATCATAATCAAGATATGGAATCTAAATCATCATAGTCCTGGGACCCTAGAAACTAACTATCTAAGGATGCAACATGAATATCGACCATCCTTTGAGGCCTTATCACTGCCAATTTAAGTGGACTACTAAAACCATCACTGACCACCCAAATCATGATAAATACCACCAAATACCAGAATAAAATTTATTTCAATGCCATAACCATGGATCAAAAATGGTACATGGATCACTGAATTATTATTTGATCCAAACATACATTTCACTATGTTTTCTCACCATCATCATCATGAACCATTAGTTTCAAAAAAATCAAACACCTCCACACGAAATCCCTAAGAAGATCACAATTATAGGCATTAAAATAACACCACCAAATTGAAATCTAAGACTTATCAAAGCATGTATTATTACCAATAGATAAATTCTTATAAACCCCAACCTAGCATCATCATCACACAATGTTATCTTCTTGGAAATACTCTACCACACTTTTGATGTGCCACCTACACCAAAGTAATTTTTTTGATTAAGCTTTCCTAAGAACATCTATAAAATCTAAATAAAGGAATAAATAAAGGAAATGCGAAATATGATACATGAAATTCATGAGAAATGATATCCTCCAAATCCACCAATGAATGAAAACATGCAAAAAATAAAAATAAATGGGGATAGATAATAACCCAAACTAGAAGAGTGACCACCAACACACCAATGGGGTAATCAAAATTAACGTAGGTTTCACCTGCAAGATCTATTTAAAAATTCTTCCATTGATATATAATAACACAAACACAAACACCACCAATATGGACCTTAGGAATTCAAGGTAAACAACTAAAAAATCCACCACTAAGTTAAATTAAAGTAATAATATTCTTCCTCAAGACACAAAATAAGTTAAAAAGTCCAGTCAAGCCCAAAAAAATCATGGGACAATAATGGGAATTCTGTTAAAAATGAAAAATTGAGAAGGAAAATGACTCCCTCAATGTAACTCCCCGACCCTAGTTACCCAAAGTCAGTTCATTATTACATAACATTGGCATGATCACATGGGATCAAATCCCGAAAGACCGATCAATTTATTATCTTTGGAAGTACTAGATACAAACCTAAGTATTACATTACATTATTGATATGAAAAACAACAACATTATATATCATTTTAACACATTAATATCCCTTAGACTATCCCTATAGGTTAGTCATAATATACTTTTCACATCCAAGGGAAAATCAAAAATAAGAAAAGGGTGATCTCAGATGCTCAATAAGGATAACAATATAGCAGAAAATTTCATAAATAAGCATAAATATTTAAGGCAATGTATAAGACTAAAAAACAAGACCTTTAAACGTAAACTTCTGCTTAATATGGCAATGATAAATCAAATAATTCCATTTACTTATTCACATGGATATTATAATATTCAAATAATCACATGTAATATCAATATCCAATTTCATAATGATATAATGCATAATTCTAGACATCATAACCAATTAGTCAAGGCCTCGTTCCAAGAATACAAATAAGATTTTGTCAGGGACTTGTACCACGACACTATTTTGTCTCATGAGACCTACTGATGCATCGTGGATCTATAGCGTGCTCCACCCATCACTTACTAAGTCCAATTCATTCCTCATATGTAAAGGTTGAAACAAAATATAAACATTTATATTAAAACTAGCACACGAAATGTTAATACTTTAACCACAAACCATGAATGGTATAAAAATAAAACATACAAAATAAAAAATATCACAAAACCTTTAGTAAAATATGGAAGAATGTATCATAATAAATAAACTTCAAATAAGTGTAAAATCCATAAAAATATGTTGACATAAATGAAATAAAAACTATTTGATAGGAATATCTCTTTCTATTTTGAAATCATTTAAAAGTCACAAAACTATAAAAGAAAACATTTATTTTTAAAATATTCTTATAAGATTTTAAGGGAATATTTTAAGGTGTTATAGTGGTGGAAAATATCCACACCCTCTGTATAAATTAAAAAAACATTCTTACCCTAATTTGTCGAAAAGGTGACAAAGTACCTTTTTTGGAAAACGATGGAAAGATTCCTTTCAAAAAAATTTATAAAAAGTAAGAAGAGGGTATAAATGAATTTAACCCATAGTCTAGAAAACAGTAAAAATGTTTTGAAATATATTTTTAAGAATCACAGAACTAGATGATAAAGATTTCCCAGTAGATACTCACATATAAACAACCTCGGATAACGAAGAGATTATAGAATTAACCCTTAAATTGTACTTTTCATTAGTACAGGGTAAGTTAAACTCCTATATAATAGTTAAATCAATGTTATTAAATTATACAAGAACCACATACATAAATATGATATCATTTATTATCTTCTAAAATTTCATTATTAATAATATTTTAGTAGTATCACTGTTTCGGGTGTTAACCGATTTGTTTTCCTTTAGATTTTTTATTACATAAGTCATGTTTTATATGGATAGGATTTATTTGATTCATATCCAGAATTATATTATGTTATTAAACATTATTGTTAAAAAGAAAATTATTCTTGAATGGTTACAATAGATAATGAATCTCATCGCATTCGTGGAGACGGTAATCCATACGTACGTACGAGAGACGATACCATTCTATTGATGGTGAAATAGTATGTAATTGGATGATATATAATATAAAAAGAATCATTAACATGTTATATTTATTATTTACATCAATTATACTCATTATTATACCCATCCAAATAATGATCTGTTGAATAACAAACTACACCACGACATGGAGACAGTAAGTCGTACGTACACACATATGGTGACTTTGTCATTCGTAGGATGGATAGAATAATGAACATGGTTGTAAAATATTTATAATAACATCACAGTATGTAGAAGGTACTGGATTAATTATTTTGGTATGGAAAGAACAAATAAATAGGAAGTGGAAGAAGAAAAGAACTTTGAAAGAGGTGATGAAATTATTACCTCTTCTTCGGGTGCTTCCTTTTTATTTGATCAAAAGGGAACCGTAGGTTATATTATGATCAAATTAATGCCTCTAGGTTTAATTTAGGGTAGTTGGGAGGATATTTGAGAAGGGTTTGGCTGAGCCAAATGTCATTGGAGGTATGATTTTGAGAGAAGGGGAAGTACCCTTTTATAAGAGAGGTGAGGGTCACTTTAAGAAAAGCTTGATATATTAATTTATTATACAATAATATTAAGTTTATAATGGCTCCAAAAGGATTTATTTCGAGGATAAGATTGGTATGGGTTGAAAAACTCTTAACCAATTGGTTTTATACAGGTTTGTGTCACTATATTAACCTTATCTTTAAGATTTAACATTTAGTTTAATTGTCTAACTTTTACCATGTATTCTTGTATTATTATAATAAATGGTTAATAATATTACTATAAAAAGACAAGATAACCCCAAGTGTTTAATTATTGATATATCTAACCATATATATGTTCTTTGGAGGAACCGTATATTTTTAGGAATGTTATATCAATTAATAATATAGTATTTGTTTTAAGAACTCAATTATGTCAATTTTGACACTATTTGGTATTTTGTTTTTGTGAAAGTCAGAAAAACTTTATCACCTCAAAAAAAAATTATTTAATCAACCATAACATGTAATATTAACCTATAAAATTAGTGGAATTGATCATAATTATCAATTTACATTTATTTGGATATTTATAATATCAACTATTTTATTCATTCATTAATAAGGTAATTACTGCATCATCATTGTGTCATAAATAAATTTAATTATTTAAAATCTAAAAATTATAAACAAAATAACATTATATAGGAAATATTTTTATATTTATAATGAAAATTTATAGTCTAATTTATCGTATGTATAACCCTATATTAAATTTTTTTTAGTTAATAAACTTTGATTTTAACACTTTTAACTCTTCTTAAAATAAAATAATAATAAATGTCCTAATCTAATCCAAGTGGACCAAAAGAATCATATTTTATTCCTAAGGTTTATTTTGGTTGAAATAAACTTATCCAATAGAATTAGGACATATTTTAGGGTAATTATAATATCATTTGTTACCTTTAATTGACCTATTTACTTTTAACCTTGGTAAATAAAAGTCCAAAGATACTATTAACCAAAAATTATTTTCATCTTATTGAACCATAGTTTAATTACTCATGTAAACCGTGTCTCTTGGATTTTTTAAATTCAATTCACCGAAGTGGTAAAATTACGTTTTATGCAAATTTTCAAATGCGCCTAGAAGGTTGGTAAAAGACGGTTAAATGTTCAATAAAATTTTATATTTCTAATATTATTATAAAATGACTCCAATGAATTATATTTAACATATATAGGTATTATGTATCTATTTATACCTAAAATAAATATAAATAAAATAACTAATTATTTAAATAAAAAGTCGGTTTTAATCAATAACATCATGTTTTTCACTATTCATCAAAAATTGAAAGTTTTTAGAAAAATACCAAAAATTCACCCTAAGATAATTTTGATATCATGAATAAAAAAATGAAGTCCATTTTGAAAAATAAAATTTATAAAATTTTAAAAAGTGGGTATTACTATTCATAATGGCTAGTTTGATTGGTTGTGGTGCATTAGAACTCAAAGTTGCGTACAACACAAGCTATTTTATTATTCAAAGAGAAGCAAACCATGGAAGATTGAGGTGTTACATTCATCCCTCCAAATAATTTTTTTGCTCGAAATTTATAGAATATTACTGCATAAAAATATTTGGGTGGTTCTTTATCATAAGTTCCTTGGGTTCCCACATTTCCTCTTCCATCTTATGGTTTCTTCGAAGAACTTTCACCTTACTAGTCATTTGGTTTTTCAACAATTGTTCTCTGGTATCAAGAGTTTTGATAGGATCTTCGCAATAAGACATGTCGGGTTCCAGTTATATTTCTTCATAGGTGAGTACATGCTTTGGGTCAGACATGTATTTTCTCAACAGTGATACATGGAACACATCTTGAACTTTGGAGAGACTTGGAGGCATTGCCAAATGATAATCTACAAATCCAATTCGTTCTAGAATTTTGAAAGGCCTGATGTACCTGGGACTTAATTTAACCTTCTTACCGAATCTTACAACACTCTTCCATGGATATACCTTCTAGAAAACATGATCTACTACTTGAAATTCCAAATCCTTCCTTCTCTTATTGGCATAGATCTTTTTCCTACTTTGATCTTCTTTGATGTGGGTTTGGATAATCTTCACCTTTTCCATTATTTCCTTAACAAGTTATGGGCCTATGAGTTTTCTTTAACAAACATCACCCCAAAAAGTTGGAGTGTGGCATCTCTTTCCATATAACGCTTCATATGGTACCGTATAAAAACTTGAATGGAAGCCATTGTTATAAAAAAAATTCTACCAGAGGTAAATATTGATCCCACATACCTTGAAAGTCAATTGAGAAAGATCTCAACATGTCTTCTAAGGATTGAATAGTCTGTTCTGATTGTCCAATAGTTTTAGGGTGGTAGAAAGTGCTCAAACAAAGTTCAGTATCTAGGGCCTTCTAAAGACTTATCTAGAATCATGATGTAAAACGGGGATCAAAGAGGATAATATTTTATACCTAAAGTTGATTTTAGTCTAAATAAACTTATCCAATTGAATTAAGATATGTGTTAGGGTAATTATAATAGCATTTTTTCCTTTAATTACCCCATTTACTTTTAACCATGGTAAATAAAATCCAAAAGTTACTATTCACCAAAAAATATTTTCATCCTCTGGGACCACATTTTACTTTTTGATGTCAACTATGTCTCTTGGAATTTTGAAATTCAATTCACAAAAGTGGTAAAATTACGTTTTATGCAAATTTGCTAACGTGCCTAGAAGGTGGGTAAAAGATGTTAAAAAGTTCAATAAATTTTTTGACGTCTAATCTTATTATAAATTGACTCTAATGAATAATATTGAACTAATATAGGTATTATGTATCTATTTTTACTTAAAATAAATTTCAATATAGTAAATAATTATTTAAATAAAAAATTAGGTTTTAAACAATAACGTAGTGTTTTTCACTATTCATCAAAAAATGAAATTTTTCCAAAAAATACCAAAAAATTACCCTAAGATAATTTTGATATTCCAAAACCAAAAATGAAGACTATTTTGAAAAATAAAATTTATAAAATTTCAAAAATTGGGTATTACTATTCATAACGGCTAGTTTGATTTGTCGTGATGTGCTAGAACTTGAAGTTGTGTACATTACAAGCTATTTCATTATTCAATGTGAAACGTACAGTGGAAGCTTGGGGTGTTATAGGGGGAGGCTTGGGGGATCACCAGGTGGCTAATTAACGTCATATCGGTAATTTGAATGTATTGGGTGCCTATTGTGAGTAGTCTGGGCAACCTATTGATGTGTGTGTAGTTTTTTTTAAAATTTTTAAATAAATTTAGTAAAATGAATAAAATTTTATTAAATTTAGAATCAGTTCATTTTATTTCCTACTAGTGCTAAAGGAATTCCCCTCTATTCCTATAATTATGCTTGCGGTTAGTGATTGTTTCTCCATTGTTGGTGATCTGATCGATGAGTCGTTTGTCCTGGTTAGATGCTAGAGGAAAATATAAGTTCCATAATCTATTTTTATTATTACTCTATTCTTATATATCATCATGTATGTTCCCTTGGAATAGTTTAAGGAAATTTTAATATGGAGGGGGGTTAATCATATGTGGAATAATTTTGCAATTTTATAAATAATATTATAATATTTTATTCTATTTGATAACTAAAACCCTATTATTTTTTAGGAAATGATTTGATAATTTTATCTTCTGAATAACATTCCAAAACTACATGAAATAAGGAATTTATTCTTGATAAGAACACATGTTATTTCTCCAAGGTTCAACATGAATGTAGGAAATCTACTACTAGTCGTGATCAAGTTTCACCAAGTCACAAACTATGTAATAATATTTTTTTAATCAATTACAAGTGGGTGTCCAAGGATCATCGTAATTTTTTTACAAATTATTATATAGGAGTTAATTTACCATATTATGTTGGTAAATATAAATTGCTTCCAATAGGTTCTTTATACCCTATACTATGAGTCCACAGTGTAAAACCAATATCATATTTACTTTCTAAAAATCACATTCATTGAACAACTTAAGTTCTTTAAGAACACATGAATGAAAATCGATCTCTAAAAACTATAAAAATCTGAGTTCATTTTTATAATGGATTAATAATATATATAAAACTCAACCTTAAAGGTCTATGAAAATAATAAAATATTCTATAAAATCTCCTTCACTTAATATTTTCTCACTAATATTCAAGAAAAATAATATTAGAAATTTACCTAGTGAGTTAACACTGAATGATACAACATCCAAACCTTTACTTGAAATGTAACCCTAAAATTAGGTTAGTTATTTATCACTGCATGCATGATCTTTGAGGTCTTATTCTTATTATTTCTTATTCTGCTTCAGAACATATAATCAGATTTCAGGATATTCCCTAGGAATCTTATTCCTCCTCCTTATTATTATTATTATTATTATTATTATTATTATTCCTATTATTTTATACTAAGATGATCTTTATTGTCATCTCAATATTAGATTCTTTTTCTTCTTCCATAAGAGTTTTTCACATTAACTTTGGATACTCATCTCCACCTCTTATCACTTCTCTATTTTCTCAATCCCACTTTTTCTATATAAGTAGATTCATTGTACTAGAATTTCATATTTTTTAAAGTGGATATATTTAAGTTATTACATTATTCTACAAATAAACTATATGAACTTAGTCATCCAAATATCCTTTTTTTAAGTGGGCTTCCTCTAATAAAATTATTGGAGTACCCATCATTTTTTATCTATCATTTTTCAACTCAAAATAATATATTATCTCTCATTTATAGATTATATATAGTAATATTAGTCTCTTAATATTATCAAAAAAAATTATATAATATTAGAAAATAACTATAACTATGGAATTATAAAAAACTACCAACATGAGGAATGAAAACTTAGATCTTCCTCTTACATAATGAGATATCCTTTGAAACTAATATAAATTCTAGATTAAATATGTATTCATCAGATTAAAACTCACATATAACAACATTCTCCATTTTTATCTTTAATAACAGACTACTTTTTTATACTTATAATTATAAAGCATAGTAAAAACATATTCAAGTTAAATATTCCCTTTGATCGCCAAATTTTTTCAAATATTCTCACTTGAAAAAATCAAAATATATAGAATAATTATTTCCTTCATATATTATTATTGAATCTTCTTCAAATACCACTTAAATAATAGATAATCATAAAATCATGATGTCTTTAACAATAAATAACAACTCATTCATCATCCAAAATTAATTTCCTCAAAATATCAAATATTATGGAATTATTCATCTCTAAACTTTTTCTCAAAGTATAAATAAGTATTAAACCTTACAATTCTCTTTGAACCCTAACTTAAGATGATAATAGGGTCCATTCCTATGTAAAAATATCAACCTAAAAATATATATACCTTATGAAGTATTAATCTACCTTATAAAGGTACCTTAAAATGTGTATGAATCTTATGAGGGTCTGACACCAACCGCGTGGTGGAAATGTCTCAAACTTACAATGACATGTCCTAAACATATGATGATATGTATGGACCTTACACTCTTTTTGTACCAACCTTATGTTGTCTATATAAACTATACAAATAATTTATTGAAACTTATAAACCAGTTATCTCAACCATACATAGATATAATTAACCTTATGAGGTGTTTATCTAAACCTTATGACCATATGTCTCAACCTTACAAGATCCAGAAAAAAATTAAATACTTCTTAAAATAGGTTCATAATTGATTTATTTCTTCATAAGGACTCTTATAAACACTTCAAATCATCTTTTATTAGAATTAGATCATTCTAAGAATTATTAGAATAATTACAAACTCCCCTAGCTTGTTTCTAAGTTCCTTATCAACATTTTAATACCCATTTGAGAGTATTTTAATACACCTCAACACCTTCTAACCATTTCCTCAATTTAAATAATCATACAATATTATTTCCTCACTATTTTTATTATAAAACATTATTGGTTTCACTTGGACAGATTCTATAATCATTAACATTCTTCTTCCATACTTTGAACTTGTTTAAATCATTTTAATGACAAAAATAAAAACTATTAAATAATAGTATAGTTCCACCATATTCACTCTCAAATTTACACTTCATATAAACTATCATAGATTATAATTCTCCAACTTATCACTATTATTTGACTTGAGGACTAGATCTATAATCCCCATGTTTAAGGGAATGCTCACAATGCCACTGAATTTTCCTCCTTTTCCATTTGTGGTGGAGATTCTACTTTATATGGTGGAATATCACTTAATAACACAATAAATCCCATGAATATATTGATATAATTATTGAAAATAAATAAAACCAACATAGTTTAGGCCACTTCACCTTATTTAAAAGATATCCTAAATTTGGTGGATTATTCTAGATTCTATAATTTTTTTCCAATTAGGAGTGATTTATCTGATGTTCTTCAATGTGTAGGGTCCTATGAATATGATTTTTGTGGTATATTAATTCTTGACTATTTTATATGTGTTCAATATACTGTATTATTTATGGGAATTGGAAGGGGTTTGAGAAAAACCTTGAACCAAAATAGTACTAAATTCTTTAGTTTTTATGGGTTGAGTATGACCTATCTAGACCGTGATAGAGACTACTAATATTTTTATTTATATCCATGTTAACTGATATCCATGTTTCCATGTAACAATGGGATTAAGGCTATTGGGGGTGTCGATGAATATGTTTTTATGTAGAGATGCATGTGGGTAATCCTTCAGAATTCCTTAGAAATTGAATATGCATGTATGAGTTATCCTAGTATGTATTAGCCTTGAAATGGGATTTTGAGTGAAAAAATTACATTTTTAATAAAACCCTTATGATATTGGTGTTCAATTGGGATTTATATATGTAAATAAGGGACAAGATTGGATTATAATTTATAGGTTTATGACATATATGGTGTGAGTATTCATGAAATTAATATTGGATTGGTGAGACCAATTCCTTGGTGATGAATAGTTAACTTTTGTAATTAATTGAACCATGATACCCTCCTAAACTAATACTCTAACCGATCTACTACTGGATTAAAGGGATTTACTGATCCCTACGGGCTGAAATCTTGGATCAAGGAATATTACCATAAAAATAAGGAATGATTTCATCCATCCTAAAATGAAGAACATGATATAAAAATACATACAGAATAACAATGAGAAAATATATATTCCATAAAAAATGAATGAAAAGGCAGTGATAAAACCCAAAGTAGCTAGAAAAACCAAAGATACATATGACAACCCTCCTATTTATTACACATTAATTCATGATTTATTACATCAGATTAAAAATAATAAAACTTGGAATATCGATAATTCTAGTGTGTTTTGTAATTAAGTACATTAAATAACAACATAAAATAGGTAAATACATCATCAATATTGAAAACTTACTTAATAGGATCATAATATTCCATTGTACATAAAACCACACTAGATAACCTAGGGATATACATATGAAAGAGGTGATCTGTAAATCTCAATAAGGGAATAATAAAAATCATAACCAGAAGAAGGTAATACATGTTAGACAATAGGAATATCAATGAGACATAAAATGGATGATAATAATAAACATGAACAGTGAATCATGATATAGAATTGTAACATGAAGGTAACAAGGAAATGTGGTGAAAACTTAAAACATGACATCATAAAAATTTGTCAAGGAATGATGCCTAGAAATCATGATGGAAAAAGTAACTTAAAAGATTAGTTTCACTCCCTAATCCCTTTCATCATTTCTCATGATACTATAACATTACCTAATTTATTGGAGCACTATATAATTCTGGGCACACTCGTGAGTTTAATATCATTCTCATACATAAGTGTGTCGCATAGATCATACAACATGGAATCATTTGTCATCAAATTTTATTCCATGATCAAGGAGAATGGAATAAATAAATTTAATTCCCCAATAAAATAATAATAATTTCATAAATGTGAACACCATTAATAGGAAATGGGTATGGGTATTCTCTATACAATTGTTTGGCCTGGGAAATCATGGTGAAATTTTCACAATATAACAGGGGCATATAAATACTCATCGGAGGGATTGATGATAGTGAAAGAGGTATATCATCAATTATAAATAATAAGGGATGTAAAAGGTATATGTAAGTACATATCACAACATTAGTGAATAAATTCATAATATAACGAAGATGGTTCAAAAAAAGAGAAAGAGAGGATACCTTAACATGAGACAGTGATTCCAAAAGCCAGGGAGGAGCTTCTTGAGAGCTTGGGGGAACCTTGAGAGGACTATAGAGAGGAGAGAGAAGAGTAAAGATATGATAAAAAAAATTTCTAGTAAATATATTTGTTATATTAGGTGGGTTTATATAGAAAATGAGTGGATAATTATTTTTTATTTCTCAAACTTAGGTTTTGAACTCTATATAATAAATTAATCAAAACAACAAACCATCCCATGGGTTTTCCCATGTTTTTTTGAAAATGGGAGTTTTTTTGTTATATTATTTTATGAAGGGCCTAAATTATTAAAATACTACCCTAGGTGATGTGGAAGTGAGCCATATCCTTAAAGAAGTGATTTGAAAAAATTAAAATCTATTATAGGTTTTGGAGGATTTATGCAGGATTTATAAAATTAATGAAATAAACTTATAATCAAATCATTTTAAAGGGTGAATATATATTTGGTATTTTATACCATTTAATGTATTTATTACATCATTTTTGGTCATTATGATGTCATAATACACATTTTATATTTTTACTATATTTAATTTTTACCCAAATATTTGACTGTCTCAGAAAATTATGGAAAATTCACCTTATGATAATTTCAATGTGACGATTTCAAAAATAATATTCATTTTATCAAAATAATTTTCTAAATATATTAATTTTCAATTTTAAAAATTAATCTATATTTATTTATAAATGATGGTTTTTTTGAAAATAATAGTTTTCAAATCCTTTTAAAAATTACATTTGACCACATAAAAATTAAACGATCATTTATAGTTAATAGAAAATATTTTTTAATAATATTTTATTAATTTTTTTCAAAAATCCATTAATTCATCAAAATAAATGTCTTAATTGAAATTGTATATTAATTAAAAATATTATTTTGTTTTATTATATAAAAAACAAGAAATAATTTATAAAGTAGAAGTAAATATAACCACTGTTCTATTGAAAGTGTAATATACATATTAATACTATTAGTGACTTGATACATATCCATTTAATACACTAGAAAAAAACCCTAAAGGTAAGGTGCGCAATGGTGAGACTTTCATGGGGTGGTTCAGCATACATGGTTTGGGTCGTGACCTCGATGATCTTGAACTTATCCCGTAAAAAGTTTTGATATTGCTTTAGTTGTTGGATCTCATCTTATTCATGGTCAAGGGAACATACTAGTGATGATATCTCCCTCAAAATATATAATAAATGGGCTTCATAGGGTGAAATCCTTTTAGGTGAGGCCATCACTAACTTTGTCTTGGTTAATTGGACTTATCAAAATCCTATATTTATACTAATCATATGATCACTATTCAAAGACTATATTATCAATGAAAATGATGATTAATGGCCTTTTAAATCAAATAGGATATAATAAAACCAAATAAGTGCATGTTTTTTCTATATCCATATTATATAATAATACATTTAATTAAATTACAAGGCGAATTTTATTTATAAAAGTTTGATTCATTACTATCTTCCCCCATTCATAAATTTAACCTTAGAACTTTTCATTTCACACACTAAAATAGAAGAAGGTAATTATATATCATTACCTCCTCTGGTTCCCATATCACTTATTCAGAATTTTGATTTATCTACAACACTTTGACCAGGTTCCTTGTCTTATTTCGTAGAACTTTGTCTCTATGATATAAAAATTTCACCATTATCTCCTCATATGAGAGATAATTCTCCAACAGTACCACCTTTGGATTGAGTACATGTTAGAGGTCTGGTATGTAATTCCTAAAGATGTATATATAGAATAAATCATGTACATAATATAGGTTAGGTGAGAGTTATATTTTATTGGACACCCCTACGATGTGATCAAGGATCTCAAAGGGACTAATGCATCCTGGACTAAAATTTTACTTTTTCCCAAATATCATGAAATTATTCCATGGGGATATGTAGAGGAATACATTATCTTTAACCTAAAAATTTAGGTCTCATTGGTGATTATCAACATTTATCTTTTGTCGACTCTGAGCAGCCTTGATGTGATAATAAATCATCTTGAACTTTCTATTTCCTCGAACATTTCAAGACTTAGTTGTTTGCATTACCTAACTTCATCCCAATATGCAAGTGTTCTACACATATTCCCATAAAGGAATTCACATAGATCTATTTGGATGCCTGAGTGGAAACTATTAATATATAAGAACTTGACCAGGGGAAGATGTTGATCCTATCCTCCTTTGAATTCTATATAGTATGCTCTCAATAGGTCTTTAGGAGTCTGGATAGTACACTTAGATTAGCCATCAGTTTGAGGGTGATAATCCATGATTAATTTCATCTTAATATTTAGATAATTTTGAGACTCTTATAGAACATGGAGGTAAATATTGGGTCTTGATCATATATAATAAATAGTGGTGTGCCATACTGCCTTACCACTTCTCTAATGTTTATACTTTCAAGGTTATCGAGTGAGAAGTCCTATTGAATTTAAATGAAGTGAGAAGTATTTTTAATATGATCTAATACAACCAATATACCATTATTTCCTCTTGATGTATTCAAAAGACTACTGAAAAATTCCATGGTGATGTTTTCCCATTTGCAGATTGGTATGAGTAATGATTGAATCATCCCCTTATATTTTTTCCTTTCATACTTCACTTGTTAACATACAAGACACATTGATGTGTATTTCACAATCCTTCATATTGTCCCACCAATAGTGCTCCCAGAGATCTTGATACATCTTTGTACTTCCTTGATGGATGGAGAAAGTCAGTCTATATGAATCATCCAAAAACTCCTTTAACTCAATATTTGATGGTATACATAGTTATGAACCAAATCTCACAACTCCATATTCATTAACATTGAACTATAAGGATTTACCTTTTATTATAGCTTCTAATTTCTTCTAAATTCCTACATCATCTATTTGAGAATACATTATATTTTCCAAAATGGATGGTTGAGCAAACATTTGTGAAAGGATTTATTATGTTAATTAGTTTATGATTCCAATGTCCAACCTTTTTAAGTCTAAGATTTCCAGATTCTTCTCATTTATCATAAATGATAAAATTACTGGATCCTTTCTACTTATAACATCTTCCAATTTATTTTCATTCCCATGATGGTAGTGGATTGAGAATCCATAGTCCTTAATCAGATCTAACCATCATCTATGGTGCATATTAAACTCTTTTTAGGTTAGTATATACTTGAGGCTCTTGTGATCCAAAGATATTTCAAACTTGTCTCAAAAGAGATAATTCTAGAATATTTTCAATGCAAAGATCACTACATCCAAATCAATATTATGCATTAGGTAGTTCTATTTATGGACTTCTAATTTCCTTGAAGCATAGGCCATCACTTTATCATTCTATATTAACACACAATACAATCCCTTCTTCTAAGAATGAATATATACCATGGATAGTTCTCGACTTGTGGTTAGTTTATGTACAAGCGTAGTGATAATCCACTTTTCAACTCATTGAATCTCTCTTTGAATTGATTATTCCAAAAAAATACTTGACCCCTTTTAAGTTATTATAGTTAGTGGGTTTGAAAATCATGAGAAATTTATCAAAAATCGATGGTAGTACCCAACTAATCCAAGGAAACTATGGATTTCTATCACATATATTGGCCTTAACCATCCTTCAATTTCTTATGTCTTTGAAGGGTACATAGATATCACATTAATTGTTCTAATATTCCCCAATAATGAGACTTCTTTAATAAAACTCACATTTTCTGTACTTTGCATAAATATTTTCCTTTCAAAAGGTCTTTATCATATTGACCAGATGCTCCCCATGCTCCTATTTACTTTTGGAGTGTATTAGAATATTGTGTATAAAAACTATAGAAAAAATTTCAAGGTAATATATAAGGAATATATTCATCAATTCCATGAATATTGCTAGATAATTAGTGAGTCCAAATAGAATTACTATGAACTCATAGTGACCATAATTTCTTCGGATAACAGTCTTGGGGATATCCTACTTCTTTACCTTTAATTGATAATACTCTGACTGAAGATCCACCTTGGATAAGTATTGTGCTTCATGTCTCTAATTGAACAAGTCATCAATCTATGGTAGATGATACTTGTTCTTTATCATGATATTGTTGAGCTCATGATAATCAAGGTAAAGGCACATTGACCCATCCTTATTCTCGATGATTTGGACTGGTGGCCCCATGGTGAAGTAATTGGGTGTATGAACTGTTTATATATATTCTCATGTCGTTATTTATTCAGGTTATCAAGATCAAAAATATCGATTATATATGGTGTCTTAGATAATGATAACTACCCTTGTATAAGATTGATTGAAAATTTATCCTCTCAAATAACAGGAAGGCTGGGAAATTCTTCAGGAAACAGATCATAATATTCCCTCATAATGGGTACGTATTAAAGGATAATATTTTCCTTAGACTCAATCATTTTATATAGATACACTTTCTCATAGGGAAATAATATCCATGTCTGAGATATTGGTGCTAAATAATATTCATCCCCATCATTGAACTTGTATAGAATCAGGGTACAATTCGTGATATGGAGAGTGGTTTCTTTCTCACCACATTCTATGTTGGATCTATATAGTAAGATCCAATCCATACCACACAATTGCATCAAATTATACTAAAGGTAGTATCACAAGTTTCTCTAATAATTCCATCCTACAAATTTTTATAGGGGAGAAATTATATACTTGGGATGCAATAATTTCACCATCTTCTATTTTCTCCAATAGCTATACTTCCATTTTTTGTGGTGGGTTTTGAATAGTTATACTAAATTTTCATGATATTAAAGAATACGTAGAGCTAGAATCAAGAATCATTTTCACTATTATTTAATGAATAACTTGTGTATCAGTCACCACTTATTTTTTGGGATCCACCTCAGCAGTTGTGATAGAGTAAGCTCCCCCTTATTTCCTTGGAGGTTGTTGGTTTTCTCTAAAATCCCTTGGCTTAGTTCATTGGTTTGAGAATTTACCTTATTCATTGATGTTGAAATAATGAATAATGTGATTAGGGTCAATTGGATAATTACTTCACTCCATTTTTTTTGTGGGTTTCTCTCATAGGCAATCGCAAGCCAAGTGCCCTTCCTTCCCGCACCTAAATCATTTCCTCTTCCCCCTTAGGAAATTTATGTGTTGAATCTTTTCGCAATTTTTACAAGAGGGATATTGAAATTTATCACCACCGTTAGATTATTTTCATAGCACCACTAGATAAAACTACAATTTCTTCTTCTTATTCCCTTGATATACATTAGATTTACCGATATCCATTTTGAATTTAAGAAAACATATGAAAATTTCCTCATGACTATCAAAGTCTCAGATATCCAAGGATTTTAATAGACTAGGTTTTATCCCTCCAAAGAAGTAGCCAACCTTTAATTCTGGGGTAATTGAAAAGATAGAGGAATATCATGCAAGTCTAGTGATGTTTTCCTCATACGCCCAATATATTCATCATATTTTTTATTGATGGTAAGGAAATCCCTTTACATTTTTTTCTTGGAGAGTGTGAGGAAAATATTTATTGTTTTTTTTAACTCCTTCCACCCCATTGCTTCAATATATTCTCCATGATTTTTATTCTTGATCAATTTAAACCATTGATTAGATTCTCACTCCATAAAATAAAAAACCATTATAACATTTTCTTTCTCAAAACATTAAAGGATAGAGAAGATCATTTCAATGGATTTGATCCACTATTTTGTGATTAAGGGGTCATATGTTCCATTGAATGTCGGGGGCCTTTGTCTTATAAATGTCTCATAAAGGCCTTTGTATACTCTTGATCTAGGATTCTATTCAAAACCCGAGTCAGCTAAGAGAGTATCATCACAAATTTCTTGATTCCTACTCCCATAAAGCTGGGCATCTCGTTCGGATAGTCATCACATTTCCATTCACATTGGTTGTTTACTTGGTTCCTTCTATTTTCCTCCATTGGGTAGAATAAAGGTAAAATTAGGGATCGATATTTTTAAACTATTAATATCATAAAATTGAATCCAATGAAATTAAATGGATAACTTATAAATGAAATTTATTTCATTAACAATTGAATTTTTGGGCTGCAATTTATATTATCCATGATCTATTTTCTAACATATAATCTTATTGGGATTTTTTGTTCCCTTAATAATGGTTCATAATAATCTTGTAAATTTACCAAATCATAACCCCTAGGAGTGTCAAACCTGATGTATAGAAAGTCCTAATATCGTGCACCAGTTCCCAGTTGAGTCTATTTCAATGCAATGTTTCTGGGTTTTACCCCTATGTATATATGCACTATAGACACATCCACTTATAGTATCTAGAAAGAGATGTCATTTATTGGGAAACACTTAATCTATATTTACTAAAATTTAGGGATTTATTACCATGTTTATTCTAATCCATAAGGATTTATCTAGAATTTTCTAGTCCTAATAAAAAAATAACTAAACTTTCCTTTGATACAAACTACAACAACCATGTTCTTTAATACAAATTAATTCATGATTTATTACATAAGATTACATATAATACAACCCATAAGATCAATAAGTTTAGTGACTTTGGGAATTAGGTACATTAAATAAAAACTTAAAATAGGGAAAAATCATCATTATTGAAAAATTCATTAATGTGCTCAGAATATTCCACCGTACTTAAAACTGTATAGGATAACCTAGGGACATACATAAGAAATGGGTGAGATATAAACCCCAGTAAGAGAATGAGATAAATTATAACATGAATAAGGTAATAAATGTAAGATAATAGGCATATAAATGCGACATAAATAAGGATATAATTATAAACATGAATAATGAATCATGATATAGTATTGTAACATGAAGGCAACATGGAAATATAGAAACAACTTAAAACATGGCATCATAAACATAGGTCAAGGATAACTGCCAAGTAACCATGATGGCAAAAATTCCCATGATATATTAATATTCACTATCTAATACCTTCCATGATATCTCATGAGACTAAAACATTACCCAATACATTGGAGCACTATATAATTCTGGGTGTACCCATCACTTTCATTTCATTCACATGCATATGTGTGCCATATAGTTTAGAAAACATAGAATCACTTTTCATCATATTTTATTCCATGATCAAGGAGTATGGAAAATATTAATATAATTCCCCAGTCAAATAATTATACGTTCATGAAGGAGAAAACCCTTTATAGGATATGGGTATGGATATTCACTACACAATTTTTTGGTATAAGAAATCGCGGTGAAAGTTCAACTACATAACAGGGGTATATAAATATTCAGGGGAGGGATTGCTGATAGTGAAGGGGTATATCATCATTTAAACATAATAAGGGATGTAAGGGGGGATATATAAGAACATATAATGAAATTATTAATTAGATAATAAATAAATAAGATAATGAAGATGTTTGAAGAAAAAGAGAAAGAGATGATCGCTTACCTTGAGAGAGTGATTCCAAAATCTAGGAAGGAACTTCTTGAGAGATTGGGGGAACCTTGGGTGGACTATAGAGAGGGGAGGGAAGAGTAATGATGTGATAAAAAGTTTTTGAGTGAAGATAATGGGGATATTGGGTGGGTTTATATGGGAAATGATTGGATAATTCTTTATTATTTCTCAAACATAGGTTTTTAACTCTATATAATAATGTAATAAAAAAAACCTTCACATGTTTTTCCCATGGTTTCTACAAAATTGGAGTTTTTTTTCATTATTTTATTAGTCCACAAATATTTTTAAAATATTACCCATGATGATGTGAATGTAATTCATGTTCTTAAAGAAATGATTTTAAAACATTAAAAATATATTATAGGTATTAGAGGATTCCTAAAGGCTTTATAAAATTAATCAAATAAACATAAAATTACATAATTTTAAATTTTGAACATATATTTTGCCGTAAATACCATTTATATTAATTACTACATCATTTTTAGGTCATTATGATGTCATAATACACACCCTATATTTATACCATATTTAATTTTTACCCGAAAACTCTACTTTCTTACAAAACTATGAAATAGTCACCATAGAATAATTTCAACATGCTGATTAAAAAATTAATATTTATTTTTTAAAAATAATTTTCTAAAAATATAAATTTTCATTTTTAAAATAGAATAAACATTTATTGATAAATGCAAGGTTTTTTGACAATAAAAGTTTTCAAACCCTTTTAAAAATTACAATTGACTTTATAAAAATTATATGAACATTTATATTTAATATAAATTATTTAATAATAATATTATATTAAAATATTATTTATTTAGAAAATACATTAATTCATCAAAATAAAATTCTTAATTGAATTTTAATATTAATTAAAAATACAATTTGCGTTTTATTATATAGAAATCAAAACCATCTATAATGTAGAAGTAAATATAACCATTATTATATTAAAAATGTAATATAAATATTAGTACTATTAGGGTGTTGATATATATCCCTTTAAAACACCATAAAATGCCTTAAGGGTAAGTTGTGTGATGGTGAGACTTTCATGGGGTAGTTTGGTGTTGATAGTTTGGGATGTGATCTCGATGAGCCTGAACTTCTCCTGTAAATGGTTTCAATCATGATTTAGTTGTTGGATCTAAACATGGGCTTGGTCAATGGAAAATACCAGTGGTAATATCTCCCTTAGAAGCTCTAATAAATGGGATTCATAGGGTATAATTGTACTGGTTGAGGATATCACTTCCTTCTTCTCGGTCAATTGAATTTATCAAAACCCTATATTTATACTAATCATATAATAACTTTTCAATGGCTATATTATCAATGGTAATGACGCATAATGGTCTTTTAAATATGATAGGATATAATAAAATCAAATAAGTGCGTGTGTTTTCTATATCCATCATATATAACAATATATGTTATTAAATTGTAAGAAGAAATTTATTTATAAATGTTTGGGTCATTACAATACAAGTCCAACAAGAAAAATGAAGAACTAAAACTAGAAATAGCTACTCTGTGTGATATATGGGAAATATACAAACATCTCACCACCTACTACCCGTACCTAGGTGACATGAACCCCACTACCTCACTTTAGCACATTGGATTTTCCTACATCAAATGAAAATACAAGGTCTATAAATTCCTAATGGAATGTGTAGTGTGTTAGATAAACAAGCTCAGTAGGATCCAACCTAGGTTTTCCATATAGAATATCTAAACAAAAATCCAAATATGCTAAATTTCAAGAAAACAAGGCATGATCATCATTTTAATAGTTTTATATCAAAACCATGGTAAAAAGTTCCACTTTTTCTATAGTGCCAAAAACTAGATAGGTAAAATGGTTTCAAAGAATTTTTAAAACAACTAGTTTTATTTATTAGAGCACACATATCATATAAAAAATAGTACAAGACAAAGGAAAATATTCAACATTTCTTGGATCATAATAGGCCATGTTTTCTTGACTAATCATATTATAAAAAAGACTAGTGCATACTCAAGTACCTAGGACACAAGGCCTATATAACAGAGGAACAACCCATGAATCAACCCCTATAATGTAAATATAATGTCCCTAGAATTTATGAATCAAGTATTGGGAGTAGAGGAACATCCCCAAAAAGTAAATCATATGACAATACTAATGGATGACACCCAATACTACACCTTCCACCTAAGTACCCCAAGATCCCCACGTGCCACATTTATAAAGTAATTTTTAAAGGGATTATCATATTTTAAAATAAAATTACAAGCAACCCTTTTCATCACAAACATTATTTGAAAACCACATTTTATAATTCATTTCACAAATCTTTGAAAAATAGATTTATTTTACTAAAATGAGTGGGATAACCATATTTTCTAAAAAAACCATTTACACACACAAACAAACAATCACCCCAATTAATTTATAAAACCTTTTAACAAAACAATATATTTCTAGGTTCATCCAACATAGGATAGAGATATAACCTCCTACTTCAAACTTGGGTTACACATCACCCGCAATGGGATCCACACAACAGGAATAGAAAGAAACACAATATAAATTAACGAAGGTTTTAACATTTATTATCACATCTTATAATTGAATTCTATTAGAAAAATGTTTTTAAGTGAGGTTAAGCCAACACATAACTAAGAAATCACATGCAACACACCACAACCAAAACCATAATTGACCTCGAGAAGCTAATCACACAATAAATATAGAAGGGATAGAAGAAGAAAAATCACATGATAAAAAATCATAGAAGAATAGAACAAAATTGTTTTTAATTCCCAAGGATATGTAGATGATAAAATAGAGAAAGAAAAACCCACCAAAGGAGAAGAAACCAACCATTCAGGAGACTAAGGTGCCAAACAGAGGACCTGGAAGGACTAAAACCACCCAACACACCTAGAAGATACATAGGGTTTGAAGGGATAATACCTATTAAATATGATAGGATTTATTTTAGTGATAGATAAAAACTCACTAGGAAGAATGGATTTATGATGTGAATCAATGTTTCATGGTGGGAATCTCCCATATTGCATGTAGTATGAAAAAGGAGTCTCTTTCTTTACAAAATTTGTACTATAATTATTAGAATGAGTCCATTTCATTTCGTGAACATTTTACAGACCTTAAACTTGTATTACATGGATTCTTCCCTAAAAAAACTCACATCATGAATCGAGTTCCCAATGTGAACATGTTCTTGCACCCAGTGCCCAACACATGCCTTATAGAAAACTCCTAATTGTCCCTAAGATCATCCAAAACCAAAGTATAACATATTATACATTAAAAAGAGATAATAAATTAACCATAATATAAAATTCTCCCCAAAATCATAATTTATATCCCTAAAAAGTCATGTGGTAGATGGGTGCTCCAAAAAGAGATGAGGACATTACTCCCTCACCGACGCTTCATGTTCAACGTCTCACAAAAATATAATACGTACTACCAAAACACTTTGATAAATTAAATATACTTCCATTGTAGGTATTGAAAATGATATTCAATGATCTATTCTAATTTCTCCCCAACAAAAACATATACATGCAACTTAATATCGTTCAACTCAGAACATCGGAAGGACCATGATGGTATTTCCTGAGCTGAGATATGGGAGAAATATCATGAAAAACTATAAACTAATCCAGTAATGCCAACTGATAGGAAACCCAAAAAATACTCTTAGTGACATAAAATGGTAATATATATTATAGTAATTTTACCCTATCTATTAATATTACTATGAACAAATATAGAAGAAAATTTAACGAAATCCTAATAAGTAATATAAAACTCCAATGGACGAAGTTGAGACAAACTTACGATTTATTTGGACTATGAGCTATAAATAAGTATCAATATATATCCTGAATCCTTTTCTTTATCTCCAAAATGAAACTTAGTCCCACAAGACATGCCTTACCCACCTCTTACCAACAAATAGGTGATTTATAAGGGTGACCATACAAAGCCTTGAAGGGTGAAATCATGATCGATGACTAGAAAATGCTATTATAAGAAAATTTTCCTAGTGCAAGATAGATATCACAAGATCCATAAGAATACAAGACACATAAATGAAAAATATCCTATAATATCTGAAAAACAAACATAGTCTGATGTCATGTTTGTGGATGGTAAGTTGTACTCAGTCAGACCTGAGTCCCCATAGCCTCTTAGAGATTCTATCAGAATCTGGATGTAAAATAGAGATATTTGTATGATAAAATGTCAAAGGGAACCCCATAAAACGTCATGATATCTTTAATTCACAACCTACCCATATCTTTAAGCTTTTTGGTGTCCCTGATTGGATTAAATTTTCTAATTTAATCAATCAATCAATCACCACAATAAATTGAAATTCTTTCCTCAGGGAGTCTATGGTAATCCAATAAAAAAGGTTATGGGAACATCACCCCTTTTCAAAATTGGAACCAAAATAGGCTAGAGTTGACCATAAGGATTTATATTCTCTTTCTTTATCTACTGATATGTGTAACAATGGGACACATAATAAAAAATATCATGCTTTATACCCATCCACTAGAAACACCATCTCATGTCATAGTATGTATTTATAGTGATAGGGTAAATGACTGAAAAAAACTATAGAAATAAAGAAAAATTGAATTCCTCTTGTAGATGGGACAATAAAACAATCCTTTAAATAGGGGATACTAATATAAGGGATAGTCCAACTAGAATTTATCCCCCACCATAAAATGTTTCCCTAATTTCCTAAATATCATCATACTGCTGTCTACCCTATGGGATAGTATCAAGGAGAGATGATTGTAATGCCCCGACCCTAGCTACCCAGAGTTGGTGCATTACTTCGTAACATTGGCATGACCAGAAAAGATCAAGTCTCGAAAGACCGATTAGTTTAGTAGCGTTGGAAACACTAGATACATTCATAAATGTTACATTACATCATAAAGTGAAAATATACAATTACAAAGTCTCTATAGTCCACACTCATATCCTCTTTTGACTATCCCTGCAGGTCATTCATAAAATACTTCTTCACATCCTGTAAAATATTAAAACATTGAAAGGGGTGAGCTCAGATGCTCAGAAAGGATAACAATATTGCGGAAGCTTTTATAAATAAACATTAACATTTAAGGAAATGTATAACTAAAACAAAAGCCTTTTAAACATGAACGTTAACATAATTTGGCAATAGTAAAATGAGATAATTCCATTTACTTATTCACATGGATATTCTACTGGTCGAATAATCACATGCAATATCAATAACCACTTTCATAATGATGGAATGCATAATGCCAGACTATCATAACCACGTAGCCAAGGCCTCGTGCCAAGAACACAAATATGATTTTTTCATGGCCTCGTTCCAAGACACTAGTTTGTCTCATGAGACCTACCGATGCATCGAGGAGCTATAGAGGGCTCCACCCATCACTTATTAAGTCCAACACATTCCTCATATGAATAGGTTTAAACATATCATAAACCATAACATAATTGTATCACATAAAACATGCATAAATGAAACATAACATTTCCAAATTTCAATCACAAGATATCAATACAACACATTGATGTAATAAAAATACTTTCAAAACCATTTTCAATACCAAAATTATAGAAAATTAAAACTTGGTATTTATTTTTCATTTTAAAAATTTATGGCTTGTAGAGGAAGCTGAAACTCAAATAATGGTCACGATGGCAGAGAAGTCGTTGTCGCCGCATACGTATGACAAAAACATTCCCTTTTTCCATTTATTAAAACACTTCATATAAAAAAAGATTCTTTTTGGATAAATGTAAAAGTCAAAGGGGTTTATACACCGTATAAAAGAAAGTTGTGTATAAAACCAAATATTCCTCAATGAAAGAAGATTGAGACGAAGTCCTTAAAAAGATCATTTTTAAAATAAAATAGATCTATTATGTGTATTCACTATAAGTACACATAAATAAAGTACAAATACAAGATAAGACATAATAATATCATGACATAATTTGAAAGTAGGAGATTAACCCAAAGAATGGAAATTGGGTTAAGAAGTTCCCTTACCTCGTGTCCGACTTGACTCGATCGTTCTTTAACCTCATGAATAATAAACTAGAGTTAATTTCTATTTAATTAATAACCTTTTTCATGTTCATTATTCCTTTTATATAACTTATTACCATGTTATGAACATTATGTAATTATTTAAGTTAATAACGGTCATTTTGTCGATCTTAGGTACTTGAGTCAAAAATAAACTTCTTATAATTACAAGTTGGTCATGTGGTGAAATATCCATTATATCCTAAATTATATTCATGATTTAGATATCATATATCTCATATATATCCAGTATATACATGCATTTATAATATTCCATAACGTTTAGAGGTAAGAAACGAAATGCACCGTTCATGGAGACGGTAAGCCATACGTACGCATGAACACTACTTTCAATTCTATTTCATATTTAATGGAATGAAGTTATAATTATATAAAGGCATAATATAATTCCAGTCTAATATAATGTATAATACCATTTACTCCATCCTTTATACATCCCACATATGGCATTAACGATTCAAATCACTTTGAGGGGGCAGTAGTCCGCACTTCCTAAAATGAAATTATCGCGTTTACCCATAATGGAAATCATAAAGTATGCCACAAATGAGAAATAAAGAAGTATAAGGAAAACATAAACATAATAAATATATCATATATGAAAATATTGTCATCAAAATGTCCACCATTAGAGGTGTTATATGAGTGTTGAACAATCATC
This sequence comes from Viscum album, assembly GCA_963277665.1. NCBI lineage: Eukaryota > Viridiplantae > Streptophyta > Magnoliopsida > Santalales > Viscaceae > Viscum > Viscum album. Next base: position 1,017,234,908 of record OY728120.1, on the reverse strand, counting down.
ATTTTGTGAGGCAAAAATTCGCCATCCACAGAAACGGTATGTTCTTTAACCATTAGATGTAGGTGTGTGTAAGTGTAGCTCAAATAATTATTATAACAACATCCTAGTATATTTATGATACTGGTGTTGTTACAAATTAAATGAATAAAAAGAGTTTAGGGGGTTGGATAAGCAAAATAAAACAAAATAACATAAGAGAAGACATTACCTTAAAACCGTGTAACTTTTTCTTTATTTGATCCAAAGGCTTCCTTGGGAGGATTTCTGCCCAAAGTGAGGCTTCTAGGAGTAAGGGAGGGAATTTGGGAGAGTATTTGGGTAGAGGTTGGCCGAGCCAAATGTCTTGAATGTGTGAATAAGGTGGTAGTGGTGGGGGCCTTTTATAAGTGGAGAGGAGGGGCACTCTTGAAAAGTAATAAAATTTTACTATATTATACAATGATTTTCAGATTCTAAAGGTCCCACACTTATATAATTCTAGGATAATGTGATAAGGGTTCCAAATATTCTCATCCAATAATCTTTGGACAAGTGTAATGCTTAGATTTTACATTATCCTTCCATTTTATTAAAATTGTTAATTAATGTGGTAATCACTACATCATCATGGTGTCATAAATAATTTAATTTATTTAATGTCTAAAAATTATAACAAAAATATCATTATATAGAAAATCTATTTAGATTTCTAATGAATATTTATAGTCAAAAATATGACTTGTATAACCCCATTTAATTTTTTTTTATTAAAACAAATCTTATTTGTGACATTTTTATTTTAACATTAAATAAAAAGTTATTTATGTCATTTTCCTACCAAAGCGGCTCCATGGGGTCCCCAAGTTGACCCATGGATTGTCTTGGTCGGCCATGACACATCCAATAGGGGTAGGACAAGTGTAAAGGTCATTCAATATTTTTATAATACATTTTTTACCTTAAATTTCACTAATTACCTTTACCGCGATTAATTAAACTTAAAAGTTACTATTCACCAAAAAATTATTTTAATCCCATTGAACCACATTTTACTTCCTAATGAAAACCATGTATGTCGGATTTTTGAAAATCAAATCACAGAAGTGGTAATATTTCAATTAATTGAAAAATCAGTTATTTAACTACCACTTAGTGGTTTCACTATTCATCAAAAATTGAAGTTTTTCAGAACAATGCCAAAATTTTACCCTAAGCTATAATTGATATTCCGAATTCAAAAATGATGTCTATTTTATGAAATTACAAACATATAAGTTGCATTAATTAATTTTATAATTAATTCCGGCTGTCACAACAAATATCGTGTTTCTAAGAAACAATATATATCAAAAGATTGACAATTGTTTATGTCCAATTTCAAAATGAAATTAATTCTAATGAACACCATTGGATAAAATGGTTAAAATATATTCTAATTATACTTTAAAACCACTCAATAGTATAATTTATCACTATAAATTATTTTGATTAAAAAATTTGTTTTATGTATTTTTCACTATTCATAAAAATTTGGAAGTTCTTAGAAAATTACAAAAAATTCAACATTGGCTAATTTCGACATTCCGAATCCAAAAATGAAGTCCATTTTGAAATATAAAATATATATAATTTCAAAAGGTGGGTATTACTATTCATAATGGCTATTTTGATTAGTCGCGGTGTGTTAGAATCTCGAACTTGCGTGCAATGCAAGCTATTGCATTATTGAAAGAGAAGTGTATCGTGGAAGCTAGGGGTGTTACATTCTCCCCTCCTTCAATAAATTGGGTCCTCGCAATTTGAAATTTTTATTTGAAAATAAAAGGTTGAAAATAGAAAATACCTTTGTGGAAAACCCACATCGGAAATAAGGTTAATAAAATTTAGCCTTAATAAGAGGGAAAGGGAAATGAAAAAGTCACCACACAATTATGATCTCGATTAGGAGAACATTGGTGGCAATTAGAGACATATAATTGGAGGAAAAATGTAAATATTTGTAGGGAGTGATTGAGGTCATCAATCACAAACAAGTGTCAAATTGAGGGCCTCAAAGCCTTCAATCTATGTTGATTTAAAATATCATCAGTTCAACAAGACATAAGGTATTAGGATAACACATTTTTTTGTTTTAATATCCCTTTACTAAAGTTTAAGAATTAATTTATTCATAGAATAAGATATAGGTATATATATATATTTATGCTTGACAAGTAGAGTTTCAACCGTCAACTAATTTCTACCACAAACTCATCTTTCACTCAAAAAGATAATAGAACTCAAAAATATTATATTTATCCTAATCGTACAAGGTTCAAAATATTAACACATACCATTTAGATTACGAAAACTATTTTGTAATAACTAGGGACTTCCTGTATGCTAGTGGTAGGTCATAAAGGCCTGTCGCAATATGGTTGTGGGTTCGATTCCTGCAGCTTTGTCTGAAGCGACGGGTTATCGCCCAACCTGAAGGTTGTCCTTTTTCTAAAACTATTATAATATTCCAAAAATAATATTCAGAAATGTTTTAACCTTAAACATTTCTATCCAAGGTTCAACTTTATCCATTCCAACCTTTATAGTTCTCCAAAATACTTTTGACCAACTCACAGTCCAAATTTTATGAGGAAGGTAAACATAACGAAGATCCTTTTTTCGTGTAACAACATGTGAACACCTTCATCATGTATTCTTTTAAAACACTACAACATCCTGAATTACCATGATCCCTTATTCCTTATAGGATACTAGATATACTCCTTCTGTCCAAAAATGTATACAAATCATCAATCAGTTTCAAGGAAGTTAAGAATATCCAATATAATTTATCCAAATAAATCATGTCTTATTCCAAAATCCCTATATCGGTATCAGAACCATATTATGATTTATCTTTCTCTCAACCATATATTTTCCAAAAATTTATCCTACTGTGGAGCCACTTTTCTTGGTTCCACACAATCTCAAGTCCTTGATGAAATAGTACTGCAGTACAATACTTATATACTCCATAATTATTATAACCAGTACATCATTGATACAAAACTCAAATTACAAAATTCTTTAATAACAACATAAGAACTCTAATTATTCCTCCTCATCTGTGGTAGTATCATAACTTGATTATTATCCAATAACATCATTTGGGGCATACTCTGATGATTTGGACATTGGTTTGAGTAGTGTCCCCACTCCATGCAGATGAAGCATTGTACATTTGAAACCTTTTTCTTACCCTCGCAGTCATGCACTTTGTGTCCTTTTTCTCCACACGTATAACAAACTCCCATTCCCTTCAGGCAAGTTACAAGGTGTTTCTTCCCACAGTTATCACATATTGGAAAATTCTTTTTTCCCTCGTCCCTTTATCCATCATTCTCTCTTCCATCCTTTTCTTATCTTTCTTCCCTTCAAAGCCATAAGACTCAGAGAATTCTTTACTTATCTTATTAACACATGATACTATTTATTGATATGTTGAGAACACATGGGAGAATATTTCCCTTCTACATGTTGGCTTAATACTGTGAAATATATGATCCTTCTTACGATTTGGATCATACGTATTGCTGGAGTACACATTCCTTCCACTGGGCACCATTTCTATACAATGGCATAATCTAGATTAGTTTATGAATAAAAATACATAATTCCATACTTTTAAAATACTTAACATAAATTGAACTATTTATGGATATAATCCATAATCATAAGAATGTTTTCTTTGAGAAAGTATATACTCATAAACCTTCATAGTGGTTTGTAAAGAAAATGAGAATTATCCTAAGCATATCCCCCGGGAGTGTCGTAACCAAGAGTGAAGCAAGGCCGGTTGTCGTGCACTAGTTCTCATTCGAGTCTAGCTCAAAGCGGTGTTTTCAAGTTTTAACCCATGGTACATCTATGCCAGAGCCGCCTCTACCTGCTCGTATCCAGATAGGGATGTATTGCTCGGAAAACTCACAAAATCTCTACAACAACAAAATTCTAGGAAGTTCCTCTATACTAATCCTCAAATTCTATCTTTGGGCTATGTGATATAATTAGAGTTTATATAAATCTAGCTTCCAAGGTTAGTACTAAACTACCTCTGATACCAACTGCAACGCCCCGACCCCAGCTACCCAGAGTCGGTGCATTACTTTGTAACATTGGCATGATCACAAAAGATCAAGTCTCAAAAGACCGATTAGTTTAGTAGCCTTGGAAACATTAGATACATTCATAAATGTTACATTACATAATAAAGTGAAAATCTACAATAACAAAGTCTCCATAGTCCACACTCATATCCTCTTCTGACTATCCATGCAGGTCATTCATAAAATACTTCTTCACATCCTGGAAAATATTAAAACATTGAAAGGGGTGAGCTCAGATGCTCAGTAAGGATAACAATATTGCGGAAGCATTCATAAATAAACATTAACATTTAAGGCAATGTATAACTAAAACAAAATCCTTTTAAACATGAACTTCAACATAATATGGCAAAAGTAAAATGAGATAATTCCATTTACTTATTCACATGGATATTCTACTGGTCGAATAATCACATGCAATATCAATAACCACTTTCATAATGATGGAATGCATAATGCCAGACTATCATAACCACGTAGCCAAGGCCTCGTGCCAAGACCACAAATAAGATTTTGTCAAGGCCTCGTGCCAAGACACTAGTTTCTCTCATGAGACCTACCAATGCATCAAGGAGCTATATCGGGCTCCACCCGTCACTTATTAAGTCCAATACATTCCTCATATGAATAGGTTTAAACATATCATAAACCATAACATAATTGTATCACATAAAACATGCATAAAGGAAACATAAAATTTCCACATTTCAATCACAAGATATCAATACAACACATTGATGTAATAAGAACACTTTCAAAACCATTTTCAATACCAAAATTAAAGAAAATTAAAACTTTGTTTTTATTTTTCATTTTAAAAATTTATGGCTTGTAGAGGAAGCCGAAACTCAAATAATGGTCACAACGGAGGAGAAGTCGTTGTCGCAGCATACGTACGACAAAAACATTCCCTTTTGTCATTTAGTAAAACGCTTCGTATAAAAAAAGATTCTTTTTAGATAAACGTAAATGTCAAATGGGTTTATACACCGTATAAAAGAAAGTTGTGTATAAAACCAAATATGCCTCAATGAAAGGAGACTGAGACGAAGTCCTTAAAAAGATAATTTTTAAAATAATATATATCTATTATGTGTATTCACTATAAGTACACATAATGAAAGTACAAATACAAGATAAGACATAATAATATCATGACATAATTTGAAAGTATGAGATTAACCCAAAGAATGGAAATTGGGTTAAGAAGTTCCCTTACCTCGTGTCCGACTTGACTTGATCATTCTTTAACCTCCTGAATAATAAACTATAGTTAATTTCTATTTACATAAGAACCTTTTTCATGTTCATTATTCCTTTTATATCACTTATTACCATGTTATGAACATTATGTAATTATTGAAGTTAATAACGGTCATTTTTTCGATCTTAGGTACTTGAGTCAAAAATAAACTTCTTATAATTACAAGTTAATCATGTGGATAAATATCCATTATATCCTGAATTATAATCATGATTTAGATATCATATATCTCATATATATCCATTATATACATGCATTTATAATATTCCATAACGTTTAGAGGTAAGAAACGAAATGCACCGTTCATGGAGACGGTAAGCCATACGTACGAATGAATGCTACTTTCATTTCTATTTCATATTTAATGGAAAGAATTTATAATTATATAAATTTATAATATAATTCCAGTATAATATAATGTATAATACCATTTACTCCATCCTTTATACATCCCACATATGGCATTAACGATTCAAATCACTTTGAGGGGGCGGTAGTCTGCACTTCCTAAAATGAAATTATCGCGTTTACCCATAATGGAAATCATAAATTATGACACAAATGAGAAATAAAGAAGCATAAGGAAACCATAAAAATAATACATATATCATATATGAAAATAGTTACATCATAATGGCCACCATTAGAGGTGTTATATGAGTGTTGAACAATCATCGTTTCGTGAGGCAGAAATTCTCCATCCACAGAAACAATATGTTCTTTAACCATTAGATGTAGGTGTGTGTTCTTATAAAAACATCCTAGTATATTTAGGATACTGTTGTTGTTACAAATTAAATGAATAAAAATAGTTTAGGGGGTTGGATAAGCAAAATAAAACAAAATAACATAAGAGAAGACATTACCTTAAAATCGGGTAACTTTTTTTTTATTTGAGCCAAAAGCTTCCTTGGGAAGAGTTCCGCCCAAAGTGAGGCTTCTAGGAGTAAGGGAGGGAAGCTGGTAGAGTATTTGGGCAGAGATTGGCCGAGCCAAATGGCTTGAATGTGTGAATAAGGTGGTAGTGGTGGGGGCCTTTTATAAGTGGAGAGGAGGGGCACTCTTGGAAAGTAATAAAATGTTACTTTATTATACAATGATTTTAGGATTCTAAAGGTCCCAAACTTATATAATTCGAGGATAAGGTGATAAGGGTTCAAAATATTCTCTTCTAATAGGATTTGGACAAGTTTAATGCTTAGAATTTACATTATCCTTCCATTTTATTAAAATTGTTAATTAATGAGGTAATCGCTGCATCATCATGGTGTCATAAATAATTTAATTTATTTAATGTCTAAAAATTATAAAAAAATATCATTATGTATAAAATATTTTTATCTTTCTAATGAATATTTATAGTCAAAAATATGACTTTTATAACCCCATTTAAAAATTGTTTTAGTAAAACAAATCTTGTTTGTGACATTTTTATTTTAACATTAAATAAAAAGTTATTTATGTCATTTTCCTACCAAAGTGGCTCCATGGGGTCCCCATGTTGACCCATGGATTGTCTTGATCTTCCATGACACATCCAATAGGTGTAGGACAAGTGTAAAGGTCATTCAATATTTTTATAATACAATTTTTACCTTAAATTTCACTAATTACCTTTAATCGCGATTAATTAAACTTAAAAGTTACTATTCACCAAAAAAATTATTTTAATCCCATTGAACCACATTTTACTTATAATTACAACCATTTATGTCGGATTTTTGAAAATCAAATCACAGAAGTGGTAATATTTCATTTAAATGAAAAACCAGTTATTTAACTACCACTTAGTGGTTTCACTATTCATCAAAAATTGAAGTTTTTCAGAACAATACCAAAATTTCACCCTAAGCTATAATTGATATTCCGAATTCAAAAATGGTGTCTATTTTATGAAATTCCAAACATATAAGTTGCATTAATTAATTTTATAATTAATTCCTACTGTCACAACAAATAGCGTGATTTTAAGAAACAATATATATCAAAAGATTGACAATTGTTTATGTCCAATTTCAAAATGATTTAAATTCTAATGAAAACCATTGGATAAAATGGTAAAAACATATTCTAATTATACATTAAGACCAATCAATAGTATAATTTATCGCTATAAATTATTTTGATTAAAAAATTTGTTCTAAGTATTTTTCACTATTCATAAAAATTTGGAAGTTCTCAGAAAATTACAAAAAATTTAACATAGGATAATTTCGATATTTTGAATCCAAAAATGAAGTCCATTTTAAAATATAAAATATATATAATTTCAAAAGGTGGGTATTACTATTCATAATGGCAATTTTTATTAGTCACGGTGTGTTAGAATCCCGAACTTGCGTGCAATGCAAACTATTGCATTATTGAAAGAGAAGCGTATCGTGGAAGCTCGGGGTGTTACAATGATAATAACTGAACACTAGTCAGAACCATACATGAAACATCCTCCATTTAATCTTGATTAAACTAAGTAAATATTACCAAAGGGTTCCACTCTCCCTTAAATTCTAAAAAATCCTATAGTGGTACTTTCTCACTGATGGCATAAAAAACATCCCCTTCCTCGGGGTGTATTTGATGTTGAAATCAAATATCTAATGGAATTACAGCCATAATTTTCATATAATATTCATGTACTTTTGATAAATGATATATCTAAAACTCTTATAATCAAAATATACCATAAAACTCTCTACAAAATATAGTGCCACCAATACTTAAGTGCCTGAATAACTGAGGAAATCTCAGAATCCTGAGTGGGGTAGTTTTTCTCATGTGGCCAAAGATGATATGATACATAGGCCACAACACTGTCATCCTATATAAATAAACAACCCATTATATTACCAAGATCATAATCATTTGCCACATACCCATTATAGAGATTAGGTAATATTGGAATTAGAGATGATATCATAAGCTACTCCAATTCCTCAAAGAATTCTAACACCTAACATCCTAATTGAATCTCACCCCCATTCTTGGTAAGAGTATTCATGGGTGATTTAAACTTTAAGAATTCCTTGAATAACCACTAACAATATATTCGAAGACCTACTAAGCTCTATGTCTCAATGATGTTTCATGGCTCATCCCGTGACAAGAAATCCTTTACATTATTAGGATCGATAGATAATCCATGTTAAAAAATCATGTTCCACAATAATTTGACTCACTGGATCCATAATTTTAATATCAAAAGTTTCCCATAAATGTGGGGACTCCATAGGATCTCTAACACCTTATTTAGATAGTTCTCATGATCATTCTCAGATCACAAATAGACTATAATATCTTCCTTGAATACAGTGGAAAAGGTGTTGTGATACTAATGAAATTTCTAGTTAATCAAATCCATAAAAACTAAAGGAGAGTTAGTTAGAACAAAAAGAATCACAAGATATTCATAATGGATATACCTTATCCTAAAATAAGCCTTTTTAATATCAGAATCATGAACTTTGAGTTGATTATAACCTTGTCAGAGATTGAATTTCCAAGACCACTTCATCCCATTGAACAGATAAAAAAATCATCCACATGGGGAAAATGGTCCTTATTATTAACCATCACCCAATTTAACTTTTGATAGACTATTAATAAATTAATTAAACCATCAAACTTCTTGGATAAGATAATGGGGATACCCATGGTGAAACACTAGGGAGAACACAACCTTTCTCCATCAGATCATCAAACAATATCTTGATCTCTTTCAACTCAGTTAGTTCCATGTGATAAGAGTGTGTAGAAATTGGATGAGTACCTAGAACTAGATCAATCATAAAATCCAACCCTATTTCTATATAAATAATAGAGAAGTCGTATGGGATGACATCAAAGAAGTCCCAAACAACCAAGGGAAGATATACAATAGAAGAAACATCCTTAGGATCAACTTCAGTGGTAGAAAATAGAACCCTGATATCTAGGTGGGAATGTCTTGTACGAACGAACATCATATCCCACTCTCCCTAAAATAAATGAGATCTACATCAAAAGTATATAATAAAACATAATAATGATAATATTCAATCTCAACTCAATGAGAAACTAGCCACCCCACCCCGATGATGAAATCAAATTGATCTAGATTGAGAACTTCGAAATCCAAAAACAATTACGCGCCCTCTATTGATAAAGAAGAAGATATACATTAAAAACCCCTCTCTTTACTATTTACAAGAGGCATTTCTAGATCTATAATAAAGGAAATGATATTCATTGTAAGTTTCATCACATTAACAAAATATTTAGATATAAATGAGTGTGAGGAACCTATATCAAAGATAGAAGTTTCTATAAAAGATGCGACAAAGATGTTACCTCTTACTATAACCGGGTCTATATTAACCTTTACTGAAAAATCATCTACAATGTGAATTTTATTCACTCTTGAGGTTTATGGTAAAACCCCTGTTGACTTTGAATCATCAGACTATGCTATAGTGGCCTTTGGATATGAGGATCCCTGACCATAACAGGGCATAAACATAACCTAGAAGAACCTATGTAGATGGCCATGGAGGCCACAAACATTTAATATCTTCACCGGTGCGATACAAGTTCATATAGTGTGACCTACCTTTCCATATTGATATAAAGTCATGGGAACACTAATGGCTATTGCTGATGGTGCAGAGAGAGGCCATTTCTAATACCTACCTTCACCATACTTACGATTATCATGAAACTTCCTCTTCTCACCTTGAATGACATTTAAACTGCCAATGGGTGGAAGAGAAGGTTCATAGTATCAAATATTTCCCATCATATCTATTTTAGCCATTATATCCTAATCAACCATGTCAGCATTGGTGGTCAAATTCATCATATATACCTATGATTGAATGTCTAGTCACAAAACTTATTGGTATTTCTAAGCACTCATATTATCATTCATCACCACCTCTAGAGAAAAAAACCATCCCCATAAAATGGTTGGTATATCCCAACACTGAATTCTCTCCCTAGTGAGAATAGGAGAAATCTAGAGACTTTTCTATCATCCATGACTCTGGAAAGAGTTGATGAAATAATATTGTCTTGAAACCCTACCAATACAAACCCACTAGTCAATTTTAATTCACTAAGGAATCCCACCATCGCTTGTTGGGAACCTCAAATATTAATGTTGTGAACTTCACTTTGGTAGCCTCATGTGTATCTATGAATTCAATGACCTAATGGATCTTTTATAGATATTCCTCCACATCTCAGGGTTTATTAATACCCTTAAAGGATGGGAGATTATCACCTAATAACTCTTGAGATCGATCCCTACCTCTAGCTCCTAGATACACCTCAATAAATTGGTTTGAGAATCACAATATATTTTGGTCTATAGTACAAAAAACCTAGAAAATATCCTATATAAGATTATAATACAAGGGAGGATTATAGTTAGGTTTATCTCTCATTATACCCTCTCCTAGAACCTATAGAAGATATCTTATAGGATTGTTACCACACACTGGAAATATAATAAAATGATCAAAAAAATAGGATAATCTCAGTTTAAAACAAAAAACTGTAAGAGATAGCCAAGCATTCTACAAAACATGCCAATCAAGTCCCAAAATTCCTATATTATTTTTACCAGATGTTCCAATACAATAATAAACCTCGTTTAATACTAAATTGAAATTAACTAACTTGAGATACCCTCCAAAACTGGTAATCAAACTAATCTACTACTGATTCAATGGGCATTCTTGATCCCCATGGGCTGGAGACTCACACTCAGGAATCAAAAAATAAATTGGGGGAATGATTTATACTGACATGAAATGAGAAACATGGAATAATATTAAGTGCATAAGGATAAATAGAAAATAATATATGTAATAAACAAATAAAAACAAGGAAATGATACAACCTAATATCCAAATAAAACCAAAGGTATATGTCCAAAAACCAAGAGGGAAAACCAAAACCTAGAAATTGTTACTCTATGTGATATGTGGGAAATTTACCACTATCTCACCACCTACAACCAATAAACAATAGATATAAACCCCATAGACTCATTGTATCACCTTGAATTTTCCTACATAAAAATACAATACAAGGTCTATAAATCCCCAAGCGAATGTGTAGGGTGTGAGGTAAATAGGCTTAGTAGGATCCCACATAGTGGTTATATATCCAATATCTACAAAAAATCCAAATATGTTCAATTTTAAGAAAATAAGGATTGATCAGTAGTCAAATAGTTTTATATCAAAATCATTGTAAAAAGTTCCTATTTTCAATAGTTCAAAAAATAATCATGGTAAAATAGTTTCAAAGAATAATAAAAAAACTAGTTTCATTTATCAGAGAATTGATATCAAATACATAATAGTACAGTCCAAATCACATTGATCAATATTCCAAGGATCACAATAGGATAGGGCTAGCTAGACCACTAGGACCATCTACAAGACAAGTGCACACTCAAGTCTCTAAGACACAATGCCTAGGGAATATAGAAACAACAAATGAATGGACCCCCTATAATGTCAATATTAGGTCTATAAAACTTATTCATCAAATCCAGAGAGAATAAGAACACCTATGAAAGTGAAACTCCCAATCATACTAATAGATGAGTCTCAATATTAAACCTTCCACCTAAGTACCCAAGGATTCCATGTGTTATATTTATCAAGTTATTTATAAAGGGATTATCAAATTTCACAATACATTTACAAACAAACCTCTTGTGTTACTTTTAGGCGGCATGGGGATCAATGCATGGATTTGAGTGTATTTTGAATTTTGAACATGGCTTTGGGGTTTTTTTAATTTTGAATTTTTAAATATGGGTGTTGTTTTTTAATGATCGAATGTGCATTTACTTCTAAACTATAAAGAGAATTTTAGAAAATTTAAAAAAAATGGATTTTGAAGAAGGGATATAAAAAGAATCATCACATGATAAAAAATATAAAAAAAATTCCCAATAATATCAAAAAAACCCAGAGAGACATAGAAAATAGAAGAGATAATGAAACACTCACCAAAGGAGAAGCAACTAACCATGCTAAAGACCAAGGTTCCAAATGAAGGAACCTGAATGGAATGAAACCACCCAACTCACCTAAAAAGAGACTCAAAGTTAAAATGGGAGAGAACCTATCAAATGAGAGAGTCTTTAGGTGAGTGGAAGATAAAAACCTATTGGGAAGAATGGATTTATGGTGTGAATCAGTGATTCATGACATGAACTTCCCAGCATCAACTCATGACTCGACACAGATTGGGGGAAAATCAAAGAACATACAAAGAATATGAAATTATGGAATATTATATTTTAAGAAAATAGTTAATTCAATGACAATAAGAATGAGTAATTGAAAAAAAGGAATTTATTACTCACTAATTAGGATCCAACGAGACCGATGATGCTTGATTCGGTTATCAGATGAGGAAGATGGATCAAAAGATACCTTTTTAGATTCAAGGGGGAGATATCAATGTGTTGCTTCAAATTTTAAATAATAAAGAGGAATTAGGTTTAAATTATAATTATTTTAAGGGTAACTTTGAAATTTTACCTAAATTATAGTGGCGTATGGTTTTTCCACATGGATGACCAAACTGTATGCCAACAACGCACCCTTTGATCTATGGAAGGGGCACACTACTAGAAAATGGGCCTATACCCATGGTTTTTCAAGAAACCATGGGTATAGGGTACCCCTATAACAACGGTTTTAGAGAACTGTAGGTATAGGGATAATATGGGGACCTATACCCATGGTTTTGGAAAACCGTGGGTATAGGTCATATATACCCACCGTTTTTTCACAAAACCATGGGTATAGATTTTTTTTAAATACCTATACCCATGGTTTGTAAAAACCGTGGGTATAGGTGTTTTTTTACAAGACATATACCCATAGTTTTGGTCAAACCGTGGGTATAGGGTTTTTTCGGAAGACCTATACCCATATTTTTTCCAAACCGTGGGCATTGGGGGTTCTATTTTGAAGACCTATACCCAAGGTTTGGCCAAACTGTGGGTATAACTTTACCAAAAGAAAAAAAATCATGCGGGACAACAAAAATATTTGGCGGGAACATGGTTCGGATTAATATAATTAAATAGACCCACATAAATATACAAATAATATCTGCAGGTTAGTTGGTCGGGTAGTCCCTGTTGTTGAAGGCGGTCCCTTTTTCGAATCTCGGCAATTTTTTTTCTATTAAATGAGTTATAATTAATATAAGTAAACAACTGTATCCTTATATGCACAAAATTTCCACAGCTCAGTTGGTCTGGTGACCTATTCTCCTCTAACCAATCCCGGGTTCGATTCTCGGGGTCTTAAATTTTAGATAAGTAGATATATTAATATATTTATATAAATGTATACATATATATTTAGCGTGAGGCTGGATCAGTAGTTTAAAGAGTGCTAAAATCCTACGGGGCATCTTGTGTTCGAATCACATCATCCCTGTTTTTTAAAATAAATGCTTACAGTTGATCAGAGAGGGCAGCAGTCCAGTGGGGGGGGGGGGGGTGTGGTCGGCGGCGTGTTCGAATCCGAGCAACCCCTTTTTTTAAAAAAATGCTTCTCGTTATATTAATATATTTATATAAATATATGTATATATATCAAACATGTGATTGGCTCGGTTGGTTAGAGAGGGCGGTAGCCCTGCTGGTGGTCATGTGTTCAAATCCTAGCGGTTTTGTTTTTTCAAAATAAATCCTTATGGTTTGAAAACTGTGGGGGAAGTGTGTGACATGCTATACAACATGTTGCCAAAATGAGACACCCCTATACCCACGGTTCTTCCAAACTGTGGGTATAGGTGAGGACCTCTATTGCGACGCCTTTCCAGCCCACAGTTCCCAAAACCGTGGTTATAGGTTATACCCACAGTTTTGGGGGCTATACCCACAGTTTTGAACCGTGGGTATAGGTCGTCTTTCCAGTAGTGGCACCCCACACAGTTAGTGAAAATGGTTTGACTAACCATACACAAACCATGTGAAACTACATTATCAAAAGTCTATATTTTTTTGTATGACTGTACACCACAAATCGCAAGTTTTTTCTAACTGTGAAGCCTGTATAACTCTGTTATCCATCCTTACATGGTTATAAGTAACCATGTTCCCTACCATTAATGGTTTCTAATAACCATGCATGTGGCCTATTTTACCAATAAGCTGGGTTTCGGTCTCTGAACAAGCCCCAGAAACCCCCAATTCACCTATAACCTTATATGGTATTCACATTAGGCCAAAATTAAGTATTTAAACTGAAAGAAAAATGATTTGTACCTTGTCTGAAAACCCAAGTTCTTACAATCTCACCCCTTAAAACAATACATCCCATAATTTCCCTATCAAGGGTTGTCAATATTTGTCTGAGAACAACTCTGGCCACCGAGCACATACGACAAACTCCCGCTCCCAAGTCACATCCTATAAACAGGCATGCTTCACTAGCACCCATACTAGAGGAACTGACTAGACTTATATAAAATTTATTCTCCTATCAATGATACAAATCATATGCTACTCAAAGGATGCATCTACCTGTAACTCACCTCCTTGGGCTAAAAATCATGAGACGAGACCGAATGATAACGGTGAAACAATTATATGTGGAAGGTGCCGTGAATGGATCAATACCACTAAGTTAAAAATAATAGATAGGCTATCAGACATAATCTACCCAGAATCTCGAACAACCTGACATATCATGGTGAAAGCTTACCCTATCTCATGATCTGTCTGTGTCCTGGCATTGGTGAAGCATGTAAAAAGACCTGATCCCTAAACTCAAACTCTAGAGGCCATTTTCAATGATCAACATAAGATTTATATCAAGACTATGTAGTATCCATACAATTTCTGATCAACTGGACCTGCTTTGTGATCTCTTGAATAAGATGAGGTCCAAACATAGATGCCTCTACTACCTCTAACCCACATTGGGTTGATCGAAATGGAATATCGTATAAAGCCTTATAAGGCTTCATCTTTATAGTAGTCTGAAATCTATTAATATAGGTGAATTCTAATAGGGGTATGTTCCTCTACCAAGATCCCCCAAAATCCAATATGCATGATCACAATATATCCTCAAGCACCTATATCATACACTTGGACTAGCCATCTGTCTGAGAGTGGTATTCTGTGCTCAGAAGCACTTGCATACTAAATATCCTCTACAATCTATGCTAGAAATGTGATTTAAAATGATAATCCCTATCTGAAATGATACAACATGGGACCCTATGGAGGTATAAAATATCATTAATATAAAACCTTCTAAGCTCATCCACACTGATGGTCTCTATGATTAGTAAGAAATGTGAAACCTTAGTGAGAATTTCAACAAAAACGAATATAACATTGCTATCTTTAAGAGACCTCAATAAATCGGTCACAAAATCCATTGTTAAATCATCCCATTTACACTCGGGAATAGGTAACTAATGTAATATCTTGGCTGTTTGCTGATGTTCCACCTTCACCTACTGACAAGTAGAACATCTCGTAACAAAACTAGAAAGCTCTTGCTTCATAACCCACCACTAGTACTGATGGTGCAAGTCACTATTCATCTTGGTGACATAAGGATGTACTACCCAATATGAGGCATGAAACTCCTGAATTAAATCCTCACAAATGTACATTGTAACCTAAACACAACAATGGGTACATAAGATATCATCCTCACCCGTAGTCCAACTTGGAGGTGGGTCCTCACCCGCTACACTTTCCCGTAGGACTAGGACCTCTGAATCTAAAAGATATCTAATTCTAAATCTATTTAGAAGTGTAGAGGCTATGGATAGGGATGAAAGAAACGTTTACCCTTGGCTGTCCTTCACCTCCAAGTGTATCTTAGAGAAAAAATCCATACGCTTCCACTCTCCACTGGATTCCTGAACTATTTTTATTCAAATAATCCCCATCAGTGCATCATCAAATTTATTTCCTTTACAAATAATTTAAGAAATCTCAATGTTAAAATACTATAGGTATTCAACCCACCTTCACTACGTCAGATTCAGATCATGCTATGTAAATATATACTTGAGGATTTTTTGGGTCTGTGTACACTACAAAATACTATCCTAGTAAGTAATGTATCCAATAGTGAAAATCATTAACAACTATAGATAACTCAAGATTGTGTGTCAGGTAGTTACTCTCATGTAACCTTAGCTGCCAATATCTATATTACAAAACTCTATACCCCTAAATAATCACTACTCTAAGAACCATATCTGATATTTCACAATACACATTGTAGCTCCTGCCCTGCTCTATCAGTACTAGGAATGGTATTGAAGAAAATCTACCTTTTAGATTATGAAAGGATGTCTAATAGGTATCTAACCACAAAAATTTAACACCCTTCTTATTCAAGCCTATTAGTGGTGCTTCTAAGCATGAGAAGTCATTTATGAAATGTCTATAATATCCATCCATCCCTAACAAACTCCATATTTCAAATAGGTTCCTGGGATGATCCCATGAAACTACAGATCTCACCTTCTCTAGGTTAATTGATACTCCTGCCTCTGAGATAATATGACCCAAGAAGTGAATTTGATCCATACAAAAGTGGAACATTGTGAGATTAGAATATAACTGATTCTCTCTTAGTATATCCAAAACTATATCAAGATGTTTGGCATGGTCATGTAAATTGTGATAATACACCATGATATTGTCCACAAAACCACCACAAATGATTCTAGATAAGGATGGAAAAACTAGTTCATCAGCACCCAAAAAAACTATTGGGGAATTTCTAAGACCACACAACATAACCAGATACTCATATAGAACATACCTAATAATTTTTTACGAGGTATGTATGTGGGTCAGACACACACTTGGTGATTTCTGAACCTCAAATCAATTTTTGAGAACACTTGAGATCCTTGAAGTAGATAAAAAATGTCATCTATCTGTGGAAAGTGATACCAGTTCTTAATCGTTAGCTGGTTCAATTTCTGTTAATCCACACATAGTCTATTAGAACCATCAACCTTTTTTAAAAAATAGAAACATAAAACCCCATGAAGAATTAATGGGTCAGATAAACCCTCTAAATCCAAATCCTCTAGTTTCCTCTTAAGATCTTACAACCTCATTATATCCATCCTGTAAGGAGGAATGGATACTGGTATAGCTCCTGGCACTATCTTGATGGAGAAGTCAACCTCTCTATGAGGGGGTCAACCTAAAAATTCATCCACAAAGACATCCCTGAAATGATCAACCACTAGTGGGAAATCTTCCAAACTTGCTCCCTGATCATCTAGATACAAACTAGTGATTTGAGTTTCCATCCCTCCTAGGACACAATGTCATGGTCTATCATGAATTTTATGGACATAACATTCTCCCTTATAAGTATAAAATGTACCCTCTGTTGATTTTAAATTCACCCTCTGGTGATAAACGTCAATGTAGATTTGATAATCTAATAGCCTTTCCATTCCGAGTATGACATCAAACCCTGTCATCTTAAGGGAAAAATATTTGAGATGAAGTGACACCCACTAAACTCAATGGGTCACTCCATGAACCGATGTATATCCTCCATTATAATCCCCGGTGAAGTTTTAAACATCATTACCCCCTCATAAAACTAAAAAAAAAATCTCAAGGCATTCCACCACAGGTACAAATATGAATATTTTTGATGCACCTGTATCAAAAGGAGAATATACTAGCATAGATGATACTAAGATCATACCTCTCACTATAGAAAATATGATGCCATGCTACTCAGGGGTAGGCTATACAGAATAGATCTGGTCTGAACCATAACCTAGTGGCATAACATCACTACCAAGAGTAGGACCGCTCTATTATCTCAGTGAAACTGGTGCCTGGATACCTCATCCATGACTACCACTGCCTCATCCCGACTAACCGATACTGCTCCAACTCCCAACCTGTTGTTAATATATGAAACCTAATCCTAAACCTAGAATCATATCTGACCCCTACCACTCACTCATTGAAGGAATTTACTATAGAAACATTTTACATGTACCATTTTTAAGAAAGCTTTGAACTCTACTTAGTCCCGATCACACTGATTCCTCATGTGACCTAATCTTCCAAACTCATGATAGAAAACCATGCTACTAGTACTCAGTACCTAACTGATACTCATCTCACGGGAAGCCTAAAAATATAACTTTCTACCTGAATATTCTCAACCACTAGGTCAAGAGACTGCACTACTCTTCTTTGTACCACCTGCTTCACTTAGGTTCCACTCTGTAATTAGCGTCTGATTTACCATTTCAGTAATAGAGGTCGATATAAACATGTTGAAATGGGATCTAATGGCATGTTGGAGACCTTTATCTAAGAATATATCCCTTCATAAATCATCATTAAGGTATCTCAATGCAAAATGTTTCATCTCTGTAAGGTTTTCAAAGTACTCTATAATAGTCATCATTCCCTGTTCTAGACACATGAAATCACTATCCATCTCTTCCATCAGAGTATCAGGGAAAAGGTTGTCATATAATTTTGTATGGAAATCCTAACTAACCATGTCACACAGTACATCATTATGGTTTATAACACCACACCGGGGATTTTATTCTCCACAGCGCATGTAAATCGCGAGATTAACTATTTTATCAGGAAGTGTCTCCAGATGCTTGAAGATTGAAAACATAGTATCAAAACATAGATAAGAATCATATATATGAATATCCCCTAAAAATGTGGGGGGATTCTACTACTAGAACACACTCATTAGCTCATCCATAGACAAGATAGGCAGCGGTGATCCTTGAAAAGTTTTCATTAATTGATAAAACCGCTCACAGAAATATGCCTTAACACATGTGTTCGGAACAATTACTGGTTACGTAGCTGGCACTAAAGGAGGACCCACTAGTATCCCATGTCCTACCACCTCCGAATCATTTTTATTTCTACCCTCTTGGCATACAAATGGAGGTCATTTTGGTGGAATGACTCTACAATGATAAACACACACCTGAGAATGATTCTTTATCAGATTTCATAGCTCAAAAGCATATGATAGGTCAAAAAATTACAATAAAATGATAACACAACATGAAATTATCCTTAATATAGGGATGTAAATAAAAAAAAATTAAAAAATTCACCAGAGGCACTACCTCTTTTTCTCTCAATATCTTGGTCTAGGTCAAGTTCCATATTTATCATTTCAATTTTCCATTTTAATTACATTTTCATTGCACCATCCATTTTAATGGTAGAACCAAATGGTTCACTAAATTTTGATCCATAGGGACATATACTCTTCATGAGCTGATATATAGTGTCCACCTAATCAACAACATAACATGTTATAGTCCAGGTGACTCATGGTCCATTACTCAACATTCCATAATTGGATTCTTAGGGTGTTTTCTACAACCTAATTAGGAAAAAAATGCAAAGTTTATGGAAGACACTCTGAGCACCAACCAGGTTTTCCCAACAAATTCATTGAAGTCTAGCATAATAGTAGGTATATCTATCACGAATCCTTTCAAAACATAATGAAAAAAATCAATGCATCCTAAATAGAATGGAATAATTCATGGAATGTGATTCCTTTTAAAGGGCCTAGTATAATGAATGAGATGACATACCATCATCTCATCACATAGAAACAAAATATAACCAAGAATCTTATCAATGATAACATTAAAATTCATGTGCATCACCTAATGGTGGAATCAAATGAACAGTAATATCCAAAAAAAATTTCCATTTCCTTTTTATCCCTATATATTGTCTCCAAATAAATAACCAAGAAAAAGAAAACTCATCTGATACCACTTTGTGACATCCCGAACCCGGATGTCACTCAATAGTTCCCTGAGCTTGGTTATCCACATGGCCTTACGCACATCCCCCAAATTCCAGAGGCTACCGACTAGAAGCGAGGGCCTAGGGTGTTTTGGTGGGGAGTCTATTCCCGCATTACCAGAGTGTATTATAATAGAATGGAAGTACTAATCAATAGCGAAAATAAATATAACAACCAAAAAAATGATAAATAAATAAGATAAGAATATATAAATAATGATAAAAGTAATCTCATATACAGATTATGATGATACATGTCTATAAAAAGTTTTCAAAATAGGTAGACAATAGTACAATACAATACATGTCTCAAAATAAAAAAGGCCAAAAATTTCTATCTCTGAATAAAATCACAAGCCCCATCTTAGTCCCATACTCCCATGCTCCTAATCATGGATAAAAATCAAGAATTGAACTGTGGGTTCTTTCCCATATCCCTACTTGTATCTATAAGGTATATATAGGTACCCAATAGAATCCCAAATAGGGTGTTTGATACAATTCTAGTAGGTAACCACACAAAGGTCTATAAAAAACATGGCTATACAATATAAGATAAAAAAATATGAAATTTATATCACAGGTAAGTGGTATATAAAATTAAAGTTCACATGTAATATCTACTACAAAGAAAGTGATCATGTATATCCCTTAAAGGATCCCTACAAAACATGGGTAATTATACTACATAAGGAAGCTATAAGTAAAATAATTAAACACCACGACCATGCCATATACATAATATATCATATAACCCATGGCCTTTCTGTACAACCAGATGTTTCAGAACAACCAAATACAATTTGTATAACTAAGCGTATCACATTTACCATGTTTTTTCCATATAATTAGGTATTAGACCCCTTAGGGATGGATCCAAGGTGTATAAAACCATGACACCCTCATCGTGTTCCAAGAGAATCTGGATGGAAACTCGGTAACAAAACTAGTGGAGTCCAAGTATCACCTCATCAGATCATGTCCAATGTGAGTCCACCAAGCTAGATCTACGGGGTATAAATTCCCTTAGTGTTTTATATAATCAAGGTCCAAAGAGAATACTGGTCCAAGACATCTTCTAATACAAAACAAGATCCATGTTTGAAACGACTATGGCATCTAAATGGAACAAATATCCATGGTATACGAACCAAGGCATCCACTACCATCTCAATTCATCATAATTCATCCATAAATTTATAATAAATTCAATCAATGAGTATACCCACTCATTTAACCATTTACATTCAAAAGCAACCAATGAGTATACCCACTCACATATCATTTCACAATAATCATTTAAACAAATCAACATCATGTATCATAAGGAAAAGAGGAAAAGCATCTCCTAATATGACACTTCAATTTTATTTATTGATTAATGAGCCTCATCTAACTAATAAATACTATAACACACCCCTTGGGTGTATTAATAAATGGAAAATGTGGAGGGAATACCCTATTGATGTCCTTGGTTGGGGAAAAAAACTCTAACTAGTCTATAAGAAACTAAATTCATCTAAATTAGGTTTCAATTCCTTTAATCAATTAATAAATTCAAAACTACATTCACACCTAAAATTCTGATGAGAGGCATAATAGAAACTAGCTTAATAAAGCACCAAACCGAACAAGAAAATTATAGACCACCGACCATTGGTTGGTAGTAGAGTGCTCATCCAACGTCAACTCTTGATTCAACTCATATCAAGAGAAAATCAAATACTAGATGAAGAACCTAAAATTAGGGAATATTTTTTTCACCCAAATAGTATTGACAATACCAATAAGAATGAGGAATTACACAAAAGGAATTGAGTACTTACCGATATAGATCCAACGAGACTGATGATGATTGATTCCATTATCAGATGAAGAAGATGTACCAAAATCTACCTTTTAGATTCAAGAAGGAGCACTCAGGTATTTCTACCAATGTGAAAGAAAAATGAGGAATTAGGTTGAAATTATAATCATTTTAAGTGTAATTTCATAATTTTACACAAATTACAGGGCCACATGGTTTGACCACATGGTTGGCCAAACCTTGCATCAACTGTGCTCCCTTTGCTGTAAGAAAGGGGAACCCCACACAGTTAGTGTGGATAGTTTGACTAACCATGTAAAAACCTTGTGAAAGTCAACTTTTAAAATCATATAGTTTTTTACATGATCGTGTTCCCCAAATCACATAGTTTGTCTAATTTTGAGGCTTGTAGGACTCCACTATCCAGTCTCACACAATTATAATTAACCATGTGACCTACCCCACATGGTTTCCACTAACCATGCGCTGGTCCTGTTTTACCCCAAAATTTGGGTTCCATGATCTAAACAGGACCTAGACACCCCCAATACACCCGTAAACTCATAGGGTATTCACATTTGGCCAGAATTAATTATTTAAATTGAAAACAGGATTCATACCTTGTATGAAAACCTGAGTTATTACAAAATTTACCTTAAAAATACATATAACCTAAATACTTTTCTACTTTTATCTAGTAGGTCTCTTTTATACTATTTGAATATATATTTAAACCTTGAGACAATATTTGACTCTAATTCATTATCCAGACTTTGAATTGAGATTTGTTCATCATGTTGGATCTTCATCAGTGAGTTATTTGTTCCTATTGTGCCTTTCATCATTTATCTTCATATCAACAAAGTTTTTTTGGTACAAGATAATATTCCCTATTTCTAAGGTAATCATCTATTACTTTATTTTATTCCAATTCGTCTTCAGTAAGGATATGATACTAGATGAGTGTTCTAACATGGGTATACAATAGGTGGTCTATATATTTTCCCTTATGTTCTAGTTGTTTTGTACCCTGATTCCATTGTGCCACATACCGGTCCTTTTGTTGTTACCCCTAAAATTAATTGATTTCCTTTATTAAATTTTATGTAACCTTTTTAGGTTTCCCATGAGTTCCTATATGGTTATAGGTCCTTCACCTCAACCCATGCCACCTTTGAGGTGTGTTTTTGTATTTTACGTTAATATACCACCTCATTGGGTGTGTGTGAGCTCTCCATTTTAGTGGGATCCTAAATAATAATTTATTGAGTTATAGGAGAGGGTTTATACCTCCTTCTCCATGTGGTTAAATATGAATGATATGGTTAAATGTTTAAATGGAAAAGGTGGAAATGATTTGGATGACCTCATGGATTGTGAAAGATTATGAAATGGGTTATGAAATGATTAATGAATAGATTAATGGATTTATTATGGAAGTGGATTCCTTGGAAATTTATACTCCTTGGATCTTGGTTCCATAGGATACATTGGACATTTATAATCCATGGATCTTGATTATGGTAGTGGATTCCTTGGAAATTTCTACTGCTTAGTTCTTGATTCCATAAGATTCCATGTACATTTCTACTCCATGGATCCAATTTACATTGAATTCCAAGGATATTACTACTGATTGGATTCAAATTGATTGGACCACCTTGTAAATGCTCTGTGGACATGCTCTTTGGGCTCCACCCAAGTCTTTACTAAGTTTATATGGATAAAATCTTAGGACTTGAGGGGATGACTTGGTCATTTATACCTTGGATCCATCCCATGTAGTTCTGATACAATGCTGATACCATGGTCTTGATACCTTGGATCCTACCCTTGGGGTATGACATTAGATTACCCAACATAGGACGCAATGGAATTTTATCAGGATTTAAAAATATCCCTGGTAGGGGTGTTTGATCATAGTTGGTAGACTGGACAATATTAGTCCTACTCATTCTATTATATTACTATTATACCTGTGATATACTGAACACTGATTCATTGTTTATACATAGAATGTACTTGTAATAGACACCATTGGTGGTGTCATACTGAGGTTTATCTCACACCCTATTTAGGATGCTTTTGGGTACATGAACATACTTCATGGATACAAGTAGGGACTGGGGAAAACACCCACTCTATGATGCCTGATTGATCGTTACTTAGGAGCAGGGGAGAACAAGGATGAGCCATGCTCGTGATGTGATATTAAGATAGTTATTTTTGGTCTTTTTTGATAAATGTATTGTAATGGTTTCATATTTCAATGTAATGCCTAAAATTTATTATAGATTTATGAAATTCTCATCATATTATATATGACACTAAATTTTTCTTGGTTATTTATTACTAATGTAAGGATGTTTATCTTATGAAATAAATTTGATATGATTTATCTATTGATTGTTGTGTTTACACTACTGTGGTACACATTGATTATGAGGATATATTCTCCCCACTATACCAAATTAGACCTCACATCTTGTTATAAGCCTATGTTGTACGAGGAGTCACGCTTGAGGCCATGTGAACCACTGGTTCAGGGCATTGTTAAGTGGTTCCTAGGCCAGGTCATTACAAAGTGTCATCAAATCCTTTTTTTATTTTATTTTTCTACCTTACTATTTGGGATGGTATAAAGGAGAAAAAGGTAAATCTTGGAAATTGGTAATGAGTTGTGCCTGGGAGAAGTAATCCCATGTAGAAGAAAACTCCAATTTTTTAAGGACGGGAATTTCTGTTCTATATTTAGCTTCTTACAACTGTTTTGACATCACCATTGGACAGAAAAAATGATTTTTGATGTTCTTTATGATTATGTATTTTACTATGGACTAATGAGATGTGGGCATTCCATCTCATGCATCATTTTAGGAACCTTATAGGATTTACATTCCATGCATATTCCATTCCATATAGGATTCATTTCTTGAATACATGACATTTATTATGTGTGCCTTGTGATATACAATTTTTATCAATTAAAATTCATTATAGAATATTGAGAAATATAATTAGTACTAATAGTTCCTATCATAAACTAAATAGTTTTTTTCTTGCATAGGATACAAAAGACACCCTAAGTAGTAAATTATGTATGTTGATTCATGAACCATTAGTGGGATGGAGTAGAACATGTTATTGTTGGGAATAAATGGATGCCACAATTTAGTTTATAAGGTGTATGGGACCTTATAGGTTTGAAATGGTGATCCATTTGACTCAAACATTTAAATATAATTGTAATATAAAATTAAATTAAATGAAATTGAAATGCAGAAATAGAGAGCTTGACCTTGACATGATCATAATAGTAGGATGTAGGTAGTGTCATCTATGTTATCTTCTAACCTTTACACTACCTAGTCCTAGATTTAGGAGCATAATGAGGGCTGTATCATGTTTATAGGAATTTTTTAAGGTGTACCATGTTTATATCTATGATTTTGTTGTCATCTAGTCTTTTTTGACCTTTAATATTGGCATTGTAGTGATATTCCACCATGATGGCATCAGGTTGTA
This sequence comes from Viscum album, assembly GCA_963277665.1. Taxonomy (NCBI): domain Eukaryota; kingdom Viridiplantae; phylum Streptophyta; class Magnoliopsida; order Santalales; family Viscaceae; genus Viscum; species Viscum album. Next base: position 1,017,209,340 of record OY728120.1, on the reverse strand, counting down.
TGCTAGTCGGGTGGCAAAAACCATTCCCTAAAGGTGGTTGGGCCGAGATACCAGGAGAACCACCAGTAGTTCCACTTCTTAAATCACCTATTGTTCCTAACATGGGTGTTTATTCCTAGTTTTGAGTGGTTTTACTGTTCTTTATCAAGACTATTTAGGGAGTCCCGAAGCCCGCCTCATATATGGAAGAGTTGATGTCTGTATTCCAGCAGCAACATCTATGCACTTTTTCAGGGGATGGTGGTCCACAGGCTGCTGAGCTATGGCTAAAGATATATGTTTCTATCTTTGAGAATTTGGAGAAACCTCTTGAGAGGAGAGTTAAGATCATGATGTATATTATTTGGGGAGTATCTAAGGGATGGTGGGAAGTTTTGAACTAACGTGATACACTCAGGGATATGGTTTCGAGGGAATTAAAATCTAGTTTTTATGAATACTTATTTCCCAATACTTTGATATTTGAGAGGTATAATGAGTTTAGTCTAGAGTATGCTTCAATGATCATTATGGAATATTTTGGCATGCTTTATATAGCTTTAGCATTTTCTGAGGATTTATGTTGCTGATGATATATAGGGGGAAAGACACTTCATGGAAGGTCTCAAGAATACCATTTGATCATAGGTTGACATGGTTTGGCTTAATACTATAACTAAGATAGTAAATCACATGCTAATTACTAAACACAACCTGAGGGAATCTGGGGGTGATAAGCCGGGAAGTATATCCTCTTGAACCAGTGGTTCAGTGTCAACTGATAGGAATCACCGTTTTGAAGATTATTATAAGGGGAATTCTAGCCAGAGCATGAGTGAAAATAGTGATGTCTTCTACCATCAATGTGGCAGGAAGGGACATATGAGGAGCCAGTGTGATAGAGACATAGTTGAGTTCTGATTATGGGGAATGATGGTCCATGTACAAAAGTTTCTAGGACCTTACGTATATTATTCATTGGAAGGGGATAGACTTAAAATCTAGGTATATGAGTGGGATTCACAACTCTATGTCAGGTTGGGATCTAGAGTAGTTCTAGTCATTTAGGCTGAGGTGGTGGTTGTGGATAAGGTAGTTAGGTACCAGTTGTACTATGATAGCATAAAAGGACAACTTTGGGTGATGAGGTAGTTTTATAAGGTCAAAGTTTAGAATATATATATATATTTACAACCTACACCTAAGGAGAAGATCATTGGGATATCCATAGTGATATGTAGGATATTATTATCCTCTACCATAGAATATTTTCTTTTCAATATAGGTGCATATCATTCCCTCATATCTGTACCTGTTGTGGAGAGCCTTGGGCTCAATTCTCAGTTTTATAATGGAATTATGACTTTGGATACTCCATTGGAAATTGGATCAGAGAGTGTATTCTAGTGTAAGGAGTTCCCCCTTGAGGCATGTGGGTTATGATTTATATGGAATCATTTTTTACTTGAGATTAAAAGGTTTAACGTCATACTCAGGATGAAGATGCTAGTTTCTTTTCAGGGTCATGTTTATTTCTATCCCTAGAGGGTGAGTTTCACATCACCAGAGTGTAGAGTTTTTATTCAAAAGGGTGAATGTGGGTTTCTAAGAAAGTCCAGAAAGACCAAAGTATCATGGGTTGTGCGGGATGATATCCCAGATTTCTAGTTTATTTCTTGATGATCAGGGAACATGTTAGGTGGACTTCATTCTATTTTTGGATCATTTTAGGGATGTTTTTCTATATGAGTTTTCTATTTTACCTCTCGAGAGATTGGAAGAGTTATATATTGAGTTGTTTCCAAGAGTTGTACCAGTATCCACCCCTCCTTATAGGATGGATACTATTGTGTTTCATGAACTCAAGAGATATCTAGGGGACTTAGAGGCAAAGAGGTTTATATAACCCAATAATTCTTTGTGGGGTTCATTGGTCCTTTATGTGAATAAGACGTACATAATTTTTATTTATTCATGGATTACCAAATCTAGAACCAGTTGATAGTTATGAATAAATATCCCTTTCCATAGATAGATGATCTATTTGACCAGCTCCAAGTAGCTTGAGTGATCTCAAAAATTGATTTGAGGCCAGGTTATCATCAGGTGTGTGTTTAACCATTAAACATAACTTTTAAACCTTTTCATTGAAGGTATAGTCTATATGATTATCTATTCTTACCATTCAATCTTATTAATGTGCTAGCATTTTTCATGGAACTAATTAATTTAATTTTCCATCCTTATCTGGATCTGTTTGTGGTAGTATTAATGAAAGATATCTTAGTGTATTCTCACAATTGACATGAGTATTGAAAACATCGTGAGATCGTTTTAGATATACTGAGAGATCATAATTTACATTATAAGATCACACAGTTCCACTTCTGGATGGATAATATTCACTTCCTAGGACATATTATCTCAGATATGGGAGTATTATTTGACTTAGAGAAGGTGAGATTTGTAGTTTACTAGGAGTATCCATATAACAACTTTGATATATAATGTTTCTTTAGGATAGCTAGATATTGGAGGAATTTCATATAAGACCTATCACATTAAGCAGTGCCTTCTATGTGCTTGGATAAGGATGGTGTGAAGTTTATATGGCTAGAATCCTATAATAAAACCTTTCAAGAGTAGAAAGGGAAACTTACTTTAGCACCAATCCTAATTCTGCCAGATCTTGGAAGGAATTATACAGTTATCTATGATGCACTTGACATCATGCTTGGAGTTGTCTATATTTAGGGAGATATAGTCATAGCATACATGTCTTGTTTGTTGAGCACAAATAAGAGGAACTATTTGATGCATGATCTCAAGTTATCCACTATGGTTAATGCCTTGTGCTCTTGGAGACATTACCTAATTGGATAGAGTATTTTGGTGGACATGGACCAAAAATTCCTTAAGTACATATTTACATAGAATGACTTAAATCATAGGTAATGAAGTTGGGTTGATTTACTTCAGTTTTTTAACTTCAATATTTCCTATATGCTTAAGAAGGGAAATGTAGTTACGGATGAAATGGCTAATAGGACTCAAATACTGGAAATAAAGGAGGCTAATAGCAGGTGGAAACTTATGGAATTGTTTTCAGACATGAACTTGGAGGTGCAGGATAGTCTAGGGCATAATTGTCTCTCATCCATGGACGTGAATTTCACTCTTCTAGACTAGATGAGTAAGAGATAGGTATAAGATTTAGAGGGCCTAGTTCAATGGGAGATCATGGTAGGTGAGGACCCGCCTCGTAGTTGGGTTGTTGGAAAGGGTGAAATGTTGCATATACATGGTCATGTTTCGAATCTATAAGACATATCCTAGGAGATAAAGTAGGAGATTCTTGACATAGTTTGGGCAGTACATCCTAGTGTTACCAAGATGTATCTTCACTTGAACCATCAATACTGGTGGATGGCGATGAAATAAGTGGTAGCTGTTTTTTACAAGATGTTCCAACTGTCAGCACGTGAAGATGGAACTCCAACAACTAATTGGGATTTTAAAAGAGTTACCCCTTCCAAAGTGGAAATGGGATATTGTTGTGATGGATTTTAGAACATGGTTACTAAGGTCTCTTTAAGGAAGTGATGATGTGTGGGTTATTTTGGATCATATCATGAATGTCTCTCATTTCATACTGATTAGTGAGACCTTCTATGTAGATGAGCTTAGGAAAATTTATATATGTAATATTTTGTACCTTCATAGGGTTACTCATACCATTGTATTATATAGGTTTTCTTGTTTTACATCTCAATTTTGGAAAATATTATAGAGGGAATTGGGTACACAAGTGATTTTGAGCATGACATACCACCCTTAGATGGATGGCCAGTCAGATCACACAGTACAGGTTCTGGAAGACATGATTAGAGCATGCATACTCAATTTTGGGGGTTCTTGGGAGAGGCATATACCCCTAGTTGAATTTTCCTACAAAAATATCTATAAGGAGAATATACATATTGAAACCTATTGGGATTTTTATGGTATACCATGCCCATAAACTCTATGCTAGTTAAAGTCAGGGGAGGCAGTGTTACACACACCATATCTCATACATGAGACCTCAGAGAAGGTATATTTGATTAGAAAGTGGTTGGATAATACAATGTCTAAATATAAATAGTACATAGATTTATGTTGATGACCTATTGATTTTGAGGTAATGTATTGGGTCTTTTTACGTGTCTCACCAAGGCTAGGGAATAGATGTATTATGAGATAAGGTAATATTTTATCATAATATGTCAGGCCGTTCAAGTTTCTAGAGAGTTCTAGGAATTTATATTATCAGTTGTAGTTATGTTAGAGGTATCGAGCCATGAATGGCACCTTCCATATATCTTAACCGCACCATTATCACTCAGACCCATCTCATATTGTTCCTCCATATGAGTTGGAACTCCATATAGATGCATCCTTTGAGGAGCATCCTATTCATATCATTGATAGGAGCATGAAGAATCTCTGAGGCTGGTCAGTTCCTATAGTATGAGGGCTATGGTATCATGGAAATTTATAGGAAGAAGCTTGGGATCTGGAGGCCAAAGTAAATTCCTAGTGTATAGAGTTATTCTCATTCGATTCTTGACAACCCTTGGATGGGTAATTCAGGAATGAATTTATTTAAAGGGGGGAGATTGTGTGATTCCATGTTTTACTATGAGGTATGGATCTTATGAATTATAGCTTAATTTATTGGTTTTGTCAAATTTCAATACCTAATGAGGACATATGAGTTTTGGGGGGTGTATGAGGCTTATTCAGATCCTGGATCCTAGTTTTTTGGAAAAGGAAGCTGGGATGCATGGTTAGTAGAAACCATGCTACCCAGGCCAAATAGTTTTGAGTAAACCATGTAGGGAATTTTAGATGCCAGAGTAGGACATCATAGTTTCAAGAAACTGTGAATCTAGGGCCATATTCCCATGAAATCCACCTACATATTTTACCATATGTTAAATGCATGGTCGTCATATGGTTTGTCTAGTCATGTGCCATGACCCTGCAGGGGGTCTTGGATAGTGTTATGTGGAATGTTTTGGGAATGATTTTACAAACAATGTACATGAACCATGTGGGTTCCATATTAATATAGTGAGGGGTTCACTGTTTGTGCAGAGTTTCTCCAACCATGCAACCAAACCATGTGACCCATTATTTTTGGGTAAAATGACCAAATTTCCCTTAAAATCCTTATAACCTAAATCATTTTCTAATTTTCTCTAGGGGATCTATTTTATCCGGTTTGAATATTTCTTGAATCCTTGATCTTGTATTGTGTTATAATTCCTCATTTGGACTTGTAATCAAGATTATTTCATCTTATTTGATCTACGTCGACTAGTTCTTCATTCCTATTTCACCTTTTATTGTTTATCTTCATATCGATAGAGTTATTTAGGTGTAGGATAACATTCCCTATTTCTAGGGTAATCATCAGTTTTTCCATTTTCTTAAATTTTGTCACATGTAAGGATCTGAAACTAGATATGTATTCTACTATGAGTATACGGTGGCTAGTCTATATGTTTTCCATTTTGTTCTAGTTGTTTTTACCCTGTTGCTATCATGACACATTCCGAACTTCCATAATTACACCTAAAATTAATTTAATGCCTTAATTAAATTGTTTGGAAGCTATTTAGGATTCCCATGAGTAATATTATATAGTTATAGGTTATACACCTCAACTCATTCCACCATTGTGGTGTGTTTTGAAATTTTCCATTGACATACCACCACGTTGGGTGTGTGTCAGCTCACCATTTTAGTGGGATCCTAATGAGAATTTATTTATTTATAGGAGTGGGTTTATGACTCCTTCTCCATGTGATTACATATAATTGATATATTTATATGTTTAAATGGAAAATTTGTAAATGATTTAGATTAAAACATGGATTTTGAATGATTATGAAATGGGTCGTGAAATGATTAATGAATTGATTATTATAGCGTATGCCTTGGAAATTTATACTCCTTAGATCATGATTCTATATGATTTAATTGAAATTTATTCTCTAAGGATATTGAGTTTGATAGTTAATTCGTTTGTAATTTATACTCCTTGGATCCTGATTCAATAGGATGCCATGAACATTTTTACTCCATGGATCCAGTTTACATTAGTTTCCAAGGACATTGCCACTCCATGGATCCAAATTTATTGGATGACTTCAGACATGATCCATGGATATTGCTCATTAGGATCCACGCAAGTCATTACTGAGTTTTTATTGTGACTCTAATAGTACTTGAGGTGATTCCTTGGTCATTTATACATTGGATTTATCCCATGTAGGTCTCACACAATGAATATGCCTTGATATTCATACATTGGATTCAGACCTCGAGTTATGATAATTGATTAATAAGAATATGATAAAATGGATATTTATCATTATTTATAGATAAACTTGGTATTGGTGTTAGATCACAGTTTTTAGAATGGACAGTATTACTTGTTCTCATTATTTTATATTACTTTTATACTTGTGATATACTGCACACTGAATTATTGTTTATATAAAGACTGAATGTTGTATAGAAAACATTGGTGGTGTCCTACTGAGTGTTATATCACTTGCTGTTTAGGCCATTGTCTGGTTCCTGGGTAGACTACATGGATGTAGGTAGGGACTGGGATTATATAACATTACTTTTGGATTGGTTATTTATTACTTTTGTCTGGATGTTTTTATCCTATGTGTTAGTTGACATTCTTCCACTATTTATTGTTGTAATTACATCGATGTGATACAATTTGATTATGAGCATATAATATCCCCAATGTACCACCTTATACACTCACTACAAGTCAATAGCCTCTGGTGTACGAGTAGGCACGTTTGAGGGCATGTGACCCGTTGGATTGAGGAACTATTTAGTGGATCACAAGCCAGGACGTTACAAACAATATTCTTCACAATTATAAATTCTATTTTCATAGGAAGTATTAGAATGATAGGAGGATATTCTTATAGTTTTTTATGATTCTATATGTGTTTTCATAAAATATGGGATACTTCTATCATAATTAAATATGGTATATTTTACTATAGTGTTTCGCCCATGTATAATTCCGATATCTCTATCCTTATTTTTGATAGATCCTTATAAGATACTTGATATAATTATCAAGATAAATGATTTACCAGAGAAATGATTTATCTTACCAAGTGTTTCATGATAATTTATACCGATCTTGTTCTCAATGATGATGTATGAAATCATGAGGCTTTATAGTGATTATTATTAACTACATGTGGTGGTGGTGAAGATATGTCACCCATTTAAAAGAAATAAAATTATCTTTGATAATATTATGGGTGAATGATAGTAATTGATGATGTATTTAATATCTTTATAACATTATTTGAGGACTTAGGATGAGTAAATTCTAATGAAATAATCTTAATGAGGATATGGACATTGGTAGTAAATTACGGTTTGATGAAATTTATTTATTATACAATATTTACCATTAGAATATTTTATTATATCTTTTGGAATTATCTTGGAAGTTTTTTTATTAACATAATAAATGATATATTGATTTGTTTGAGGTTAAAGAAATATAATTCCAATCACATGAACTTTTTTTGAAGTTATTATACATGTATGATTTGAATGAATTTTTTTAAAGTACTACATTTTGGTATAAGAGGTTCAATTTATTAGACACATTTTATGGAATATTGGTATTGATTAGGATTTCGTAATTATTAATAAAATTATTTATTGGGGGTAGATAATGTTTTTTGTAGGTTTTTGATTTTCAAGGGTTGGAAGAACATTATAGATTTTTCAAATTGATCATCACTTAGATTGATACTATTATTTCAAATATTACAAATAAAATTTTGAAATTTATTTTATAAAAGTAGTGAAAGTTAGTTTTTTGATGCATGAAAGAAATTTTTACCAGTCCATATATTTTATCACTACCAAAGAATGAAGTCCCATATGTGGTTTATTGAGATATGTCACAAAAGATATTGAGATATGTCTTGTGGTTCGATCAAGTAGTTATACCATGTGGGCCTAGAAAGTTATGGCCTCACGATAAATTATGATATATATTTTAATAGTGGGAATTGAACTTAAGGTAGAGGATTTGGAACGTTTTTCTCCTTTATTATGATACTGAGGTATCATATACCACAGTAAAGAGTATTGTGGTGGATGATTCATTGAGTATAAATTCATAGAGTGATATTTCATACATGGTATGTGATGATTGGAATATGATAGAGTATTTAGTGGTAATATATACTTATATAGAGTCGGTTCATGGTAGAGTATTGTTATTTTAGATATCAATTTCATATTTCTTATGGAATAGAGTGGTCAAATAATAGTTAGATTATCCAATTTTATAGGCATGGTGTCAGTATATTATTCAATGAGATGCACTTAATTATTGGTTAGTGGATTAGAAACAATGTGTTAGATTGTGTGTTTGGCTATATATTATATAGGGTATGTGGTATGAGATTATTCATGAATTTTATTAATCTTATTTTTCAATCTTCAATGAGTTTAAAATATATACCATTCATTGAAACACTAGTTCTTCTAATTAGGATGTAAGAGGTAAGTGGTTACATTTATGGAGATGTTTCTTTCTTTTTAAATGGTAAAGGTTGAGTATTTAATCCACATAGGGTAATTGGAACTTTTATAATCACCTAAGTATAATTTGAGTAACTCATTTATATTATTTTATACAAGTTTTCTCATATACACAAGGGTTATGTTGATTTTTTTTCTTGTGGAGGATTTACTGAAATAGGTATCAAGTTTCATTCTCAATAAGTACAAAAGCAAAGAAGATTACCTGTAAAAGTACTATTCCTTTGAAGAAATATTTTTATCGAATTTATTGAACAATTGTATCTGATTTCAATGAAAAATATATATTAAATATGTTAGTAGGACTGTAGTATGATTCTCTTAACTATTTATTAGTAAGTACTACATACCTTCAATAGATAGGTAGTCAAACTAATTTGACTGTTCTAAAACTTATTGGCCTATTAAGATTATGAATTGAAGGCTTTTATAGATTATGGGACAAATATCTACCTTTTATAGATTTTTCTACAATAAAAAACCATTAGTTAATTGATATGGAATATTAAATTGTGTTATAAGGATGGCCTAGTGATTTATCTATTATGTCTTGTTATAGTTATAGATTTTTCCATTATTTTACATGATGTGGAGAATAACTCAATCATGTGGGTTAATATTATTAAATAGTGATCAAGGATTTAGTAGATCATATATGAATCCTATATAGAACAAAGAATAATAATATTGGAGTTTATCATTTATGATAATTTCTTATATTGAGTTTATCTAATATTTTGGTAGGTATGGTTTATTAAGTGAATAATACATCACTAAGATTCATTTTAAATGTTGAGGTATTAGACCGAGTCAATAATCTTGATTATTGATTAGAAATACCTTTATAGTTATAGATTATTCATGGTGTCTTCCTTGTGTTTTAATGGAGGATTTATACCCATGATATTATATATATGATTTGTTGGATTGAGTTTTATTGTAATCAATTGTATTATTAGATGATCATATATTAATGATTTATGACTCTATAAAGAATGTCATGTTTGGAGATGTTATTTCCTTAGTTTGTGTTACTAGAGGTATATATGTGTAGAGGAGGCCAAAAATAAGTGTTACTCCAAAATAATGGTGTTGTATCCTAATTTTTTTAGTTATTTTTTAATCATTATATACTTAGATTTTGAGAGGGGTTTTTAAATAATTACATGTAATAAGGATTATGGTTTTTTCATTTATGGTTGGTAGGTCATATTCCTTAAATTATAACTCCAATTTTCAAGGGTGAATATTTTATAGAATTATATATGTTGGGATAATGGGAGTTCCTATGATTAAAAATATATATTTTAAGAAAAAATATTTTAATTTTCAAGGACGAAAATCATTGAAATATTTCTTATAACAGAGTCATAAGAATTTTTGGTTTAAGATATAGTATAATTATGTATTTTTTTTAATTTTTCATTGATAGGTGGAATTTTTAAATTTCATTAATTATTAGTTTATATTATAATATTTCCTAAACTATGTGTCAGATTAAATATTAGTTAGTATTGTATGGCAAAAGAATAATGCTTCATTTAGGGGTGGCTATTGATAAAATTTACTACCAAGCCCATTTTTACCATTAAAAAATAATTAATTCCTTAAACATTAATTATCTCATGAATTGAGATAACCTAATATTAGAAATACTCTAGTATAATTAGTGTCAAATAAGTCCACAAACACATAAAAATTTCTAACAACCATTGTTAATTTCCTTTTATACCCTTGATTAGCCAATGTTTGATAGTGATTCCATGTTTTAATTTATAAATGGTCAATGATTTATTCTAAAACCAATATATTATTTATACAGAAATTATGATCACTGATGATTGGACATTCATTAAATAGTCACACCTACTACTATGGTTTATGCCATGAATATCTAAAAAAAACATTGTAATCATCAGCTACCACTACTATTGATCATTAAAAGAGTCTCCATCGATTTTGATGGTAATTGTAACTATATAAAATGGTCCATGGAAGAATATAGGACATGAACTATGGGGTTTAACCCTGATTGTTTTTACTTTTTTTAGTATTTTTGAATGGAATATATATCATTGAAGAATAGATCTGGTGGATTTGAGATGTATAGATATGGTTTGTAGTGTAGTATGGAGGGTGTATAGTGAATAATGGTGGGTTGTGGATCATAATATGAAAATTAAGGCATAGGGGGGAGAGAGTATATATGAGGGGAATTATGAGAAGTAAGAGATTCTTATAATAATCTTATATTGATAGTTCAGAGAATAGGAGTTGCATAATAATTCGTATGTGGAATGGGATAAATAGATCAACCCATATGGGGGTTGATGGACTACAGTGATGTGGCCTAATGAAGTGGGTTGAACTAGGGGTTCCATCATGAGAAAATGAAACTTAGGATCTAGATAAGTAGGTTTGGTAAATCGGACCCATCTTATGGGTAAAAGGATAATAAATTTTCCTTGGTTCATGTACCTAGAATCCTCCACTTTCATTCTATATTTCATGTGTAAAGATATACTCACCCCATATAATAATTATTTAATTTTTTATTTATCTATATAAAAAGTTCAAAAATGTATATTTTTTGATGGTACCAAGTTTTGAAAAATTATTATTATATTTCTATAAATGTTTATAAATCAAAACAGTGATTTTTAATGAAAACTAGGATTCTTTGGAGGGTGTTTTTTCATTTTAATTTATTACACACAAAATTTAATAGTGGTTTTTAAGGAAATTTCAAGGAACTATTTTTATGAATTATCTTAATTTGAAAGAAAAATATAATTTTTTTGATTTATTTTGAGCTCCAATGATGGAAAAAGTTCAAAAATAATATCTATACATTAGTGTTCATGTAGATAGTTTACAAATCTCAATATTTTTATATTTTATTCTATTATTTTTTATATACTATTTATGTTTATTTGGTAATATTAAGTATAATAAAAAATATTGAATTTTTGTGTATTTTTAATTCTAGAATTTAAGTCTTAATTTGGTTAAAATATGGGAGTTATTGAATTAAACTTCATTTAGATTAAATTTAATATCAGAACTTAATTTTATTAATTGGATTTTTTATTAGAGATATTTTAAAATAATTGAAGGTGGTAAATGGAGAATGAAATAATGAAGTTAAAATTGGAAAAGGTTGTTTAATCTATGTTATTGTACAAAATATAGTGATATAGACTAAGGTGACACTTTTTATATATTGAATTAAGTGAATTGTTTCTATTATAGTAAACTATGGTTTTTTTGTTTATGACTGAGGAATTTATTAATATGGTATATGTGATAAATAATATTTTATAGAGAAAAATACAATATTTAGATATCCTTAATTCGTCATATGAATCATAAAATATGATTAGGCTATATGGATGGGGATGGTGGATCTTCTCATTAATTATAAGTTGATTCCATTACTTCTAGTTGAGCCAATAAAGACTATATCACTTATTAAAAGTTTGTGAAAATGAAACTATGAAGGATGGGAAGTAATTTATAGTCATGACATCACGAATCCAAGAAAATTAAAATTTATCTAATTATAATATATTCTAATTGGTAAACATCCATGATGTGTTGTTCTATATTAATTGGGCTCGTGTCTATATCATAACTATTGATATAGTGGGATTGAGGAAAAAATTTAATCTTTATTATGGTTGAAGGGAATAAAAACTACTAGAACACACACACACACACATAGTTAAAATCATGGGCCCAACCTCAACCCTACCTATTTGGATTTTAGTACATTAAATAGTATAGGTTAAAATAATTGATTCCTTAAAGACCAATGGCTTGAAATCCAAACTATATGGCCCAAAGGCACAATATTTTTTTTGAAGACCTAATGGACCCAAGGAAAAATTACTACTTTTTTATAACTTTTTAGTTAATAACTTTAGAATCTATGTTTCATCCACACTAGTGCTTTCTCACACACACACTCGCATGTTCGATCTCATACTGACATCCATGATTCCACCTCATGAAAGTAAACCTGCTTGCTCTTGCATATTTAGTCATTCTATATGATTATAACCACCATCCCATGTGAAATAAATCATGGTAAAATCACACTAATTACACATAGGTGAACACAAGATATAACCCATTTCACACACATATGGGAAAACTATCTCTAGCCTACAAATCACTCTAAAGAGAAGACAGGTAAATACTCCCCCCTAAAATATAGGGCCTAATCACGAGAGGTATGATATTTCAACCTCAACCCTATAAGTGTGGTGAATGATCAATATTAAAAACCACCTACTAAAATATTGGGTAAAATATAAATGAAAATATATTATCATATTCTATGATAGGATATATAATTTCTATGTTTAGTTTAGAAATATTTAACACAAAAATATCACTAATTGTAGCAATTAAGAAAGAAATTTCACTACTTAAAACTGATATTTATTATCAATCATGATAACGGGAAACCATTTATTACTCTTTAAAACATTAATTTATCACTATACTTGATTCAACTGAAAAATAAAGGAATAATATATTTATGATTATAAAATATTTAATTTTAACCTAGAGAAAATTATAAAAATTTCCAATACAATATGAAGCTTCCAAGTATTTCTATCATGATCATTTTTGATAGATATAGTAGAATCAAAAGAAGTTTAATCTATGAACAAAAGTAGTCATTACTAAAACAATTAAGGCATATAGAAGAAATAAATCATTGGATATATGCTATATAAACCATGTTTAATTATTTCATGTAATGTATAAATATATTTGATGTAAATCCTTTGGATAATGAGAGAGAAGGTAAAAAGTGACAATGGAATTAAAAAAATATATTAGTAGAATAAAGGAGGATCTAATTTGGGAATCCTCGGTGGATTAGATATATAGACCCTTATTTTTCTTACATAACTATTACATAATTTTTAATATAAACAATATTAAAGGTGTTACAAAACTAGCATACAAACATTTAGTATATTGGGGAAATTAGGATAATACATAACTTATGAAAAATAAAAAATAAAAAATTATATAAAAAATATTCCTCTTTATCCTTCTAAATATCATGATCTCCCTAGTACATGTAGTCACCTGAGAATATACATCAAAGAATGGGGTGAGTTAAAATGCCCAGTAAGAGGATAGATAAGGGAATAAATCAATATAACATGCATGATAATAATCCTTGTAATCATAAAATCATCATAAAATCATCTTTATAATCATGATATGAAGCATTATATAAAGGCATGGAATGTGGAAATTCTTAAAGATGAAACATCATGTCTTAGTGGTCAAATTCCACACATAGTTTTTGACAAAGCTAACATCATGTTCATGCATAACATATGTGCATAATCATAACATAATAATTATGAAAAAATATAGCATCAGTTTCACTCATATTACACATTATCTCATCTGATACATCACATTACCCAATTCATTGGAGTAGTATATAATTTTGGGCGCACCCATCACAACATAACATTTACATAATCATGCATGCCTTATATAACTTATATAAATCAAAGTCATGAATTAAACCATGTAAATGAATGGGTTTCATAAGGATGTCATAAATCATGAATAAATTTGGGTTTCCAAAATGAAAAAGGAAAAACATATCTGGTATAAGATTCATCATTCTTGAGTGAATAAGAAACAACTCTAGAGGAGTCAAAATGAGTTTTGAAGAGAAGAGTTCTTTTGGAAAAAAATTATATTTTTCATAAAATCAGATTGGGAATATATATATCCTAGAAAATAAAAGGGAAGTATAATCAAATTATTTTTTAGTAATTTTTTAAAAATATCCACACATAAATTTTGCATGAAATAGGAATTACCCAAAGAAAAGGAGTTGGGTTTGAGAATCCCTTTACCTTACGTCTGAATGCTTTCTTCACTTAAATTTCCTAGATAATCAAATTAGATTAATTAATAACTATATAAAAAAACTTTTATACATTTATTGGATTTATTAAAATCTTATTTAGTTCATTTATGTCCATATTTTCGAGTTATAGAGTTTAATTTTATCTATCTGGGAGTGTTTGTTTTCTTAGTTTAAATAACCGGGTCACTTGTATACAAGTACAAAAGTTTTTTTAAAATAAGAATAATTATATAGAATTGAAATTATATGTTATTAATTAACTTAAATAATTTTAAATGGTCTCACATATCATTTTTTATATGTTATGAGGATGATTCAGTAGATAAAATGTTAATGAAAATGATCTAATTTATTTTGGAGGTTTTTACACCCATCATGAAATTATATAATTTTATTTGATATCATGCTTATATACTAGTTACAAAACATTATAAAAATTATAATATGTATAATAAAATCTTATTAAACCATAATAATGGTTTTATGAATTGCCTTTAAGGTGGTAAAGGAAAATGAAAACTCATCATCCATGAAGGAGGTGAATCAACACGTCACGGACGATGTTTTCATTTTTAGAAAAAAATAAATGAGAAATGATTTGATGATAGACATTATATTAAAAAAATAAAATAAAAGTATATATAAGATAATGGAGTAATCAATACAGATTGGGATATGAGATTTTATGATAGGATAATAAAATAAAATAAATTGAACGAGAAGGATTGAGGGTTTTACCTCTTGAATGTTGTCTGCTTGAGAACCTCCTTGGGGAACTTTGGTTTGGTCTTTTCACTACCAAAAAACAAGGCAAGGGAAGTGCTACCCTTTATAAGTGCTAAACAGAAAGCGCTGATAATGGGGTATACCTTTATCAACGCTTATTTTAGCACTGTTAAAAGTTTTTATTCTTAATTTATATAAAATTATAATATTTATCAGTGCTAAAATAAAAGTTCTGATAAATTTATGTTTTATCAGCACTTTTATTTTAGCACTGATAATACATACCTTTATTAGTGCTTTCAACGTGCACTGATAAAGGTTCCAATGGTTTCTATTTAATAACCCTAACTGGCCCTCCTCTCTCACATGCGGTCAAGCTTTCGCGGAAGCTGAACTAGGCCCCTCTTCCGCTGCGACCTCTCCTCATCATCCTCCTCCTCTTCCACGTCCTCCTCCTCCACCTCTTCCTCCTCCTCCTCATCTTCCTCCTCCTCCTCCGCCACCGCCATTGGGTTTTTCTCCTTCGCTGCTGCCTCCTCCGACTTTGGGTTTTTCTCCTCCGCCGCAACCGCCGCTGCCTCCGCCGCCACTGGGTTTTCCTCCTCTGCCGCGACCGCCGCTCCATCCGCCACCGCTACCTCCGTCGTCGCTGCCTCCACCACCACTGCCTCCACCGCCGCTACCTCTGCCGCCGCTGGTCAGTGTAGGAGTATTTTTCCTTCTGTTGGGTTAATATAAATGAGAAATTATTATCCTTAAATGATTATGATGACTTATAATTTTTTTATAAGTTAGTTGAACCTATGAATGGGTAGTTGGGGCAAGAGTGAGATCCCAGGTGGTTAGAACCTTGTATAGTAGGCTGTTTTAGATAGCGGGATGCTATCATGATACATTTTCATGTGACTATAGGTCACACACAATTTATCTCCAAGACATATAATTCAGCATGAAACCATGTACATGCCATGAAATAATGGTAGAACCATATGATATGTGTTTTACTTCACTCACACCATGTATAGATACCATAGAAACTTTATGTGTATAGACTATACACCCATAGTGTCCATGTAAGGACTACACACTATGTGTTCCAAAAAAATGTGATGCATAGCTGGTGAAGTGACTCATTTTGTATCTAAAGTACATGCCTTTAGCTCAAGTTTTTCTATATGTCATGTATTTTCAAAGGCATCGTGCAGTCTTTATAAGACTAACTTGTAATTAATTTGATATATGTCAGATTAAATCAGGTATCGTATCCATAGACAATGTTCACCCTACTGGACACACCATGTATATCAATTTCACATGAGTTTAGAAATGGTAGTATACAACCAACCTTGATTGAGAACCCTACACATAATGTATCCATTGAACAAATTGTGTGCTATGTTAATTTCATTATTATTATTTATTTTTCACTTAGATGATAATAGTTCATGTATGAGTATCCCATTATAAATATATTCTCATGTAGATCACAATATTATGATTCCCTCATTCATTGGAAATTGCACACAATGTGGTTTGGATATTTTAATTATCTTCACTTTGCTTGAGAGTTGACAAGTGACAAGTGGGATGTTTAGATAAAAAATGGAGTATGGTAATCCCCTATGTTTTGGTGAAGAGTCCTCCATGTATAGGTTTTAGGTACTCCATGGAGATATAGAAAAGACAAGGCACAGTCCACCGTATATAGATAGAGTTCATGTACTTTCACATTTTTTGGGTTAGGTTCCTCTATTTCATTGTAGATGCATTTGTACCATGATATTTTTTTTATAAAACCCAAAAAATGCTACTTGATTAATTAAAACATAATATTAGGAATGTTCGAGATGAAACCCATAAAGACGATGAATATGAATAAAGAATGGATGAATGCCAATCGGTTGACAAAAGATTATGAAGATGGCGTGAAAGAGTTTATCATGTTTGTAGGAGATCATGCATGTGACCCTTCTCAAATCCTTTGTTTGTTTTTAAGAAGTTGTTATTCAAGACAAATTAGTACATAGGAGTTTGAAGAACACCTGATCTGTCATGGAATAGATCGAAGTTATGCATGCTAGAATAAACACGGGAAAAAATGAATGTAGGTAGTTTCTCAGATAACATGACGTTTTATAGAAGATCTGATATGATTACTAGTGTTAACAATGAAGATGATCATATGGAGGGTGTACTTATAGATGTGAATGATGATAAAGATCGTATTGAGGAAATGATAAGGATAGTTGAAGATGAACTTCGTGATAGCCCAAAATTGTTTGAGAAGTTAAAGAGTTGTGCAATAACGCTATTGTATACTGGTTGCACTAAATATACAGTATTGTCAGCCGTACTGAAGCTGTATAATTTGAAAATAGGCAACAGGTGGAGTGACGCAAATTTTACAGAACTACTTGCTCTCTTTAATGACATGCTCCCAGAAGATAATGAACTCCCAAGCCGAACATACAATGCCAAACGAATGCTACGATCGATGGGTATGATCTCTTAAAGAATACACGCCTTCCCAAATGACTGTATATTGTTTTGCAAGGACCAAAAATCACTTAAAGAATTCCCAAAGTTTGGTGGTTCTCGATACAAGAAAAATGATTATAGTCCTACAAAATTTGTATGGTACTTTCCAATCATTCCAAGGTTTAGGCGCCTATATGGAAGTGAGGAGACTACATGAAAATTGACATGGCATGCAGATACAAGAATTAAAGATGGGAAACTATGTCACCCGACAGACTCTCCTCAGTGGGAGAGAATTGATCATGAGTATCCTGAATTTGGAAACAAGCTGAGAAAACTTCGTCTGGAATTATCTACAGATGGGGTGAATCCTTTTACTTTTCAAAGCTGCAGTCACAGTACATGGTCAGTTATGTTGGTAAATAATAACTTACCACCATGGTTATGCATGAAATGAAAATACATCATGTTATATATGCTTATATCAGGACCAAAAAAACCAGGTAATTATATTGATGTTTATTTGGCTCCATTGATCGTGGATTTGAACATATTATGGGATTCATGTGTTACGTTGTATGATGCTTACAAAAAAGAAGATTTCACTTTGAAATATATGTTGTACGAGACGAAAAATGACTTTCCTGCTTATGTAAATTTGTCAAGATATAGCATTAAAGGAACTTAAGGGTGTACCATTTGCGAACAAGGTACACAGTCAATTAGGTTGAAACATTCATCGAAAACCGTGTTTTTAGGACATAACATATTTCTACACCAATGAAATAAGTACCGATCTTGGATGACATCATTCGACAGAAGTTCATAAGAACGTACAACACCATTTCCACTAATAGGTGATCAACTGTTTGAGAAGGTAAAATACTTGGACACTAATTTTGGTAAACCATTTTTGAGAAACCTTACGAAAACTAGTTGAAAAAAGAGATCAGTTATTTTTGAATTACCATACTGGAATTATCTGTATGTCATAAATTTTCTTGATGTTATGCATATTGAAAAAAAATGTATGTGATAGTGTCATCGGCACGTTGCTAAATGAACCCAGCAAAATAAAGGATGGAATTAAGGATAGATTGGACATGGTTGAGATGGGAATATGAGAAGAGTTGGCACCAGTGAATGGTAAAAAATGAACATTTCTTCCTCCTGCTGCTTACACTCTTTCCGGGTAGAAGAGATATCAGTTTTTCAAGTTCTTGAATGACGTAAAGGTTCCAGAGGGGTATTCATAAAATATCAAGAACATCGTGTCAATGAGAGATTTAAAATTAAAGGGTCTGAAATCACATGACTGCCATGTTTTGATGAAAGATCTAATTCCTATATCTTTACGTTGCATTTTTACCAAGAATGTCCGCCATACATTAACGAAGCTCTATTTCTTCTTCAAAGCTATATGCAGAAAAAGTTATATACTCGGTGAAATTGCCAACTATGGAAAGAGAAATTGCCATCATATTATGTGAATTTTAAATGTTCTTCCCACTGACATTTTTCGATATGATGGTTCATTTGATGGTTCATTTGGTGAGAGAGATTCGACTATGTGGTCCTATACATTATAGATGGATGTACCCCATTGAACAGTATATGAAGATTTTGAAAGGGTATGTCAAAAATCAAAATCGACCAGAGGGTTGTATTGCGGAGCAATATATTATTTAGGAAGCCATTTAATTTTGTACCAAATACCTGTTTGGTGTAGAAAACGTTGGCCTACCGTAATCTCATCACACTCAGTGGATTGAGGGTGAAGGAATTTCTGGAAGAGAGGTTGTCAAAATCAATATACAGATTGGGAGCAGGCTCACCTTTACGTTTTTCATAACAGTTTCGACGTAGAACCATATGTTCAAACCCACAAAGAAATTATTAGGCATTTGAATCCAACTAGGGATGAAAAATTGATATCAGATACACATAATCGGCAGTTTATAGGATGGTTTAAAGACCATATTTTGAAGTAGTTAGATGAAAATCCAGAATCAATTTCAGAACGACTTCGATGGCTAGCCATAGGAGCAAGTGTGTATGTATTATCTTAAAATGCTTATGCAGTTAATGGTTATACATTCTATACTAATGAACATGATGAAGAGAGTACCATGAAGAATAGTGGGGTTAGACTTGTGGCTGAGGTGATGCATGTTTCTGGTGCTAAGGACAAAAATCCAATTTATGCGAATATGTCATACTTTGGAATCATCAAACGAATATGGGAGTTGGATTATATGAAATTCAAAGTGCCGATTTTTCAATGCAAGTGGGTTGATAATAGGTGTGATGTTAAAATAGATGAATTAGGATTCATGAAAGTTGATTTCAGTAAGGAGGGGGAGAAAGAAGAACCATTTGTAATGACATCACAGGTAATACAAGTATTTTCTTTTCCAGACCCTGCAAACTGAAATCGGTCAATTATTCGATTATCGACCAAAACAACTGAAGGGTCAGATGAAAGTTCAATGCAGGATGACCCTTTTATAGGGAATTCGCAATCATTTCGTAGCGGTCCCAATGTATATGGTGTTTTGTATGTTAGAGGAGACCACAATGATGGGATTTACATAGTCGATAGAGGAGTGAAATCTCTTTTGACTTTAAAGAAAATGAGAGAGTACAATAATCAGGTTATTTGTTTATTGTAATATACATTGTGTTATGTTATGTTATTATCTTTCCGCTGCTGCTTTTATGTAATCTAAATTAAATGTTAAACCACTTCTGAAGATAATGACTTCTACACCTACTGATGCGCCCAATCCTATGGAACAAAAGGACTCTGAACCACCTGTTGGTGGTCCCAGTGCAGAGCAACAACAAGTTTCTCAACCAGCTGCTAGTGGTCCTAGTGTAGAGCAATAAAATGTTTCTCAACCTATTTTTGTTGGTTCCAGTGCTGAGGTACAACAAGTTTCTCAACCTGTTGCTGCTGGTCCTAGTGCTGATTCTAGTGCTCCAAAGAAACATATTGATGATACTTCTGAGGAAATGGTAGGAAATGAAACCCTGAAACCGCAAAAAAAACAAAACATCGTAGTTTGACAGTGTTAGCCATAATCATTAAGGAAAAAGAAAAAGGCATCAAATTTGAGGATGGATGGAATAAGTGAGGCCAACATGTTAACCCCAACAAAACCATCTTTATTAGATACATTGGAATCATCACTCGGCAATGCGTATCGATTGATGTACAGTCATGGCACCATGTTGTCACTGGTCTTAAGACACTAATGTGGGAAGAGATTACGGTAACATTATGATATCATTTTTTTAATTTATTAAAATAAAATACCAAAACATTGACTTACTCTTCATCATCCATTGTAGAGTGCATTTATACTAGATCCCTCACACAAGGAATATGTATTAAGAGTTTTAGGAAGGATTCATAGTGGTTTCCACACAATTTTAACAAAATATCATCTTAAAGATACTGAAGGGAAAATCAAGCCGCACCCACCTCCTCTTTATGCACACTTGATATCCCAAGGAGTGTGGGACACGTTTAGCAACCGTCGTGGGGAGAAGACTTTTCAGGTACATTGTGTGGGGTGATACGTTGTTTGAAGTTTCTTGTATTCATCAATTTTATTGACAGTTTTTTTATGAAACAACAACTGAGTTTTGAAAATAAAAAACGCGTAGCAGAACCAGTGTACCCTTACCGTAAAGTAAGGATGGGGTACGATTCACTTGAGAAAAAAATGGTAAGTATTTTAAATATACCGTACTACTTATATGTGACATAAAACAATACCATAAACCCGTTTCTCTGTTTATATGTAGTTTGATGTATCGAAATCGAAGGCCAAATCCATCCCACGCCATGTTCTATAGAAGGAGGCTCGTGTAAATAAAGAGGGGATATTGATAGATGAAAACACACAAAAAGTGTGGGAAACATGTGTATGTATGACATAATATAAATTTTATTTGTTTTAAATCACTATTACATTACAATGACTACTTATTTTTCTATATTTTCTATCTGACATAGTCACAGGAATCAACAACACCCGCACTAGATGCAGACATACTTTCATCACCCTTGAAGTAGCCAGACCAGTATGGCCGCGTCAGAGGTGCGGGTTTTGGGGTGACACCCCAAACATATTTTTTTAAAAAAAAGCGGAGGATCAAAATGAAAAAATGGAAATGATGCAAGAAAATTTAGCTATTTTTCAAGACGAATTAGAATACCGGAGAGAGATGATAGCAACATTGATGGGGGATAGGAAAATAGAAGAAACAACTCAACAAGAACCCATGCGTGACAATCCCGCCCCACTCCCCACCAGCTTTGAGGCAACCCATTCCCCTAAAAAACTTGACTTAGCTGAGGTAATAAATGTTTTAATAATTGTTTCTGTGAAATTTTATTCACATAGACACTAATACATTTCCTATAATAATATTCTACAGGGTGAAAATGACTTTGATTTATATCTATCAACTCCCACCTATCGCCTTGTAGCGAGGGCTATAGTGTTCAATACACAGAACGACATTCTATACAACAAAAAACTTCCAACAAATCATTTCAGAGTGTCAATTAACGTAGCTAATGAGCCGAGTGCCGAGCTACATGTTCCAAATGACGATGAAAACATTCATACAGTTGAACAAGATGTTGAAACATTCATTGCATGGCCATCAGTACTTGTAAAAAAACATGTTGATAAAGAGGTATCAATTTCCAATTTATTTTTCAAGATGGACCTTTAACATTCAATGAAAAAAGGTCTAAACAATGAATGTTATTATAGAATGAAAAAGAGAAGGGGTTGAAACGAAATATTTGCTCAAAACTATCTCAAGGATCAACCAACTGATTGAAACAGTCTATTGAGAGCACCTTCATCTCGCCCATTCTATATCCACAGTTAATATCATTGTAGGATCATGTGGATACAATGTTGATAGACATAAATGCTCACACAGTTGATTTTGAGAAAAATATGTATGGAGAGGAAACATCAAGTTTCATTACTGTTGAAAATGAAAATGAAATCCTCAAGTATGAGTGGCTAGGCACCTCAGTTGTAAATGTATACATGAGTTATGTTTTCATGATTTTATTTTAAAAAATATGATATAATCTGATAATTATGACTAAATACATTTTATATTTTTCATAGGCATATATATGAAAAAGCAATTAAGGTATTTCCCCATGAACAAAAATTTGGACTCGTTAGTCCTCACACCACCTCTTCAAAAGAAGAAATAAATTATGATAAAGAGGCTGCAATAATGTCATCCCTTCTCAAATATTTTGAAAACATAATTATGGATGATAGACTCTTTTTAATACCTACGATGCAGGGGTAAAACTCTACAATTTAATCATATCAACTATATTTTCATTTTTTTATTTACTTATTCCTTTTTTGTATTTTTAGGGAGCATTGGATGCTGATTGTAGTCAATTTGGATACTCCAAAGATTTATTTTCTGGATTCAACGCATGAATATATAACAAACTGACCACGCATGATGGCATTTGTTAAATTGTAAAACACTTGATCCAACATTTTAAAACTAAACATCTAGTTATATAATTTATGTTATCTTTTAATAAGAATTCCGTTATGATTGGGTGGTGCATCAATATCGTCTAATTCATGGAAATAGTCTTTGGCATAAGGATGAGAAAGCCTACAAGATCTACAACTGGAAAATTATCAGGGTATATTTAATAACATTTCACTATCTAAACACATATCAAAACAAATTACTTATTGTTGTCGATGTCTCTGCAGTGTCCAAAACAAACAAATGGAAAGGACTATGGTTAGTATGTTTGTAAATTTATGAAAGAGATCATATTTCATAAAAAAACTAGCATCCCTGATGAGGTATTTTCGAAAATAATTACAAGTTCATTTATAATATTTATTAATCCTTTGTGTATTTATATTTTTTCAGTACTACCATGACTTTTGCAAAAACTCATATTCAGAAGATGATATAGATGTGTTTAGAAATGAATGGGCAACATACCCAATGGAAGATTGTACAAATGTGACATACGGAAACAAAGAAAATGCATTCCGATTGTTATGATACTTTAGGAAAACGATACATGAGTCATTTGTGACGTTTACGAATTGACCACACCTCAATACGACGCATGGTGTGACCGGTATGACTAAAAGTGTCTGATATCAGTTTCAAATTGACATTAACTTTAGAAAACAACACAAGTGACATATGAAAAACCAAGAAAATGCATTCAGTTTATTTTGATACTTTAGGAAAACGATCCATTAGTCATTTTTGAGGTGTACGAATTGATCTCACCTCAATCTGACGCACGGTGTGATCGGTATGGCTAAAAGTGTCTGATATCAATTTCAAATTGAAATTAACTTTAGAAAACAACACTACTGACATATGGAATACCGAGAAAACGTGTTTGGATTGTTTTGATACTTTATTACAATGATCCATGAGTCATTTTTGATGTGTAAGAATTTACCGCACCTCAATCCGACACACGGTGTGACCGGTATGGCTAAAAGTGTTTGATATGAGTTTCAAATTGACATAAACTTTAGAACACAACACTAGTGATGTACGGAAAACTGATAAAATGCATTCATATTGTTTTGATACTTTAGGACAATGATCCATGAGTCATTTGTGACGTTTACGAATCAACATCACCTCCATCTAATGCATAGTGTGACCGGTATGGATAAAAGTGTCTGATATCAGTTTGAAATTGACATTAACATTAGAAAATAACACAAGTGACATACGAAAAACTGAGAAAACGCGTTCAAATTGTTTTGATACTTTAGGAAAATGATCCATGAGTCATTTTTGAGGTGTAAGAATTTATCGAACCTCAATACGGCGCATGGTGTGACTGATATGGCTAAAAGTGTCTGATATCAGTTTTAAATTGGCATTAACTTTAGAAAAAAACACAAGTGACATACGGAAAACCAATAAAACACATTCAGATTGTTTTTATACTTTAGTAAAATGATCTATGAGTCATTTGTGATGTGTAAGAATCAACCGCACCTCAATCCTACACACGGTGTGACCGGTATGGCTAAAATTGTCTGATATCAGTTTCAAATTGACATAAACTTTAGAAAACATCACAAGTGACATACGGAAAACTAAGAAAACACATTCAAATTGTTTTGATAATTTAGGAAAAAGATCTATGAGTCATTTGTGATGTGTATGAATCAACCGCACCTCAATCCGATGCACGGTGTGACTAGTATGGCTAAAAGTTTCTGATATCAGTTTGAAATTGAAATTAACTTTAGAAAACAACACAAGTGACATACAGAATACCAAGAAAACGCATTTGGATTGTTTTGATACATTAGGAAAACCTTCCATGAGTCATTTGAGACATGTACGAATCAACCGCACCTCAATCCGATTCACAGTGTGACCGGTAAGGCTAAAAGTTTCTGATATCAGTTTGAAATTGTCATTAACTTTTGAAAACAACACAAGTGACATACGAAAAATAGAGAAAATGCATTCGGATCATTTTTATACTATAGTAAAACTATCCATGAGTTATTTTTGACATGTAAGAATTTACTTTACCTCAATCTGATGCACGGTGTGACAGGTATGGCTAAAAATATTTGATGTCAGTTTCAAATTGACATTAACATTAGAAATCAACACTTATAACATAAGGAAAACTAAGAAAATGAATTCGGATTGTTTTGATACTTTAGTAAAACGATCCATGAGTCATTTGTGACATGTTCAAATCAACCACAACTCAATCCGACGCATGGTGTGACCGGTATGGCTAAAAGTGTCTGATATCAGTTTAAAATTGACATTAACTTTAGAAAAAACAAACAAAAATGACATACGAAAAAATGAGAAAGCATATTTGGATTGTTTTTATAAATTAGGGAAACGATCCTTCAGTCATTTGTGAGGTATAAGAATTGACCGAACCTCAATCTGACACATGGTGTGACCGGTATGGCTAAAGGTTTCTGATATCAGTTTCAAATTGACATTAACTTTATAAAACAACACTACCGACATACGGAATACTGAGAAAACATGTTCGGATTGTTTTGATACTTTAGGAGAATGATCCATGAGTCATTTGTGACGTGTATGAATTTACCACACCTCAATCCAACACACGGTTTGATAGGTATGGCTAAAAGTATATGATATCAGTTTAAAATTGACATAAAATTTAGAAAACAACACAAGTGACATACGGAAAACTGAGAAAACACGTTCGTATTGTTTTGATACTTTAGGACAATGATCCATGAGTCATTTGTGACAAGTTCAAATCAAATACACCTCAATCTGACACACGACGTGACCAGAAAGAGTTTTCATTAGATTAAGAATCAGTATTTATTAAATGAGATAAATCATCCAAAAACATATTGATTTTACATTATTCCCTTTTATTGTTATCAGAATGAAAACATTTGAGTTTTTCATTTCTATATTTTAGTTTCACATTTCCATATTAATGTATTCTTTCATATTAATGTTTTAATTTAATTCATTATTTTATTACTAACATAATATTTGTTTTCTTATATAGATGAATTTCTTTCCTTGAGTTCAGATGATTTGTTTGCCAACAAATACTGTGGACGAATTTTTTTTACAGAGGATCAAAGATATCAAAGGATGAAATATTAATGTTTATAACTGTTGTTGGATAATTTTAATTGTAACCACGTAAAACATTGTTTGAAATGTATATAGCGGTGTTTTTTTGTATTCAGGATGTTAAGTAAATGTATATAGCATTTTGATGTCAAAATATTGTGTGCGGGTGCAATTTTGTATAGGTGTGCAGGTGCTATTTGGTGTAGGTGTGCAGGTGCTAGTTTTTTTAGGTGTGTAGGTGTGCATGTTTTGGTTCTGCATGTGTAGGGGAAGTTGCCTTTATCAGTGCTCTTTTAGCGCTGTTAAAGGTGTCCTTTAACAGCGCTAAAAGAGCGCTGATAAAGGACCCTATTATCAGCGCTCAAGATAAAACTGATAAAGGCACCCCTTTATTAGTGATAGAAAAGTGTTGTTAATGCCGGTGTAGATAAGGGGGGGGGGTTCCCCTTTATCAGCTCTCCAAAAAGCACTGATAAATGCTACCTTTATCAGCACTAAAAAAGCACTGATAAAGGGGACCCCCCCCCCTTTATCTAAACCGACATTTACAACTCTTTTCTAGCACTGTTAATGTTGGTTTTTAGCGCTGATAAAAGGCCAAGTTTTAGTTGTGTTTTTTGAGAATAAAAGCTCTTGGATATGGTGAGGAGGCTTGGGAATTGAATTGAACAGAATTTGAACAAGCTAAAAGTATTGTAATGTGTGTGGAGAGTAGGTAGTGCTTGGTGGTATTTATAGGGTAGGAGGGGGGGTTATTGTTGGTTATTTTATATATTATTTTATTATTTTTGGCTCAAGACACCAAATAGTGTTGATTATTGTGAATAAATATAGTAAAAGTTTTAGTATAGTTCGAACCAATAGGTTCTTACATCATCCATATGTCAAACATGAATCAATAATTCATGTATTTGTTAAATACTGTAAATTATCATATTTTATTATTCACAAAACTTAAACTATTTTAGAAAACTCTAAAAAATTCACTGTAACCATTTTTTTACTTGTAGAATTTAAAAATGGACTCCATTCGATGAAAATAATGCTCTAAATATGAGAAATTTGATTTTCAATTTAAAAAATTATTTATTAAAAAAATACAGATTTTAATATTATGATCGTTTTTATGACACTTTGAAAAATTAATTAACGTATGATAAAAATATATTATAACTATAATAAAACAAAATATTAATTAATGAATCTATTTTATGAAAGTATCTTTTCAAATCATTATTTTAATTATAAACTTCTAAATAAACCTTTTTCTTTCACAAAATACCAACACTTAATTTAGCATTTTAAAAACTTCATTTACATATAATATGATATAACCATATCATATTTTCATGAGCTGTCCCACTGAGACCACGCCAAGGCTACCCCAAGACCTCCTCCCAAAGGCTGGGGGCTGGAAACTAGTGCGGAATGCATTATCTGGAAAATGAGAGGCATTTTCCATGTACCTGTACACACGCACACTCACATCCCCATCCCACAAAGATGAAAAGAAAACACTATGTTAACGATGCATACAATTACAAAGTAAACAAAAACTAAAGTACAAAAGAAAGTAAAGTACAAGGTGGAAAACCATGCAAGTATACAATCCCACCAAAATAAAGACAGAACATATGTAAGACGCCATCTCTCTAAAACTTATCCACTGAGAACCCTACGTAAAGGGTAGGTGGAGGGTAGCTGCCTGGAGTCATAGGATTATGCCTTGTCTTTTTGTTCTCACTAAAAACCACTCGGTCCTGGTCCCCCCTAGACTCTGTCCAAGCATCAGTAATCTGTACATGAAACGACAAGTGTAGGAAAAACCCGTGCAAGGGTGAGTAAAACAATACTTAGTATGGGATCCTGAAACCACAAAGACAATAAAAAAGGAAAAACCGCAAAGTAATGCAAAGTCATATCTACTGAGGTATATTCCCATACATATACCATGAACATCCAGATATACTATTCTCATCCACTAAGATACATAAGGTCCCAACCTTATAACCAGTATCAGGATTCTCACCAAAGATTCAAAAGGTAACACATAAACCAGGAGAACACGATCCACGAGCTTAGCCATACCTAATGACACCATCCAAGAGATAAATTACATTGGGTATAACTCTACCATTTCTAATGGAACATTGAGATAATGTGATACATTGGGAGTATTATACTAGGTTCATCTCTAGGGCCCAACACTAGAGGTCTAGTTGTCACCATCTTATGCCTAATGCAAGACTAAGGAATCCCAAGTGAAGAGGCTCACTCCTCACCACTGCGCTCAGTTGAGGGAGCACTGCTCCAAAATAACATGTGATACCTAAGTCTCTCTTGTATAGAATGGCCCACACCTCAGTCTGTAGAGAGATCACTTTATCCTACTTAGGTATCTATCTCTTCATGTGGAGGGGCCTTCTCCTCGTAGCTGTTTCTTGCAGTCGAGGGAGCTCCAACTCCAATAGAGGACCCACTCTTCATCGCTACATGGAGACGGGGGGAGTACTACTCCATAAGTTAGGACCCACGCACTGGTTTCAACAGGGGAGTGCTACTCTTGAAGGACCTGCATCGTGTTATGACAGGGGATTGCTACTTCATATATAGAGGACCCACACCCTACCAGGTAGGGGAGTACTACTTAGTGACCAGAGGAACCACACCCTGGTACTAGGGGAGTACCAACATTGTTAGTTTATTCACTATGGGGGAACCCCACCCTAGTACGTTAGGTGAGTACCAACCCCAAGCTAGAGGACCTGTTCCTAGAATGATAGGGGAGTACTGACTTTGTCGGAATAATGCATAAGGAAGACCCGCAACCTAAAACGACAGGGGAGTATCGACTCCTAGAATAGAGGACCTGCACCCTACCTGATAGGGGAGTTTTCCGACTCTATGTGCATGAGCTATGGAGGAACCAAACCCTAGTCCTTCAATGGAGTACCAACTCCAAGGTTAGTGAATCCTCTCCCTGGTCCCACAGGGGACTACTTACTCTTTCTTCATGAACATATCAGAGAACTCGCGCCCTAGTCCTTCAGGGGAGTAACACCCATGAAGGAAACTACCCGAAGGAAATGATCCCACTCCCATGATGTGGGGGGATCATGTCTCTACCTAAGTAGAGGGATAAGGAGTACCTATGCCCCGAGTCATCAAGGGAGTAACGTCCTGGTATTTCTTCAATAGAACTACCCATGCTTCGCTCAAAGTCTGCTTTTATCGAGAGGGCATACTCTTAATATAAATATTCGGTCATCTAACATCATTAAAAACTCACATATAGTATCTCAAAAGGAACATCTCATTTCAAGGGTCCCAATTCCATATATGGATCGTCAAACAAACACTCAGTTTGAAAGTTACATGTGTTTTAGTTAAATGGGGGCCTGTTGGGTCTGGGTCGGGTCCATCCCGACCCATTGGGCCCATCCCGGCCCACATGGATGGGAACGACCCACCATAACCCACCCGACCTGCCTTTGAGCATGCCAGATCCTCCATCCCGGATGCGGCATAGCTGTGTCTGTCTCACATCACAGTGCCAGCAGGTGGGGCCTCCTAGTAAACCAGTCCACTCACATGGACTGGGTTTGGTAGAGTGACCCATGGGTTGCCGTGGGTCTAGGTCATGCCGTATATGGAGCCACGACTCTTACATGCAGGCAGTCACGTAGCATGGCTACCACTACCACCATAGCGTGCTTTACCATCATCCGACACATGGCCACCATCCGACACATGCTTCAATGGTCCATTCTTCGATATGGAGGGTGTTTAGGAGCCCTTGGATTGCGTTCTTCATCATATGGGGTTCAAATCTCCATTTCAATCCCTTCCATCAGAGAGCGTTCGATCGACGATATCTCCCACACCTCCTCGATCCGTCTGCCATCAACGTTGTCACACCTCTGTCATTTTGTATCAATTATGGACCCTAGATGTCGTATCACTGCACCAAGAATGATTACGAAATGTTCGACCATTCGTCAACCCATGATGAATGCGAAGAACACGTGTTAAAAGGGAGAGGAAAACAAAACAAAAAATCAAGGAATGAACCTCAACCATCATTTATCACAACGTCAATCCACTCTTGTTATAGGGATTTAGTGGATCAATTAATTAAGAGTTTAGTTCCAAAAACCATCCCACAGTCAAGAACCTCTTGGAATAACGATCGAACTGTGGGTCAACTTGTTCATGGGTTGATCCGCATTTGTTATTTTAAAACCAATAATAGGGAAATAATAGAATCAAATAACTACCCCTACATAGAGAGCAAGTTTGATCGAAGGGTGGATTGTTCACTGATGGTGATCCGTCTGTGGAAGCACTCGATCCGATGTCGAAGGCAGGATTTCTTAAAGAGGAAGAGAAAGTGCTCAATGTCGGTGGAAATCGTCGCTCGTCATTCGTTGTTCTTTGTTCCTCAATGGAAATCCTCTAGAGATTCAAATCATTTCTCCCACATCAATGACACACCCATAGTTAAAACATTAAAGGAGGGAATTCCTTTCCATTACCATTGCATTTCAATGTCGTTATGTTGATTCATTAATGAGGTTCAATAATGATATTCAATGTCATCTCATCACTTCACTACAGTGCTGACATTCCACTACTTAATGGCAGAGAAAACAAAAAAATAACTTTTTATGTTATTTTCTTTTTCTTTCAAAAAGTCCAAAAACTATCTTTTCTGGTCGACCATCATCGGTCAATGTTAGGACTTTACTATAATAATACCAATTTTTTGAGTTCAATAATGCCCTCATATTTTTGATCCAATCACTAGTTTAAAAGTTAGAAGAACCCACTCGCATGTTTATTTAAATGAACTTTAAAATAATCCAAAAATTAACCTTTTCCCTTGACCCCTGGTAGTCGAAGTTATGTCCTTCTTAAAGAGAACATTTCACTCAATGATGGCGTCCTATTTTTAATCCGAGTTATTTTTTGAGAGTTATGGGGATTCTCAAATAAAATAACTTTTATTTAAATTATTTTATTTACAGTTATTTCCCAAAAACCAATTTCCATAGCCGGCCCGAACCAGCCGATATTAGGCTTCGGATGAGGGAATAATACCCTCACCAACTCAACAGTACTCTTATTTTTCCAATTTGAGTTAGATTTTATGAGTTATAAGGATTTTAAAATAAAAAAACTTTATTCAATTATTTTATTTACGGCCAAAAACTACTTTACACTTTCGACCCACACTGGCCAATGTTAGGATTTGTCTAAGGAAATAATACCCTCACGAGCTCAATGGTGGTCTCAAATTTTCAATTTGATTCACCTTTTGTGAGTTATAAGGATTTGAAAAATAAAATAATTTTATATAATTATTTTATTTACAGTTATTCCATTTTTGGGTTTTCTCACTGGAGGCCCGTGATGACTAAACTTAAGTCGCACCTAGGGTAAAACCTCCATTCTGAACACAATGGTGCCCTCATATTTTTGATCCAGACACCCATTTGAGAGTTATTAAAAAAAATTATGAAAACTACTCACGCTCACTATTTAAAAACTTACCATTTTCGATCGACTATTATGGGAACACTAGGCCTCGGAATCGCGTTTCATCTTAGCACCTGGTCTCAAAATATCTATATACAATTAAAAAAATTCATGGAATTCTAGGATATTACAATTATTCCACCTTTAGGTATTTATCCATCATAATCCAAAGCGAGGGCTGAATTCCCACATTCTGTTATTATGATCCTTGTACTACCTCCAGACACGCACCAAGGGAAAAATCATCCACGAAAGATGTTTTTTTTGCAATTCCTATGCGATAGTCTACCCGGTGATGCCTGGGTTTCCCTTTCACTGACCAAGGAAACCACGTTCCATTACTATGGATACACCATACCCTTTTACCTAAAACAGTCAATCGAGTCATGAACGATATTAGTCCATACCAAGAATGACGTCTTAAGGCCCCAAAACTATGACTAAGAGATCCAAACTATAACTCCCTCCTCCAAGAGTAAGATCACACTATCAGTGCTAGTGTGTGATCATTGGGACTCCTTCAGAAGGAGTCTCTAATCATGAGGGTCAAGTCAACAATTTGATCGAAACCTCTATGTCTCAAATGAAACTCATGGAAAAAAGAAGGAAAAATATATACGGTTTCCATTAATATGACATCAAAAAGAGAAAAGACATAGGGCATAACTCTAATCTCTCATGGAGTCTCTGGGTTATAAGCCATGCCCTTATGCAGATGTCCTCGCCCACATCACCTAGCTCCCTGAGCCTGACGTGGACCACCTACTGCCCTTCCATCTCCTCTGCCTCACCCCCATCTTGCGGAACTTCTTTCTCCATGCTCTCTCTTCCAAGGAAACTCGTCAGTATGATCCCACTCAAGATCCCTACAGGTTGGAAAATATATAGCGTGATGCCCCTGACCATTGCAAGCATAACACCGCATCTCTTGTAGCTGATCTATCCCTCAGTGCTGCTCCTGCGCCACAGTCCCATGCATCTGAGTTTGGGAATGCGTATTCCTCCTACATCGCAATCCTGACACCTGTCATCTTCTAGCACCTGTAGATGCCTCTCCCTCATGACCTCTGCTGTGGGTCACATCCATCTGTTCCTCAGCCAGAAAACTCTCAACCACCAGGGCTCGCTCCAGCACCCTAGTATAGGTGGGAATATTCAGTAGAACCACCAACGCCATGATCTCTTGGAATAATCCCTCATCAAAGGTTCAAGCTCTGAAAAAATGGTCATTTTCCATGCCCAAGGATTACCGCGACATGTCGGTGAACCTTGCAGAAAACTCCAGAACTATCATGCTACCCTGTCGAAGCTACAAAAGCTCCTAGATACATACTGACCTTAGCATGGCTGGGTACAACTCTTCCATGAAGATCTGTTTGAACTCCACTCAAGTGAATGTCACCTCATCATGTGACTGTATTACCAAGATCCACCATAGTCCTGCTGAGCCCTGAAGAAGGCTTGTGGACATAACCACCATCTGATCGGGAGGATTCCTCACTAATCAGAAGACATGAGTGACCGACTCAATCCAATCATCTATTTTCTGGGGGTCTATATGGACTTGGTATTTCAACGGCCGCTACCACTGGAACTGGTGTAGCACACTCAGCCTATGTGCATCCTCGACCTGAACTTCTGGTAAAATGTGTAGCTCTGTGGGTGGTGGCACTGCTGGTAGACCACCTCGGGGAAACTCCTCAGAACTAGTGCCCTACACGGAAGCCTTATCACAGGGAAGATCGTAATAATGACCACACTAAAGAATCCTATCTGTCTGCCATCGTAGAGGCATCCTAAAATGGATCAAGATGAACTATAGTTAATAGAGTATATCTGAAGAGTTGACTCAATAAGGAAATAGAAAACACAAACCATTCATATATGAAGGATGTGCCATTTATTTCACAATGACCAGTGTCCTAATATACTGAGTTAAAAATCAGGTTATCAGAGTCCCCGTGAATAGATACATCGGTCACTGTACCAACACTAGAACATTTGGCCTAAGATCTAAACTCAAAACATGTTAACACTGCCTCTATGAAACCCAAACCAAGATCACGACAGTATGATCCCAAGGCATAATCGACCCCTCTTATACCACTATGTCATGACCAGTCCATAGGGTCCCATTCCATGACTACCCCAAGAGCACATCCCGAAGGCTATGGGCTGGAAACTAGCACCGAAGGCATTATCCTGCAAATGGGAGGCATTTCCAAGTACCTGTACACACACAATCACAACCCCAGCCCACAAAGCCAAAAAGTAAACACTAAGTAAACAATTCTTGTAATCACTAAGTAAACCAAAACTAGAGTACAATAGAAATTAATGTACAAGGTGGAAAACCAGGCCAGTATACAAGCCCACAAAAATAAATACAGGACACAAGTAAGAGCCCAAGTTTTCGAAACTTGTCCTCTAAGAAACCTATCGGAAGGGTAGGTGGTGGGTAGCTGCCTGAAGTTGTAGGAGTATGCCTCATCTATCTACTCTCATTGAACACCACCTATTCCTATTCCTCCCTGTACTCTGTCAAAGCATCAGTTATATACAAAAGACATGACACGTGTGAAAAAAGTCTTTGCAGGGGTGAGTAAAACAACACTCAGTAAGGGATCCCAAAACCACAAAGATAAATCACAACAGAAAAACCACAAAGAAATACACAGTCATCTCTAATTAGGAATATTCCCATACATATACCATGAACATATAGATATACTCATCTCAACCAATAAGAAACACATGGTCCCTGCCTAATAACCAGCATCAGGATTCTCACAAAATATTTGAAAAGTAACACATAAACTAGAAGAAAATTATACATGATCTTAGTCGTCCCTAATGGAACTGTTTGAGAGATACATTCCATCGGGTACAACTCTATCATTACTAATGGTACGTATGAGAGAACGTGCTCTATAGGGATC
Organism: Viscum album; assembly: GCA_963277665.1. NCBI lineage: Eukaryota > Viridiplantae > Streptophyta > Magnoliopsida > Santalales > Viscaceae > Viscum > Viscum album. The sequence continues at coordinate 1,017,174,438 of OY728120.1, read as the reverse complement.
ATTCTACTGGGTTTGGCTCCAGTTCCAAAAACTGGTGGTCTAATCATCACCATCTTGTGTCCAATGCAAGACTACAGAAACCCAAGTGAAGAGTCCTCCTCATCACCACTGTGCTATGTTGGGGGAGCACTGCACTAGACTAACCTGTGATACCTCAGTCGCTCCAGTAGGGTGTCGCCCTCACCTCAGTTTGTCAAGGGAGAACTTTATTCTACTTAGGTATCGATATCTTCAATTGAAGGGGCCCACTCCTCATAGCTGTATCCTACAGTCGAGGGAGATCCAAATCCTATGGAGGATGTGCTCCCCATCGCTACTCAGAGACAGAGGAGTACTACTCCATATGTGAGGAACCGCGCCATGGTTCCCACTGGGTTGTGCTAATCATGAAGGACCCGCACCCTATTATGATAGGGGATTAATACTTCATATATCGAGAACCTGCATCCTTCCCGGTAGGGTAGTACTACTCAGTGACTGAAGTACCCGCACCCTGGTAATAGGGGAGTACCAAATCATTCGGTTTATTGCCTATGGGGGACCCTCACCCTAGTACATTAGGGTAGTACCGACCGCAGGCTAGAGGACCCACTCCCTGGGCTGACATGGGAGTACCGACTCTGCTGGAATAATGCGTAAGGAGGACTGACACCCTAAAACGATAGGGGAGTATAAAATTCTAGAATAAAGGATCTGCACCCTACCTAGTAGGGGAGTTACCGACTCTATGCATGTTAGGTATGGAGGACCCAAACCCTAGTCCTTTAGGGGAGTACCAAATACAAGGTTATATAACCTGTTCCATGGTACCATAGGGGAGTACTTACTCTTTCTTCATTAAAATCTATAAGAACCCGCGCCCTAGTCCTTCAGGGGAGTAACACGCATGGAGGAAACTATCTGAAGGAAATGAACCCACACCCTTGACGTGGGGAGTCCTGGGTCTACCTAAGAAGAGGAATAAATATTACCCATGCCTTGAGTCTTCCTGGGAGTAACCATCCTAACATCTCTTCAAGAGAACTACCATGAATCTACTCAATGTTTTCTTATATCGAGAAGAACTATTCTTGAAATCAATAGACCATCCTACAAATTCTTCAAAAACTCACATAGAGTATCTAAAAAGTAATTTATCATCACAAGGGTCACAATTCCATGGATAGATCATCAAACATACACTATGTTTTAAAGATACATGTGTTTTATAGAAATGGGGGCCAGTTCGGTCTGGGTCCAGTCTGCCCGGTCCATTGGGCCTAGCTCAGATCGGCAGGTCCCAGCTCGGCCTAGACCGATACGGCCTCGACTGGCTCACTACCAGCTCGGCCTGCTTTGCTGGGCGTGGCCTGCCAGAACCAGCCCGAACCCCCTTTGAGCAAGCCATCTCCTCCATCCCAGATGTGGCAGAGCTGTGTCCATATTTCACCATGCAGGGCCAGCTGGCACTGCCTCCTGGTCAACTGATCCTCTCACATAGAAAAGTTTTTCTGGCATGACCTGTGGCTTACTGCATATCCAGGTTATGCTATGGCTAGAGTCGCAACTCCTTCACACAGGCAGCTGCATAGCACAGCTGTCGCCACCACTGCCACCACAGCGCGCCACCCCACCATCCGGCATGCAGTCACCATCCTACACATGCTCCGGTGGTCTGTTATTTGATTTGGATGGTGTTCCTGAGTCCTAGGGTTGTATTTTCATCACATGGGGTTCAAATATCCATTGTAATCCCTTCCGCCAGAAAGTGTTCGATCGATGGTATCTCCTGCACCGCCTCGATCCATCTATTATCAACGGCATCACGCCTCGGTCGTGCTGTATCCATTCCAGATCCTTGATGTCTGATAGTTGCACCAAGAACGGTTGCGCAACATCTGACCATTCGTCAACCAATGAAGAACACAAAGAAAACACGTTAAAGGGGAGAGGAAAACCAAACAAAAATCGAGGAATGAACCTCTTCCATCATTCATCATGGAGTCAATCCGCTCACATTAGAAGGATTTTACAGATCAATTAAACAAGAGTTCATTTCCCAAAACCATCCCACAATCAACAACCTCCATCAATAACGATTGAACCAGGGGTCAACCTATTCAGGGGTTGATCTGCGTTTTCCATTTTAAAACCAAGAACAAGGATAGAACATAATAAAATAACCACCACTACATGGAGATCAAGTTCAATCAAAGGGTGGATTTTTCACTGATTGAGATCCATCCATGGAATCACTCGATTTGATGTCGAATTCAGGATCTCTAGAAAAGGAGGGTAAATTACTCAATGTCATTGGCGATCATCGGTCGTCGTTCATCGTTCTTCAACGACAATCCTCCAGAGATTCAGAGCGTTTCTCCCACATCGATGATACACCCCTTGGTTAAAACATTAAAGGAGGGAACACATCTCCGTTACTAATGCATTGCAACATCATTACATTGATTCATTAATGAAATTCAGTGTCGCTTTATTGTTGCACTGTAGTGATGACATACCACTGCTTAACGGTGAATAAAAAAAATAAACTAACTTAATATGTTAATTTATTTTTCTTCCAAAAAGTCTGAAAACTATCTTTCCTGGTCGACCCTCACCAGTCAACGTTAGGTCTTTTTTGGAGAATCCTGACATTATGTGTTCAATGGTGCCCTTGTATTTTCGATCTGAGCACAAGTTTAAAAGTTAGAAAAACCCTCTCACACATTTATTTAAACGAAATTTAAATTATTTTGAAAATTAACCTTTTCCCTCAACCCGCGCCAATCTAGGTTAAGTTCTACTTAAAGAGAATATCTAACTAAATAGTGGTATCATATTTTTAATCCGAATTTCTATTTGTGAGTAATGAGGATTCAAAAATAAAATAACATTTATTTAAAATTTTTTATTTACAGCTACTTCCTACAAACCAACTTCCACAGCCGGCCTACACCGATCGATATTAGGATCCTCCTAAGGGAATCATATCCTCACGAACTCAATGGTACTCTTAGATTTCCAATCTGTGTTACCATTTATGAGTTATAAGGATTTGAAAATAAAATAACTTTATTCAATTATTTTATTTACGACCAAACACTACTTTCCACTTTTGACTCATGCAGGACAATGTTTGGTTTTTCCTAAGGGAAGAATACTCTCACGATCTCAATGTTAGTCTTAGATTTTCAATTTGAGTCACTTTTATTGAGTTATAAGGATTTGAAAAATAAAATAATTTTATTTAATTATTTTATTTACGGTTATTCCATTTTTGGGTTTTCTCACTAGAGGCCCGCACCGACTAAACTGAAGTCACGCATAGGGTAAACCCATCATCCTGAACACAACGTTGCCTTCAGATTTTTGATCTGGGTAACTCTTTGAGATTTATAAAACTTTTTTAGGAAAACCATTCACACGCGCTATTCAAAAACTTAACATTTTTCAACAGACCATTCCCAACACACTAGGCCTCAGAATCGCATGACGTCTCAACACTTAGTCTTGAAATAGTTCCATATAATTAAAAAAAATTCATGGAATTATTGGACATTAAAAATATCTTCATTTATAAGATAACTAAATTTTACTTATACTTTTATTAGTGAGGTTACTATTCTATTGGCCAGATTACTAATCCTAATTGTCATATTACTATTACGACTATCTGGTTATTATTCAATTGGTATAGGTTCCTTAATTTCTATAAATAGAACTTATTTCATTATTCATTTATTATAATAATATTTTTATTGGGTTATATAAGCTATGTATGTGTTTTACACCATATAACATAATTATAAGAAGGAACAAAACTCTATTGATAAATGTTTTGGTCATTACAAGATATACATGCATATTAATCTATAATAAACCAATATATATAGATTGATTACTAAGGTTGAGTTGATTTTGAGGATAATTATTTAAAGGTGTAAAAGGTGGCTAATGCATCACTGTTGATAGTTCTTTTCAAGGAGATATCTATTATGTTATTTCTATAATGCTCAAAACTATGAGTTCCCCCCTTAATTTTTATGAAATATATTTTGGGAGGGTTGATATATCATAGGTGGTTAATAAATTGGTGGAAAAACAAAGTCCATTCCTTAAACCCTTCATCCAATTTATTTTTTACCATATACTTGTTCTATAATTTTAGTGTATTGAATGAAAGAGAGATATACAATTATCTATTCATATTCTTTAATAATTAAATTTTAATATGAATTTCTTTTTTACTTTTAATCACCTTATCTAAACCTACTCTGTATATGATAGAATAGAGTTCATTAGTTAGAGACGTTTTATATACATACCATCACATGGATGAGAAATACGCTCTTGAATTTTTACTACTTGAAGAGACCTTCCCCAATTATGAATTTTTATTGTAGTGATATCTAAGGAATTATGGAATCACATGGATATATTTAGGTGGTTATCAATTTTTATATTAGAAAATCCAATCAATAAAAAAATCAATTTTTTTGGAATCAAATTATCTGTTTAATGTATAGTGATAAATCTATGATATTATGGATCATTTGTCGAACAAGATTATAAGTTAGAACTAATAATTTAATGGGTTATGGAGGAATGGGATAGAGAAATCCATTTATATATAATCCCTTATTTTCATTCAATGGAAATTCAATATTTTTTATTACCATCTAAATTCAATGAATATAAATTTAATCAAAAATCATTCGAACTATATTATCAATAATATATTAAATATTAGAAAAACTCATAACAATGATAAATATGTGTGGGTAACCTAAAAAAATATTATTCCTTTCTATACTATATTTTCAATTTATTAAATATTAATTTTTAAATGACAACGATAGAATTACATCAAAAATTTATCATAGTTTTCATGTAGGCTTAATTATCAACAAATATAATGTCATATTTAAAGGATAATAAAAGTTTTCCATCGAGAGTATAAACCATGGGGGTATAAATTAATTTATAACAATAAGGTTATTTAAAAATTCTTTTTTAAAGATAAGTGGAATGGATACTAAGGTGGAAACCACATAATGACCCTTAAAGTGGTTCCCCCTAGAATCCAGGCTAGTCAGTACCATGATTCCATTTATAGCTATGTGGTATACTATTGTATTCCATTTAAATAGGTTTCTATATATCCTTGTAATATATCCCATAGTCCAATGGTAAGATCTTGAGTTAAATAATATTTTCACATCAAGGGATGATTTAGATTCCTCCTAGGTATGTAAGAATTTCTTATCACTACAAATGGTAAGACCATTTAGCATGGTTTGAGAGACCACTAAATGTGGGTCACTATCCATGAAAAATTCTTTCAAGGCCTTAATCACCAACCATGGATAATTTTAAATGACCCAACTATGATGAATTTACACATTCATACATTACCCATCAATGCTTAATATAAAACCATCCTTAAGGTTTTTTCATTTGATCCAAAGTCCTACATCTATAATGTGAGCATCACTTCAGATAGATGGTTGGGATTAATATAAATAACTAATAAGTGAATAGCTACCCCACCATAAATCTAGGGATCCTAAACACTGATCATTGAATGAATACTAATAAAAAGGTGTTAATGTTTCACATTCATCATTGAATGCTTACTGTAGTTGTGAGGATCCAAAATGGATCAATAGTTTGATTCAAAACTGATTCTTTATAGGAATCCATCATGGTAGTGGGTTTCAATATCAAGAATAAATTTTGAGAGGAACATAATTAATGAACAGAATTTTGGTTGGATGGTGAGGATTCTGTCTAACTAGTGATAGGTGAACATGGCCAATTCACTCTTGAGAAATTCATGGATCTCCAAATTAGCATTAATGTTAGAATAATATTGTAATTTGGAAGAAAGATGGATTTAACAATACTAAAACACATTACTGTTCAATAAATGACACTTTAAGCACACCAGAACAAAAAACAAACCTAGATAAAACTATATTAAAGGCACATCGGTCCTTTTCCAATGGATTTTCCACATATTGAATGTTTATAATTTTATTATAATACTTATTATCGAAGATTATAGATGAAACTAGTGTAAATAAACAATATTCCTCTTATAAGAACCTGGACCTCCTTTTTAGGTATGAGTTTTCATTTCTGGTGTTTTTGAGAAAAACAGGAAAATCTGGAAATTTATGGAGTACACGCCGTGTACTTTGGAGTACATGCCTTGTAACCAGTTTCCACGGGTGACCACATACTGGCCGTGTAATGGCCGAGTACATGGCCATGTGGGGTAACTTGGAGACCACCTAAAGTGAGGCTCGGTAAAGTCAAATACATGCCATGTAATTTTAAAATACATGCCATGTACTTTTTTATTTGTTAAATCAGATCAGGGTCACGTCTAATTGGTAGAAATCCCTTCTTATCGGTTTGTCTCATCTAGGAGAAACCAAATATGAAGATTCTTCTCTAATACCCTGACCCACCATCCATTATTCGAATCAACTGCCGTCGATTGCACTAGAATCGCCTTAGTGATTTCTTCTTTCTTATGGAGCCTCATATCTTGATTTCTCCTCTCTCGTGAGATATTCTTGGTTGAGAATTTTTGACATTTTTATAGATATATGGAATTATAGGTTGATTCAATGGATGGGATTCAACTATATCGATCGTACAATGTCGAGGTAGGTGGTTTGTGATTTTTCATAGTTCGACTTTGAATATTACGTGCAAAAGTGCCCAATACCCTAGAATGGGGTATTGTGTGTTTAGGGATTTTAGCTTTATTATTTCCTGATATGACTTGTGTAGTTGAGTAGAGGTTGTATGGTTTTGAATAGGGTTATTTTCCATGATATGTATGTGTTTCCCATGCTTGTTTTGATTTTGACTGTTTGGTCTAGCTTTTCCAGTTAGGCCACTAGTTTTCCATGCCAAGTGTTGTTAGGATGGAGTGATATTATTTGATGCTGTTATATGCTTGTTGCTATTTAGCAAAGTAGTTATTGAAAGATATTATCCAAGTACCTATTAAGGTTTAATTTGTCTATTGAACATAATTATACATGATTGACTTAAGTGAGGCTGTGAGAACCTGGTGTAGTAGACCATAGGTGGAATGGACATTGAGGGAATCTCCAGAGTGTTTGTTTACTTTTATGTTGCGATACCATTGGGGGGATGGAATTTTTACTCCCTCAGAGTGTATATAGTTCCACGTTGTAAGACCATAGGGGGAATTGGACCTTGAGTTCTTCCTCAGAGTGTCTATAGTTACCGATACGAGACCACCTGGGGAATTGATAGTGAGTGCTTCCTCAGAGAGTCTTTGCTAAAGATGAACCATAGGGGTTAGACTGTGAGTGCTTCCCAGAGGGTTGATTGTGTTTTATTGGTTGAACTAGAGGGGTTAGGCTATGAGTAATTCCTATATTGTTAATTGTTTTTGAATTTACGCTTACATGATATATGAAAATTAATGCAACTGAAACTGTATGATTGCTTACATTTGAGTGCTTCCTTGTTTATTGCTTCATTTTTTATCGTATTCCATATATATTCATTGATTGTTAGGCACAAATATTTGGGTAGTTTATTACTGGGATTCTTCTCACAACCTGTTTGGGTCATGCTTTTGGGCCCAAAAAGATTATAATGTTGTAGGTATAGATTAGGGAAAGCACCCTTCTACTTCAGGTAATTGATTGCTGTGGAGCTGGAGAGCATGGGACCAATCTGAGGCTTGTGATGCTATTGGAGTTTATTTATTTTCATTTTAATTTGTTTTATTACTATATTCCATCATTATGACTTGTTTGGAGGATTTCCTAGACATATATATCATGTATCATTTATATATATGTTCTCCAGTTGTTTATTACATCCAATATTCCGCTGTTTACTTATTAAATTGTATTATTTCTTATGCTATTGTTATCATTTTCTTTCCACTGCATTACTCTGAAAATGAGGGTATAGTTTCCCCACTATCACACACAAGTCCCTCACTTCTAGTCACCACCTATGGAATTGGGAGAAATGCGCTTGAGGCCATATGACCAACCGGGTATGGGGCACCTCTAGGTGGCACCCAAAACCGGGACGTTGCAAAGTGGTATCAGAGGAATTCTTTTCTTCTTAACATAATATTTGGAGCCTATATCTAGGTATAGGATGGAATATGTACATGGTAATAAGCTGTTCCCATGAGTATCTAACCCGTGTATAGGGAAAATCTAATTTACCTCGATTATTTCAATTTTTCTGGTTTTACAATTATTATAGTTGATTTGATTTCACCATTGGGTGATTCAATTTTTTTGTATAGTTATTGTTTATTTTATTGAGGTTTTATTTCTATTGCAACCCGATGAGATGAGGGTATTACATCTCATGCATCATATAGGCAGTTGTTAGAGATCACATTTCATGCATTCTTGCCATGCCATTTAGGGTGCATTTCTGATTGTATGTTGTTGTGATAGATATTGTGCTACATATGCATGCTGTTGTGATAGATTCCTTGATAGACTACCTTCTATTTGATACGGTATTGATAATATGTAAGGTTTCATTGGAATGAGTGCAAAACTTTGGTTCCTGAGGTGTTATGAGACCTCAAGGATCGGAATTTGGAGGATCATTGCTTTGTTATTCCTTGTATATGACATGAATGTGATTCCAAGATTTTATTCATGGGGTGTATGGTCCCCCACATATCAGAATTTGGTACTTTGATATTAGTTTCAGTGTTTTATGGGATTATGTAGTAGTTTATAAGGCTTAATATCCGAAGAAACCCAGAATACACAGTGTGTATTGCAGAAGACATTCCATGTGTCCTTCTATTCAGGAAGGAACTATTTATCTTAAGTATATTCCGTGTATTTTATGTAAACGCCATATATTTTCTAACAGTTTCAATGGATGTGTGAGCAGAGACACAGGGATGGGAAATTTTTGGTGGGACATGCTGTGTACCCTATGTGAATGTCGTGTCTTAGGTGTCCTGTGTCTGGACGTGTGACTAACAACACGAGTGGATTATGGGTAGTTATTACAAGCCGTGTCTAGCACAAACACGCCATTTAGAGTCATCCATGTAACCGGCCATGTGACTGAAAACAAGGGCTGGGGAAGTTCTTTCTAGTACACGCCATGTTTTTAAAAAACATGCCATGTAGTCTTTATCCAGGAGAACTGTGTGGGTTAAGTCATGTAGAAGAACTCAGGCAGGGGAAGAGGATTCAAGTACACGCCATGTGTTAGGACAACACGCCATGGGTATATGGTGTTACATGACCTAGGCTGGAAAAAGTACACATCCATATGAAAGCATAAGGGAACACACCATGTAGGAGTTGTACACGTAGTGTATCCACCTTTTAGAAATCATGAATGCTTTATTTATCCTGTTATCTTCTTGCACTTCTAAGTTTTATTACTTTTTAATCTTGATCTAAGGTGTGTGTTTGACCTTGTAGAGCCATACCACCGAGACGTCCTCTAGTTTTACGCTTGTTACAGGGTAGTGACCAGACACCGATCATGGCAGATTTGGAACTACCAGCAGATCCTCCAGTCGTTCCCGTCTAGGCACTAGCCATTATCTTATATGTAGGTGTCGATGCATAGTTCTGAGAAGGATTTATGAGGTCCATACAGACCTTTTGAGGAATACCACCTCCTACCCCATCTATGGAAGATTTGATGCGTGTTTTTCAGTAGCATCATCCTCCAACCTTTACAGGGGATAAAGGACCTCAAGCCGTAGAATCATAGTTACAGGACATGATTTTGATCTTCAAGCATCTGGATATGCCTCCAGAGAGGAGGGTGAAGCTCGCTACGTACATGTTATGATATTTTTCCAAAAGATGGTGGGATGTGATCTCACTGGTGGGATTCCAACAGGTTTTGGCTTGGGATGAGTTCCCAACATGCCTTCTATGAGTACTTCTACCTAGAGAATTTGAGGGTAAATCGAGCCCAAGAGTTTAGGAGTCTGGAGTAGGGTACTCTCTCAGTCATGGAGTATTCCTATCGCTTCAGAGAGCTACAATGCTTCACACCCATTCCAGGGGGGATAATTTATTCATGGTGATGAAGTTTGAGGATGGTCTCAGGAATGACATCTGATCTTAGGTTAACATCTTTAGGTTGAATTTCATAACCTCTATAATCAACCAGGTTCTGATCATGGAGTGAAATCTGAGGGATTCTATAGCTTTGAGATAGGGTGGATTGGCATCCAGTGTTGGTACTCCTCATAGTGATAGTAGGAAGCGCCGTAGGGAGTCTAACCACGGGGATCTGAAAAAGAAAGATACTTCTTTTGGTATCTAGGTGGTGTGTTACCAGTGAAAGGAGAACGGTCATACGAGGCCTCATTGCCCGAGAGACCCAGTGGAGTGCCGTTATTATGACAATATGGGTCATCATTAGCGGTTATGTCATATTTTCATACCAGCAGTTGGTGATAGAGGTTCTGTTTCGACTCATCGTACCGGAGTAGGTCCACCGGTTTCTCATTAGTCTGGGAATTAGAGTTATTCTGGCCATTTGGGTCGAGGTGGAGTTCATGGTCGTGGAAGTCAGTTGGAAGGATTTCAGCAAGTATAAGGTGGATCAGCTGAGGGTGGTCAGGCAGGGTCACAGGGCTACGGTACAAGCCAGACTTTTGAAGTGGAGCAGACCCAGCAAAAGCAGGATCCCGAACCCTCTATAGTTCGAGGTATGATTCTAGTTGCCTCAGTTCTAGATTCTCCACTTTCTAATATAGGGGATTCCCAAAGTTTCATATCTTTTTCGACTGTGGAGAGCCTTGAGTTCTATATCTTTACTTATGCTAATGTCTTGATGTTGGACACTCTGTTGGGGACTAAAACAGCTAGTGTATGTCAGTGAAAGGAGTGCCATATTGAGATCGGTGGGTATCACTTCTCATGGGACCTTTATGTATTAGAGATGATGGGATATGAAATCATTCTTGGGAAGGGATAGTTAGTTCCCTTCTAGGATGTTGTTGATTTCTATCGCCGTAGGTTGATTTTTACATCACCAGAGGGAAGATCCTTTTTACATAAGGGAAAATGGGATGTTCAGGCGTGCAGAGAAAGAACCAAGCATCATGGGTTGAGAGGAATTACAACCCAGATTTCTAGTCTATATCCGGATGACCAGGGGACTTTAAAGTTGGAATTTCCACTAGTAGTCGATCGTTTTAGGGATTTCTTTCCAGATGAATTTTCAGGTTTTCCTCTTGAGAAAGTGGTAGTATTTTCTATTGATTTTGTGCCAGGAGTGGTATCAGTGTCCATTCCTCCCTATAGGATGGCTACACTAGAGTTATAGGAGCTTAAGAAGAAGTTAGAGGAGTTACAGGCGAAGGGTTTCATCTGACCCAACACTTCTACTTGGGGTTCACCTCTCTTGTTTGCGAAGAAGGCGGATTGTACCCACAAAATTTGTGTGGATTATCAGAAGTTGAACTAGTTGACGATCAAGTAATGATATCCCTCGCCATGGATTGATGATATATTTGATCATATTAAAGGAGCCCAGGGGTTCTCAAATATTTCCTTGAGATCTGGTTATCATCAGTTGCGTGTTAGACCATCAGATATACATATTATAGCCTTTTTGAGAAGGTATGGTCTATACCAGTATTGGTTATACTGTTCAGACTCATGAACACGCCTATAGTGTTTATGGAACTGATGAACCGAGTGTTCCATATATACTTGGATTCCTTTATGGTGGTTTTTGGGGATGATATCTTGGTGTACTCTCACACTTAACACGACCATGGTACCCATATTGAGATCATTTTGAGTACAATGAGAGAGCACCAGTTCTATGCTAAGCTCTCAAAATTCCACTTTTGTATGGAATATATTCACTTATTGCATCATGTTGTCTTAGAGATAGGAGTATCAGTAAACCCAGAGAAATTGAGAGAAGTAGTTTCTTGGGAGTATCCAAAGAACTTATTTGAGATACGAAGTTTTCTAGGGCTGGCTGGATACTATATATGTTTCATACAGTACTTTTCACACTTAGTGGCGCCCTTGACGGGACAGACTAAGAAGGTTGTGAAGTACTTGTTGTTAGATTCTTGTCAGTCATCCTTTCAAGAGTTGATAGGGAGGTTGAATTCAACACTGATACTAGTATTTCCAAAGACAATAAAGAGCTATACTGTATACTGTGATGCATCAAGTATCGGGTTGGTAGAAGTTCTTATGTAAGGGGAAGGAGTCTTTGAGTATGGGTCTCAGTAGTTGAGGCCACATGAATGATATTACCCAACACATGATCTCAAGTTGGATGTAGTTGTTCAGGCCTTACGCTATTGGAGACATTATCTTTTTGGGAGAATTTTTTGGTTTTCACTGAACGAAAAAGTCTCTAGTACTTCTTTACTCAGTGTGATATGAATTTTAGATAGATAAGGTGGGTTGAGTACCTTAAATATTTTGACATTGAGCTCGCCTACTCAACTAGGAAAGACAACACAGTGGCTGATGCACTAAGATGGAGGACTCAGATACATGCAGTTTAGTAGGCCAGTAGTGGGTGGAAGCTTAGGGATTTGTTCTCTAGGATTCATTTGGATGTGCATGATAGATAGGGGCCGACGTTTCTTTCATCTGTAGTTGTTACCTCTTCTTTAATTGATAGAGTGCGAATGAGATAGATATCAGATGTTGAAGGCCTAGTCCTACTACAGAGGGTGTCAAAAGAGGACCCTATTCTTGGAAAGACCATGGGCAAGGATGTGATCTTGTTATTTCATGGGCACATATGGGTGTTATTATACATATGCAAGGAGCTGATGTGGGACATTCATTCCTAAGTTTGGGAAGTTCATCTAGATGTCACCAAGATGTATCGAGATATGCACTGTCAGTATTGGTGGCCAGGTATGAAGAGATATGTTACTGGGTTTTTTCATGAGGTGTTCCACCTATCAGAAGGTGAATGCAGAGCATCAACGCCCAATAGGGATTTTGCAGTAGCTACCCATTCTCGAGTGGAAGTGGAATGTTGTTGCGATGAACTTCGTGATAGGTTTATAAAGGTCGCCTTGTGGGAATGCTACAGTTTGCGGTGTCATTGATTGACTCACGAAGGTTTCTCACTTCTTGCCGATCAAGGATAACTTCAGTGTAGATGAGTTGGTAAGGCTAGTCATTTGAGAGATTGTACATCTATATGGTGTTCCACACTCCATTGTTTCAGACAAGGATGCACGTTTTACTTCTCGGGTCTGGAAGGGACTACAAAGGGCTTTGGGTACACATGTACTTCTAAGTATTACTTACCATCCCCAAAGAGATGGCTAGTCCAAATGTACGATTCAGGTGCAAGAGGACATGATTTGAGCACCTGTCCTAGATTTTTTGTGGTTTTTTGGAGAAGCACACACCTCTTGTGCAGATTTCCTACAATAATAGTTTTCAAGAAACTATTCAGATGGAACCATGTGAGGCTTTTTGTGGTAGTGAATTCCTGTCACCCTTATGTTGGATGGAGGGTAGGAGAGGTAGGTATGCATGGACCTCATCTTTTCTAGGAGACCACGAAGCAGATAAAGTTGATTCAGAAGAGGATGGCTACTACATAGTCACCACAGAAGTCTTATTCTGATCGAAGGTGATGACCTCTGAAGTTCGAGGTTGGAGATCAGGTTTTTCTACATGTCAAACTGAGGTTGCGACACAAGAGGATTAGGATATAGGGCAAGATTTCTCCGAGAAATGTTGAACCGTTTGAGGTTTTTGAGAGAGTCGGGTTGGTTTCCTATCAGTTGCAGTTACCTCAGAGGTACCGTGCTATGCATGATCTCTTCCATGTTTCTTAGCTATGATGTTACTTCTCAGACCCATCTAATGATTTCCAACCTGAGAAGGTTGAGTGGGAGTTGGGTGCCTCGTTGGAGGAGAATCCAATCTAAATTGTTGATCACAACGCAAAGGTTCTCCATAGCCGGTCTATTCCTCTGGTATGGGTGCTATGGAATCACGGACGAGTATAGGACGATACTTGGGAGAGGGAGTCTGATGCGTGATCACAGTGGCCCGAGCTGTTCGAGGATTCTTTTTCTACGCCACCTTCTTAGGGAAATTTAGGGAAAAATTTCTATAAGGGGGGAAGTTTGTAAGAATCTGGACCTTATTTTTAGGTATGAGTTTTCTTTTCTGGTGTTTTTGAGAAAAAAGGTGAATCTGGAAACTTAAGGAGTACACACTGTGTACTTTGGAGTACACACCATGTAACTGGTTGCTATAGGTGATCGTATATTGGCCGTGTAAAGGCAGAGTACATGACCATGTGGGGTGACCTAGAGACCACCTAAAGCTGGGCCATTTAAAGGCATATACACACAATGTACTTTTAAAATCCATTTTGTGTACTTTTTTTATTTGTTAAATCGGATCGGGGTCACGTCTAATTGAAAGAAACACCTTCTTCTCAGTTCGTCTCATCCATGAGCAACCGAAACTAGCAATTCTTCTCCAATCCCCTAACCCGCCGTCCGTTCTCCGAATCAACCGCTATCGATTGCGTTGGAATCACCACGATGAGTTTTTCCTTCTTCTAGATCCCCACCTCTTGATTTCTCCTCTCCCATGATATATTCTTGGTTGATAATTTTTGACGTTTTTTAGATCTACGACATTCTAGGCCGATTCAAATTCTGGGATTAGCTATATTGATCATACAAAATCGTGGTAGGTGGTTTTTTCTTTTCCATAGTTAGTATTTGAATATTATGTGCAAATGTTCCCAATACCCTAGAATGGGGTATTGCGTGTTTTGGGATTTTTGCCCTATTATTTCCTACTATGCCTTTTATGCCCGAGTAGAGGTTTTTTGGTTGTGAATAGGGTTATTTTCCATGCTATGGATGTGTTTCCCATGTTTGTTTTTTATTTTGATCGTTTGGTATAGCTTTTCCGGTTAGGCTGCTTGTTTTCCATGCCTAGTGTTTAGGATGGAGTGATATTATCTAATACGGTTATATACTTATAGATGATTAGCCAAGTAGTTCTTGAAATCTGTTAGCCAAGTATCTCTTAAGGTTTACTTTGGCAGTTGAACATCATTGTGCACGATTGACTTACATAGGGCTATGGGAACCTGGTGTAGTAGACCATTGGGGGAATGGACGTTGAGGGCTTCTTCAGAGTGTCTATTTACTTTTATATTGGGAGACCATAGGGGTGATAGACTTTGTGCTCCCTCAGAGTGTCTTCAGTCCCATGTTGAGAGACCACTGGAGGAATTGGATGTTGAGTGATTCCTTAGAGTGTCTATAGTTACCGATACAAGACCACTAGGGGAATTTATGGTGAGTTCTTCCTCATAGAGTCTTTGTTAAAGCTAAACCAGAGGGGTTAGACTGTGAGTTCTTCAAGGAGTGTTACATGTGTTTGACTGGTTGAAACAAAGGGGTTAGGCTGTGAGTACTTACCAAAGGGCTACTTGTTTTTGAATTCCTGTTACTTGATATATGAAAATGAATGCAGTTGAAACTATAGGATTGTTTACTTTTGAGTACTTCCTTGTTTACTACTTCATTTTTCTTATTTCCTACCATATATATTCACTGACTATTATGCCTAGATATTTTGGATGTTGCCTACTGGTATTCTTATCAAACCCTATTTGGGTTATGATTTTGGGGCCAAATAGATTATATTGCTGCAGGTATAGATAAGGGAAATCACCCTTCTACGTCAGGTACTTGATTGCTATAGAGTTAGAGAGCATGAGACCAAGCTGAGGCTTACGATGCGGCTGGATTTTATTTGTTTTCTTTGTACTCTAGTTTAGTATTGTATTCCAGCATTGTGACTTGTTTGGATTCTTTCCTAGACATATGTATCATGAATCATTTATATAAATGTGCTCCAGTTGTTTATTACTTCCCATCTTCCACTGTTTACTTATTGCATGTTATTAGTGATTCCGCTATTGTCAGATTTTTCTTTTCACTGCATTACTCTACCAATGAAGTCATAGTTTCCCCACTATCACACCCAAGGCCGTCGCTTTTTTTCGGCAGCCTCTCGCGTTTGAGGAAATAAGAATGAGGCCATATGACCAATCGGGTATGTGGAACCTTTGGGTGGAACCCAGAACTGGGACATTTCACCTCTTCCTTTAATAATATAATTTTTTTGAACACCTTTTTTATGAGAATATTTATGCATCACTTTGGTTAAATAGGGGTATGAGTGAGTCTCTCAAATGGTCATGCTAGGATAATGACATCTTAGAAATAAAATTGTGTCTATTACTCAATTATCATTTGAAAATATAATTTTTCCCATCTAAATGATCAAATATGAGTTCTTCAGTAACAAAATAAGTGTTGTTGTGTTGTAGTGCTAGAGGGGGAAGCAAGAGGATCATCATGGTGAATGGAATCCATTTCTACCCCATAATTTATCCTAGAAAAGGGAACCTGAAGAGGATTTTATATGATAATATCCCAATGAAAATTCATCAATATGGATTTCAAGGTATCCTCCATCTCCCTAGAATAGATTACACATCCATCCATCATCCTTGTTGTATTTTTCTAGCTTTCCCAATATTATCACTACTTCTTATAAGAATAATAATGAAAGTTAATTTATATTTTTTTGATGTATTTAAACATATATTTTCAGGATATAATAATTGAGTGGACATAAACATGTATAGAAATGGGGACACTATGGATCAATATAATATTTCCACTATAAGGAATGAATTTGTTATTTAAGTTAATGATATGACCAGAGTTTGTTTTAATTAAAAAATAAAAGTTATGAATATTGATCATCCAATTTTGATGGGGAGTAACCAAGATAATTAAGGGGACTTATTTATTAGTAAAACCAATCCATAAATAAATTATATTAATTTGTATATCCATTGATTTTAAATATATGTAAATAATACTTTTAATAGTGTTAACCTTTTGGTAGTCCTATTAATTATATTGGTTTATAATATCCTTTAAATTGATAACAAAATTGTGTTTACCATTAAGAAATATATTCATTTAATTTGAAAACATTATTTGGTTTATTCCCATATTTACTTACCATTCTCCATAGGTTGCCACAACACCTAATTGAACTACCTTTTTAAAGAGTTTTACTAAAATCATCTTGTACCTTGATTAATATTTTAGGTTGGAATAATATGAATATTATGAAAACATTATTTTTTTAAACATTAATTCATGATTTATTAAATAAGATTCCACCTAATACAATCCATAATAATTATAATTTTAGTGTCTTTGGGAATTTGGTAAATTACGTAACAACTTAAAATAGGGGGTACATCGACATTATTGAAAACTTCATTTACATGCTCATATTATTCCATCATTCATAAAACTGCAGAGAATAACCTGAGGAAATACATAATAAATGAGTGAGATATAAATCCTAGTAAGGGAATAATAAAATCATAAAATGAAGAAGGTATTACATGTTAGAAAATAGGTATATCAATGGGACATAAAGGGGATGGGAATCCTAAACAAGAACAATGAGACACGATATTACATGATAACATAAAGGTAAATTTGGAATTTGGAAACAACTTTAAACATGAAATAATAAACATAAGTCAAGGTTAAACACTGATAAATAATAATATAATGTTTTTAAGATAATATCCCATACACCATACATATAATCTAATGAGATTAAAACATTAACCAATGTTTTGGAGCACCATCTTGGTGCACCCATCATAATCATATCATATACATGCATAAGTGTTCCACATAGATCATATTACATAAGAACATATTTCATCACATTTAATTCGAAAATAAATGAGTTTGTAATAAATACATGGAATTACCCATTAAAATAATCATAGGTATTTCTAGGTGAATACCCTTGAGTGGAAATAGTGATGCTATTCACAACAAAAGGGATGACATGGAAAAATCACAGTGAAACTTTGGTAGAATAATAAAAGTACATAAAAGTTAATAAAATGGTTTAATGAGAGTGAAACAGGCCTTTCATAATATGTACATAAAATTTTATGTAATAGGTATGGCTAAAAACATATCCCAAAATTATTAATTGGAAATAAAAGGTTATAAAATGAAGAAGATGCTTGAATAAATAGGAGAAGAAGAGGATCCCTTACCTTGAGAGGGTGATTCCAAAATTATGGGAGGAGATTATTGAGATATTGTGGGAACCTATGGAGGACTCTATAGTTGAGAGGGAAGATTAAGGACATTATAAAAGTTTTTTGATCAAATAGAAATGATATCTTGGGTGGATTTATATAGGTAAATAGAGGGGAGTTCTTCATTATTTCCCAAACATAGGTTTTGAAATCTATATATTAAAGTAATAAAATCCAAAACAAATTCCATTTTTCTTACACATGGTTTCTTAAAATAGGAGTGGTTTTTATTATTTTAAATGGAAAAGGGAAGGACTCATTAAAATATTATCCTTAATGATTTGTAAGTGAGTCATGTACTTAAAGAAATGATTTTAAAACCTTACAATATAATATAAGTTTTGGAGGATTCATAATGGATTTATAAAATCAATCAAATAATCAAAAAAAATTAATTAATATGGTAAAAATTATATTTGGTCGTGTATACCTTTTATACCATCTATTACATCACTTTTGGGTCATTATGATGTCATAATACACACAATATATTTTTTCCATATTTAATTTTTTACCCAAAAATTCGAGAGACTTAGAAAATTATAAAAAATAAACCATTGGATAATTTTGAAATGACGATTAAAAAAGAAATATTTATTTTATCAAAATAATTTTCTAAATATTTGAATTTTTACTTTTAAAATAGAATCGAAATTTAAATTGAAATGTTGGGTTTTTTTATGATAATATTTTTTGACCACATATAAAAATTACACTTGACATCATAAAAATAATATTAGAATTTTAATTTAATTTTAATTATTTAATAATAATATTTTATTAAGATATTATTTATTTTAAAAATCAATTAATTCATCAAAATAAATGTCTTAATTAGAATTGAAAATTACCCATAAATACAATTTGTGTTTTATCGTATCTAAATAAAAATCATTTATAAAGTAAAAAAATACAAAGAAATATATTTATTATTATATGTAATGTAGATATTCAAATAATTAAGTTCTTGATACATATCCCTTTATTACACTAGAAAATTCCCTAAGGACAATGTGAGTGACAATAATATTTTCATGGGGTGGTTTGACATACATGGTTTGGGCTGTGATCTTGATGAGCCCAAACTTCTTCCATAAACGGTTTCACTGGTACTTTATCTATTTGATATCATCTTGGTATTGGTCAAGATAAAATACTAGTGATGCTATCTCTTATGGATTCTCTAATAAATTGGCTTAATAAGGTATGATCCTACTTGAACAAGCCATCACTTCCTCTGTCTGAGTCAATTATATTTTTCAAAACCCTATATTTATACTAATAATATGATCACTTTTCAAAAAATATATTTTCAATGGTTATGATGCTTAATGATATTTTAAATATAATAGGATATAATAAAGCCAATTAAGTGCATGTGTTTTTATATACATAATACATAATAGGTAATTTAATTCAATCCCAAAGAGAATTTTATTTATAAAAGTCTTGGTTGTAACAAAATTATCCATTAAAAAATTTCACATTTGAAATTTTTGTTTCACACACTAAAATTGATGAGGTTAATTCTTTTTCATCACCTCCTCTAGCTCCTAGATGAATTCTTCAAACTTGTGTTTTCTCTGTATCACTTTGACCATGTTCATTTTCTTATTTCATAGAACTTTGTCTTTACAATCCAAGATCATCCTTGGATTCTCCTCATATGAAAGATCGTTTTTGAATGGTACTGCCTATAGATTGAGAACATGTAAGTGGTCTGGTATGTAATTCCTCACAAGGGATACATGGAACACACCATGAAATTGAGATAGGTTAGGTGGGAGTGACAGTCTATAGGCCACTACTCCGATGTGATTAAGGATCTCAAAGGGATCGATGCATCTTGGAATTATCTTTCCTTTATTCACAAATCTCAGGAATTTATTCCATGGAGATATGAAGAGGAATACCTTATCTCTAACCTCAGACTTTATGTCTCTTAAATGATTGTCTACATATATATTTTATCGACTCTGAGAAGCCCTGATTTTCTACATAATGGTCTTGAACTTTTCCACTATTTCTTGACCATTTCAGGACGTAACAGTTAGCATTATCCAACATAATCCCAGTATAGGTGTTATTCACCTATTCCCATAAAGTAATTTATAGGGATCCATTTGGATACTTTAGTGGAAACAATTATTGTATAAAAATTGATAAGAGGAATATGTTGGTCCCATCCTACTTTAAATTCCATTAATCATGTTCTGAACATGTCCTTGAGTGTTTGGATAGTCCACTCATATTGGACATTAGTTTAGGGTTATAGTCAATACTAATATTCAACTCAATATTTGGATCAGGTTAGAAGCTATTCCCAAACTTGGAGGTAAATATTGGATCTCGAGCAGATAGAATAAACAATAGTGTTTCATGAAACCTCAACACTTCAATATATTATATCCTTGAAAGTTTATTGAGTGGGATGTCCTATGGAATCATAATGTAGTGATATGTATTTGTAAGAAAACCCACCATAACCCATATAGTATTATTTCCTCTTGATTTCTTTAGAGGACCAGTAAAAATGTCCATGGTTATGTTTTCCCATTTCCATGTAGGTATGGGTAATGGTTGCATCATCCCCCAAGATATTTTACTTTCAGACGTCACTTGATATCGTACAAGACTCTTTTATGTTTATTCCGTGATTTCCTTCTTCATATTATCTCACCCATAGTGCTATCAGATATCTTAACACATCTTTTTTCTCCGTATAGGGATGGGTAATGTTGAGATATGTGTATTAACCAAAAGAACCTTCATTAACCAAGGATCTGATGGTACACATTATCTTGTCCCAAATCATTCAACTCCTTCCATAATTTTGAACTATGAGGATTTAACTTTTCTTATATTTTACACCTTCTTATGAATTCCCACATCATCTATTTGAGTATCCTTTATCATCTCTAAAAGGGTTGTTTGAATAATCATTTGTGAAAGGATTGATGATGTTCTTTCCTTTATGATTACAATATCCATCATCCTCAAGTTTATGAAGACCAGATTATTCTCAATTCTCATCAATGATAAAATTTATGGATCCTTCATAATTCAAGCATTAACTAATTTATTTTATTTCATAGGATGATTGTGGATTGATTAGTTGTATTTATTAATTATCCCTAACCTTATTTGACATATTCATCTATTTCTTTGTGAATATATAATTTAGGCTCTTATTATCCATATATATTTCACACTTCTCCCCAAATAGATAGAGATTCCATATTTTCTATGTAAATATTACTAAATCCAACTCCAGATCATGCATTGGGTAGTTCTATCCATTAAAATTCAATTACCTTAAGGCATAGTCTATCAATTTTTCATTATGCAATAGTACACAACCCAAGACCTTCCTGGATGAATCATTATAAACCATGAAAATTTCCCCACTTGTGGGTAGAGTAAGTATGTGTATAGTGATAAACCTCTTTTTCAACCCATTTAATCTATCTTCACATTAATTATTCAAAATAAAAACATGACTCCCTTCCAAGTTAGCTTGTTTAGAGGGTTTGAAAATCATGATAATTTTATCTCAAATCAATGATAGTACCTAGATAATCCAAGGAATCTATAGATTTCGGTCACATAGGTTTTCCTCAACCATATTTAAATTGCATCTGTCTTTTAAGGGTCCATAGACATCCCTTTACTTATGATAATAGTCACCAATAATGATACTTTGTTATACTAAAACTCACATTTTCTATATTTTTCATAAATCTTCTCATTTTGTAAGGTATTTAGCACAATTTTCAAATTCTCTTTATGCTCCTCATTTCATTTGGAGTATATTAGAATATCATTTATAAATAATACCACAAATTTGTCAAGGTAATATCTAAAGAGTCTATTTATCAAGTCCATAAATATAGTTAGAGCATTAGCGAGTCTGAATTGAATACTATAAACTCATAATTCCCATACCTTTTATGAAAATAAGTACTGGGGATATCCTCCTTATTCACCCTTACTTGGTAATACTAGGATCAAAGATCTACCTTGGAGTAGTATTGGTCTCCACGCAGCTGATTGAATATTCCATCAATACGTGGTAGTGGATAATTATTCTTTATCATGTTATTGTTTATCTCATTATAATCAATGCAAAGTCACATTGACCCATACTTATTCTTGACGAGGAGGACTAGTTCACCCCATATTGAAGTATTTGGGTGTATTCACCCTTTATCCAGATTCTCCTATAGGTTTTTATTTAGCTCCTCAAGTTCCAAAACATCCATTCTATTTGGATTATTGTAAATTATAAAATACCTAGGTATAAGATCTATTGAAAATTATTCATTTTCTCTAGGATTAGTACCAAGTAATTCTTTGAGAAACACTTCAGTTTATTCCCTCAAAATGATCATGTATTTAAGGATGAAATTTTCTATAGATTTAATAAATTGAGCTTGATACACCTACTTTTAGGGAAATATTATCCATGCTTGACATGTTTTCGCTAAAGAAGATTCATTCTCCTCTTTGAACTTTAATAGAAACAAAGGATGATTCGTGATATAGAGAGGTATTTTCATATCATGGAAATTTATGTTGGCTCTATATAATGAATTCCAATCCATACCCATAATTGAAACATATTATAGTAAAGGGAGTATCATAAAGTTTCTTGGGAAGTTCATCCCACAAATTTGGATAGGGGAGGAGTTATATACTTGGGATGAAATAATTTCCCCATTTTTTTTTCACTGACAGCTATACTTCCATGTTTTGTGGTGGTGTTTGAATTTTTTTACTAAACTTGTGTGATATGAAGAAATAAATAGAACCAGAATAAAAAAGTAAATTCACTATTTTTTAATGAATAACTAGAGTACCTATCACCAGTTTTGTGTTGAGATCCACCTCAACGGTTGTGATGGAATATGCTCTCCCTTTCTGCCTTGGAGGTTGTTGGAATTTATTGTCTCCAACAACCCTTAGCTTATGGTATTGGTTCACATAGTGTCCTTATTCATTGTAGTTGAAATATTATACAATAGGTTGTGGGTAAAATAGAGCATTCATATCTAATATTACATTGGTGGGTTTCTCATATTGGAAATCTCAAAATAGGTGCCCTTCATTTCTACACCTAAAGTATTTCTTAACCCCCTTGGTCAATTTTTGGGGTGCTTCTTTCCACACTTTTGAAAAGTGGGATGTTAAAATTAATTACCACTGTTAGATTTATACATTTCACCACTATAATTAAGCTCAACATTATAATTAATATCCCTTTTATACCCTTTATATTTTTCAATATACATTTTTAATTTTAGAAAAAACCTGAGAATTTCCTCATAGCAATCGAAGTCTCAGTTCTCCAGGGATTTTCATAGACTCAATTTTATCCCAACAACGAAGTGGTCGAATTTTCATTCAGGGGTAATGAAAAAGCTAGAGGAGTATCATGAAAGTCTTGTTATTATTTTCTAATACACCCTGATGGATTCATCATCCTTTTTCTTAAGGGAAATAAAATACCTTTCTTTTTGAAGTCAGAGAGTGTGTGAAAAATATTTATTAAAAAACATTTTCTGGAATTCCTTCGACACAATCACTTAGATCTCTTCCTAAGGATTCATATTCGTGATCAATTTATAACACTAATAAGATTATACCTCTATATGATAAATAGATAATATAACCTTTTATTTATTGGAACATTTAAGGATGGAGAAGTTATTCTTAATGGACTTGATATATTGTTCATCAATTAACATATTAGACAACCCATTGAAATATAGAGGCCTTTGTCACATAAAGGCTTTAATAAAAAATTGTTATTTCCTAGGGGTATTTGAGTGTTCCTCCTAATTCATATTTCTATTCATAACCTATGTCAAATGAGAGAGTATCATCATAAATTTCCCAATTTCTACACCCATTAGGTTGGGAATCTTATTTGGGCATTCATCACATTTCCCTTCAAATTGGTTGTTTACTCAGTTCCTCCTATTTCTAGCCATTAGCTAGAATAAAGGAAAACTTATGGATGATTAATTTTAAACCATTGAACATATAAATGGGAATCCAGTAACATTAAATGGGAAATTTATAAATGACATTTATTACTTAACATATGAATTTCTTGTCTTCAATTGGATTTACCCATGATCTGCTTCCAAATATAGACTATTATAGGAATTTTTGGTCATTTAATAATGGGTTTTAATTATATTTTGAATTTACCAAAGAATATCCTCTGGGAGTGTCAAAACAGGTGTGTAGAGTGGCCTATTATCACGCACCGGTTTCTGATTGAGTCCAACTCATTTCAGTGTTTTTATGTGTTACCACTAGGTACATATGTGCCTGAGCAACATCAACTTGTAGTATCTAGAAAAGGATTTATTTTATTTTAAAACACTTACTATATAATATAAAAAAATCATAGGGATGATTTACATAGCTTATTTTTATCCCTAAATATTTTTCTAGAATTTTCTAATCTTAATCCCAAAATAACTAAACCTTCCTTTGATACCAACTATGAATATGATTTTATATTAAAAATTAAGTCATGATTTATTACATAAGAGTTAACATAATACAAACCAAAATATTTCTAAGTCTAGTTTCTTTTGTAATTTGGTACATTTCATAACAACTAAAAAATAGGGGGTACATCAATTTTATTGAAAATTTTCTTAAAATTCTCATATTATTCCATCATTCTTAAAACTGCATGTGATAACATAGGGACATACATAAGAAAGGTGTGAGATATAAATCCCAGTAAGTGAATAAAAAAATAATAAAATGAATAAGGTTTCACATGTTATTCAATAAGAATGCCAATGGGAAATAAAAGAGTTGAGAATCATAAACATGAACCATGATGTATGACATAACATGATAACATAAATGCAACCTGGGAATGCAACAACAACTTTAAACATAAAATCATAAAAATAAGTCAAGGTTAAACACCAAGAAATCAAAACATTAAATTATTAGGATAACCTAATAAACACCATACATGTCATCTCATAAGACTAAAATATCACCCAATACATTAGAGTTCTATCTGGGTGCACCCATCATAATCAAATCATGTACATGCATAAGTGTCCCATATAGATCATATAACATAAGAACATATTTCAACACATTTATTTCCATGATAATGAATTTTTTAATAAATAAATATATTTCTCTAATAAAATAATAATAGTTATGTCTAGGTTAATACCCATTATTATAAATAGTGATGGTATTCACAACAAAAAGGTTTGGCATGGAAAAATCACAGTGAAATTTCACCAGAATAATGACAGTGCATAAATATTAATAAAATGGTTTAATGGGAGTTAAAGGGGTATATAATAATTTTAAATCAAATTTCCAGTGATAGGTATTTGAAAAAAGGATCTGAAACATTTGTAATTGGAAATAAAATATCATAAAATGAATAAAATGCTTGAATAAATAGGCGAAAGAGAGGATATCTTACCTTGAGAGGGTGATTCAAAAAGCTTGGGAGGTGCTTCTTGAGAAATTGGGAGAAATATGGGATGAATCTAGAGATGGGATGGAAAATTAAGTACATTATATAAGGATTTTGAGTGGATAGGAATGGGATATTGGGTTGGTTTATTTAGGAAAAGAGATGAGAGTTCTTTATTATTTCCCAAACATAGGTTTTGGACTCTATATAATAATGTTATCAAAACCACAAACAATACCATGTGTTTTTCACATGTTTTATGAAAACTAGAAGTGGATTTAATTATTTTATAATTAAAATTGAATAAACCATTAAAATACTTCCATTGGTGATGTATAAGTGATTCATGTACTTAATGAAATGATTTTAAAACATAAAAATATAATATAGGTTTTGGAGGATTCATAAAGGCATTATAAAATTAATAAAATAACCAAAAAACACATATATTTAAATGTGAAACATATATTTGGTAAAAAACATTTTATAGTATTTATTACAACACTTTTGGGTAATTATGATGTCATAATACATATAATATATTTATACCGTATTTATTTTTCACCCGAAATTCCTACTATCTTAGAAAATTATGAAAAATTCACCATTGGATAATTTTGATGTTTTTATTACAAAAATAATATTTATTTTATAAAAATAATTTTATTAATATTTTAATTTTAACTTTTATAATATAATCAACATTTATTGAGAAATGATGATTTCTTTGACAATAACAGTTTTCGAACCTTTATAAAAATTACATTTGATATTATAAAATTTATATTGTCATTTACATTTAATAATAAATATTTTACAATAATATTATATTAAAATATTATTCATCTCAAAAATATATGTATTCATCAAAATAAATTTTTTAATTGATATTACATATTACCCAAAAATACAATTTGTGTATTCTTATATCAAAATTGAAATCAGTTATAATGTAATAACAATAAGAAAACAAATATATTCATTATTCTATATAATATAAATATTCATATTATTAAGTTCTTGATACATATTCCTTTATTAAACCATAAAATTACCTATATTTTAGGTGCACTATGGTGAGATTTTCATAGGGTGGTTCGACGTACATAGTTTGGGCCGGGATCATGATGAGCTTGAACTTCTCCCATAAATAGTTTTCTCATAATTTAGCTGTTGGATATCAGATTGGGCTTGGTCAGGGGAAATTACAAGTGATTCTATCTCCATTAGAATATTTCATAAATGAGCTTCATAGGGTATGATCCTATTGGTCGAGGCCATCATTTCCTTTATCTATATTAATTGGATTCATCAAAACACTATATTTATTCTATTCATATGACCACTTTTAAAAAACCATATTATCAAAAATTATGATACTTAATGGTATTTTAAATCTAATAGGAATTAAAAAAACAAATAAGTGCATTTTTTTAATAACCATAATACATAATAGGGAATTTAATTCAATAAAAAAGTGAATTCTATTTATAGAAGTTTGGTTCATTGCAAAGATACACATGGGTGAATTGTGTCCTTTTAAGAATCTTAAAAGATTCAAATTTTATCTATCTTTGTATATTGTTATGTTATTATTAATCCTCTCATTTAAGAAAATTATTCACTGAAAATATAGAGAATAATAAAAGAACATTTTTATAGTGGTTTAGGGCATAAAGATACCATAGTACACTCCTCCAACACTCTCTCGGTGAGCTTGGGGATTTTCGATAAATAGGTCATCTTATTGTAAGGCCTTCAAAACTAAGTATAGGAATTTGAAACCTTATAACATGATATGTTATTTTAAAAGAAACCTTTAAATCAATAATTGAGTGAAAGAAGCTTACACTCCACCACGATTGAGTTTGACTAGTTGATACTCTTAAAATTCAACATTGATTGATTTTTTGAGAAAACGATTCATCTCATAGGCGAAGTAGTAACTGAAAAACAATGGATCATATTATTCATAGATAATATTCCTCATTAAAGAATATATTTTAAGATATCTAGGTTATTGATGACCTTTATGAAATAAAATTGATGGAATCTCATCCGATAAATTCATTTTATGTGGGGTAAAATGTAACAAACTAATATTCTATGAAATATTTTTTAAAATAAATTTAATTTCTTTGATATCATGTGTTACATGAAAAATTGAGTTTTAGAAAATCAAAATATATTAATATTATTATTGTTTAAAAATACCCATTATAACATAGTTGATAAAATCATTGGTATGGATATTAATCAAATTATTTTTTAAACTAATTATAATTTTTTTAGATAATAAATATATATTGAATAATAAGTTTGTAAACTTTGGTAAATTCATTATATGCTTCACTAATACATTTTATCAAAAAATAATTATTATTTTTTTTTGTGAAAAAATAAAAAAATTAAAAAATCCTACGTTAAGAAAATTTATTTGAAAAAATGAACATTATTTTTGGAATCAATATATCAAAATTATCTTATAGTGTTTTTTTAATTTTTTGATAAGTTTACTTTTGTAGTGAATACTAAAAAAATGGTTTTTATTAAAAAATTCATTTTCTTTTAAATCATTTAAAAGTTATATTTTATATTAAAATTATTTAAATGTTAAATAACTTCAATTGTGTTATAATTAATCCAATTTATGTCCTTAAAATAAATTTATATTTTACTTTTTATATAAAAATGTTTTACAGCATTGAAAGTTTTCTCTTTGGATAAGAACTTTTCCATTGTGTCTTTGGGATTTAATTTAAATTAATTCTTTGTACTTCTGTGAATGGAATTTTATAAAATGGACTAAAAACATGGAACAATAATAATTTATATTTTATAATAAGGTAAAATTATTTTTTAGTCATACATAACAGTAAAAACCGTAAAATCGAAAAATTAATTACTAAAGTTATGTTTAAATGGGGCTAGGAATACTACTTATGCAAATGTTAAAAATAATTTTCAACACACAAAGGATATTTATATAATAAATTTTATTTCATATCATTAATCAGGGCTTCAAAATTACCAAATGTGGATCATTTTATTTTTATACTTAAAGGATTAATTACCAGGTAAATAAAAGGAGGCTGGTTACTGTAGCGAAAGCTAAAATCGTAAAAATGTGAAAACATAGGTGATAATGGAAAACATATTTAAAATATATCTATTTTTGTGGTGGAGGTTTGGATCAACCATATAATACAACCACTATGTAATTTTTCCATTTTGAAGGAACATGGATTGAGAGTGACTTTCCAAAATTTAATAGTTTTGGGTATTTACAAAAAATAAAACTCCTCCTCAATTATAAAAAGAGACCACCTCCCATCACTTATAGGCACCTCTAAAGCCTTATAGATAGACCAAACCTTGAAAAAATATCTCACCAACATCCTTATGAAAGTTCTAGTGAGGCTTAAATTCCCATAATTCTAACCCAAGGGACCTTAATAAGATATCTAAATTATTCTTTCCTAAGAAAAGGTGATTTCCTTCACTAAACTCTTTATTTTTTTACATATTCTATTACCAAATTCATTAATGTATTAATAATTAAAATAAAATAAAACCAATATATTATATATACTTAGATGTGATTATGTAAATTTCATGATCAATAACTATCCCCCCTTCCACCAAATTTGAAACCGGACCATTGATTGTGTGTACAAGAGAGTACCTCCTGACAAACTGATTTAATTTTTTCCCCCACCACAATTCATGGGTGTATATAATTATGGATTTAAAGAATATATTTTATATTCAACACATAATTTTTATTATTGAATTATAATATTACATATATATTTCAGTTTGGCCCCTTAGTATGACAGTAGTGACTAGAGGGGGGGGGGGTGAATAGTCATTTTTGATTTGTTATTAAAAATACTAATTTATCAGAGATATAATAGTGTTAAAATTTGCAGATGAAATAAAACAGATAATACATGATGTTTTTATAGAGTTATGGATCATAAAGATCATATTCCTCTCTTCAATATCTTCTACTCCTCTAGGAGACTAGTATCGACTAAATCCTCACTATGGAAACAGAGTGATAACCCGATTACATACGAATAAAAATTCACCTTTTTCACACCTGGTGGAATTACCCCTTAATTTTGAAAGATTCATAAAAAAATTCTTTTTTTATGGAAGGAACAACCTGAACTTCCTTTTAGATAAAATGAATAACCCAATGATATATTTTGGATGGGAAAAGCATAAACCAAAACACTAGAGGACAAGCAGGTGATAAAAGAGAATTAAAATAGATAAATAATATAAAATCAATGAAATAACAGTTGAGAAGACGATAAATAAATTAGTTCCATCTCATGTTATTTGATCACATTAGATGGAGGAAGATGAAAGTGACAAAGATATTCAGTGATCGCAGTGGAAAAATTGAATTTGAATGTAACACCCCGACCCCTATTACCTAGAGTCGATACATTGTTATATAAAATTAGCATGATCAGAAGGGAACGAATCCCGAAAGATACACCAGTTTAGTATCCTTAGAAGTACTAGATACATAAATATGTTTTACATTTCATCATGAAATAAAAACAACAAAAACATTTTGTCTCTATTGACCACATTCATATCCCTTAGCCTATCCCTATAGGTCAAACATAAAATAATTCTTCACATCATGGGAGAAATAAAACATAGAAATGATTGAGCTCAGATGCTCTGTAAGGATAACAGTATAGGGGAAACTTCCATAAATAAACATAAACATTTAATGGAATGTATAAAACTAAAACAAAAGAATTTTAAAATTAAACTTTGGTATAATATGGCCGAGATAAATCAAATAATTCCATTTACTTATTCACATGGATATTCTACTAGTCGAATAAACACATGTAATATCAATAGCTAATTTCATAATGATGGAATTCATAATTCCGGGCATCATAACAACATATTTAAGTCCTCGTTCCAATACTACAAATAAGTTTTTTTCAAGGACATTTCCCAAGAAACTAGTTTGTCTCGTGAGACCTACCAATGCATCGAGAAGCTATAACGGGCTTCACCCACTACTTACTAAGTCCAATACATTCTGAATATGAAAAGATTGAAACATAACATAAACATTCATATTAAAACTAGCATAAAAAATATTAATACATTAACCATAAACCATGAATGATATAAAAATAACAAATCCACAGTCAAACATTTCACAAAACCTTCAATACAAAATGGAAGATTTGTATCAGATTAAATCAACTTCAAACAAGTATGAAATCCCTTAAAGGATGATGACATAGATAAAATCAAAATTTTTTGAGAGAAATATCTATTTCTGTTTTGAAATCATTTAAAAATCATATAATTATAAAAGAAAACATTTATTTTGAAAATATTATTATAATATTGTAAGTGAAGCTTCAAAGGTGTTATAATGGTGGAGAATAACTACACCCACCGTATAAGTAAGAAACATTCAAACCTAAATTTGTCAAAAAGGTCATAAAGTACCTTGTTTGGAAAACAAGGGAATGATTCCTTGCAAACCATTTAATAAAAATTCAAAATAGGGTATAAATGACTTAAACCCATAGTCTAGTAAATTGTAAATAAAATTTGAAAGAAATTTTTAAGAAACAAGGATGTGGATGACAAAGAGGTTCCAAAAGACACTTATGTAAAAATAACCTCGGATAATAATAAGATTGTGAAATTGACCCTTAACTTGTAATTTACCTTGGTCAAGGGTATGTTAACCTCCTGTATAATAGATAAATCATTTTTATTAAATTTTACAAGAACCACATAAAAAATATGATATCACATACGTTCTTCTAATATTTCTTTGTTAATAATATTTTATTAGTATCATTTTTGCGGGTGTTAACTGATTAGTTTTCCTTTATATGTTTTGTTACTTAAGTCATGTTTGTTATGGATAGGATGTATTTTATTAATATATAAAATGATATAATGTTCTTAAATATTATTTTTATCAATAAAATGAAAATTATTTTTTCATGGTTACAATGGGGAATGAATCTCATCGCGTTCGTGGAGATGATAATCCGTTCGAACGCACGAACGCTACTTCCATTTAATTTTTTCTATTTTAAAAGGAAATAAGACCAAATGATACATAGGTATATTATTATTAAAGTATAATATAATATTTTATATACATTATTTAAGTTAATTAACACCATCCTTTATACGTTCCATATATGGTATGAACGAGTCATATCACTTTGAGGGGGCCGTAGTCCGCACTTCCTCAAATGAAATTATCATATATATACAACAAGAAAAGAATAAAGGTATTATATAAAAGAGAATTAAAACAGATTATAGATAAAATAAATATCATAAATATCATATATAATTATAGTTCCATCATAATGTCCACCATAATAGGTGGTAGTAAAAGATTTAATAATCATCGTTTCATGGGGAAGTGGTTCGCCGTCTACATAAACATTATGTTATATAACCATTAAATGGAGGTGTGTGTAAGTTTAGTTCAAATAATTATCATAACAAAAACCTATTATGTTGAGGATACTGGTATTTTTATAAAATAATGTAATAAAGAGAGTTTTGGGGGTTGGAGAATTAAAATAAATGAAAATAACTTAAGAGGAGATGTTACCTTTAAATCGGGTAAATACCTTTGGTTTGAATCAAAAGGATTCCTTGAAGTGACTTATGCCTAAGGTAAGGATTCTATGAGGAAGATAGGGATGTAAACAACTTAATTAGGAAGATTTTGGATGATCCAAGAGGTTTGAGAGGTGTGATAAATGACTTAGAGGTGATGGATTTTTATAAGGGGGTAAATGGGTTCTTTAGGAATGTTGGAAAATATTATTTTATTATATAATGATTTTGGGTTTAGAAAGGGAAAAACTCATTAAAGTCGAAGAAAAGATGACTTATTTTCTATATAAAATCATATAATCCGAATTTTACAGGTTTTGGATATTATTTTAATTTTTATAATCTCATTTATTTAAATCATTATTTAATGAGGAGTACACTTCATCGTTATTGTGTCATAAATAATTTTATTTATTTGATTCATAAAAATTATAAAAAAATACCATGATGTAGGAAATCTTTTTATATTACCAATTAATATTTATAATCGAAAAGATAACATGTATAACCCCTTAAAAAATTATTTTACTAAACAATATTTGTTAATGTCAATTTTGTCTTTAAATTAATTAATATAGTGTCATTATCACTCTCAAGTGGCTCCATGGGGTCCCAAAATCGACCCAAGGATGAGAATAGTTGGACATGTATCAACCAATATGAATAAGGAACATTTTATGGCAATTTAATGTTATTATAATAATATTTTTTAACCTTATTTACAAGATTTACCTTTTAACCATGGTAAATAAAATATTTACTGAAGTAAATATTCATAATGTCTAAAAATAAAAGTTACCTATTTAAGAAAATTTTACATCCTGATTCCAAATATGGAATCAATTTTTTCAAATTAAAAACACATAAGTGGCATAAATTAATTTAAAATTAATTCCTGTTGTCAAAACAAAAAGTGTGTTTTTAAGAATTAATAACTATCAAAAGATTGACACTTGTTTATATCCAGTTTAAATGTGAAATTACATACAATGTCCTAAATTATATTAAATGATAAAAATATAATCTAATGAAACTTATAAACCACTCAAATGTATAATTTAACATTATAAATTTTTTTGATAAAAAAATTTGTTTTGAATTAAAATTTTGTATTTTCACTATTCATCAAAACTTGAATGTTTTTTGAAAGGTACAAAAAATTTTCCATAAGCTAATTTTTATATTCTGAATCCAAAAATGAATTCAATTTTTAAAAATTAAATTTATAAAATTTTAAAAAGTGTTTATTACTATTCATAACGGCTAGTTTGATTGGTTATGGTGTGTTAGAATCTCAAAGTTGCGTACAACACAAGCTATTGCATTATTCAAAGGGAAATGTACCGTGGAAGCTTGGTGTGTTACATTATTCCCTCCTTAAAATAATTTCATCTTAGATATTTCTAGAATACTACTACAGAAAAATATTTAGGTGGTTCTTCATCATAAGTTCTTTGGGTTCCCATGTTGCCTCTTCCATCTTATGATTTCTCTATAGAACATTCACCAGACGAGTCGTCTAGATTCTCCACACTTGTTCTCTAGTATCAATAATTCTAATAGGATATTCACAATAAGATATATCAGGTTCCAGTTCTATTTCATCATAGGGGAGTACATGAATTGGTTCAGACATGTATTTTCTCCACAGTGATATGTGGAACACATCATAAACGTTGAAGAGACTTGGCAGCA
This sequence comes from Viscum album, assembly GCA_963277665.1. Taxonomy (NCBI): domain Eukaryota; kingdom Viridiplantae; phylum Streptophyta; class Magnoliopsida; order Santalales; family Viscaceae; genus Viscum; species Viscum album. The sequence goes on along the minus strand of OY728120.1, from coordinate 1,017,140,429 downwards.
TTTCCAAATGGCAAGCTAAAACTTCAATTCATTATAGAATTTTGAAAGGTCAGATGTACTTGGGACTTAATTTTCCTTTCTTACTGAATTTTATAACAACCTTCCATAGATATACCTTCAAGAAAACATGATCTCCTACTTGAAATTACAAATCTTTCCTTCGGTTATCAGCATAACTCTTTTGCTTACATTGAGGTAATTTGGTGTGGTTTGGATAACCTTTACCTTTCCATTGTTTCCTCAAAAGTTTCTATTCCTATGAGTTTTATTTCACCAACATCATCCCAACAAATTGGTGTATGACATCTCTTTCCATATAACGCTTCATATGGTGCCATCTGAATACTTGAATGGAAACAATTGTTATAAGAAAATTATACTAGAGGTAAATATTGATCTCACATACATAGAACGTCAAGTGAGAAAGATATCAATATTTCTTCTAGTGTTTGAATAGTCTGTTCTGATTTTCCATCAGTTTGAGGGAGGTAGGCAGTGCTCAAACAAAGTTCAATATCCAAGGCCTTCTGAAGACTTCTATAATCTTGATGTAAAATGGGGATCACAATCAGAAAAAATTGATAGGGGTACTCCATAAAGTATTACAACTTCATTAATATATAGTCTTTCAAGATGTTGAAGCGACAAATCTTCTCTTATATAAATAATATGAGATGACTTGGTAAGATGATCACCAATAACCCATATTTCATTATTCCCTCTAGGAGTCTTTGGTAGCCCCATGAAAAAGTCCATCATAATATCATCCCATTTCCAATCAGGTATGGGAAGAGGTTTCATGACTCCTCTAGGATGTTGTATTCTAGCTTTCACTTGTTGAAAAATCATGCATCTTGACAAGTAATCAGAAGTCTCTCTCTTCCTCTATTCCCACTAAAAATGTTCCTTCAAATCTCTATACATATTAGTTCTAACAGGGTGTATAGAGAAATTGGAACTATGAGCATCATCCAAAAACTACCCTTTTAGATTAGGTATGTTAGGAACACAAAGTCTTTTCCCAAATTTCAAAATCCCAACATCATATATGAAGTCGATTAATCTCCCATCTTTCACAACTTTAATTTTCCTTTGAAACTCCTCATCATCAATGTGAGAACATTTTATCCTTTCTAGTAAAGATGTTTTAGCAACCATTTGAAAAATTATTAATGTTTCACCTCCCATGATTATTCCCATATCTATATTTACTTGATCCATGAACATAGGATCCCTTTCAACTCTCATCTTGTTAAAAACTCCCTGATCCTTTCTGATCAAATCATCTGCCACCTTATTTTCCTTCCCTGGGTGATAGTGTATGGTGAAATCATAATCCTTGAGTAGTTAGAGCCATCTCCTTTTCCTCATGTTGAGTTATTTTTGTGAGAAAATATACTTCAAACTCTTGTGATCAGTATAAATCTAACATTTTTCACCATAGAGATAGTGTCTCCATATCTTCAAAGTAAAGATTAGAGCTTCTAACTCAAGATCCTAAGTGGGATAGTTTTGTTCTTGAATTTTTATCTATCGTGATGCATAGGTAATTACCCTATCATTCTACATTAGGAAACCACCAAGTCCTTTCATTGAAGCATCACTATAAATAAAAAACCCATCATTCCCTGATGGTAGAGTCAATATAGAAGCATTGAATAATATTCTCTTCATTTATTCAGAACAATCTTCACACTCTTTTTTCTAACCAAATTTAACTCCTTTACGTGTGATCTTTGTTAATGGGTTATCCAATCGGGAAAAAATTTGGACGAAACACCGATAATAACCTGCTAAACCAATAAAATTTCATACCTCAGTTATACTTATAGATGCTAGCAATTCTTGGATTGCCTTGGTATTTGAAGGATCAATAAAGATTCCATCCTTAGAGACAATATGGCCACGAAATGAAATCTACTAAATCCATAATTCACACTTCCTGAACTTCCCATATAATTCATTTTTTCTAAGAGTCTTTAGAATAGTGTGCAAGTGATTTTAATGATCTTCAGAGATTTTGGAGAATACCAAGATATCATCAATAAATACCACAACAAATTCATCAAGATATTCCTTGAAAACTCTGTTCATTAGATCCATGAAAACAGAGGATGCATTAGTCAGTCCGAAAGGCATTACTGTAAACTCGTAATGCCCATACGTAGTTTGAAAAGCTGTCTTTGAAATGTATTCCTTCTTCACACACAACTGATGATATTTATATCGAAGGTAAATCTTCTAAAAAATATTGATCTCCATGAAGTTGATCAAATAAATCATCAATGTGAGGTTGGGGATACTTGTTTTTTAATGTTATAGCATTTATCTCCCTATAGTCAATGCACAACATCATAGATCCATCTTTTTTCTTTACAAAAAGATCATGGGATCCCAATGGAGAAACACTGGGGTGAATAAATCCTTTATTACTCAACTCCTCTTATTCTTTATTTAGATCCACTAATTCCATAGTGGCCATTCCATAAGGGGTCTTCGATATGGGCTGTGAACCAGGAATTGAATCATTGGAAAACTGGATTTCTCATTCTGGAGGATATCCCAGTAAATCCCCTGGAAATACATCAACATATTCTTATAAAATAGGTAAATCCTATAGTTGAACATTCCTTTCCTCACCCATAGTTATTTCACCCTCTTTCTTCCCAATAATTGAATTTAGTAGAGCTACTGGGGGATGATCTAGATAAGAATCATATGGTGATGTTTCTGCTCTAAAGATAAGGTATTACATATCATCATAAAAAATTGTAACATCCTTATTCTTACAATAAATTTTCACATCATGGTTCGAAAGACAATCGATACCAAGGATTATATCCAATTCAATCATGGGTATAACAATGAGATCAGCAGATAAAGAACATTTATATGCCCTAATGAGGACCGATTCACAAAACTTTGTTGCAATGATACTTACCTTAGGGGTTTTGAACGATAAATCCCTTTTTAAATCAAATTTTAAATATCTAATTTTCTTAGAAAACTGGGAGATATGAAACAATGCGACGATCCAGAATCAAATAAAACATTTGATAAACTTGAGGAAACCATTAAATTACCTGCCAACATGTCTTTCGGAGCTTCAACCTCCATAGTAGTGATTTCATAATCATGGCCTTGCTCCCTTTTCATTTTCTAAGGTATGTTTCCTTGGTGCTTAGGACATTTATTTGCATAATTCCCCATTTCTTTACAATTGTAGCATTCAACATTGACATCCTATTTCTTTCCCTTTCAATCACGAGCTTGGTGGCCATTTTCACCACACCTGTAACAGAATCCCGTTCCCTTCAGGCAAGTACCGGTGTGTTTCTTACCACATTTACTATAGGATAAATATTCAAAATTTCCCTTCTTTACCTTATTTCCATTTCTAGAGTGTTCAGCAGATCTCTTCTTCTCTTTATTTTCTTTAAATTTTTATGACTTAAGGAATTTCTTTTCTGTCTTGATAGCACATGAGACAATATCTTCATGTGATGATAAGGATTGTGAGACTAATTCTCTATGGAGAAATGGTTTTAACCCATCAATGAATCAATAAATAATTATCATTGGGTTACGTATATAATCTGCTACATGCCTTGCTAACCTTGTAAAGTTAGCCTCATACTTTGCGACATTCTCATCCTCCTTTTTCGTCAGACTCAGAAATTGTGTTTCCATATCCGCTCGATGGTCATGAGGAAGGTATTTTTCTAGGAAAATCTCTTTAAACTCCATAAATTCCATATTTGATACTTTTCATATTCCTTTGTGATTTTGAATTAATGACCACCATTGATCTGCATCTCCCGTGAGGTGATAAACTGCCATGACAACCTTTTCACTTTCACTGCTCCCAAAAGCATAAAATATCTTCTCTAAGGAAATTATCCATGGCTCAGCTACAAATGGATTTTTAGTCCCTTTTAATGTTGGTGGTTGTTGCCTCGTGAATTAATCTAACATTGACCCTCCGTGTTATGGATCAGGGTGCTCCATACGGGTAAGGTTATTATTCATAACCTGAGTGAGTTGTCCTAATATCGTGATAAGATGATCAGAACCAGTTGCATCACCATATCCACTATAATTTTCTTAAGTTGGAAGGAAATACCTACATGGATTACGTTTGTTGATACGGTTACCATTTCTTCTACTAGGATCCATTTCTAAACACTGGTATACACTACATTAGTTTATGAATCTCAATACATATTTCCAAACTTTTAAAAAACATAACATAAATTGAACATTTTATGGATATAATCCATAATAAGAAAAATGTTTTCTTTGAGGAGGAATATACTCATAAATCCTTCATAATGGTTTTTAAAGAAATTGTGAATTATATTAAGTGTATCCCCAAAGAGTGTCATGACCAAGAGTGCAACAAGGCCCATTGTAGTGTACTAGGATACCCTAGGTCAAGCCTGACACTCCTTGTAAGAGCTTTCACTACTAGGTACATTTATTCTAGAGCTACCTCTACCTGCTCCTATCTAAACACGGATGTATTTCTTGGAAAATACACAAAATCTCTAAATTACCAATATTCTAGAAAGTTTTTCTAAATTAATCATCAAAATCTATCTTAGGGTAATTTCCTCTAATCAGAGTTTATCTAAATCCAGTTTCCAAGGTTTATACAAAACTTTCTCTGATACCAACTGTAATGCCCTGATCCCAGTTACCCAGATTCGGTACATTATTACATAACATTGGCATGATCACAAGGGATCAAATCCTAAAAGACCAATTGATTTATTAGCCTTGTATGTACTAGATACACACATAAGGTTTACATTACATCATTAAACAAAAACAACAATAACATTTTTTCTCTATTGAGAAAATTCATATCCCTCAGCCTATCCCTGTAGTTCAACCATAAAATACTTCTTCACATCCTGGAAAAAATAAAACATTGAATGGGGTGAGCTCAGTGCTCAGTAAGGATAGCAGTATAGCGGAAGCTTTCATAAATAAACATAAACATTTAAGGTAATGTGCAAAAATAAAATAAAATCCGATTAAACTTAAACTTTAGCATAATATGGAAAAGATAAATCCAGTAATTTCATTTACTTATTCATATGGATATTCTATTAGTTGTATAATCACATGTAATATCAATAGCTAATTTCTTAATGATATAATGCATAATGATGGGCATCATAACCAAATAGTCAAGACCTTGTGCCCAGACTAAAAATAAGATTTTTTTCAAGGCCTTGTTCCAAGACAGTAGTTTGTCTAATGAGTCCTACCGATGCATCTAGGAGCTATAGCGGTCTCCACCCATCACTTACTAATTCCAATGTATTCCTCATTTGAAAAAGTTGAAACATGACATAAACATTTGTATTAAAACTAGCATACTAAATGTTAATACATTAACCATAAACCATGAATGGTATAAAAACCACATCCACAATCAAACATATCACAAAAAAATCAATACAATATGGAATATTTTTATTGTAATAAATCAACTTCAAACAAGTATAAAATCCATTAATGGATGTTGACATAGATGAAATCAAAACTATTTGAGAGAAATATAACTTTTTATTCTGAAATCATATAAAACTCATGTAATTATAAAGGAAAACATTTATTTTGAAAATATTCTTATAATCTTGTAAGGGATGCTTCAAAGGTATTATAATGGCCGAGAATAACAGCACCCTCCATATAAATTAAAAAAACATTCTTGCCTTAATTTGACGAAAAGGTCATAAAGTACCTTATTTTGAAAACGATGGAAAGATGCTTTTAAAAACAATATATAAAAAGTCAAACAAGGGTATAAATGAATTTAAACTCTAGTATGGTAAATAGTAATTTTTTTTGAAATACATTTTTAAGAAAAATAGATGTGTATGTTAAAGAGGTTCCTGTAGACACGTACGTAAAAACAACCTCAGATAATAAAGAGATTGTGAAATTAACCCTTACCTTGTACTTTTCCTTGGTTGAGGGTATTCTAACATGCTATATATTAGTTAAATAATTTTTATTAAATTATACAATAACCACATACATAATTATTATATCATATATGATCTTTTAATATTGCCTTGTTAATAATATTTTAGTAGTATCATTGTTTCATGTGTTAATTGATTCGTTTTCCATTATATATTTTGTTATGTAAGTCATGTTTGTTAGGGATATGATGTATTTTATTAATATACCGAATGATATAATGTTCTTAAATATTATTTTCAATAATCAAATGAAAATTATTCTTTTATGGTTACAATAGGGAATGAATCTAATCGCATTTGTGGAGACGGTAATCCGTACGTACGCACGAATGCTACTTCCATTTCATTTTTTATTTTAAAAGGAAAGAAGAAAAAATGATACATAGATATATTATTATTCCAGTATAATATAATATTTTATATAAATTATGTAAGTTCATTAACACCATCCTTTATAAGTTCCATGTATGGTATAAACGAGTCATATCACTTTGAGGGGGTCGTAGTCCGCACTTCCTCAAATGAAATTATCATATATATACAACATGAAATGAATAAAGGTATGATATAAAATAAAATTACAGAAGGTTATGGATAAAATAAATATCATATATATCATATATAATTATAGTTCCATCATAATTCCCACTATAAGAGGTGGTAGTAGAATATTGAACAATCATCGTTTCGTGAAGCAGTAGTTCACCGTCCACTGAAACATTTTGTTCTATACCCATTAGATGGAGGTGTGTGCAAGTAAAGTTAAAATACTTCTCATAAAAATAATCTAGTATATTTAAGATACTGTTTTTGTTATAAAAGAAAGTAATAAATAGATTTTATGGGATTTGAGAAGTAAAATAAAAGAAAAGAACTTAGGAGGAGACGTTACCTTTAAATCGGGTAACTTCCTTTGGTTTGAATGAAAAGGCTTCCTTGAAGTGCCTTATGCCTAAGGTAAGACTTCTAGGAGTAAGAGAGGGATGTATAGAGATTAATTAGGTAGAGTTTGAATGAGCCAAGGGGCTTGAGAGGTGTGTGAAATGGGTTAGAGGTGAGGTATTCTTATAAGGGGGGGGAGGGGCTCTTTAGGAATGTTTGGAAATATTATTTTATTATATAATTATTTTCGGTTTCTAAAGGTCCAAATCTAATTAATGTAGAAGATAATATGACTAATATTCTAAATAAAATCATCCAATATAAATTTTACTTGTTTTAGATGTTGTTTTAATTTTTATAATCTAAATTATTTAAATCATTCTTTAATGAGGTAAATACTGGATCATTATTATATCATAAATAATTTTATTTATTTGACGTATAAAAATTATAAAACATATATCATGATTTATGAAAAATTTTTATCTTTCAAAGTAACATTTATACTAAAAAAGAAAACTTATATGACCCCTTGTAAAAATTATTTTACTAATATATATATATGTTTATGTCATTTTTGTCTTTACTTTATTTTAATTAATATAAAGTGTCATTATCACTCTCAAGTGGCTCAATGGGGTCCCAAAATCAACCCAAAGATGCCCATGGCCAGACATGTATCAAGAAATAAAAATAGGACACATGTTATGGTAATTTAATATTATTATTATAATATTTTTTTACCCTTATTTACCAGATTTACCTTTTAACCATGATAAATAAAATATTTACTGAAGTAAATATTTATAATGTCTAAAAATAAAAGATACATATTTACACGATTTGGATCTCTTGATTCCAAATATGGAATCCATTTTTCCAAATTCAAAACACTGTAGTGGAAGACATTAATTTAAAATTAATTTCCATTGTCAAAATAAAAAGCCTGTTTTTAAGAAATAATAACTATCAAAAGATTGACACTTGTTTATGTCCAGTTTAAATGTGAAATTATATCCAATGACCTAAATTATATTAAATGATAAAAATATAATCTAATGATACTTTAATACCGCTTAAATTTATAATTTAACACTATAAATTATTTTGATTTAAAAAGCTGTTTTTAATTAAAATTTAGTATTTTTCACTATTCATCAAAAATTGAATGTTTTCAGAAAAGTACCAAAAATTCACCCTAAGACAATTTTGATATGAAAAATCCAAAAATGAAGTCCATTTTGAAAAATAAAATTTATAAACTTTCAAAAGGTGGGTATTACTATTCATAACGGCTAGTTTGATTGGTCGTGATGTGTTAGAATCTCAAAGTTGCATACAACGTAAGCTATTGCATTATTCAAAGAGAAACATACAATAGAAGCTTGGGGTGTTACCTCAAAGAAGTATCTTGATCAATCTGAGAGAATCAAAAAATATATTATCTGATCCTTGTTGAATGAATCATTTTCACTACTACATGATATTTATCCTTAAAGCAATCTCCTAAAACATTAAAAAAGAGATCTACATGAGAATGTCCATGTCAAATGTATGCACGAAAGTTGTTAGTAGTTTATAATAAAATAATACAAATAATCCCCTATTTTTTTGATGTTATGCTAAAAACAAAACTCAATCGGTATAATATTTATTCATGAAATATTAAAATAAAAACTTAATATATTAAGAAAAATAATTCTTATAAAAATTTTAATATAAAAATATTGAAGAATTAATATGATTTTTTAAATTAATCATTTAAAAAAATGTTGAAATATAGAGAATCCCATGAAAAACAAACTGTATGAACATGTGTAACTAAAAACGAGTTACAATTATATTTTTACACATGTTATATTTATATTTCAACATAAAATATTAAAAAATCTAGTAATATAATTTATTATATCAACATCAACTAAAATTAATAAAATTTTAATTTTCAAAACAAAATTTAACTAATGGTGGGTCATGACATACCATTGAAAATAGATAATGGTGAGTCATTACCTTCTATTGTAAATTTCCAATGTTGAAAAATCTAACTATTACCTACAATTACAATTTTATGTAACAATTTAAAAGATTTAAGAAAAACTAAAAACTACTCCTTGCATCTTAAAACTAATGGATTCATGAGAAAAATAAAATATTTACCTACAACATGATTTCCAACGGTGAGTAAATTACCTGCCGTTGGGTTCCAATGGTGGCTTATGAAAATTATTTTCAAACATCAAATTAAAGTTACAGTTGAATAAAACAAAACAATTGTTTCTTATGGAATCATGAAATAATAAATACATACAAGAATAAACTAAAAGTAAGATACTTCCATGTTACATATGAAATAAAATTCCACATAATTGATGTATAAAAATTGAATTAAAAACTTATGATAAAAATACGAATAAAAAACTAAAATAAGTAAAAAAGATAAATTAAACAACAATAAGAAGAGGAAAGAGAACATGAAATAGCTCTATGAAGGACACTACTAAATTCATAGATAAGAAAATAAAAAATAGTGATTAAAAATATAACTCACCATTGAAATTTCATATTGGGTAAATTTACCAACCATTTAAGTGTAATGGTGACTAAATTTACTCCCCATTGATCTCCTGGTGGTGGGTTAGTCACCCACCATTGGATTCAAACGGTGAGTAAAACTATACACCATTGTAAAATTTCTAATTGTGAAAAAATAAATCATCGTTGTTAAAAACCAACAGTGACTAGATAATGATGAGAAAACATTAGATAAAAACAAACATGATAAAACAAAGAAATAGTACATCAACTATGGATTAAACAAATAGAAAAAACATGATAAGATTGTATGTTGATGAAATACTGAACCTACACAGTAGCCAAGAGCAATAAAAAACATGAATAAAAATAATAAATGAAGGTAAGATTGGTTTAAAGGAATAAAATTTTGATGATTCTAGTTAAAAGTAAAAAATTAGATGTTTGAAAAAGGGTAAGAGAATCCTACTATAGAAACATCAAAAGAAGATCCATATGAAGAGGTTGGCACCTAATGATACTTTTTCAAGCTTGAATGAACTATTTTTTTGAATAACCGAAATGCTGAGAGGGACCCTAGATAAAAATTATGTCTCATATATGTCTTCTTTGGAAGAAGAAGAGTGGAGGAAGAAAAAAACATGTAGGAGAGGAAAATAAAACCAGGAGTTTAAAAATGAGAACTCATAGGATGTGTAGATCATACAAATCATAAATAATGGATCAGATCACTGAGATACCAGTTCAAAATCCCACATAGATACCATGATGCAAAGAGAAATATGTAAATAAGAAAAATAGCACTAAAAAATGGTTTATATTAATAAAAATACACACATTTTGGTGACCAAATCCCACCGATAGTGTGCGTTCCCCCATCCTTATACATAGGCCTGATTGGAGATATACATGCATTATGCTCAGAGTAGGCTCTATGAAAGCCTTAAAAGTTGTACCTCTCATGAGAGTAAACCCCTATGGGTCCCCTTAGAGGTGATAGCTTTTCATATTTAGAGATTTTAAAGAACAATATTTTTTGTAAAAAATAACAAAAAATGTTAAAAGAAAAGCAAAAACAAAAATCATAACATATCAGTAAACCCTTTTTTTAAGAAATAAAATTTTTAAAAGACAATTTAATTTAATTAAATGTTATGAAAGTGTATTTTTTCAAAAGAAAGAGACCTATAAAATAGTTAATACCCATAGATAATCAATCTCACCAATTTTGTAAATTAAAAAACATAATATTTATTAAATATTTAAACAACTTAATAGAAAATTATTAAATCTTAAAAACCATTCCCCCAGTTTTTAAATTTGTCAAAAAGAACATTAATATAAAAAAAATTTCTATTTTTAAAAAAAAGTAAAATAAAAAAGTATAATATTACATATATATTAATTTATAAAAATAATAATAATAAATTTTTATTATTTAACTATTAAATTCCTAAACATTATTATATAATTATAATTTAAGAATAGTATAAAATACTTGTGAGACATAGAAATTATGGAATTTTTGAATTGATCATGTAGAGAGTGTAATTTAATAAAAAAATCAAAGTGTAATGAATAACATTTAATTATAGAGTAAATATATAAAATACTAAATATATTTATCAAAATAGAAATTAAATGTAGAAAAAATTAAGGTTCCTTCATAATCAATTAAAAATTCATTTTCTACAATTTAACAGAATCCAAGGGTTTAGTGAAAATTTTAGATAACTGTTTCCCAGTTGGAATATATTCTAAACATATATCAATTTTATTTACGTGATCACTAAGAAAAATAAATCTAACATCAATGTGTTTAGTTCTTGAGTGCTGAAGAGAGTTTTTATATATTTAAATAGAACTAGTGTTATCATAGTATGTATGAATTTTATCAAAATTAATAATGAAATCATGAAACGTTCATTTATCCAAATACTCTATGAATAAAATCTAGTAGTAACAACTTATATATCCTCATCTATTGATAGTGATACTAGAAGTTGTTTCATATAAAACCTTAAATTAAATTTTTCCTAAAAAGTGACACATACTTGAATTGATTTTCTTGTCATGTATGCAACCTCCAAAGTTATAATTAGAGTTAGAAAGTAAATCAATGAAATTTTCATTACAATAAAATAGCCTAGTACTAAAATTACATTTGATATAACTAATTACTCTTTTAACATCCTTAAGATGAATTTCTTTGGGGGTTTGATTGATATCTCTACACATACAAAAAGCAAATATAATAACTGTCATATAACCTATATGGTAAAAAGGAATTCCTATCATGCCTATATAAAACTTAACACGAACATACTTTATAGATTCTTATACATTAATTTTAGAGTTTGTAATCATAAGGGTTCTCACAGTTTTACAAGAAGCAGGTCCAAAATTTTTAACAAGTTCTTTTCTATACTTATCTTCATTTAAGAAAATACCATTTTTTTCATTGATTAATTTCCAAACCAAGAAATTATTTGAATTCCCCCATTTGGATCCTACCAAATAAATTTGTGATTAATGTTAAAAAATCATTACATAGTTTATCATTTGTAGAAAAAAAGATAATATCGTTAATCTAAATCTGTTTAAGCAGTATATAATTTGAAACACTTTTTATAAATAAGGTCGGATCAACCTTACCATTAAAAAATAATTTCGAATTAAAAATTGAGTTTTTCTTTCATACTTATCTCGAGAAGACCCCTTAAGACTATATAAGGCTTTGAACAGTATGAAAACATGATTTTGAAATTCATTATTTGTAATGTCTCATATTTTTTATGTATTATTTTAAATATTATATGGATTATTTTCAAGACTAGGCATTGAGACAGAATATGATTCCAAGTCTTGGTTCTCCTGGAACAAATGTTTGAAAAATATTAAAATATTAAATATCATGTGAGCATGGTTTTCCAGAAAAGGTGTAATAACTCATAAAAAGGTGTCTGGATAAAAAATATGAGGTCACTATTGAATCTATAATAGAGACATTACCTTAGGCATGATCTGACTTTGGTCGGAACAAGTCCTTTGTGAAAAAGTTATTGGGGGAATTAAATTATTAACTTAAATTAATTGAATGGTTTTTTTATAATTTTATTCATAGACTTTATCCTTTATAATTATATGGCTATAGATTTTGTCTCAGGGTCAGCTGTTAATCCCTGGAGACTGAGACACCATTGGAGGAGAGTGTTCTTGGTGGAAAACAATTGATCAAGATCATATTGTGGATCATCATGCCAGTAGATTAGGAGGATATTTTTAATGGTGAAAATGCAATCATTCCTCATCAATGATCAATCCAAACTCCAGGTAGGAAATTATTTTCTTCAAATGTTTAATTCCCCATTCTTAATTTTTATGATGTTCTCAAATCAATTGAAAAACATATTGGTTTTAGGATTGATCACCTTACAGGAAGGGTTTTATTCTGTGGGGTTATGTGTGAGATTACTCATGGTCATTAAATACTATTCATTTATCATTCTTATGGAAATAGATCAAGGATGAAATGAACAATGACCAAGGTTCATTCCTTAGGGTTATTCCATGTATTTTACTCCCTCTTTTATCGTTTATCATGGGCAACCCCTTGGTTTGTAGTTCGACTCCCTACAAATGGTTGGATTGTTTCACATGCGACTCTCGGTGCAATGATAAGAGATTGTAGATATGGAATTAGTGTGATAAAATAGAGGTGTGATGGTGATGGTCACAGATAGATCGGGGAAGTTTGTAAACCCCCAATTTTCATGCTTAGTATGTGGAATATGAATCAGATGAAAAAATTTGATTTCTGACTAGATTCGATGACCAGAGTGTGTTTCTCATTGATTGTGAGGCTTAGTCAAAGAAAATACATGTATTTTGGCTTGATTTAAGTCAGATACGAAGGTGGAGACAAAGTGGATGCAATAGGGAATAAGAACTAGGGATTTAGGAAAATCCCATAACTCACAACATATAATCTAGGATTACATGATGTATGGCCACCCAAGATTAGGAAGTAGGGTTTGGCCGGAGTTAAGGATCACACGACGTGTGAACCCTATCACACATGTATGAACCTCCCCAAATGAATCAATATTTAGTCCAGATAGTGCACAGACATGGGTAATACTACCCAACTAGATGGAACTCCATGCACTTAGACACAAACATATATTGGCATACACAGACTGGTACATGGACTCAACTTCAGTACAAAGACATGGCCAGGCAACACAAAAAGGGAACCATGGGTCTCTACACATCGTGTACCTTTCCTACATAATGTGTATATGGATACTACATTTCATGTGTGGTTTTCCACATGGGAAAGACTTGGGATAGCTGGACACATCATGTACCCCCTGGGACACGCCCTGTACTCCCATCAAGAGTGCTTGAGGCTCTTTGTTTTCCTAGTTTGGACCAGTATATGATGAGTGCATTACCTTGATACTTTTCCTTGAGGGTACAATGTATAATTACATCCACATCACCGGATTGTAATCCCCTCTAGAGGATGAGTCTCATATAGAGTCGTGGTGTCCCTCTGTGACTCTAGAGTGTGATTCTCTATCATCCCTAGTGTATTTTGTGGAATCACCATGACCTCCCAAAGTAGGATGTTTATCCTCTATCTAGAGGGCCTCATAGGTAGGGTTTGTAGAATAATTATCATACAATCCACTACGTAGAAGGTCGATCCAGATTACATTCATGGTATTCCCCAGTAGTTTTGGACATGACCCCTATATTTGTATCATGGTCCCCTTAGATCAGTGATCTTCCATGGGCATGGACCAATGACATAAGCCTCTTTATCATGGGTCTTCAATAGTAGCATGGATCGAACAAGATTTGTTTCAATTGAATCCTCTGGACGACATTTGGTTATGAAAACCTGGTGGTGAGGTGTCTTTCTTGATTATATAATGGTTTCCCTTCTTTTCAACACATTGTTTTTATATCTTGTATCAAGAATAATATACTTGATTCTTCATGTTTGGTGTTTTTAGGGTATCCTACTAAGTATTGTTATACTCACCCCTGTATAGGTTTTTCCCTCATGTTTCATGACTTTTATAGATAGAGTCCCATTTGATAGTATCCTTGTAGGTGAGGGAGTGGGTGGAGTATAGATCGAGGTGGGAAGACCTAGGTGTTTACAGGGAGCAAACCCTTGACTTATTCCTTTCCCTTGGAGTTGGTTGGACTCTTTAAAATTTTGGTTGGGATTGTTTTAATCCAATTTTATATTCACTATACTTTCACGGTTTCACTCTATTGTGGGATATTATATGTATGAATGAATTCTTTTAGTTGTTTTACATTTCATCATTGTGTGGTCTTGGACATATGTCAGTGTGTATATGTATTTAGGCTAATGCGTCCCATTTGCGCGATATACCTACTCAGCGCTGGTCGCCATCCCGTAGCCAATTGGAGGTGGGCTTGGGGTAATCATAGGTTGAGCCCCTATGGTATGAGTCATGAGATTATTTTTGAAACTAGGCGGCTATTTAATATAGACCTCTTTGGAAATTACACCATTTAAAAAATAACTTTTTACAACCATTTGAAATTTTTTTAGTTTTTAAAACATTCAAATTCTAATAAAATATGAATGAAATATAATCCAGAAACTGATAAAAACAAATCCTCACAATCAATACTGTCTTATTGAATATAACCTCAGGAAACTAATCTTGCCTTATTTCAAACTATATTTCCATATTTATTCAATTTATTTAAAAAAATCCATTTGGTTCTTATAGATATTGTTTGTTTAGGTAAATAAACTAGATTCCAAACTTTATTTCTATTAAACTAGTCAACTTCATCATGGATGGAATTAACTCAATTATAATCTATCAAAGAATATTTAATATTAATAGGAACATAATCAGCTAAAAATGCTTAATTTTCACGGAAATTTAAAATATAATTTCATGTTCTAATTCCAAATTCAACATTTCCTATCAAAGTTTCAAAGGAGTGATATTTGTGATTTATCCAAATAAAAAGATCATATTAAGATTCCATATTCTCCCCCTCAATTGATGCATCATTACTTTTAGGTGTGTCTTCATCAACATTGAATACTTTAAAATCTTATTCACTATCAAAAAAATAATTACTCTATTTATCATTATTTTTAATGAATTTAACATGACCTTATTCTTCAATTATAATTTTTCTTTTACTGTATACCCTATAAGTCTTACTATTATTATATTATCCCAAGAAGATACCCTAATCACTTTTTGAATCACTATTTTCTAGATTATCTTTAGTATTTAAAATACAGATAGTACATCCAAAAACTTTAACATAACCAATTTTGGGTTTTTTATTCTTAAATAGTTTATATGAAGATTTCATTAAAAAGGGTATAATGAAAACTCTATTTAAAATATAACAAGAAATGTTAAAAAATTAGGCCTAAAAATATTTTGGATGGTTGGATTTATTAATAATTATTCTATTCATTTCTTTAATTGCTCAATTTTCCTTTCAACAACACCGTTTTATTGTGGTGTTCTTGGGGTAGAAAATTTGGTAAAATATCCATTAGTTGCATATATTTTTTCAAATTCACAGTTCACAAACACTCCTCCTTTATCACTTCTAATAGAAGAAACTAAGTGGCCTATTTGATTGGGAATTTTCTTATTGACGGTTATTTTTTTAATGTTTCACTTTTATGATATAATAAAATAGTCCATGTAAATATTATGAAATAATCTAAAATTAAAAAAATCTTTTATAACCTAAACTAGTAGTTATCATGGTTCCAAAAGTATCAAAATGTAGCAGGTCTATGAATCTAGTAGTGTTAGCTATATTTACATATCTAAATGATTATTTGTGATTCTTACCTTTTAGACAAGAATCACATACAAAATAACTACAAGTACTAATCTATATAAGTTCTGTAACCTTTTCATGTTTCGACTAATTGATCAATTGTAAAAGATATACATGTTCCAATATCCCATTCCATTGAATGTTATCTAAATCTATAACATTTAATAATTTTACATTCTATCGGGTTAGTTCTAATATATATATAATATATTTAATTTTATATTAGAATAAAATAAAAATTTATTATCTTTACAAAAAATTTATTATTATCTTCAAAATTTACATTCATTCCATCACCAAAAAGTTGTGATATACTAAGTGATGTTTTAATCCTTCTACAAAAAAACATTAGAAACTATAATAAAAGTTAATAGACCTACTTTTACAAAACCATTAAATACACCTTTAGAGTTTTCACCACAAGTGATAGTACATCTATCCTAAGAGTAAAAAGATAATCATTTATAAATTTCACCAGTCATGTGCCTTAAGAACCCATTGTCCAAATAATATGTGACTTTGGAACTCTTCGAGATAGTTTCCTACAAAAAAATTGAGCTGATGGTTGTTTTGGTACCCAATCTAATTTGGGTCCAACTGGATTAGTAGAAAAATATTTAGGCACCCATGCATATTTGATAAATTTATTATATGGTAATATAGAATAAAATTTTTTATAAATGAAAGTCTTAGAATGGCTTTAAAACTGAGTATACCTTAAATAAAATTCATTTTCATAATTCCCTTTCATGTTAAATTATAGAAGGTGATAATTTAATTATTTCCATTAATGAATTTAACAAAAATAGTTCCATACATATTAGGAACCTTAATATTAAATCCAAAACCCTTTTATCATATTTGGGTTTATTATAGCCATTATTTTATCAAATTTCTCTTATCCTAAAAAACGATAGATGAAGGGTCCTTTGGACTAGTAATATTCCTTTTAAGGTTCTCATTCTCTTTTTGAATAACTTATAGGTCACCACAAGCTTTTACATTTGAACATGATCTAGAAATATTCAGTTTATTTTTTCATGTTTAATATTCCTACATTCTTTTTCAATTTTATCTAAATAATTAAAATCTAATGTAAATATTCTGTCTTGAAATTCATCAGTTTGTGATAAAAAATATTTTATTCTTATTTTATCACCATAAACTTTTAACTGTTCAACATCTAAAAACTTTTTCTCTTATATATTACATAAAACAAAATAATTATATTTTTTATTTTATTCTTTAATCATCTTATTTTACCTTTACAGTTCCCTATACAGTTCATCCATTCTCAAGATATCACTTTGAAAATTTTCATTTTTGAGAAGATAGACCTTTCAATTCATTCTCAATATCATATTCCTAACAAGAACTTTAATTATAGTCAAAGTTTACCTCATTTATAGTAGTATCCATTAGAAAAAGATTTTCATATTCTTTTTTACTTTCAGAACCAACATCACTTGAGTCTAACTCTTATGTACAACTCCATACTTCATGATATGCCTTTCGTTGCTCCTTCTTGTATAACTTTTATATTACATATTATTTTAATATGGGAGAATATGAATTTTTATGCCCACTTTACCTTCAATCATAACATATTAGTTTGGAAACATCATATTTACTAGTTTTAACTATTTTACTACCCTTTCTGTGATCATTTTGATAATATATTCTATTACATTTCATAAAGCTTCTCCTTCCATTCATGTACTTGTAAACACCTTTGGTGAAATTTTCAATTTCATCCTTCTGACATTTCTATAACTCTTAATCATAATAATTATAAATAAAAATTTTATTTTATTTCAATGATATACCTTTCCTTTTATCATGATCATCATCACTTTAATTCCTCATTTACAACTTGTATTAAAGATGTGATTCTATAAAATCATCTCTAGACTATTATGTAAAATCCTTTATTTCTTCAATATCATCTTTCATCAATAGCATATTTCTTCGAATGGCGTCTCTTGAGTAGATCTCAATGCAATATTTCAATGAGATTTAATTCTTAATGGTCCCTCCAAGAGAAAATATGATGTCGAAAATTTTGATGAATCTATTGTACCTATCATTTATGATTTTTTCATTAGAAATTCTATATTTTTGAAACTCGACTCTATTTAAATTAAATTGGATATCTACAAGTTATCAGTACCTTGATGAGTGACTTTTGAAGTCCTCTAAATTTGAGAGATGGTTTTACTATATGAAATACGACTATACATATTTATACATATAGAGAATTATAAGTAATTCATAACTTTGTAATTTAGTACACATTTTAAGGCATATTTACCTATAAGAGTTTATTAATCAACTTCAGGTAGTTTATATAGTTTTGAAATTATATCCCAACAATCAAGACCTATATTTTTAAGAAATATCTACATTATGTCTTTCGAGTAGACACACTCACTTACATTGAAGTGAGGTGGTCTGATGGGATTCAAAATCTCCAAATCCTAGGTAGCCATATCAAGGCAGGGGATATTTTCTTTAGACTTTTAAGTCTATAGTAATGGTTTGTTCAGAAATAGATAATGAAATAGTTAATACCAAATTTATAAAAAGGAACCACCCTATGATAACAATTTTTGGGTCCCTTGTTATGTTTGTTGTGACTAGAGGGGGTGAATAGTCATATTTGATTTATTATTATGAATAGTAATTTATCAAAGTTATAATAGTGTTAAGAGTTCCAGTGAAAATAAAATAGATAACACATGACATTTTTATAGTGGTCCAGACCACAAAGATCCCAATATTCTATTCAATATACAATACTCCTCATGGAGAATAATATGTAGTAAATTCTCACTTTTGAATGAGAGGGATAACCTGACTATATACAAATACAACCATACAATTTTTACACATGGTGGTATCACCCCTGACTTTTAAAGGAGTCAAAACCTTCCTTCATTTTTTCGTAGAGGAAAAACCTGAACTTTATTTTAGATGGGAGGATTAAACTAATGAAAAGTTTTGGGTGGTAAAATATTTAACCAAAAATCTAGAGGATATATAGGAGATAGGAATAATTAAAATGGTCAAATAGAAGAAATAAAATGAAATAAATGTTGATCAGAGTATAAATAAATTATATGCATCTCATGTTCTTTGATCACATTAGGGGAGGAAGATTAAAGTGATGAAGATCTCTAGTGATCATAGTAGTAAAACATAATATGAATAAGTATCTTGATAAATTTGAGAGTATCAATAAATTTACTATCATATCCTTGTCAAATGAATTTTCTTCACTGATACATGTATTTTATCCTTAAATAAATCTCATGAAATATTAAAATAGTGATCTACATAAGTGTGTCCATGTCCAATGTTTAAACAATATTTTTTAATATTAAATAATAAAATAAAACGACTTTTCCATATTTTACTGAAGACATACTGAAAACAAAAACAAAATTGGGCTAATATATAAATATAAAATATTAAAAGAAAAATTTAATATATAAAGGATAGTAATTCTTAATCAAATCAAAATTTAAAAATTTTGAAATAATGAAATAATTTTTCAAATTAATCATACATCATAATGTTTAAAAAATAGAGCATTGTATGAAAAAAAATTTGTACGAACATGTGAAACTAAAAATAAATTTACAATTATTTTTAACACATGTTACTTTTATATTCCAAACTAAAACAATAAAACATTTAATATAGTAATTTATTATATCAACATTAACTAAAATTAAGAAAATAATAAATATGTAATTTTTTTAACTAATAGTGGATCATGACCTATCCTTGAAAAAAGATAATGGTGAGTCATTACAAACCTTTGGTAATTTCCAAGGGTGAAAAAACAGTGTCTTACCTACCGTTAAAATTTCTTGTGAAAATAAAATATTTTGAGAAAAACTAAAAACAATTCCATAAATATTAACACCAAATGGTTACATGAGAATAATAAAAAATGCATACTCTTGGATGTCTAATAGTAAGTAACTTACCCACCATTGGGTTCCAATGGTGGCTTGTTAAAACCATTTTCAAATATTAGATTGATGATGTAGATTAATAAAAAACCATTATTTCTTAAGGAATCATAAAATAATTATTAAAAACAAGAATAAATTAAAAGAAATATAATCCATGTTCTTGATGAAATTAAATTCCATAGAAATGATATAAGAAAATATAATTAAAAACTTATGATAAAAATAATACTAAAAAACTAAAATAATTAACTAGATAAAATAAGAAGCACATAAGAAGAGGAAGGTCAACATGAATTAGATCGATGAAGGCTACTTCTAGATTCATAGATAAGAAATGGAAATAAAATGTTGAGTAAAAATATAACTCACCATTGAAGTTAAACTATGGGTAAATTTACCTACCATTGATGTGTAATGGTGAGTAAATTTACTCACCATTGATCTCTTATCGGTGGGTCAGTGATCGATCATTGGGTTCTAATGGTGAGTAAAATTATATCCCATTGTAAAATTACAAAGGGTAAAAAAAATTACTCATTAGTGGTAAAAAATGGGCAATCAAAAAATATGAGAAACCAAATAGAGATAAAGAAACATTATGAAATGAAGAACAAGTATATCAACTATGAAAAAAAAGAACAAACATGATAAAACTATATGGTGAAGAAATACTAAACTTCCACAACAACCATGAGTAGAAATTGTTTTAAAAAAATACATAGTGAAGGAAATATTTGTTGAAAAAAATAACATGATGAAGATTACAGTTAAAATAAAAAATAATTAGATGATCAAAAAATAGGAAGATAATCCTATAATAGAAACATAAAAATAAGATGCAAATAAAGAGGATGAGACCTAACAGGACTTATACAAGCTAAAATAAATTTGTTTAGGAAAGAATGAGACACTGAGGACTCTAGAGAAAAATGATTTCATCAGTCATTAGGATGTGGAAGAAGATGAGCAGTGGATATAAAAACATGCGGGAGTGGAAAAGAAAAGCGGGAGTTCAAAAATGAGAAATTGTGGGATGGCTAGATTGGATGGCTTGCCAAGAAAGGATCATATGATTGTGAGACTAGTTTAATATCCCAAATTGAATCCATGATGCATAGAATGAACATTATATAAGTAAAATTGTTCTAAAAATTGGTTCAAATTAATAACAATACACACGCTGCGGGTGACCAAATCTCGCCCGATGTGCATGCTCCCCCGACCATATACATGGGACTAATTGGTGCTACTCGATCATTATGTATAGATTAGGATCTGTGCAAGCCTTTAAAGTTGGAAATTCAATTATAGAAGACCCCTCTAATTTCCCTTATAAGTGGGTGAGCTTCATCTTTAGAGATTTCATAGAACCATAATTTTTTTAACAAATAATAGAAAAAATATAAAAAGAAAAGATCAACAACAAATCAAAACAATGAATTAAACCTTGTTATTAAGAAATAATATGTTTGAAATATAATTAGATTTAATTAAATGATATATAATTGTAATTTATCAAAATAATGAGAGATATAAAATTGTTAATACCCAAATACAAACAATATATTATTATATTCCTATCCATTGGAAAATGATAACATTGCTCATGTGTACATGTGGAATACCACCTCTACAAATTTATGTGAAATGATTTTCATTTTATATTTAAATGGATGAGAATAAAAATATATTTAATTAATATATATATATTATATGTGATATAAAAATGATCCTAAAAAGTTTAATTAATATTTTCCTTCATTTCATTCCATCTATCGAGAAAATGGAAATAACATCCATTCTTACATATGTCCTACTATCTCCATGAACAATTTAATTCATTTTATGTATATAAATTTTATTAATTAATCTAAATAAATATATAATGATGTTTTATAATATTTATATCATTTTTATAATTCTTTTTATTATATATCCATGATCTATTTAAAAGGATTGAAAATACCAAACCAAAACATTCATGAAAAATGATGCTTTTAAAACCCAAAATGTGCTTTTAACAAGGAATTGTTAATAAATAGGTATTAAAATGTCATAATTAAATAATATATAGTTTTATATATATGAGTGTGGTTATTTTATAAATTTATAATTAACCTGTATGTATTATATAGAAATTTTGAACATGTATAAAGAATGTGGAGACTTGAGGTAAGGGATTTCTATATCAAATCATCTTCATTGGGACATATTTTATGTTATGAACCTATTATATCTTAAGAGGTGTATATATAAACCGTTTGATATGATATATAGTTAATTTAATTATTATAATGATATTTAATTTTTTATTTTTTGTTATATTTTAATAAGTAATATGATTGAGAAATTCCTAAGTGGTAATATATTTTCATCTCACTTTTATTTCTCTGAGTCACATTCCAGATTCACTACTTATTTATTTTATATAGTGTATATACATCCCTTTAATGTATTTTATAATTATTATTATGAAAATTATGGGTATTTAAATATCTATATAGTTAACTTTCATTCATGAGGATTATGACCCAAAAAGTTACTAAAGTGGTAAAAAATTGATGTTACAATCTCATTATTTATTAGAACTGTTTATGATTTAGTTTCAAATGATGGAATATTATTATATACCTCTAAGAAAAATCATTTATTTTATTCTCCTATTTTTATTTATTTATAATATATTTTTTATTTAATTTTCTTGTCATTAATTACCAAAGACTCAAAAATAATTTTTTAAAGACAAAAATACATCATTTCACTCTTCAGTTGAAAATTCCTTTTTAGCCATGTCCATGTTTTCAAAAAAATGGTTTAAATGATTTTTTACAATTCTAAAATGATTTAAAGATATTTTTACCCATTATTTACTTCTTTCAATGGAATTTAGGTGGAATATTCTTCTTCTTTTGCAAATGAGGTAGTTTTGACTTTTTACTATAAATGTGAAAAGTATCTTTGATTTAACATGTGTGTAATGAACACAATTTTCCCCCACCATGTAAAAAAATAAAGTCTCCATTACATGTTTTCATGGTTAATTTAAATGAAATTTTTTTCATTAGTAGTTGGGAAGGTTTTATATTTTAATGAAGTGATGTCAAAATGAAGAGGAAATTTTGCTTTAGAATTATTCAATGATCATTTATAAAATTTCAATTATTCAACATCAAAAAACATTAATGTTTTTTATGTTTTACTAGGGATATAATCAAATGGAACCATCCTTATTCTTTATATTGATGATTTGTGTTTATGATTATGATGAATAGATATTTATAGAACCCATTTCATTCCAAAAGGTAATGCTATGATGAAATATTTATGAAACCCATTTATTTTCAATGAATTATGATATGATAAAATATTTTTGAAGCCCAGTTCCTTTTCATGATCAATTATGTGTTGTTATAATAAATGATTTATGAACATGTGGGATGAAAATGTATAGTTTTATTTATGTGATGAATGTTTCCATTACAAAATAATTATGGTGGTTACGTTATGACTATGAATGATAGTTATGTTATACAAAATGATTTTGGTTATATGATGACCAAGGTTGGTGCTTACGTTATTACTAAGGATGAGTGGTAATGTTATAAAAATTCATGGGAGGGACCAATTTGTCCCTCTAGAAACATTAGTAAATGTTTATATCTCATAGGATAAATAGGAATGGAATACAGAGTGAACCTATTTCAGTAAGGGTCTTTGTCTACAATTATAGTATTGTGAGTGAACCTTGACTACAATAATAGTTTGGTTAGTGAACTGATTCCACTCTAACAGTATTGGAAATAAGCCTTTAATACTTTGTAAATGATTTTATATGCTTATGTGTATGACATAATTGAATGTTTTTTTCTAATAGTATACTCTCATGGATCATAATTTTTGATTCCTTTATGATTCATTTCTTATAAACAACCATGATTCATTCCTAATCTCTATATTACGAACGTTGATATATATGGTGTGGTTTTAAAATATTAAGATCATTTTATTAAACCCTTATTCTCATGTTATACTTATTAGGTGATTAATATCTCCCTATATTACCCTTAAATAGCATTAGATCTCCCCCTTACTTCTGTTTCCTTTCCATACGATATGATGAATAATATTATATATGATATTTCTAATAAGGGTGATAATTAAGAAGTACATAGTGGGAGATGATGTGGTTCACTTATGGAGAAGTTGATTATGAATCCCTATTTTCAAAGACACTATTACTTTACAATAATCAGGTATGTCTTTGAAAAATAAAATGAATATTCATCTATTAATATACAATATGTATGAATAAAAATCTGGTGTCATTACACCCCTCCCCAATCATAAAAAAGAGCACATGTCGTTTTCCCTACTTATACCATTTTGAGACTTATACCTCACCTGAACCTTTAAAAATTAATTTCTAAAATTACCTACCCACAAATTAGAGGTTATTTTCTTCATTAAATACCATTCTATGTGTCCTTAAGTAAGGATCTAAAAGATCCATATCGAAGGAGAGTTAATTATCTAACATGAAGTCTTTCAATTTATTTGTTCATCTAATTCCTCTAAATCAGTGATATTTTTCATAAAATAACCTGTTTAGTATCCCAAATACACTGAGAGGTTGTTATTATTATTAAAACACCTTTATTCTCTCTCTTTTGTATCAAATTAGATGTGAAAGTATCAATTGTATGTACATATGAATTACATTATCCATGTTGGGATACACATAATTTTAGTCACACCCCAACCCTTAAAATTATATTATTTTATTATTTCTTTCCTTTGGATATTCTTTTTGAAGTTCGAGTTGAGTGATGGTTTACTTTTTCTAAAGATTGATAATTTTGGGGGGTTTTGGGATGGTGCTTGGGAACTGTATGGTTAGAGGTAACCACGCAGTTGGCCCAGGTGATCGTGTGGCTTCCCAATACTTAAAATAAAAAAGTTTTATGAAAACAAAATAAATTAGATGTTTAAACTATAATAATAATAACATTATTGAGATAATAATAATATTATTATTATTATCAAGATTGTTATTAATAATAATATTATTAAATTTTTATTAATAATAATATTATTAAATTATTTTTAATGTTATTATTATTAAAAAATGAAATGAATATTATTAATTTGATTATTATTATTATTATTATTGTTATTTTTTTTATTATTTATATTTTTGTTATTTGTTATTATTAATATTAAAAGTTTTTTTCTTTTTTTAGAAACCCAAAAGGGTTTACCTTTTCTTTCTCACCCCTCCATCGCATTTCCCCATTCTCCCCCTCAATACCTACGTGCTCTACCTCCCAACCGATCTTATTCTCCAGTGTCGCCCCACCAGCTGGTCATCTACCTCTCTAACGCATGCGTCACCAGTGCTCCTCTGTCTGGCCGGCTCTCCCAATGGTAGCACACCTCCCTCCGGATCACTATCACATGAGACTCCCCCACCATCTAAATTCCTTCGGTGTGTCACCTCTACTTCCCTCCAGTTACCACATCTCCTCTCATCTTCATGGGCGAATCCCTCCATGGTCAGTTTCCTCTCCTTTAACTCTCGATTTCTAAGGATTCCTTATAGGGTTTCTTAGTTGGATTAACCCTATAATTCTAATATTCTTGTGGTTTACTTCCCTTTGATGAAATTATAAATATAGTTGATAACCTTCTGTTGATTTGATCCCATTTTAGTCCTTTTTCTTAGCATAAAGGGTTGGTTTTGTGAGTCCTCATTTTATGATTTAAATTAGAACATTAAATTGTTCTAGGATGTCCATGAAATTTATTTGGGTCTTTCTAATAGTTTTAAAGTGGGGAAATTGGTCTTGGTCAATTGGGTTTTCATTGGGTGAAAATGTTCTTTTAAAGAGAATTGGGTTTTAAATTGAGGCGTGACCTCAAATGATTTTAAAATGGGGTCTTCACATTTATTCCAATGGGGGTTTGAAATGGGTGTGTTATATCCCTTGTAAAAATTCCTAGTTACCCTCTTTAAAAGTGGTTTGATATAAACAGGTGGCCTTGGGCCTTATTTTGGTTTTCAAAGAATGAGACCCATGCATGTGTCAGGTGGTTTTATAATGTTTTGAAAGCTTGGGTAGGGTTTTTTCCTTGGATGGAATGGTGGATTTATTTGTGAAATGGAAATTGGTTTTGAAATGGGGTTTTATTGATTATTTAAGTTTGATAAAAATTCCAATGAGTGTTTTCATTTTGAAATACACTTGATCATTGGGCATTAGGCCAAATTTGTTTTTGAGTGGGATTCTTTTGTGTTTAAAGGGGTTTCCTTGTCTTAAAGGTGTGTTTTAGTTTTTTAAAGAGAAAATGGAGTTCCCTTGACATATTTGGTTATACTTGAGGGTGTGTATTCTTTCCCTTGGAATTTTATCTGAAATTCAAATTATTTTAGAAGGAATCTCCAAATGTATTTGATATGAGTGAAGGCCCAGTTGGCACTTCTGATTTGATATTGATTTTCCGTTGATTTATTAAATGATATAATGGTTAATTAATTAATTAATTGAAACCCTTGGTTAGTGTTTAATTTGGGGTTTGTGGTTTCTTGTGGTTTAGGGTTGTGAGAATGGTCCCTCGGGACCTATTCTTCTGGATTCCTCTAACGACCACCTAAGGTAGGGCGAGTCGGGATGTTTTGGTTTGTCCCTACCATTCGAGGTATGGATTTTGTGCCATTTTTTGGTTTCACACCATCTTAATTAGGGTCTTTATTTGTTTTATGTTTTTTAGTATTTGTGGTGTAGTGCACTGAACTCTGATTTTTAGTTTCAAGCTGCGGGTGTCAAGAACAACAACATGTATATGCATAGGGTAAGGCACGCGCACACACACACACACACAAATATATATATATATATATATACATATTACTTCTTTTTACATATTCCGTCATGGCGTGAGGAATTTTCTCAATGAATCTAGGAGAGTATATATATATATATGTATAAATTCATGAAAGTGTAAACATGAAGGGTCAGTTCGAGTGGTCCTCATCGAAAAGCAGCATATTTGAGGTAAGATTCCCTATGCATTAGACATTAAATTAAAGAATTATTGATTTCCTGTTTTTTTCCCTTTTATTTAATGATAGTTAGAAATTTATATTTTGTAGAATAATTCCATATTGTTAAATAATGTAAGAACATCTTTTTAATTGAACCGCATGGAATTTATTGTTAAATGTGCTTACTAAGTGTTTGATGAAATGTCACTTTGGACTTTATAAATGTGTTTTGGATTTAAAATAGAGGTTGGGTTTCTTAAATAGGTTTCCAAGTGGTTTTTTGGTTTTCAAAGTGGAGTGAATGTGGTTCTTTAAGAAATGGTTTATCATGTGATGGTTGTGTGATTCTAGTTTGGAAATTTAAAAATGATTTCATCGAAACCTTGGAATGGGTCCTCGACTTGTTGGTTGATGAAATATGGGAGTTTCCTTGGTTTGGGGATTCCCTTATGTTATGATGGTTTTAATGTGGGAGAATTTTACCTTAGGGTGACTTGGGTATGACTTTGTGGTGTGTGTTGAATGTGTGTGGTGGATTTACTTGTGATTGGAGACTTGTTTGACATTGTTGTCTCACCCCCTGTTTAGTTTGAACATTGGAACCTAGTATAACGAATGAATTTTCAGTGAAAGATTATTGTACACGTTTTTATTAAACACTAGATAGTGGCCCAAAGGAGAGGTTATTTTCTTATCATTACTATGGGATTGGGCGCCTCAGTCAGGTCAGGTTGGGCCTAGATCAGGAATTTGGGCATTATGATGCCATCAGGTAGGACATGCCTTTGGGATGGGTCACATGTATAGTAAATTATAGATTATTCATGAGATCAGGTTTTCCCACATTGTATGGTACTTAGAATTATATGTAATATGACTATTATGGATATGCTGATTTTTTTCTCTTGCGTGGTGTTTCTCCATTGCATGTGTTGTATGTTTGTTGATCTTGTTTCCTTGCATAGTTTAGCTTATTGCTAAATGTGATAAAATTGTTTCAAGTGTTTATGGAAAAAGGTTTTGAAAATGTTTTACACTTCATTCCCCCTTTTTTGTGTAATCATCACCTCCTTTAAATACCAATGTCAACTTCTTAAAAAGGGAATCTGGGTTTTAATTGAAAAAGGGAAATGGACTGCGATTTGTTTTAAGAAGAAAATGTATGAAAAACTAGTTTTATACATTGTATTTCAAACTTGAAAATGATGGATCTTTTATTCAAATGAAATGTATATGGGAATATATTGTTTGGGAATTACTATTGAGTTTTAATACTCATGCCTATAGTTTTATCCTTGTTTTTTTCTTTGAGTATTATGCCTTACTTGGATTCGGTCACCATTGCGAGACATTGGTTTCAGGTCGGTCATAACCCATAGGGTCACATGGAGGTTTGTACAAATTTATTTTACTTACACTACCAGTTTTCATTTTTATTGTCATTTTTTATTTATTTTCTAGAATTTAATTTATGGGAAAAACCAATACCACTTGTTTAGTTTTGATTCTCAACACTTTGTGCTAGCCTGTGGGGATCGGGAATGACATTTGGCCATGCCACAGACTGACTTGGGTGATAGTTTCTAGGTCAACCCAGGTTGGTTCATGACAATTTTCAATCCCCATATTTCATGGATGGTTTTTATTATGGATTAAATGATTATGTATGATATTTATGACATAATTATTCCTATATTGTTATAATATCACATCTATCTTATTAACTTCAAATCCATTGTAAAATGATAACATCACTATTGCATATGTGTGAGAAACAACCTCCATGAAGCAATGTTATTCATTTTCAATTTAGTCTTCAATTGGATGGTAATTAGGAGGTAATTAATTAATATTTATGATTCATATGATATTATCATGATTTTGTAATGGTGAGTTTATATTTTTCATCATTTCATCCCATATGTTGAAAAGTTAAAACAATATTTCTGAGTACGTATGACATACTATATCTATGAAAAGTGTAATTAATTTTCCTATCTCTACCTTTTAGGGATGAATCTAGTAATATATATAATATTAAAACATGATTTTCAAACAAATTTATTACATATTTTAGATGAATATTCATTTCCTTACAAAATTTCATTCTTGATGATTATAATAGAATATTTCCATTGGAAATATTAAAACATAAACAATTAGTTCATAAATGATCTACATATTCTACAACATAGTTCCTAATAACTAGAACACATCGTAGACATATCACATGTTATAACTTTAATCCTAACCTAGGGAAATGAAACCTAATAATGTATGAGATCAAATTCCATGTAAGGTTAAATAATGGAAATACGTAAACATAATATGAGAATAAGTGTATGATAACATGATCATAAAATATGAAAACCATACCCGGAATATCCAAGATCCAAATCTTGAGTCTTAACATCAATATTAGAAATTTATAATAAACTTATAATAAGGAAATCAACAAACATGAGCAATGGGAGCTTTAAATTGGTAGAAGACATATAATTGAGTCATAATCAGATGCATAGATAGTCATTTTTGTAGTAGTGAAGGATCATTGCTCTGGATATCATAGTGGAATGAGCTTACTCCCCAAACTATCATTATAGTCCTGGATGACTCCTAATACTTTAATAGTGGAAAAAATCCATTAATAAATAGGGTTCACTCCTCATTTTAGTTATATTTATATGATAAAATATAAATCCTTACCTAAGGCATTTGGTAGAGATATACGTACCACCGGTCACATAATGAAAATCATTAATTCATGTCCCAGAAAAAACCATAAATCATTCTTCATATATAAAACCATGAAGAGAAATGGGTTTCATAAATATTTCATCATAACATAATAGGCAGAAAATAATCATGTCTCATAATCAAATTATCATTTCAACATAGCATAATTAATGGAAAAATAATCTAGTTTAGTTAGGATTTTATCACGGTATAACTAATAGAAGTGAAATGGGTTTCATAAAAAACTTTTATAATAAGAATAAACCATTCTTATAAAGAATTAGAATGGAATAATTGGATCATATCCTCAATTAATAATGATTAACATCAAAGGATTTCATCATTGATGGAAAATGATTTTGCAAATAAAATCACTTGTAACATTTCCTGTGTAAAATAACCTTTAAACCTCTAAATTAATAAATAATTTTAAAGACCCATTACTTTAAAAATAACCATGGGATATTATTACAAGGAACCAGCCTTAATATATTACATAATATTGAGTTTTAGACAAGAAAATAAATTCTTACACATTGATGATATTTTCAGGTTTATATTTTTAATTAATTAGGATATAAAACATATATAACATCTCATAATCATACATGTGGAAACTATTAAAACAATATCAATTTTTTTTCAAAATATAAAATTTTTCAAATAAAACATACTTTTTTTGATAAATATTCATGACATTTACATTTACTTTATTATTTCTCTCAAACGTCCCTGTAACCTATGAAAAAAATTTAAAAACTTGGGATGAGAATGAAAAGATCAATAAGGGATATAAGGAAAGAAATAGTTAGTCAAGTGATAACATAAAAACCAATAAAACCCATATAAAAAAACTAATTAACATTCAGGGAAACATCATGTATTTTCCTTTGGACATATTTACCATATCACTCTTATAATCACCTTTACACATGTAATAACTATTTGGTCAAATTCCATATCTGGAGTACCCAATGCGTTGAAGAGCTATAATGGGGCTCACCCATCATATCTTGAGATATAATGGGATCAACCCAACATATCTTGAGCTATAATGGGATTAAAACAACATAAATATGTCCAATGAACATATCATGGTAATAAAGTATCATTAAATCAGTAGAATCCACTCATGCCATATATATATATAAACAATCTTTTTGAAATTTATTAAAGATTCTTTTAAAATATTTTAAAAGGAAAGTCCCTTACAAAAATAATTGGAGTGCGAATTAATAAAATTGAATGAATATGTGTATACACTATAAATACATATAATAAAACATCATATAAACAAAAATTCATCACACCAAAAATCTTAATACCACAAAATTCATAAAGTATAAGGTTAACCTAAAGAATGGAAACTAGGTTAAGAATTCCCTTACCTCTGGTTCATCTTACTTAAAACATGTTTAAAATTCATATATAATAGTTAAAATAGTGTTAATTAAATCATAAATAAACAAATTATGGTTTGTAACACCTTATATGATCAACTCATAACATCACTTTACCCTTTAATTATTAGTATTTTGTTCCTTCCATTGTTTCAGGTGCGATCATTACATGATTTCAACGATCAGTTTTTTTTTATTTTCATATCATATGGATATGAAATTAAGGAAGTGGAATGAAATGGTATTAATATGTTTCCATAATATCAAATTATTCTATAAATCATTTTTTATATGGTTTGATGATGAATAATTAGATAAATGTTTAGTGATATCCGTTTAGATCATTTGGGCGGTTCTTTGATAATCACGAACTAGTTTCATTATATAACATAATATTATGTATATATGTT
Source organism: Viscum album (assembly GCA_963277665.1). Classification (NCBI taxonomy): domain Eukaryota; kingdom Viridiplantae; phylum Streptophyta; class Magnoliopsida; order Santalales; family Viscaceae; genus Viscum; species Viscum album. The sequence continues at coordinate 1,017,108,566 of OY728120.1, read as the reverse complement.
AAATAAAAAACATTAAATAGGATATATAATAAACTTTATAATATATTTCAACAATTTTTTTGGTTTTATAACCAGTTTTGAATTAATTAATGGAAATTGAAAACACATCTTTTACGATTTGGGAAAATCGACACATCACAGACTGTGTTTTTATTTTTAGAATATGAGGAAGAGGAGAAGAAGAGTAATGATGAATATTTCCCTAAAAATGTTAAAAATTCATAATATATATCATACTAGATAATTCATGCCTCTTTTATAAGGATAGGTGAAATGAATTATAACAAAAGAAAAGAAAATGAAATAAAACACAAGAAAATTAAAGAGGATTCTTACCTCTTGATCTCTTCTCCTTGAGATCCTCTTTAAGGAATTTGGTTTTGGCCTTTTGGTGAGACCAAAAGGTATTTGAAGTGGGGAAGATCCTTGGGTATTGGAGGTTTCATAACTTAGACAATGATCAAGGCTTGAGAGGTGTGAGATGAAGAGGGGAATGAGGGTGGAATTTTTAGTGGAGGAGGGGAGAGGTTTTACATTATTTAAATAATTAGTTTTATATTTTTTCTCTATAATATTAATACTCTTGATTCATGTGACCAAAAATAGTAATAATTTCATGTGAGTTCTAACCAAGTGGGATTAAATCTACCTTGAATCACCTATGATGCAGTAAAACATGTATTTAGAAATTATCGTAATTTATCGTAATTTATTATTCCTAAAAAATTCAAGAATTTTAGAAAATCCAAAAACTTCACCCTAACCATTTTTTGATGTGTATAATTCAAAAATGAAATCCATTTTTTAAAAATAATTTTCTAAATATTTTAAATTTAATTTTTAAATAAAATCACAACTTTTTCAAAAATAACAATTTTAAATCTATAACTCATTTTTTACACCTTAAAAAATTAACAAAAATGTCATTATCTTAAAGACTTAAGAAAATAAAATAATAATAAAATTTCATATTCAGTACGTTCATATTACTATTCTTATTACTATTCACAAGGGCAAGTTACTATTCACCAAAAAATCATGTTGGTTTCATCGGACTTCAAATAACTTTTTGAACCCAATTTTAGATGACTATTTTTCAAAATTCAAAAAATAGATTCGATAAAATTATGTTTAAAGGCTAGTTATAACTATCTACTTAAAACAATATTTCATGCATTTCAATTTATTTTTAAAACATTAGGGTGTTATATTTTCCCCACCTTCATGAAATTGTGTCCTCATAATTTTATTTACTTATTAAAAAAGTGAGGGTACATTTACCTCATAGCATTTTCATATTCCAATGTTGCTTTTTCAACCATGTGGTTTCTCCAAAAAACCATTACTAGGTGGATTACCTTATTCTGAAATACTTATTGTCTTCGATCAATAATCTAAAATGATCTCTCTTCATAATTAATGTTCTATTCCAACTGAACTAATTCTGGGCGTTGAATATGATATGAATCTAGAACATACTTTCTCAACATCGAAACATCAAAAATATTGTGTACCTATGATATAATCTGAGTCATTTCTACTCAGTAGGAAACCGGTCCAACTTTATCCAGGATTTTATAAGGTCCAATTAACCCTGCACTTAGTTTCCCTTTCTTACCAAAATTCATAACACTTTTACATGGTGATATTCTAAGAAAAAAATTATCACCTACCTCAAAAGAAAATTCTTTCCTCCTATTGTCTGCATAACTTTTCTGTCTGCTCTTAGCTGTCCTCATGTGTTTCTAGATCATATTCAGTTTCTCAGCCACTTCCTCTACTAATTATGGTCCCATAAGCTTCCTTTCCACAACTTCATCCCAAAAAGCTATAGTTCGACACAGCTTACCATACAATACCTCAAAAGGTTCCATCTATATACTTGAATGAAAACTGTTATTATAGGGAAACTCAACTAAAGAAATATGTTGATCCCAACTTCCCTGGTAGTCCATTGAACAATCTCAAAGAATATCCTATAATGTATGAATCGTCCATTCTAACTTCCCTTCTGATTGATGATGAAAAGTTGTACTGAAATTTAATTATGTTCCCAAAAACTTCTGAAGGCCCTTCAAAAAATTTGAAGTGAACCTAGGATCCACGTAAAATATAATAGAAAGAGTTACTCCATGTAACCTGAAAATCTCTTTGATGTACATTCAAGAAAGATGATCCAAAGAAATTGTATCTCTAATAGAAACAAAATGTGTAGATTTAGTCATCCAATCAACAATAACCCAAATCACATTTTTACCTTGATAAGTCTTCGGTAGTCCCACACTGAAATCTATGGATATATATTCCCATTTTCACTCTGGAATTGGTAATTACTAGTGCATCCCCTTCTGTAACTACCACTCTGCTTTAATCTGTTGAAATGTCAAACGTTTCACAGTGAAATCAACAATATCCATTTTCATTCCACCCCACGAGTAATAATTCTGAATGTCTCTATAGATCTTAGTACTGCCAGGATGAACTAAAAGTGGAGAACACTGAGCACCACACAATAATTATTTCTTCAACTGGATATCACATGGAACACACAACCTTTTTCCATATCTTAAAACAAAATATTTATCATGGTTAAATTCTGGAAACATACACATTTTAACCAATTCTACCTTTTTCTGTAGCTCTCAATCTACATTTTGGGCTTGCTTAATTTTGTCTCACAAAGATGACTGCACTGAAACCTAAAAAAACAAATTTATTTCTTATACCAAGAAATTCTAATCCAAAATTCTTTAAATCATTTACCAACGTATCACATTCCAAACATATTACGGTTATTATAGCATTACTTTTAGGACTCAATGCATCAGTCACTCTATTTGATTTCTTAGGATGGAAATGAATCGTGCAATCATAATACTTGATTAGTTACATCCATATTCTCTATCTCATGTTTAATTCATTCAGATTAAATATATACTTCAATCTTTTATGGACAAAATATATATCTCATTTTACTCCATGCAGATGATGCCTACAAATTTTTAAATAAAAAACTACAGCTGCCAATTCCAAATAATATGTGGGATAATTTAACACATGAGGTTTTAGTTATCTTGAATCATAAGAAATTACCTGATCATTCTACATCAAAACACAACCATGTCCCTTCACGGAAGCATCACTGTAGATGAAAAAAATCACCATTTCGGGAAGGGAAAGACAAAACTAGATTATTCACCAATCTATTCTTTAGTTCATGAAAACAAATATCACATTTTTTGTCCAAAAAAAATTAACCTCTTTTCATATTAACATAGTTAGCAGGCTAGATAACCATGAAATGTTTTTAACAAACCTTCGATAATCACATGTGAATCCAAGAAAACTACATATCTCTATAACATTTGTAGGTCTTTTCCATTCATTGACCACTTTTGTTTTGGAAGGATCAACTATTATTCCATATTTATTTACAATGTACCCAAGAAAATAAATATGTTGCAAACAAAAATCAAACATTCAGAATTTTCCATATATTTTTTTCTATTAAGGTTTTCAAAATATCCCTTAGAGGTTTTTCATGCTCCTCATTACTTCTATAATATATCGTATTTTCATCAATAAACATGAACAAAAACTTATCTAATAACTCTTGAAATATTCTATTCATAAGATCCATGAATAAAACAGGTGCATTAGTTAACCCAAAAGGCATAACTACAAATTCATAATGAGCATATCTAGTATATGACTCAGTCTTCGGGATGTCTTCGTCCTTCACTTTCAACTGATGGTAACTTGAACTCAAGTCAACCTTTGAAAAATACTATGCTCCTTGGAGATGATCAAACAAATCCTCGATACGAGGTAAAGGATACTTGTTTTTAATATTAATGTTATTCAAGGCTCCATAATGAATGAAAAGTCTCATTGAACTATATTTATCTTGAACAAAAAATATAAGATTACCCCATGGTCAAGTGCTAGGACCGATGAAGCCTTTATCTAATAATTTTTGCAACTGCCATTTTAATTATAGATGTCCCATTTGAGCCATTCGATAAGGGGACATAGAAATTGGATTAGCACCAGGAACTAATTCAATAGTAAAATCAACCTCTTGATGAGGAATAACTATATTCAAATCATTAGGAAAAACATCCAGGTATTCATTTACCATTAGTACATTATTAATCTGGATAGTTCCCTTATCTTCAAAAATATGAGAAAGATAACTTTAATTTATATCTTTTATTTGTTTCTTAGCCTCTTGTTGTGTTATCAATGGTATGAGTTCATTATTATACCCAAACTAAAATTATTTCTAATAAACAACTTCCTTTTCTCTGTAATCTATCTTAACTTGATAAAAATAATGCCAATCCATACCTAGAATAACATCATTCTCTACTAGAGGCAAAACAATAAGGTTTGTAGGTAAACTCTTTCCATAGAAAAAGATCAGTAGATTCTTATAATTTATTTTTGCCAAAATATTTCCACTAGGTGTTTTAACCATGAGTTATGGTTTCATTTCATGAGGTTGAATTCCCAATTTTTCTAAAGCTTTCTCCTAAATGAAGGAATGTGTAGACCCTAAATCAAAAAACCCATTTGTGAAATCTGTAAAAACAAGAAATGTACCTAATACCACCTCATTTTATGGCTCAATATCTACTTAAGTGGTTTCATAGGATTTTACTACACCCTTCTGCTTCCAATCTTGCTGATTCCCTACCCAATTGACTAGCTTCAGACAAACATTAGCCAAATGACCAAACTCCTTACTGTTGAAGCATCTCATCTTTGACCTCTATTTTATTTTCGTATCATTTTACTTGTACTCACAAGACATGTGTCCAAAATTTCCATATTGGTATCATTTCCCAGAATTTATAAGGCATTCACCAGGATGCCTTTTACCACACTTTTCACAAGAAGGAAAATTGATTTTATTACCTCCAAATTTCTTTGAAAAATTATTCCCCAGTGCTTTCTAACCTGACCGCTTCTTATTCTTTTCATCACCAGGCATATAAGTGTCAAAAAAATTCACCGCAACATTTTCAGCATAATGAAAAAGTTTCTCATAGATTTTAAACTCCAGTGAAGCCAAAGATCTTTGTAAAAATGGTCTCAAACTAGAGTAAAATCTATTAATTTTACTATAAAAATCCCATGTGAAATATGGTTTATACCTGGAAGATCCTGTAAAATTGGATTCATATGCTGCCACAAAATCCTCATCTTTATACTTCAGTTCCAGGAATTATTTCTCCATTCTGAGTTGAATAATTTTAGGAAAGTATTTTTCTAGAAAAGGCTCTTAAAATAATCCCATTCAAAACTATCAAGATCATGTCCTTCTATCATATTCTTAACCAGAGAACACCATTGGTCAGATTCACCTTCCAAATGGAAAATTTCTAGCATTACCTTTTGACATTATGATCATCCCATGGCCTCAAATATCTTTTCTAGAGCATTTATCCATCCTTTGGATATCACTGGATCTGTAGTTCCACTGAATGTTGGATGATGGTGCCTCATAAATGATCTAAAAAAGGCATGTTTTCTCATGGTATATCATGTTCCTCTCTAGCATGGATACCTCCACAATTTATATCTTGAGTCAACTAAGTCATTTCTCTCACAAACTTCTCTGTTCCGATTCCCACCATTCCAGGTCGTAGATTCAAAAACACATCATCCTCTCTGTGCATTCCTAATCCAGATTCCATTTTCTTCTATGGAAATCCATTCTGAAAAAACATATCTTAGAAAAATAAACATGGTAATCTTTCAATTCTATAACATTTCAAATTAACCATTGAGTAAAAATCATGTATGGTAATCTCTTAACATCATATTAACCCCAAAAATTTTCTAAACCATCCTTTGTTACCAACTATAAGGACCCATACATAATACAGTACATAATCCTAAGTGTTAAACATGAACATATATTATTACACATTTAGGTTATTTTAATGTTTATATTTTTAGGTAATTTGTACATAAAACACAAATAACATCTCATAATCATACATGTGGATACTGTTAAAACAATATCCATTTTTTTTCAAAATATAAAACTTTTTAAATAAAACTTAATTTCTTTCACAAATCATCAAGAAATTTAAATTGACTTACTTATTTATATTACAAAACCTTATATCCAATGAAAAACATTTAAAAACTTGGGATGAGTACAAAAATCTCAGTAAGTGATATAAGAAAAGAAATCGTTAGTCAAGTGATAATGTACAAACCAATATAACCTATATCATAAAAACTCATCAAAACGAATGGAAACATCATGTATTTTCCTTGGGACATATTTACCATATCACTCTTATAATCACCCTTACACATGGATTAATTGTTTTTGTCAAATTCCATCTCTGGAGTACCGAATGCATTGGAGAGCTATAACGGGGCTCACCTGTCATATCTTGATCTATAATGGGATTAACCCAACATATCTTGAGATATAATGGGATAAATATGAAATAAATATGTCCAAGATACATATCATGGTAATAAAGTATCATTAAATCAGAAGAAAAAACTCATTCCATATATATATAAATAAACAACATTTTTTAATTTTATTAAAGATAATTTTAAAAGGATTTTAAAAGGAAAGTCCCTTAAAAATATAATTGGAGTGAGAATTAATAAAATGGAATGGATATGTGTAAACACTATAAATACACATAATAAAACATAATATAAACAAAAATTCATCACCCCAATAATCTTAATACCACAAAATGAATAAAGTAGAGGTTATCCCAAAGAATCAAAATTTTCTTAAGAATTCCCTTACCTTAGGTATTACTTACTTAAAACATGTTTAAAATTCTTGTATAATTGTTAAAATAGTGTAATTAATATCTTATAGAAACATATTCAGGTTTTTAGCACCTTATATGATCATTTCATAACATCATTTTACCCTTTAATTAATAGTATTTTGTTCCTTCCATTGTTTCGGGTGCGTTCTTTACATGATTTCAATGGATGATTTTCATTTTATTTTCTTGTCATATGGAAATGAAATTACAAAAGTGGAATTAAATGTTATTAATATGTTTATATAATATTAAAATATTATATAAATCATTTTGGTTATATGGTATGTGGATAAATTAGTAGATAAATCTTTAGTGATATCCATTTATATCATTTTGGCAGTTCTTTGATAATCACGAACTAGTTTCATTATATAAAAAAACATTATGTATATATGTGTCACACCCTGACCTATCTATTATTTTCTTTTGTTATTTTCTTTGCCTTTTAATTTTTTTTGGGGGATGGGATGAGTCTTGGACGAAAAACTTTTGGGTTATGTTAACAACTGTGTGTTTTTGAGTTGACGTCTTTGGATGCACGGGCAGAGCGCATTTTGGAAATCTCGTGCTACTCCGCTTAGACATCAGTGTGATCTACCTGCCTTCGGAAAATTAAAACGAGTATAGTTTGTGATTTATTGTGTTATTTAAATTTTTTATTATTGTTAATAATTTTATAATTATTATTAATGATGAGTTGATAAATACTATTATTATTATTATTAATATTATTAATATTGTTATTATTTTAGGTCGGTGCGTGGGCACTGCACGACTAGCAGAAGTCATGCAGTTAGTCCAGGTACTGTACGACTACGATATTTGAAGCGAACAAATAAAACTAAATTGGATTAGTTGAAAATTAAAAATTTGGTTAAATAAATAACTTATGAAGTAATGATAATACTATTTTTCATGAATAATAATATAAGATTATTATTAAAAAGTTGTTGTTATTAACGTTATTATTTTTATCATTTTTGTATTATTATTAAAGTTATTATTATTATTTGGTGTATTATTAATATTATTATTATTAGGGTTATCATTAGTATATATTAAATTTATTGTTATTTATTATTATTATTGTTTTTTTACTTTATTCTTTTATTTTCGTTCTTTTTTTTCTTTTCTGTTTTTTCTTCTTTCCTCTCTAACCCTAGCAGCCCCCCGTTTTTTTCTTCTCTCTTGGCCCATAAAATGCCGCCTCTACCATCTCTCCCTTCTCCTTCCCTTGCACGATGCACCCTTTCGCAGTTCCCCCAGCTCCATCATCCTGGACCTCCTGCCCTGCGACGATGACACACCTAATCCCTGCCTCCTCCCTCTTGCCCGTGCGATGCCCCTGGCCGCCTCCCTCATAGCTCCTTTGCTGCCCCGACGTCCCGCCGACCCTACTTCCCCCCACCAGTGTCCTTCTTGACCGGACTCACCCCTCTGACATCGTGCCGCACCTCCCCACCTTACAACCACCCTCCCCTTTCCATCCCAGTCGACACCCTGGCCGGATCCTGCCCATTTTTTGTCAGGCCCTTGCTACCCGGATCTTGTTTCCCCTTACACCAAGAACCTTCCACACCACCTTATGGATAGCTTCCATTCCTTCTGTGTCGCATAGAAATAGCCGACTTCCTCCCCATGACAGTCTACTAGACCGCCTTTACTCCCCCTCTCGAACCCGGTGCACCTCCGACTCAGCATGAAACGGCCTGTGAACCCCCCCTCTTCTAGCGCGTGCGACCCCTCCTATTCGACCAACTCCACCGCATCAGTGCCCCCCTTTACACAACGCGATCTCCAGTGCACCACATCCCAACCTGCAACTAGCCTCTTTTCTCTAGTGACCTCCACTGCCGGCACCACCCTTCCATCCTACGACCGACCCTCCCAGCACCTCCGTGTGGAGCATGAACCCCTACCGGTGTCCCCCTAGCATGCGCCCTCCCTGTCCGGCCACACGCCCCTTTTTCCGGATATGTTTTCCCTACTGGTGAGTGTTCTTCCCCCTTGCTTTGTCTTTCTTCCATGCTTAGGATTTATTTATGTTTTATCCCTATTTGGGTTCGTTTTGGTAGCATGGGGTAAGATTCGTATCTTAGAGCATGCAGTTGAGGTGTGAATGAGATCGCACACCGGTCTCGGGCGTGCATTTTCATTCTACCATGGTGTTGAGGTGGGTTTTCCCTTGCAGAAATATTCTCGATTTAAGATTCACCTATTTCATGTATTTTTCATTGTTAATGGTAATTAACTAGTGCCTTGCAATGTTATTTAAAAATGTTTTATAGACTTTTAAGTAGTTTATTAAATATTATATGTGGTGCAGATTATGTTTTGGAAATATTTTGTGGTGATCTTGGTTTAAAAATGGATTTTTGGCATGTGTAGTATTTTTATTAAGTTGTGTAATTTGTTATTTTAACTTTTCAAGTGGTGCACATTCTGATATGGTGTATTTCGAGTGCACGTTTAATTATAAAAAGGGGTTTTGAACAGGTCTTGGGTGTGCAAAGTCATTGGTTTCTCTTTGGAATTGTTTTATAAACTTTAAAGTGGTTTATTAAACATTACAGACGATGCGAAATATGTATTGAAGGTATGTCAAGGTGGTTTTTTTACTTTGATTGTTCGTTTGGAATGTTTTAAGTAAGTGGTTATGGGTTTTTAGTTATTGTGTTTTTTTTGTAGCATGTCAGTGAATAAAACCCGTGATACTGCAATCATCGCCTTGTACGTGCTTGCGTGCCTTTGCAAGGCGTGTCGCATTATCATGTTCGAGCTACATGTTGAGGTAGGTCCCCCATGACACTTGCCTTTAAATTTAGAATTTATTAGTTGATTTATATTTTATTAATGTCAATAAATGTGAAATAGTATTAGATAATTAATTTTGGAATAATTTATTGATGTGAACGAAGCTGTTTATTTTATACACGGCACCTGCATTATTTTCTGGATGAACTGACGCACAATAGTGAAAGAATTCCCATTTGTCCTTTGAACAAAATTCATAGATTTTCAATTGTGGTTTTGGTTTATTGGTAAATGTTTTCTTCTAACACGTGATAAAATCGTTTGGTTTCTCTTATGAAATGATGTTTCTTTTAAAAGTTACATTAGGCCCGTTTGGCACTTTGATAAAATAAATTATTTTAGAAAACATTCTTTGAGGTGACACAGGGGTGATCTTTTTGTGTATGTTGATTGTGTGAAATGTGTGTGATGCTTTTTCATCATGACTGGTAGATTTACATTGTCGAATCACCCTTTTTTATTATACATGTTGACATGGGAACCTGGCATAGTGAGTGAATTTTTTGAGAACGATCGTTGCACTAGTTTAGATTACACACTAGATAGTGGCCCTTAGTATGGAATTTGCTCTGCTAGGGGATTGAGCCCCTCGGTTAGGCCATATAGGGAAACACCATGCGTTAGGGTGTTATGACGTCATTGAGTAGGGCATTCCTTTAGGATGAGTCTCATGTATAGTACGTTGTGGTTTTTTCACGAGATCCTAGGTTCGACCCATGTTTTATTTAGTTCTTATTTATATTTGGTAGACGATCCAGGGGATTAGTTCAGTTTTCGGTCCCCCTTTACTAGTTTTCCATTTCCCTTATTGTGTGTTGTGTGTGTTTTTTTCTCCCGAATAACAAATAAAATTTGGATTTCTAAATCTTTCACAAAAATGTTTTAAAATGTTATGCACCTTTTCCCTCCAAATATTAAACTTGTTTTAAATTCAAAAGGGCAATGACTTGTTATTTGTTTCAGAAATGAAAGTTTGTGTGTGTAAACTAAGATTTTTTATAATTTAGTGCAAACCTAAAATTGGTAAATTCTTTATTTAAAGGTAATGCATTGGGAATAGTTTTTTCGGTGCGCCTACTGAGTTTTAATACTCACACCTATAGTGTTTTCCTATTTTTAGTTTCTATTTCAGGTTATATTTGAGCTTGCTCACCATGAGAGAGAGTTGGTTGTGGATTGGTGAGTGACTCTCTAGGTTGTGAGGAGTTTTTTTCATGGTTAGTTTAGTTTTTTGTTGTTGTTGTTCGTTCTTTCTTTTCGCATTGCATTGTTCTATATTATTTCCATTTATTTATATATTTTCATTGGGTGAAATTGTTCCCTCCTATCCACTATTGATTCCATAGTGCTTGATGCAAACTCGGGAGGATCTTGAACGCCTCTTTGGCCATGTCGCCGACCGACTCGGGTGATCGGTTCATGGTCGACCTGGGTTGTTTCATGGAAAAATGGTTTTTGAGGAGGTAAACTCTTGAGCAGAACTTTTTTCTCAGAGTGGCCATTTTTATTTGGGATTTTCATGGTAGAACGAGTAGAATTTTCCAGACGCGAGGCGTAGAGACGGGAAGGACGTCATGAACCCTTGCTCGTTCTGAACCTCAGGTTACCATGGGATGTTCGGTTTTTTCGATGTCCTTGATTATTATGGTTTGTTTCGTGTTGGGAAATGAAATGGGAGTCAGGTAAGTGTCCTCCATGAGCTCACATAATCTGGCAAGCCATGTGGAGCCGTGGAAATTACCCTAGAGTGCTCCTTGTGACGGTGGCGTGATTGGCGTATGACTGCCAACCATATGTCCGAGTCATCCATCGACACTAGTTTCTCCTTATTGATTGTTTGGGTCTTCTTTACTTAAAAAAACTATTTTGTAAAGTCTTATTTTGGAAATTGTGGAATGTTGAATTTAAAATGGCAATGACCGTGTTTTGATCCCACTCTTTATTTTCTTTCTACTTAGTGTTCATCCCTATAAAGGTTCAATGGATGCCCAAGGTGCAGCTTCGGGTGATGCATCCTTTGCAAATACTCCTATTGATTAACCCATGGACTATATCCTCAAGTTTCTGAAGATGAAACCTCCCCTATTTTATGGGAAAGTAGATCCTCTTGAGGGAGAGGAGTGGCTGTGGAAGATTGAAAGGAACTTCTTTTCTCTCACACCGCCTGAGTCATTGAAGGTGAAGTTGTCTACCTTTATTCTTGAAGGTGCAACCTAGAAGTGGTGAAAGTCCTTGTCTAGAACCAATCCTTGAGAAGATCTCACTTCGGAGTTCTTCAAGTCGTCGTTCATACAAAAATACTTATCTGGGGTAACAAAGGTGAGGAAGATGATGGAGTTTTGCGGTCTTCAAAAAGGTGTTGGATCGATGTTGGAAATATTTCTTCATTTCCTGGACTTGGATTTGTATGAACCAGGGTATGTTGGAAATGATCCCGTGAAAGATCAATAGTTTTAGTGTGGATTATTTTCTGAGATGGAGTCAAAGGTGGAAGAGTTCAACGTAATCACTTTCCCTAATATGGTGAGACAAGCTTTCCCCACTGAAGCTGAGTTAGCAGGAGGACTTGAGGTGGAGAATCCTTATATGGCCTTGGTAAGTAGTTCAGAAGATAGCAATAAGAAGAGTGAGAAGTGGCATGATGCTGGTGTAACTGGTAGAAGAATCAATAGGCCTTTATATCTTCAGTCATCTTCCTCACAATGCAATGCCTTGATCTATCACCAGTGTGGTAAGTGGGGGCAGAAGAGGCTGATATACTTGAATGCTCCAAGACCCTACCACACCTGTGGGAACCTAGGTCACGTGCATCGATTCTGTCGAGGTGTTTCCAAGAAGCACGCTGAAGCCAGACCTGGATCATCTAAGGTCACCTCAGCCCGTCAGTAGGAGTACGATGATGAGTGGGGATTAGTTTGGAGTTTTTCTTTTTGTAATGTTCCTTGGATGTAGTGGTCATCTCTTGTACCGTTCCATGGTGTTTCTTTTCCTTAGGTTGTAAGAATTGTTTTGAGGAACCTCTTTGAAAACTCGGTTTAATTGGAAGTGTTTATAGTGAAACTCTGGTTCATGTGTTATGTTTTGGAATTTCTGAAGCCTGACTGTGAGGAAGGAGATGCTTCAATCATCAGAGCTCCAGCCATAGGTCCTGGAGTGAAGCTGGCATGTAGTCAGGTGAACCCCAATATTGAAAAAGGGACTTGTTTTAATCTTCATCCTTAGTGTGACATGGTTTGTGTTCTTCTGAGGCTGCGACTTTGTTGATGGGGCGATGAATGTAGTTTGGATGCTCTATCAGTTGAGCCCTTCCCTTCTTCCCCCTTATGGTGGGAGGTTTTTGGTCCGTGCAGAAAGTTTTCAAGTTTGGTTAATCTAGTCAGTTCTTATGGTGGAGATACCCAAAATGGGTGTTGCTGAGTTACACCCGATGTATTTTAGTGTTAGATCAATCCTTATGGTGGGGATTCCATTCAGGCCTCCTCGTGTCAGTATCAGAGTCCTTTTCATGTATTGTTTGTTGGCGGGTGGTCTCGTGTAGAACCACCTAATCCTATGTTCTTCCTATTGAGTAAACATTGGTATTGGAGTACACCCAATGGTTCTATTCGACTAAGAGTATTGGAATTAATGTTAGAGGTGGTTTAAGTTCATTAATCTCTTAGTTAAAATGGATGGTTTGGGTTCTATTTGGTGATGGTTAAGGTGATCGTGTTTTAAGGAAGAGTTGTGTGTCATGGGTTTTCAGTGCTTGTTTGGATCGATTAACTGGAGGTGCTTAAACTTTTGTAGGTGGGTGACACTTGATAAGTTTTAACTTTGGGTCTAGACCATGTTGTGTATTTTTGATGGTAGAAAGCATTATGGTGGGGGGAATTGTCACACCCCGACCTATCTATTTTTTTATTTTTTTATTTTCTTTTCCTTTTAAAATTTTTGTTGGGGTTCGGGTTGAATCTCGGATGAAAAACCTTTGAGTTATGTTAAAAAGTGCTTGTTTTTGTGTTGATGTCGTTGGATGCACTGGCGGAGCACATTTTGAAAACCCTGCGTGGCTCCGCTTAGACATCAGCATGATCCGCCTGCCTTCAAAAAATTAAAACGCGTAAACTTTGTGATTTATTGGGTTATTTAAAATTTTTATTATTGTTAATAATTTTATAATTATTATTAATGATAAAATGATAATAATAATAAAAATAATAATAATAAAAATAAAAATAATAATAATTATTATTATTTTAGGTCGGTCCGCGGGCACCGCACAACTAGCGGAAGTCATATGGTTAGTCCGGGTACCGTACGACTACAATATTTGAAGAGAATAAATAAAAATAAATTGGATTAGTTGAAAATTAAAAATTTCATTAAATAAATAACTTACTGAGTAATGATAATACTATTTTTCATGAATAATAATATTGGATTATTATTAAAGAGTAGTTATTATTAAAGTTATTATTTTTATCATTTCTGTATTTTTATTAAAGTTATTATTATTATTTGGCGTATTATTAATATTATTATTATTAGGGTTATTATTAGTATATATTAAGGTTATTGCTATTTATTATTATTATTGTTTTTGTTTTCTTTATTCTTTTATTTTCCTTCTTTTCTTTCTTTTCTATTTTTTTCTTATTTTCTCTCTAGCCCTATCACCCCCCATTTTTTCTTCTCAGTCAGCCCATACAATGCTACCTCTCCCACCTCTCCCTTCTCCATCCCCTATGTGACGCACCCTTCGGCAGCACCCCCAGCTCCTTCTGTTCGGCCCTCCTGCCCTGCAACGACGACGCACCCATGCCCTGCCTCCTCCCTCTCGCCCACATGACACCCCTGCCCACCTCCTGCGTAGCTCCTTTGCTGCACCAGCCTCCTGCCGGCCCCACTACCCCGCACCAGTGTCCTGCCTGACTGGCCTCGCCCCTCCGACATTGAGCCACGCCTCCCCACCTTGCAGCAGCCCTCTTCTCGCCGTCCCAGCCGACACCCTGGCTGAATCCCTCCCTTTTTTTCAGGCCCTTGTACCCGGATTGTGTTTTCCCTTACCCCTAGAACCCCTCCATACACCCCCCTATGGATAGATTTCTTTCCTTCTCCATCACGCAACAATATCTAGCTTCCTCCCCATGGCCATCTGCTGGCAATTTTAGGGGATATGGGTTTTTTTTAATTTTATGGGGTGGGTTTTAAATTAATTAGGGAAATGGGGCTGTCCAGCGCCAAATGAAGTGGCGCTGGACAAAAAAAGTGGCAAAGCGCCACTTCAAGTGGCGCTTTGACCACTTCGCCCCCACACCCCAACCCCATATATATATATATATATATATTTATATATATAATAAACTTATTTATTATTATAAATTTAATTACTAAAATAAATACAATAATTATAATAAATATAATTAAAAAAATAAATACAATAAATACATAATTATATTTTTTATAATAAATATATAATTATGATAAATTATATTTATTATAAAAAATTTATTTATATTTAATATAAATATAATACATACATTAATTATATTATATTTGTTATATTTATAATTATATAATTATTATATTTAGAATTATAGAAATTATAATAAATTTATAATTATAAAAATAATAATTATGATAAATATATAATAATGTAAATATATAATAGCAATAAATATATAAATATAATAAATATTCAATTATAATAAATATTTAATTATAACAAATGTATAATAAAATTAATATATAAATATAATAAATATAAAATTATAATAATTATATAATTATAAATATAACAAATCCGTAAAATAATATATAGATATATAATAAATTTATTTATAATAAATTTATTTATTATTATAAAAATAATTACAAACATAAATAAAATAAAATAAATATAATATAATCAAATATAATAAATATAATACAATAAATCACAAATATAATAAATTATAAATGTAATAAATTATAAATATAATAAAAATTATATAATAAATTATGAATATAATAATTATTATATAATTATAAATATAATAAATATAAATATAATAATTATATAATAAATATAAATATATATTACAATGATAATTATATATTTAAAATCATAATAATTAAATAATTATAAATATAATAATTATATAATTATATAATTATATAATTATATAATTATATTGTATTTATTATATTTATTATATATATTAATTATAATTAATAATTATATAATTATAAATATAATTATTAGATAATTATAAACATAATAAAGAAAAATATAATAATTATATAATTATAAATATAAAAAATATAAATATAATTATGTATATATTGTATTTTTTTATTATATTTATAATTATATAATAAATATACTATATTTATTATATTAGTTATATTTATTTTAATTTATTATGTATTTATAAATTATTATATAATAAATTATTAATCTAATAATTATTATATAATAAATTATAAATATAATAATTATATAATTATATATTTATTGTATTTATAATTATACATTTATGATAATTATATATTTATTATATTTATAATTATATAAGTATTATAATTAGAATCATAGAATTATAATAAACTTATAATTATAAATATAATAATTATAATAAATATATAATTATGATAAACATATAATAATAATAAATATGTAAATATAATAAACATAAAATTATAATAATTATATAATAATAATAAATATATAAATATAAAATTATAATTATATAATATTTATTATAATAAATATCTAATAAATGTATAATAAATACTATTATATTAAATATTATAATAAATGAACAATAAATTATAATAAACGTACAATAAATATTATTATAATAAATATACATTTATAATATTTATTATAATAAATATATAATAAATGTATATTAAATATTATTATAATAATTATTATAATAAGTGTATCGTAAATGTATAGTAAATGTATAATAAATATTTGTAATACATTTATTATAAATGTATATTTATTATAATAAATATTATAATATTTAATTATAATAAATGTATATTTATATTTATATTTATAATAAATATTATTAATCCATTATAATAAATCTACATTTCTTTTGTACATTTATTATAATAAATATGTATAATAATTGTATAATAATTATTATAATACATTTATTATATAATTATAATATAATAAATGTAATATGTAATTATTTATATATATTATATAATTACCATATCTATATTTATTTTATTTATAATTATATAATAATAATAATATTTATAATTTATTATATAATTATATTTATTATATAAATATATTAATTTTATAATTTATTATATTTATTATGTTTAGAATTTATTATGTATGTATTATATTTTATTTTTTTATATATTTATATTATATAATTATTTATATTTATATTTATTATATTTTATTAATTATATTAATTATATTTAATTATATTCTATTTATAATGTATTATAATAAATTTATTATATATATATATATGGGGGTTGGGGGTGGTGTGGGGCCGGTCAAAGCGCCACTTCAAGTGGCGGATGTTACATTTAATTATATTTAATTACATTATATTAAATTTATTAATGTATAATAATTTATTATAATAAATTTATTTTATTATGTATTATATTATATTTATTATATTTGATTATATTATATTTAATTTATATTATATTTATTTTTGTAATTATTTTTATAATAATAAATAAATTTATTATAAATAAATTTATTATATATCTATATATAATTTTATGGATTTTTTATATTTATAATTATATAATTATTATAATTTTATATTTATTATATTTATATATTTATTTTATTATACATTTATTATAATTAAATATTTATTATAATTGAATATTTATTATATTTATATATTTATTGCTATTATATATTTATCATAATTATATATTTATCATAATTATTATTTTTATAATTATAAATTTATTATAATTTCTATAATTCTAATTATAATAATTATATAATTATAAATATAATAAATATAGAATTATAATAAATGTATAATTATAAATACAATAAATATATAAATATAATAAATATAATATAATTAATGTATGTATTATATTTATATTAAATATAAATAAATTTTTTATAATAAATATAATTTATCATAATTATATATTTATTATAAAAAATATAATTATGTAGTTATTGTATTTTTTTTAATTATATTTATTATAATTATTGTATTTATTTTAGTAATTAAATTTATAATAATAAATAAGTTTAATATATATATATATATATGGGGTTGGGGGGGTTGGGGTGTGGGGGCGAAGTGGTCAAAGCGCCACTTGAAGTGGCGCTTTGCCACTTTTTTGTCCAGCGCCACTTCATTTGGCGCTGGACAGCCCCATTTCCCTAATTAATTTAAAACCTACCCCATAAAATTAAAAAAAAACCCTTATCTCCTAAAATTGCCCCATCTGCTAGACCACCTTGCCTCCCCTGCTCAAACACGGCGCACCTCCGGCTCAGGATGCGACTCCCTGTGAACCCCCCTCCAGCGCGTGCAACCCCTCCTATGAGAGCAGTTCCATCGCATCAGTGCCCCCTATGCACAACACGATATCCAGCGCGCCACCTGCCAACCTCAAGCCAGCCTCTTTTCTCTGGTGACCTCCAATGCCGGCGCCGCCCTTCAAGCTGGAAACCGCCCCTCCTGCTGCCTCTATTCGGTGCATGACCCCATGTCGACAGCCCTCCCTAACACGTGCCCTTCCTATCTGGCCAAGCACCCCTTTTCCCGACGAGGTTTACCCAGCTGGTGAGTGTTATCCCCCCTTGTTTTGGATTTCTTCCATGATTAGGATTTATTTATGTTTTATCCCTATTTGGGATCGTTTTAGTAGCGTGGGGTTAGATTCGTCTTTTAGAGCATGCAGTTGAGGTGCGAAGGAGATCACGCACTAGTCTCGGGCGTGCGTTTTCATTCCGCCTTCGAGTTGAGGTGGGTTTTCCCTTGCAGAAATCTTCTTGATTTAAGATTCACCTGTTTCATGTATTTTTCATCGTTAGTGATATTTAACTGGTGCCTTTCAATGTTATTTAAAGTTTTTTTATAAACATTTAACTAGTTTATTAAATATTTTATGTGGTGTTGATTATGTTTTGGAAATATTTGGAGGTGCGCTTAGTTTAAAAATGTATTTTTGGCACGTGGAGTATTTTTATTATTTTTTATAATTTGTTATTTTAACTATGCGAGTGTGTTGTGAGTGCTCGTTTAATTATAAAAAGGGGTTTTGAACATGTTTTGGGTGTTTAAAGTCAAGGGGTTCTCTTGAGAATTGGTTTATAAAATTTAATGTGGTTTATTATATAGTAAAAACGATGCGAATTATGTTTTGAAAGTATGTAGAGGTGGTTTTTTTGTGTTTTTTGTTCGTTTGCATTTTTTTAGTTAAGTGGTTATGGGGTTTTAGTTATTGTGCATTTGTTACAGTGTGTCAGCGAGAAAAACCCACGATAATACAATCATCGGCTTGTGCGTGCTTGCATTCCATTTCGAGGCATGTCACATCATTGTGTTTGAGTTTCATGTTTAGGTAGGTCCCCCTGACACTCACCTTTAAATTTAGAATTTATTAGTTTCTTGATATTTCATTAATTTCAATAAATGATAAATAGTATTAGATAATTAATTTTGGAATAATTTCTTGATATAAACCAAGCTGTTTATTTTATACACAGCACCTGCATTGTTTTCTAAATAAACTCATGCACAATAGTAAAAGAATGCCCGTTTGGACTTTGAACACAATTCAATGGTTTTTAATCATGGTTTTGGCTTGTTGGTAAATGTTTTCTTCTGAAGAATCAACAAGTGGTTTGGTTTCTCTTGAGAAATGATGTTTCTTTTAAAAGATTCATCAGGCTCGTTTGAGACTTTGATAATATAAATTATTTTGGAAAACTTTATTTGAGGTGACTCACAAGTGATTTTTTTTGTATACGTTGGTTGTGTGAGTTGTGCATAATGCTTGAACATCGTGAAGGGTTGATTTACATTGTTGACTCACCCTTGTTTATTATTAGTGATGACATGGGAACCTGGCATAGTGAGTGAATTTTCTGAGAACGATTGTTGTACTAGTTTACATTACACACTGGATAGTGTCCCTTATTACGAAATTTTCTCTGCTAGAGGATTGGGCCCCTCGGGTAGGCCATGTAGGGCCACACCGGGCGTTAGGGTGTTATGACGTCATTGAGTAGGGAATTCCTTCAGGATGAGTCACACGTATAATATGTTATGGTTTTTTCATGAGCTCCTAGGTTCAAACCATGTTTTCTTTAGTGGTTATTTGTATGTGACAGAGGATTAAGGGGCTTAGTTCGGTTGTTTGTCCTTGTTTTCTTCTTTCCCATTGCCATTATTGTGTGTTGTCTGTGTTTTTTACTCCTGACTAACAACTAAAATTTGGATTTCTAAATCATTCGTGAAAATATTTTAAAATGTAGTGCACTTTTCCCTCCAAATATTAAACTTGTTTTTAAATTCAAAATAGAAATGGATTTTTATTTTTTTCATAAATGAATGTGTGTGTGTGGAAACCAATATTTTTTATAATTTTGTTGAAATCTGAAATTGGTACATTCTTTATTTAAAGGTAGTGTATTCGGAATAGTTTGTTAGGCGTGCTTACTGAGTTTTAATACTCATGCCTATAGTGTTTTCCTATTTTTAGTTTCTATTTCAGGTTCTACTCAAGCTTGCTCGCCATGGGATAGAGTTAGTTGTGGATTGGTGAGAGACTCTTGGGGTCGCGAGGAGTTTTTGTCGTGGTCAGGTTAGTTTTTTGTTGTTGGTCGTTCTTTCTTTTCATGTTGTTTATTTAATTCGAATTTTCATATTTTCTTTCCACTTATTTATTTATTTTAATTTGGAGAAATCATTCCCTCTTGTCCTCAATTGATGCTATGGTGCATGTTGCCAGCCTGGGAGGATCAGGAACGACTATCGGGCCATGTCACAGACTGACTTGGGTGATCGGTTCAGGGTCGACCCGGGTTGGTTCGTGACAATATGTTAACTCCAGAACATGAAATATGATATATCATACACTATATAATGTTTTTAAACCATTATAATGGTTTTATAACCTATTTTTAGAGAATTTAAGGGAACTGAAAAGACATCGTCCATGATTTTGGTAAATCGGCATATCACCGACGGTGTTTTTATTGTTAGAATATGAGGAAGAGGAGCGGAAGAATGATGATTAATTTTTCCACAAACATGATAAAAATATATAATATATACCATAATGTAGAATTCATGACTCTTTTACAAATCTAGGTGATGAAATTATAAGAAAAGAAAAGAAAATGAAAAGAAAACACAAGAAAATGAAAGCAGATTCTTACATCTTGATCTCTTTCCCTTGAGATCCTCTTCAAAGCCTTTCGTTTTTCCATTTTGG
This sequence comes from Viscum album, assembly GCA_963277665.1. Taxonomy (NCBI): domain Eukaryota; kingdom Viridiplantae; phylum Streptophyta; class Magnoliopsida; order Santalales; family Viscaceae; genus Viscum; species Viscum album. The sequence continues at coordinate 1,017,087,498 of OY728120.1, read as the reverse complement.
TGAGACCAGTAGGTCTTGGATGTGGGGAAAAGCCTTGGGGAGGGAATTTGGCAGAAATTAGACAATGTTCAAGGCATGAGAGGTATGAGAGGAAGAGGGGAATGAGGGTGGTATTTATAATGGTGGAGAGGAGAGATTTTTCATTATTTAAATCATTAGTTTAATGTTTTTTCTCAAGACTACGAATAATCATGATTCATTTCACCAAAAATATTAATAAGTGCATGTGAGTTAAAAACAAGTGCATTTACATCAGACTTGCATCACTTATGATGCCTTAAAACAAGTATTTAGCATTTATTGTAAATTATTGTATTTTACTATTCATAAAAAAATCAAGAATTTCAGAAAATTCCCAAAAATTCACCCTAACCATATTTTGATTTTTAAAATTAAAAAATGAACTCTATTTTTAGAAAATAATTTTCTAAATAATTTTAATTTAACATTTAAGTAAAATTATAGTTTATTCAAAAATTACTATTTTAAATCTATAACTCATTTTTTTACAACTTGAAAAATTAATCAAGATGTAATTATCTTAAATCCTTAAGAAAAATAATAATAATAATACAATTTACTATTCATTAGGTTCATATTACTATTATTATTAATATTCATAATGGTATGTTACAATTCACCAAAAATCAATTTGGTTCCATCAGACTCCAAATAACTTGCTGATCACAATTGTAGATATCCATTTTTCAAAATTCAAAACATAGAAGCAAAATAATTGTGTTTTAAGGCTAGTTGTTACAATTTAATTAACACACTGGTTCAAGAATTTCATTTTATTTTTAAAACCTTTGTGTGTTACAATTATAGGGGAAGCTTTAAAAAACTTTTGAAGCATTTATTGAGGAAAATATCCTTTCCACTTTGAAAAAAACATTTTATAACATAAAAAATCTTTAAAATCGTTTTCTTCTAAAATAACCTTTTTCAATTATAAAGGAAGCCCTAAAATATTGAGTGTTCATGATGTTGGGAATTCCATTCATATCATACAAGTTAAAATAAAGAGCACATTCCCTATTTTAGTAAAATCCAAAAGGGAATTATTTGGGAAAAACATGAAGTTTCCTTTTAAAAAAATGTAAATAGTCAAACATGGGTAAAAATTCAATTAATTTACCCTTTATAAAATAATAAAACCATTTTTAAAATATTTTTAGTAAGCATGGATTTGGAAGAAAATGGGTTTTCATCAAAAGATCAAAATAAATATGATTTTTCTTTAAAAAAATTGACCTCTTTAATCCTTTAAGAGATGAAAGTGAAAATAAAACATGCGTTATTGAGAAATAATATGAGGATTAGAAATTATACGTGTTTTTTGGAAGATATAACAAAAAATTTCTTTATTAGAATCATAATCATAAACTATCTCGATAAGTGATGGGATTTTAACATAAAACCCATGAAACTTTGATATCATTGAATTCTATGTTCCATGAAAGAATAAAATTAAACGAAACTTATAATATCATTAGAATAAAATAATTAATGATATTACATGTTAATGGTGCTATATATTATCCTCATAAAATAATATAGGTTCATAACACAACATATGTCTCCAAGATGTAAAATTGAGACAAAAATCTATTACCTTAAGATTCTAATTCCTTCATACATTTTCAAACAACAAATATAAAAAATATAGGATTATTATACATCTATTACAGAATCATAATTATATATATACATATATGATTTAATTAGGAACTTTTATTACAACATTTTTATCACTTCCTTGTAAAAATCATGTTTCAATTAATTAATTCACTCTTTTTAATGTATGGTTTGATTTGGTATTTTTAATCCATTAACATTGATCATAGTCCTTCATCTACATAATTTTATTCATGATATCGATATCATATATATTCAACATATATTTATTTATATTATTCCATAAATGTTTGAGATATAAAATGAAATACACTAATCATGGAGGTGGTAGGACGTATATATGCATGACCATTCTTTCCATTATTTTAATGGATGAAATTTTTTAAATAATAATTAAAAGTTAAATTATTATTATTTCATATATAACACATAAATTTATTAACTTTATCATTTTTACATTCTATAAAAATCATTTTTGAATAATGAATCACAATGATTCGCATGACCATAGTCCACCTTACCCATGAGAGACATTATCAATTCTCAACAGAGTGGAATTTTTAAATGTATATGTGTTAATTAAATACATATAATAATGTTACAAGAATAAAATATATTTATTTAATATATCCCTATTACAATCCAGGTAAAATAGAAATAAAAACCACAACACATCTGTTCACGAGACAGTAGTCATCCGTACAGATGAACAACATTATTGTTTTCCTAAGGATTCTAAGGTTAGAAGAGAGGTGAGAAATAAAACATTAATAGGTATAATAATATGATAAATATAACATATAAACTTTAAATACATAATTATATCCTTCTTGTGAGAGGTGGTGATGGGAAACAAATTATATCAGTTCATGAGGCGACCGTTCGACATACACCTAATCAATGATTTTGTTTCCTATTTCATGGAATAAGAGTTGGATATACGATATACCAATAAAATAATAACATATAAATATATTTTATATAGTTTATTTATTATATCATAATACTTTAATAATATATGAAGGATTTATAAGAAGAAGTAATACAAAAACATATAGTTTAAAACATTACCACTTCTTTAGACAAACTCTTTATGTCTTACCCAAACCATTCATATATTTAATTAATGAACTCAAGAAGAGATATAAGATTTTTGTAGGAATGTAAGGAAGTTATTTGGGTTGTTATTTTATAGATTTTTTTTTGATATGTGAAGTTGAGAGGAGAGGTGGTGACGTTTTATATGTGTGGGAGAGGACACACATGGATGTTTTGAAAATAATTAAGTGTATCCACGTTTTTAACATTAAGAAAACCTCCAAAATGTTCCATTAATGAAAATTATTGGTGATAAGGTATAAATATGTCCATAAAATCTGTTTATTATAATATTCTATGTTATTTAACCCATTATATGTTTAGTTTAACCACTGGAAAAACTCGTTTTTAAACTTAACCACAGTAATTAATTTGTTCTTTTTTAACTACTAATCTTTACCAAAAATTATATTGAATTGATTATATAGTATATATTATGATGATTAAAAAAATGGAAACAAATTTACCTATTTCATTTTAGATAAGTTGAATAATTTAATATAATATTAATCCTATACACGTGACGAGAATGTTTGTTTTCAAATTGAAAATATTGAAAATATTAAAAAAATATTTATAAGAAAATTCAATATGAAATTGATTAAAATTTCCTAAATTGGATGAATATATGTATAATTGAAAAGATGATAACTTTAAAACCATATTAAATAAAAAAAATTCTTATAAATATATTTAATTATAAGGAATTTTTTTTATTAAAAACCAATATTTTTCACTAACCAATACAAAATTTAACTTTTTAGAAAATTATTAAAAATAACTCATAGGAAATTTTTACATGATGATTTCCAAAATTAATTTAATTTTTTAAAATAAATTTCGTACAATTAGAAAAAATTAATTTTAAAATAATCATATAAAATTCAACAAAACCGCTTTTTAGAAAAATACAATTTTTATGCCTAAACATTGATTTATTATTATCTCTTTCCTAGAAAACAGATATAATGAATGTTAAACTCATAATAGAATATATAATTTAAAAATTTATTTAATTCCATTCACCAAATCTATTTATTTATTTTTTTCAGATAAAAATATTTTGTAGATATAAAAATAGTTTATTAGAAAATTATTTTCTTTATCTTAAAATGGTTTTTAATTTACATTTATTAATAATTGGTTACCAAATAATTAATTTTATATACATGTGTAAACCATATATTTTAATAATTTAATTAATCTTATATATACCCTTAATTTCAACGGCTATGTGATAACTATTATATTAAATAATAATATTGTAGTAGTGTGTTGCATTTTGTTAAGACTCAGTGTTGTGTGTAACACAATATATCAATGAATTTAAATTAATTTGAAAAAATAATTCATAAAATATTAAGGTGTTACATTCTACCACATTAAAATGAATTTCACCCTCAAAATTAAATCACATTATTGTAATAAATTGAATATACCTTTACATCATTACATCCTTAGGATCCTATATATCTTCCTTGAACCGGAGGTTTTTTCACAAAACATTAACTAAGAGATTCTTCTTGTTTCATATAAATTTCTCTCTACAAATAAAATATCCACTAGTTATTCCTTGTAGGAATGATCTTTCTCCAATGGTACGACCTCTGAGTTTATCAAATGGTGAAGGTTCAAGTATTTACTTCCTCAAGTGTGATACACAGAACACATAATGGACTTGAATGAGGTGTGGTGGAAGTTCCAATTGATAGGATACTGTCCCAATAAGATTAATAATTTAAATGGGGATAATAAACCTAAAGATTATTTTTTAGTTTATTAAAAATATCACTACATTATTACATGGAGGAATTAACATAAACAACATGTCACCAACTTCAATTTCTAGTTCACATGGAGTATTATCAACATAACTTTTTTGTTGAATTTGTTTTTCCTTTATGTGTTTCTGAATGGATCAAAGATTACCTATAATTTATTTAGCTATCTTGGGTCCCAATGGATTTATTTATCCAACATAATTATAAATTTTTTGATCTCTACACTTCATTACATAGTGGGATTCATAAGGATCCATGTGAATACTCTCGTGAAATAAATTTTTATATGAAAACTCAACTAGATTAAGGATTTTATCACAAAAACCATTAAAATTAAAAGAACCAAAACTCAATATATCCTATAGGGATTCAATTGTTCTCTTAGATTTACCATCTATCTGAGGATGATATGTAGTTATGAAACTCAACATTGCATCAAGATCATACTTAATACTTTGGTTGAACATCGAGGTAAACCTCATATCCCGATCATAAACAATATAATGTGGTACTCCCTGAGACCTTACTACTTAGGTAACATCCCTGGAAAATAAATGATATGAAATTTTCATATTTATTAATATTTTTTAATTAAATATTAATTTTACTTTAAAGGGGTTTCTATGTTCGATAGCGTACTCGATACACAACCACAGGTTTCTTTGAAATCTTACGTTGCACACTAATAATTTAATATTATTATTTTAAATGGTAGTTAACTCCTTGCCGTTGTATTGGCGGGAATGAAAAAAACTAACTGAAATATGATTATACATGTTTTTTAAATATATTTACATTTATCCAATAAAAGTTAGAGGCTTAAAATGTGAAAGAATCTAATTTTAAGCATAATTTACATTAAAATGTCGATTTACCACCTTTTAATGGTGAATACTCTTTAAATATAGTTTTAATCACTTTAATAAATTATATTTGACCAAATAAAATCCTTCTTTAGAATGGGGAAATAAAAACTTACTTTGCGTAAATTTTTGGAATTTTTCTGATAAAGTTCATTTTTTAATGAATAGTGAAAAATATTGTATTTTAATTCAGTAATGCCTTTTAATCTAATTTATTTATTTGGTTAGAGTATATTTTAATTGGTTTTAAAGTTTAATTATAATATATTTTTTCCATTTAATCCAATTTTGGTCATTGGAATTAATTTCACATTGAAATTGGACATAAGTAAGTGTCAATCTTTTGATAGATATTGTTTCTTAAAAACACGCTATTTGTTTTGACAATGGGAATTAATTTTAAATTAATTAATTGAAATTATATGTTTTGAATTTGGTAAAATTGAAATCATTTTTCAATTTTTAATACCAAATAAATCTTAGGCTGAATTTTTGGTATTTTTCTGAAAACTTCAATTTTTGATGAATAGTGAAACCACTTAGTAGTAGTTAAAAAACCCGACTTTTTCATTTAAATAAAATTCTACCACTTCTTTGAATTGAATTTAAAAAATCCGACATACATGGTTGTTATTAATAAGTAAAATGTGGTTCAATAAGATAAAAACAATTTTTGGTGAATAATAACTTTTTACTTTTATTTACCGCGGTTAAAGGTAAATAGGGTAATTTAAGTTAAAAATAATATTCTAATAATTTAAAATTACTTTAACACTTATCCTAACCATATTGGATGAGTAGAGGTTGACCATGGGAATCCTCAGGTCGATTTTGGGACCCCAGGGAGCCACTTATGAATGATAATGACACTTTGTGTTTAATAACTTAATGTAAATGCAAAAATGACATAAACAAATATCTCTTTGTAAATTAATTTTTACATAGTGTTATATAAGTTATCTTTTAGACTATAAATATTCACAAGAAATATAAGAAAATTTCCTACATCATGTTTCTTTTATAATTTTTAGACTTCTAATTAATTAAATCATTTATAACACAATAATGATGTAGTTATTACCTCATTAATAAATGGTTTAAATAAATAAGATTATAAATATTAAAATAACTTCCAAAACATGTCCCATTCTTATTGGAAGAATTTATTTTGACCGTGAGTTATCTTATATTAGACCTTAATTAGTTTTGAACCTTTAGAAACCAAATATCATTATATAATAAAATGATATTATCACACTTTCCAAAAGAGACCCTCCCCCCCTTATAAAAATCCCTCACTAATAACCAATTCCTCACTCCACTAAATCCTTTTGGCTTTTCCAACCTCTTCCCAATTACGTTCCATACATCCCTCTACTCCCCTAGAAGCCTTACCTTAGGCTGAAGGCACTTCAAGAAGTCCTTTTGGTTTATACCAAAGGAAGTAACCCAAATTAAAGGTAACCGTTTCTGTTAAATTATTTTCTTTTATTTTAATTCTCCAACCCCTAATCTCTTTTTATTACTTTATTTTATAACAAAACCAGTATCCTCAATATACTAGGATATTGTTATGATAAGTATTCAAACTACACTTACACACACATCCATCTAATGTGTGATGAACATACTGTTTCAGTGGATGGAAAACTAATGCCTCACGAAACGATGATTGTTCGATTATCTCCTACCACCTATCATGGTGGCCATTAAGATGACACTATTTTAATATATGATATATATTATGTTTATGTTTTCCTTTTTCTTCTGTATAATTATTTTAAAGCATACCTTTATGGTTTCCATTATGGGTAAACACAATAATTTCTTTTGAGGAAGTGCAGACTACCACCCCCTCAAAGTGATATGATTCGTTCATACCATAAGAGGGACGTATAAAGGATGGATTTATTGAAATTATATATAATATTATACTATTGTTATAATATAACTATGTATAATTAATTTTTAATTAAATTAAAATATGAAATAGAAATGAAAGTATCGTTCATGCGTACGTACGACTAACCATCTCCATGAACGGTGCATTTCATTTCTTACCTCCAAATATTATGTACTATTATAAATACATTTATATACTGGATATATATGATATATATGATATATAAATCATTAATATAATTCTAGATACAATGAACCTTTCACTATGTGAACAACTTGTAATTATAAGAAGTCCATTTTTGACTCAAGTACCAAATATCGACAGAAAAAACATTATTAACTTAAATGATTACATAATGTTTATAACATGGTAATAAGTGATATAAAAGGAATAATAAACTTGAAAAGGGTTATTAAGAAAGTATAAATTAACTATAGTTTATTATTCAGGAAGAACAAGGAACAAACGAGTCTAGTCAGACACGAGGTAAGAGATTTCTTATCTCACTTTCAATTCCGTGATATTTCCATTGTTCTCCACTAATTTATTGCATGTGGTGTATTGTGTACTGCCATTTTATATATATTATCCTGATTATTTTTATATTCATGGTATTCTGTGATTCATTTGATGGTTATTAACTTTTGGTCATACAACTCGATTGATTACAACGTGGTAAGGGGTTTTCATCTCACTTCTTAGTCCCGTGAGATTCATGCTATATTTTCCACTATTTCCTTTTGTGTAGTGGATGTAATGACCATGATTTTATTATTTGTGTAATATAATTTAATTTATGGTTACTTACATCTTCATTGAATTATCCTTCTTTCATGGGGTGTATGTTTCGTATGGTACCAAATCGGTAAGGGAACCTTTCACCCTCCTCTTTTTAAAAGACTTATTTTTGTTATGTCTTTAAATTTACATATTTTAATGTTGGGATATGTTCTTCTATATCTTTAATGGTGTAAATTTTATGTCCAAGTGATGAGGTACCATTTTCTCTCTCATCAAATTATTTTTCTGAATTTTAAAGGGACGTTGTTAGGATGTCGAATTTCTGTAAGGGAACTTCTTAACCCAATTTCAATTCTTTGGGTTAAACTTATACTTCTTGATTATGTCATGTTATAAATATGTGTGAATGAACTCTGATTGATTCACAACTAATATCCACTTATATTGAGTATATTATTATTTTTCACACATAAATATGTAATTGATTTATCCATAATATAAGGATACCATTTTTATAAGGGATTTCGTCTCAATTTACATTCCATTGAGACTTCATTGTCGTTATGAACCAATTAACTCTTATATGGTGTATATACTGTACTTTTTCATATTATATCATTAATCCCTTTATTCTCATGATATTATAAAGTTCTGATTCAATGTTATTTTTAAATTATTTGTATTCAAGAGTCTATCATTTTCTAAAAAACTCTTTAACAAAAATATCATTTTAATCGTTTTAAATATTTATTCTTATAAATATTTATCATTAATGTCCATGTTTTAAAAATGGTTTTAAAGATTTATTTATATGGACATTGATTTTTTCAAATGATAATTCATTTAAAATCATCAAAGTGTTATGGGACACTTTGATTCAAAAATCACATTATTAAATGTTTTAAATGGTTTTGAAAATGGTTTTATAAAGCCTTAATTATGTCCATATCTTGAAATGATATATTGTGATTGCAATGTGGAAATGTTATCTTTCCATTAAGCATGGATTATGTGTTATGAATATGTTTTGGTTATTGGGCATTGTTTACGTATATGGGTGGTTCTGCGATAACCCTAGGGCGGGTGAGCCCTAGATAGCTCTCCAATGCGTTGGGTAACATGACAGAGGTAAACATGAATGTTTCTCCTATTAGATTTAGGGAATATACTGTGATGGGTATTCCAAATGTGACTCCCTATGTAGCTGTGATAGCTACAATGTAAGTATGTTATGAATGCCATAATTGACATTTATGATTTATGAATTCGGTATGTTATTCATAAATGTTATGATTTTATGAGTTATGTTATGATTAAAAAGTATGGTTTCATTGATTTGTATTTATTTATGGGATAATGTTTATTTTCATTATTTTATAATCCTTACTGATATTTTTATTCTCATCCCATGTTTTGAAATGATTTTCATAGGACATAAATATGAATAGGGCCATGGATGATATCAAGGAAAAGTCATGCTGTCTTAAACATAGAACCAGACATGTCTATTTTTTAAGAGTTTTTATTTTATAAAAAACGATACAGGGTAGTTGTGTCTACATGTAACATTCAAGTTGTTATGTAATAGTTTTTTCCTAATTCTCTAAAACTCTAAACCTGAAAAGATCCTCAATGTTAAATCTTGAAATATTTCAAGATTATGTAATGTTTAAGGCTGAGTCCTTATAACTTACTTAAAATATATCCTAGAAATCTGATCCAAAGACAAATATTCTCTAATAAAAATGATGTGTGATGAATTTTATGAAAAAAAACTATGAATGATATAGAATTGTTCCCCTTAGAGGCCATGGATAGTCTGATGAAAATTTCAAGGGTGATATTTTCTTATTTCCATTCTAGTGTGGGTAATTTATGTAACATACCCTTAGAATTTTGTCTTACATCCTTAACTTGTTGACATACCAAGCATCGAGATGAAAAAATTACAATTTATCACATCATTCCTTCCCATTGTATATTCTTTTTCAAATCTATATATATTGTCAATCTTCTAGGATTAATATAGATTGAAGAAATATGAGTCTCCTCTAACCAATCCTTAAAAATTAGAATGGGTGGGAAAAATACACTATTCCATATCCCTATCATTATATCACAATTATGGATAAAATCAAGAATATATCTCAAATTATTTTGTATTTCTAGATTATCCCACTTCTATTGTCTAGTGATCAATTAGATAGATTGTTGAACATTAATTTGGGAAGATTATACTTCACACCTTCCATCTGTATTTCCATATATATACTCTAAAAGTCTAGAAATAATGGATATTTTGATATCCTCATCATGGATTATCTAGAATGATCATTTTGACTCAAATCATTGATAAACATATTCACTTTCCCAATGTAGTAATTTATTATGTATTCATAAAATTTAATCAAATATAACCATATCCTATGAAAATGTTAAACTCATTATATGTGAATATATAATTTAAACAATTTTATCATTATATATGCACACATATCCCCATAAAGATAATTCTTCTATATCATTAATAAAAAACTTTTGGTAGCTAACTCTAAATCATGATTTGGGTGATCTAGATCATGAACCGTAAATTTTCATGAAGAATAAGCTATAACCATTTCATTATACATAGGAAAATGTCCCAATTTTTTCTTGGATGCATCACAATAGATTACAAACTATTCAACTATATTGGTTAATGTCATCATTGGTTCATAGACTAATCTTCTCATCAGTTCCTTGAAATTATCTTTATATTCATCCATCAAAAGAAAATTTTCTCCCTTATATGTTAAATTGATAAGTGTACTATATTATCATGATAAATTCTACACAAACCATTGATAATATCCATATAAACCAAGGAAACATCAGATCTTAGTCATTGTGGTTAGTCTAGGAAAACATTCAACAACCTATGTCTTTGATCGATCCACAAATATACCCTCTCTTGATATTATATGAACCAAAATTGAAACCTTTAGTATCCACATTTCTCACATTTTAATTTTTTTATATGACTTATCCTTCTGCAGGGTCCACAATACAATTATCCAATTATGCTCACACTATTACATTCTCTTTTTATAGAAAATAATATCATCCATAAATACTAACTAAGGATATAAAATGTAATATCTAAAGACTCTATTCATTAAATCCATGAAGATAATAGGGGAATTAGTAAGACAAAATGGGTTGACTCTATACTTATACTGTCTATACATTGTACAAAATGGTGTTTTGGGTATATCCACTCTATTAACAATTAATTAATCATATCCATAATGAAGTTAAATATTAGAAAATTATTGATCTCCAATAAGTTGATCAAACAAGTTATCAATATGGGATATATGTTAATCTTTCTTGATTTTAATTTTTTTCAACTCCCAATAATCATTGAAAAGTCACATATATCTTCCATTATTTTTGAAAAAGAGAATGGGTGCACCCTATAATGAAAATCTTTGCTAAATTAATCCTTATTAAGGATTCTCTTGGATCTTCATCTTCAAATTCAGAAACTCAATTGGTGATATTATATATGAAGTCAAAAATATAAGTGTTGTACTAGGTATTAGTTCCATCAAAAACTCATGTTCACAATTTCGTGGAAAACTAGGAAAATCATTTGGAAATAGATCAAAAAACTACAAAAAAATCAGAATATCATCGATGTTGAGTTTATCTCCAACAATTTTGGATAACCTACCCCTTTTAATAGAAATAAAAACACATACAATGGATATAATTTCTATTATAAGTTCATAAATTTAATTTAATTGATAGAAGATCATTGTATGGTCTTGAAAATATAATGTGACTTCTAATTATTGACAATTGATGTGGGATTTATGTAGATAAATATAATCATTTCCTAAGAAAACATAAAATTCAACTATAGGATGAATAAAAAGATTTTCAGGAAGCACATTACTAAAAACATCAATTATAGGGGAATCATATATATGAGATAAAATCATCATACCATTAGGGGTTTTCATTATAATTTATACATCTAAACTTGTGGTGGAATATTTATAACCATATAAAATTCCTTAGACAAAATAGAATGGGTAGATTCATAGTCAATTTAGACATTAGAATTTCTAGAGTGGATGGTTAGTGTACCTTTCACAATTTTGTTATCACACCCCTCATCCGAAATAATGATTTCACGATATTTCCCAATTTATCTCATCTTAAGAGGTCTATCACATCGATCATTATCATTTAACTTCATATTTGGCACTTTCCATCACAGTTTCCATACTCCTTGAATTTGGAACACTTGAGTGTGGCTGGTTCATTATGGGGAGATTTCACAACATTCCCATCATTTGTTAACTTTATCCAACCACATCATAATTTATTTCCTAATAACCTTCCCATCCATACTTAATTCATTTACTAGTAGCATTTAGATAGTTTCCTTTATGTTTAATTCCCCTCATTTATCATGAAGGAAAGTTCATATTCTTTTCTCCATGGATCTTGTTTTTTCCATTGAACTTCATGATTCTTTTAATATAAAAACCAAGTCTTTGATGTGAAATTATAATCCCTATTTCAAAATTCATAGGAAATAAAACAATTTAGTTATATATATTAATGTACCAACTGTATAACTCCCTTATGATATGTTGATTTAATATACTAAAGAATCAATAAACTTTACATTCAGGTTCGATGATAAATCTAGAGGCTTACAGTAAAGGTATTGTAAAATTTTCCTCATAAACACCAAAAGATTCATTAACCATATTCTATAGCTAAAAGAATCCATTATCTATTATTATATGAATAATTCAAGGGATGTAATTTTTTAAAATTAATCTCTTAAACTCATCCCACTCTATTGTTTAAATTTCATCTTGTTGCATCATATTCTTAATGAGACTCTATCGTTGATCCACTTCACATCCAAATGATAGACATAAAGAATAAATTTTTCATTTTCCAAGAAATGGAGAACAGAAAATATATTTTCAATGGTATTGATCTATTTCTCAACAAATAGAGTACCAGAAAAACCACATAATTATGGTGCATGTTGCATCCTGAAGGACTCTACAGAATGTTGTTCCCTAATTTTCTTGTTTGGAAGTCTGGAATGTTTCATAGCTTGAGAATGTTTTATTACCATAGTAATGAAATTTTTCATTCCACCTGACATAACATATGGTTTCTTAGGAGGAAAATAACCTCATTTTCAATTTAATTCAACATTAAAATGGTCCCCCTAATTTCCAAAAATCAACTAAAATAAAAAAAATAGTGTGAGTAACAATACTCATAGTTGAAAACCACATAATCATGAAGAATCAATTATTGTATATATAAATCATGACACCTTCTTTTCAATACATGGTACCTCAAGGCTTAACCTGAGTTATTCATGGTTAATATTTAAATCCAAGATGATTTTTTATAAGGAGTTTCAAAATTTCAAAAGAATATCACACAGGAGTGTCCAACTAGATGTATGATAAGGACTATTTTTATATAAATCTAGCAATTCTTAGGAGAATCCCAAAATAACATTTTCATATTTATTAACCCAAGGTAAATATTTTCTATAACCACGTAAACTTATCGTATCTATAGGGGGATTAATTTCTAGGAAACCACTCACTCTATCCTTTACCATTATTAATGGATATTTTCCTATACATATAATTATCCTTAGACTTATCCTTAGACATATCCATAGGGAAATCACTATATTTTTTTGATCCTAGTTTCCAAAGGTTAACTAAACCTTTCCATTGATAGAAACCATAAAGAACTATGATTTTATAGAAAGATATCATATCTTTTAAGATTAATATTAATTAAATTACACACATTCCTAAGGATCATAAAGATATAGTTCCTTTCAAAACCTGGAATCATAAAAAACCATTTCATAAGAGTTATACATCCTATCCCATATATTTATTTATAACTATAACCCTTATTAGTCATATGAATTTTAATACATATCATCTTAACTTGGAGAAAAGAAATATAAGAATAGGTGAGATTGGATTCATAATAATGAAAAATAAGGGAAATACATAAACACAACCTAAGAATAAGGGTATGAGAACATGATCATAACTTATGAAAACCATAACCTTCATATCAATGATCAAAAATTTTAATCATGGAATAATGATTGGTATTTAATAAGACATGAATCAAAGAACATGAGCAATGGGAGCATAACATTGACCTAAGAGATGGAATTTTGGCATAAACATAAGCATAGAAATCCATTTATATAGTAGTAAAGTCACATTTACAAGGCAGTCATAGGGGAATGGGTTTACTAACCAAATCATCATAGTAGTTATGGTTTTCTACCAAGACTATCATAGAGGAAAAATCCCCTTAATAAAAGGGATCACTACACATCAATGTCCTATTTATCCCTTAAGATATCAATATTTTCCTAATTTATTAGAGGGATATATAGGTACTACCCATTATATAATAAAATTATACATTCGTGTTATAGAAGATTATATATCATTCATTAAATAATAAACAATTAAAAGAAACGGGTTTCATAAAAATTTCATCGTAGGATAACATTTGGAAAATAAAAAAGTTTCATAATCATTACTCATTTCATAATAGAATATCCCAAGGAAAAATAAGAAGGGTTCAGAAGAATTTATCAGGGTATAACCCATTGAATAAAAAAAGGTTTCATAAAAATATTGTCAACATAACAGTAAATCATTCATGGAAAGAATGATAATTGTATCCTTAGATAATATATGTAGTAAATCATATTTAATATCAAAGGACATCATATTTAATAGAAAATGATTTTGAAAATAAAATAACTTGGAACATTTATTGTAGGGAAAAAACTTCACATTAATAAATATTAATAATTTCCAAAATGAATTTCTTTGAAAATAACTTTAATAAATTAAAAAAGGAAACTTTAAAGATCATTTAAAAACATTGTTGAGGTAAAGAGCCTTCCCACTTTATAAAAATAATTTTAAAAATAATTTTATTTGAAAATAACCATTGAAACTTATAACGGAAGATTTAAAACAATGGTAGGTAATGATAAATAGAAATTCTATTCAAACCATACACATTAATTCAAGATTCCATTCACATTTTCAACAAAAGTAAAATGATAATTTTTGGGAAAACAACATGATAATTTAATTTAATAAAAATTAAAAAAAATAAAACATGGGTAAAAATTTATTTAGTAAATTATTTATATTATCTTAAAATATTTCTGAATGCATTTTTAGAAGACACAGATAAGGATGAAAAATAATTTTTGATGAAGAGAGAAATAACGTTGATATTTCTTAAAAAATATTTTTTATCTTTAATCCTTTAATAGAGGAAAATAAAAGGAATTTTTTTATATAGAAATAAATAGATGAGAATAAATTTAATGAATTTATTGAGAAATATATCATAATATTTCATAATATGAATAATATTCATAATGAATCCTGATAAAATGATGAGATTGTAGCATAAAACCTATATCACTATGGTAATATTGAATCATAATACCTAGAATTGAATAACATTAAAATAAAATTATAATGTCCTGAGAATATACAAATTCATGATACTACATGTAAAAAGTTCTTTATATACACCTCATAAGTTATGATAGGTTCATAACACAACACATGGCTCAAAAAAGGAAACATTAGACAAAAATACCTTACCTCAAGTCTAGAGTTCCATGATAAAATTTAAATACAATTGTATAAAAAATATATGTTCATTATAAATATATTAAAGAAACACATGTATATATACCTTACCATATTTTATTTACTTTTTAACTTTTATTACCCTTTTATTAAGAATTCATTGTTGAAATCTTGTTTTAGGCAATAACAGCTTTTTTTTCATTTAGGTTTTGATTTGATATTTTTTATCCATTTACATTGATCATTATTACATTATCACAAATATTTTAACCATGAAATAAATATCACATATATATTCATTATATAATTATATAGATTAATCCACAAAAGTTAGAGATAAAAAATGGATTACACCATTCATGGAGGTGGTATGTCATATGTATGCATGAACGATGTTTCCATTTTAGTAACAGATGAAGAATAGTAATGGTAAATAACAATTCAAATTCATATATTAATTATGATACCCAATATATTTCATATATTCATTAAATTTATCTTTATTACTTCCATAAATAAAATTTGTGAAAAGTAAATTACATCACTTCATTGAGGTGGTAGTTTGCCGTACACGCGAGCGACATTATCTTATCACCCAATGAATGAAATGTAAAAAGTTAAATGTGATAACTCCTAAAGTATAATTATGTTACAAATATATTAATTTAATGTATAACTATTTCTTTCCAAGTTAAATGTAAATGAAAAACACAACATATCAGTTTGCGAGGCGGTAGTCCACTATACACACAATTGAAGTTATTATCTTCTAACAGGTTGGAATGCAAGAAGGGAGTTGTGATATTATAATTAAATAGAAATAAGAATTTCATAAATATTATATTTAAACATTTAATACATTATTATATCTATAAGTGAAAGGTTTTTATGGAAAATAAAAACATCATCTCGAGAGGCGGTAGTCCCCTGAACACATGATCGAAAACATCATTTCGCCATTGATAGAAGAAGAAATAGATACATGTTTTTTAATTAATATCTATATATGAGTGATTATTTAGTATATATATCATAATTATTGAAGAATATTTTTCATATTTATAAGAATAAGTAAAACAATAATTCATAGTTTTAAACCTTACCCCTTATTAAAAAAACCTCTTTTGGTTTAACCAAAAGCCATATTTATTGGATTTATGATCTCACTAAGGAATATAGGATGTGAGAAGGAATTTAAGGAAGATATTTGGGTATTAATTATCTAAAAATATATATTTTTTATGTATGATTATTATAGGATAGGGGGTGGGTTTTTATAAGTGGTAAATGTGACACACATGGGATTGTTTTGGAAAGAATAAGGCATATCCATGTTTTTACATGCCAAAATGATCCAAAATGAGAAATTAAAAATCATTATAAGATATAAGGTATAAAATTTACATAAAATTGGTTTTATAAAATTTTATATATCATTTTACCACTTATATTTGTATCTTAACCCATGGTAAACCCATTTAAACCTTAATTGTGGTAATTAATTTTAAATATTTTTATAATTCAATTTGACCAAAAATAAAGTTGATCATATTATATAATATAAATTTATATGATTCCAAATACTGAATATATTTTTCAAATTTAAATTCATATTCGTGAAAAAATTTAATTTCAAATTTAACACATAGACACGATGAGAAAAAGGTTCCCTAAATAAAAATTGTTCAAAAGATTTAAAAGATTTTATAAAAAGATTCAATATAAAATTAATTAAAATGGCATAAAACTGATTAATAGAAATATATTTGAACTAATTTTTCATTTAAAAATATATTAAAATAAATTTTTTCATTTAAATTATTTTAATCAAAATGTAGTCTTTTAATAAAAACATATATATTTTTTACTATTCATTGATAATTTTATCTTTGATGGAATTTCCCACAAAATCATTGCCTAATAATTTTTAAATAATTATTAAAAAATTAAGGCCATATTTTTAAATTAATTTAGTTAGAATTAAAAAATGATAATTTTAAAATAATTATGAAAAAAGAGGAAATTGTTTTTTAAAAAAAAATACATTTTTTGTATAAAATTGTATTTATTCTTATCTCATGACTAGAAAACACAAAGGAAGAATGTTGAAAATTTTAATTAAGATATATTATAAATTTTTAACTAAAATAATTAACAAAAAATGATCTATTTAATTTATTGAGATAAAATTTGTTTGTGGGTAAGATTTTTTTTTTCATAAAATGATTTCCTTTATTTTAAAATAGATTTAAATTTTCATTTTTGAATAATTGGTCACATAGGAATTCATTTTATTTATATGTGTAAACCATAGTTTTTTCAAATTTAGTTACTACTATTCATATCGACCATTCATATGGATTGGTGGTAACTATCATACTAAATAATAATATTTTAGTAGTGTGATGTGTTTCATTAAGACATGGTGTTGCATGGAATTCATGTTATCAATGAATTTAAACTTATTTGAGGAAAAATATTTCATAAAATATCATGATGTTACAAATAATGAATATATATTATTTTAATATCATTATTTATATTCTGGAAGAGATGGTACCATGATGTACAAGGACCTGAACCACCGAAACAAAATTATCATGAAAACAAATATTTAACACCTAGAAACCTTGATTTTAATATTGAATTATTAATTAATGGGTGATAAAATGTTGGTATTGGACCACATATGATATTATAAGTATGCAAATTATTTTTCAAATAAATATAATAATTTTAAATTTACTATACAAGATGTTAGAATGATTTCGAAGTGATTCAATATCGATGTAAAAGTTTCTAATCTTACTTTTATTTCTATGACACTTATGAGATATTCTACCCTTGTTTCCTTTTTTTGGTGTATATAATACCCATGAATTTATTTTATGATGATTTCATGAATATTATGATGATTTTAAAATCTATATAGGTTTCCATCTTTTACGAGGTTCTGATAAATAGATTAAAAATATAGTTGGGTATTTTTGTTACCTTGTCATTGTTCATTAGGAATATCTATTATTAAGTTTATGATGATAAAATTCTATTAAAAAAACACTATAATCTCTTGAATTTTTTTAATCCAATGGTTTATTCAATATATTTATTTTCACCCTAATTTTATACTATTTATATAAATAATGTTTTAGGGAAAACTGAATGTGTTTTACTATTCAGATGGGGATATATTTCTTAAGTATTCACATTTTCATTAAAATGTTCCCAATAATTTTTATTATTCTCTTAATAAATTTTAATTTCTTTTTTTCCATTTTTTAAACTTTATTATAATATTTAAAAAACATTATTCTTTTCATTTTCATGAATTAGTAACAAATTAATTTTTACTAAAAATGTGAAATCAATCATTGTTTTAACATACACCAATTGAATGAAATTTCCCCCCATCATGATTGAAAAATGAATTAAATATTTCATTAAATTTTTCCAAGTATCATTTCAAATAAAATTTATTCAATAATATTTTTTTATTTTTTATTTTAAAAAATTAAATTCTAAATCAAATTGGGTATTTTCCTCATGAAAAATTCCTTATGATATTTCAAAGTAATTTTCATCAAAGATGAAATCCTTTGATTTTACATATGATTTACTTAGTATATGATCCAATAATACCATCATTATTCTACGTCTGGATGGTTTGTGATTTTGATGATGGGTGATTATAAAACTTATTTCCCTTCCACTTGTTATGATATATGTCAATTGATTTATGATCATGTGGAACACATATAAATAGATTATTATAATTGGATGAGTGGTCTATAAATTATATCGTTATTCAATTCATTGGGTAGAGATGAGTTACTTATGAGATAAATATTTTATTCCTAAACCATATTTCATCTTCCAAATTTTATACATGGACCTGTTTTTTATGTTTATAATATTATGTGGTGATCCAGTTTTCATGTCCATAAGATTTTGCATAGTCCTTATTTTCATGTCCATAGATTTTTTGTGGACCCATTTTCATGTTCATAAGTTTATGGGATAACTTTATTTAATGTAATTAACATAACAAGTGAACTTATTACTATTTATACATGTTCATAATTTTATAATATTAGGTTTTTACCACATTTATATGTCTATGTTGTTCTCTCAATTCTCCTGACTTATTATTTTTGATTCTAAACTCTATTGAATATTTCCTATTATTACAATAAATATTTATGCCAGGAATCTTGGTTATGATCTATGATAGATTGGGTATGAACTTTGTAATTTATATTCATGATCTCATACCTCTTTGATTATCTTATACTCTTAATGATTATTGCTTCACATCTCAAATGTTTACCCTTATTGAGAATCTGAGATCACCCTTTCTTATGTTTTTCCTTCCCTAATATAAAATGGAAAGTTTTAAATTAATAATACATAAGAAATGTTATATAGAGAAAATTTTTAATACCATTCATGAAATAATAGGATCATGTATCTCATCTGTAAATACAAAAAACCATTATGGTTTTGGAATGCTTCATAATGTTATGTATTGAATATTTATCTAAAATTATGTGATATTAATATAAATAATACATAGGTTTCTAAATTCTATGTGAAACACATATTCATGACATATCATCATTAAATAGGTGTTAAGATATTTATATATCCACTCAGTTAATTTTAAATGCTTAAATATTTGGAGATACTATGTATGTTTCATGTGAAATGAGGCTAGCACTTTATATTTTCTGTCATCACATAGAGTCTTGACCTATATTTATTATAGAATTCCATCTATTTATTCCATGTTCTTATGTTTAACATGATTAAAATTATCCTGTGAAATCCTTTAGTTTTTAAAAATAAATCAATTTGATAATTTAAGATACTTCCTAGATTTACCATGACTAGATCTACTTAACAATGTAGTGTTGGTTCACAACAATACCTCATCCACACCTCCAATTCCCCGAAGGATAGAATAAAAACTGGCGTTTGGATTCAAGTAATTTGGAAGGTTGTTTTCATAATTATTAAAATAATATAAAAATGGTAATTTATAGTGATAACATGGAATCAAAATTATGGTCGATGAGAAACCAAACACAAAAAAAATTTAGTTCTCACCATAGGTACTAATTAATGAATAAATAATGACAAAAATAGATAATACATATATACAAGCACAGATATATACTCAATAAAGGTCCCAAGATTCCTCTACATACAAAATATGATAAAACAATTATAAAACCTACCAAATACATAAAATAAAATATACATAAGGCCTCATGATGAATAATTGAACAAATTTTGTGGAATACCTACGTTAAGAATATGATAAATGTTGAAAACATCCAAAATTATTTTCCCATGTGTGAAACTTTCTAAAATAGAATACAATCCTATCCCATGAGAATAAAATCTATAATCCCTCTATAAAATTCAAAAAGTTGATCTGAAAACACATGGATCATAAGGTACTTAGTCTCATGATCTGGATTCTTTCCCATACTTAGTTTACATATAAATATTTTTTTCACACATCCCAAAATGTTAATGTATAGGGTGTGAGTATAGAAGCTCGTTAGGAAGTCACCACCATTCCCTTACATAGATACAATATAGAATAGTGTAAAAACGAAACACTATATTTCTTTATTAAATGAAATTAAAGCATAAAAGGTAATATAATAGGATAAAATTTGTTCAAAACAAATTAATCCATATATGAGATATCAATCTAACATTTATTAAATTCTTTGGGAAAACACATTATTAATTAAATATCATGGTTTGGGAAATCATATAGTGCATCACATCTAGGTATAAGGTAAATAGATTTAGGTTATAATCCCTTACTATGGAAAGGGGAATGTGAAAATGTAGTTTAGGTCTTATCTGATCCCATGGGTTTGGGTAAGGGGTATACATAGTTAGTTTTTTGTGGACCTTTAATGTTATCATACTCCATTTCAACCCACATTGTCTTATATAAATATATGTAATCCAAACACCCCTTCTAGTGAATTTACTAATATTTAAATATCAGGTAAGTAAATATTTGACAACTAACTCATGAAATACATGAATCATACTCATAACATTAAGAGGAATACAAATAAAAATATTTTGGGTTTCATTATTGACCAAATAAAAAAAAATCACCGCACTTCATTTTTAATGAATATAAAACACGAACATGGAAAATAAAACTTCCATTTATGAAAGGGATATTTGTATATAATATTTATTCAAGTTATATCTCATATAACCATTAATCTACAATAAATATAATTTTGAAATTTAATTTATCATTATTTAATTCATTTCACGCCAATTACATGTGACCATATAATGATGCCAACATAGGTCTTAAGGACTACAAGAAGGTATATCAGATTTCATACCATATGTATATGTAGTAGCTCCCATGGGGTCCACAGATAGAAAGTATTTCTCTAAAATTTATTTATGTTAACCTATTATAATAGGGAAGGGAGTTACTTAACTTGTATGGTTTAGGGAGAATGGAACTACATTGTAGAACCATTTTCTTAGCATGTATTTTCCTAGGTGGGGGTTCCATAGAAGTTGTCCCATAAGGAAACTGTGAGACTCAATGAATTAAAAAAATCATATAATTTAAATAGATTATGATAAATTCACATCCATATAATATAGATGAAATAGGATATATTTTTGGAAATCGAGACTTACCTTACAGAGAGAAATCATTACCCAATAAATATACCCACTTGGAATAAGTATTAATCAATGATCCCTTAGGGGAGATGAAAATATTGTTCGAAATCTTGATGGATGGGATTTTTTTTAAATTGAATATGAAACCCTCGACCCCAAATTAATGTTTATGATTATAGGTTTAAGGATCAAAATACCATTTTAAGGGAATTATTCCTATAATTTTTCCATGTAAAGGAAATAACGCACCAGTTACCAAATGGTGCAATACATAACCACCCATGAAACCACGATCCAGTTTCATTCCTAGTCCTTATGTGCCATTTACCTAGTGTTCATTATACCAAAATATTATTCAAAATTTATATTCCCCCTTTTCCCAATATCATAACAAATTATACCAACTTCTATTCAAATTAAAATAAAATTAAAAAAATATTTAACCATTTTTATTAAATGAATTTAAAATAATATGATAGAGTAGGTTCTATTAAAACTCCCCACCATCAATATTCTCTTAAAAAAGAATCCTAAAATAGAATCATAAATGACAATATATATGAATTTGATTTTTTATATTGGATTCAAACTTTAGGGTCTCATATTGGAGATTCAAATTATTTAACTATCCCATGAAATTCAAATTACTTAACTATATTAAGAATTTTGAATCATGGTAGCATTGGAAATAAGATTCCCTAGATAGGACGCATCATATCCTAATTAAAAATCATTATACCAAATCACCTGTGTTAGATATGTCATTTAATTTCATAATTAATAAACATAGAACATATTATGCATGATAAATTGAATATGAGCTAATTGAAACTAATAATCCACTTCCCTGACTCTACCTAGAATATAATGGTGCTAGGATAATGTTGTGGTCAACATACCTTGACTACCAATCCGCTAGTTACCTAATTTCGCTATAAAATAAAGGTGTGTGTGAATATTATAATTAATTTCTTATTTTCATCTTATATGGTATATATAAAAATTCAATCATCCTTTATTAGTATTGATATGTATGTAGATATGTTTCACCATCTCAATAATCTATTTTAGAAGACAAGTAAAAATTATAGATGGCTTGTATATCTCTATCTAATAGATGGGAGAGTGACATGGTCTACTATATATTGATTCATATTGATCCATCTGTATCAAAGATTTATACGTTTCATTATATGATAATGACACCAATGAAAGATGATCCACCTATAAGACAAAAAATTAAATAATATAATCTTATATAAATTATTTAGTGATATAGATTGTATTTTTAAAGTAGCAATCATTCAGTAGATAAAAGGTAGTACCCAACATTAACTAAGACAACAATACTCTCTAAATCCTTTGAAAGAAGTGTGATTTAATATGTGGATCCACATGATGGGAAATATGAGAAGGTATGCTATGAATCATTACTATCTCCTTATAATACAACATTCTAATTTTACTTATTATAGAAGCTTCTTTAATAGGTATAAAGAGAGACATATTAATTACATGATCCAATATTACAAAAACTACATAATTTCAAATAGAAAATCCTGCTAGTATAGTTATGAAGTCAATCACTATTTTTAAAAATTTCTGTACAGGAAGACATAGTGAACTTAAACTATAAGGGGGCAGCTGATTCACTTTTTTACCAATTTATAGGTATAATATTTTGGTATGAATCCCACAATGTAATTATTCATGTTGGGATAGTAAAACTACTTTCATGTATAATGATAAATCATTTTTATACTAAGGTGGGTCTCCCATTGAGTGTAATGATATTCATTCATTAATTATGTCATTATACCCATGGGAACAATAAGCCTCTCATGATTGTAAAAAATCAATTGAGAACCTTGGAAAAATTAATCAATGATATCCTCACTATTTAATCAATCTCATATAATGATACAATTAGAACCATAATTATTATAATTCATTAGTTGTTGTAAGATAGATTATGAATGGATGATTGGTGACGATGCATTCTCTTTCAATCCTTCTCTATATCTCATTGAAGCTCATCCAAAAGAGATATATGTAAACATTAATCAGTATAATCCTACATATTATGTGTGTAATATTTTATTGGATAATATTATTTATCATAATATGTCCCTTATAAGATGATAATTAGATTTCAAAACCAATTGGCTGCAATTATTCAACCTATTAACACTAGATAAGGTTTGGATCCCACTATAAATAGCTATACTTAAGGCCCTTGTGGATTTTATATACCTTAATGATCACTCCAGATTGGTAATACCTCTAAAAGTTTTAGTGTGATAATAAGTGATCAATTAATTTTTATGGGTAGTATAATTTTATTCACGAGAATAGGATTTCCTAGATACATATGTTATAAACTACTGATCCTGTGTAAGAAAATTATTGAGTCAAAGAGTTGAATAATTCAAATACATATAAAATAATTTTCCATGTTGAGTTATTATATAAAAATAAACTTATTTAAACCATTTATTCAATTCATATAATCTTTCTTCACACTTCTCTGACCACATGAATTTTACCCATTTATTTATTAAGTCAGACGTTAGTGTAACTATACATGGAATATCCAGGTATTAATAGTGGTAATACATACTGATTTTGAGAGATCCTCTATTCTAGAGTACATTAGAGGGGACTTTATAAGAAAAAAATGACAGAAACACCCCATAATATATACAAATTAATGCTTTTTAAAATAACAAGAATAAGGAATATTACTTCCTTGATCCAGAAATATCAATTATACAGTAAATTATATCACTAATGATCTAACAATGTCTCTAGGTCAATAATATATTCTGATCCTACTCATCTCGAGACCTGAAACACACAAGACATTCATCCACAATGTCCAATAAAATAAATACAAGCTGGGTTGGATTATTCTATTCATTAGTTACTTGATAGTAGTAGGGTAAATTTTTACACTAAAATTCATCACCTAAACATCATAAGGTGCATACCAACTTTTAAAAGAATTTTTTCAACTTCTTTAGTCCTAACTCAGACATGATAATAACCAAAAAAACTTATATCACAGGAAACCACCTTTTCTCATTAATTTGATCAAATAAATCATAATTTGATGTTTACATACAAGGATTCTCAGATTATTTACTCAGAACAATTTCTAACTGTCTATACATCTATGTTAACTAATATTATATTTTCTAGAAAAAAGGGTCGAGGCCTCTCATAATGAAGTGATAAATCATATAAATCATTTAAAATAATAATTCTACATCTGTATTGTCAATTCCATCAACTTATATGGAGATTGATGATATATAAGACGTAAAATCTGTTCATTAATTTGTTTTAACTAATAAGTTACCTTTTCCTCATCCTTTGAAGGTATCTTAGAAAAGTATTTAGGATTCTTGATAGTTTAAATATATGACACTGAATGAAATACTTATTTCTATTTGCCATATATATTTCCATGTAAAATCATTTTTAATACATCCATAACCATTACCAACTATCTATTTCCAATTAATTGTTTTTCTATATTTTCTCCCCCACTCAACAAGGAGTGTATACTGACACCGACTAAGGATGAAAATTTCACCTTCCTAGAATATAAAATAATTCATGCTCGAAAATGGGATAACAATTATATACCATGAATAACATAAAAGGGGATCATATTACAAACCATAATATCACATATATTACCAATTGATGTTACCACAAATGGATCAGATGAAAAAATATTCACCAGATCTATCTCCTTCATAAAATGTGTATTGGGACTAATAAAGGCCAGTGGAACCTCAACATTTATAAAAAGTAAGGTAATCCCTTTTATCATAAATAAAGTTGGGAGAGGAACCTATATTAAATGATTCGCTCACAAATATAGAAGACACTAGAATCATACCTCTAATAGTACAAGGCCCAACATCATTTATAAAAGTGGTATCATTCATTATATAGTACCCACCAACATGATCTTACTTACTATAGGGAATTTATCACTTCGCATAGAATTGTACATTATCTAACTATCCATAATTAGAAAGGTAGTCCTCCTAACCTGATCTCCAGATAGAAGCTATCTATCTCTATTCCACTACACATTAAAAAAATCATGTAATTTTTAGGACTACTATTTTACTTCTTATTACACTTTCATGAAATATAGTGGAGGATCCTATATTGTTTCTAAACTATCTATATAAATGGAAATAAATATTCTAAATAGATTATTTTTGGCTTTTTATAACTATAATTCCCATATAGATAACACATTACTTGAGGTATCCTCAGACCTGGGTATGAAGTTACATTGCATCCATATGTCCCTTGATAGGAATTATTCCTATTTTCCTATTCTCATCATCTCATATCACCACACGAGGAAGTGTATCTTGAATCATTAAAGGGTAAATGTTTAACTACTCTAATATCTAACATTGAACATATCTCAACAAAAATTTTCTTCAGAATCATTTTAAAGAATTTAGGAATATTAATGAGAACCAAATATGTTTGCAACTTCTCTTTTACACCCATATTGAATACTTAATCACCAGAATCCTCATTATTACTATGGCACAGATAAATGAAAATATGTTTTGTATTTATAGTCGTATACTCTTTTACAATCATAGTTTTATAATGGAAATTTATAAATTTTTCTCCTTCACATGGTATACGGTGTCAGGACATAACTTATCAATGATTATATCTTCAAAATTAATTAATTATATACATTTACCATTAGTCACGTTAACCATAAAATACCAACAATGGAGTGTATCCCCTTCTATCATAGAGGTTGTGAACCTATCATAATACAGTTTTTTGGTTTCAATCCTATCGATGATATGGTGGATATGAATGACCAACTCATAAGATTCCTATAGATATGTGTCACCCTAAAGGATCAATGGATGAGGGAACTCAAATACATCAATGGAATCTAAATACATTAGATCCTTTTATGGAACTACTAGAATGACAACCGATAGTAACCTAGGAAATCCCGTTAATAATATACGGGTCTGGTATAGGTTGAGATAGTAAATAATATTCATCATCTCATTCTTACTTCATAGATAATGGGATTCTCAACATCATACTCTATAATAAATTCTTTTTCACATAACATCCCACATATTTAATAAAAACTCAGGGATTAAACTCACTATATAATTAGTATGTCTAAACCCAATTCCTTCACTCACCTTACTTTATAATTATCAAGTATAATTTATTAAATTATTATGCAACACTTTTCATTAAAAATTTAACTATGTTTTCAATACTTTAACAATAAAAAAATAATATTAGAGATATATAACAAAAATAAATTCAATGAAAATATGAAAATAATATATTCATAATGGTATATTGAATTAGTTTACCCATGTAATAAGAGAAGATTTTTAATTTGGGTCAAATTTTTTAATAATAACCTACAATTTAACAATAAATATATTATAAATTCCTATTTAATTTCTATCAATGTTTTAAATTTTAATAATATCGAAATGATCCCAATTGATTCATAAAAAATGTAGTTAGAATAAAAATTATTTATAACACTACTAGTGATTACCAAGTAACATGTAATCCTGATTCTAGAGAGTTTCATACATTTGAGATAATTATGGAAAATAAAGAAACAAATAATTCCTATTTTACCATGGGAAACGCGTTATTTTTCCATAATTAAGTTGCGAATGAATATTTATGAGCAATTTCATATGTCCTAAGAGTAATATTTTTAAAAAATTATCATGTTCTATACCTAATATTCCTTATTATGGGAGTTGATACCATTTTGTGGTTATCTTAATCCATTCTTCTGAACTACCTAGGGTTGGTTCATCATAAGTCATCAAGATCACCTCTATACTGCCTTAGGTTGGTATAAATGTTTGATTTCGTAAAACACAAAAAATGAGGTAGTTTTAACCCTATTAATATATTATATAAAAAAGATTTATTTAAATAGAAAATTCATAATGACCCTTGGGGTAAATGGAAAATTTTTTCAAATCAATATTTATTCCCAAAAAAGACACTTACTTATATTAACATTTAGATAAAGAGAGAGAAATAATCTATATAAACCTACACATATACTCAACCTAGGTCGAAATAGTTTATAATATAGAAAATGTAATGAAAAAAACAATAAAAATGAATGCATACCCAAATGCTTATCCACATAAATCTTAAGGTGTATAAGGTGATGAAAACATGTGACAAGCATAAAGATGAAAAACCAATCAATTTTCTTGTGGTCCAAACTAATTTTCCCCCATGTAAAAAATTCTAAACTATAATTTTCATAAAACCTTCATTGATTAATTAAATAATCCCTCCTCAAAATCCAAAAAAGTAACATTTCTTTCCCATAGTTCATATGGTACCACCACTCATGATCTAGTTCATTTCCCATAACTATTTCATTCAAAATAATAAATACACATGTATAATAGGAGAACATATTGGTTTTTAGTATATGGTATTTTTTTACTCACCCACCACTACACAACTGTCATATACCAGAGTGTCAGTATGAAACAACATATAGAAAGAGTATAATCAAGAAGATAAAAGTAGAAAATATTAAATTATTAACATAGTAAATGAAAATAATTTATATTAAAATTAAATAATTCTATATAACTTAATTATCTTTACCTTATTTTACTTTATTAATAATGGATAAGAATAAATGTTAATTTGGATATAAGGAAATCATGTCTCCCATCCTACACATGTGTAACTAAAAAAAGTTTTGGTATAACACCATTCCATAGAAAGGGGAAGGTACATACATAGTCATGGCCTTATCCCATCCAATGGGATTTGAGATGGCTTACACCTACTCAAGTAATTATTATACTATCATAAAATCATACTATATTTAAAGTGATACCTCCTCAAATATATATATAAAAACCAAAACCCCATTTATTGAATTTACATAAAGTAATGTATCATGAGAAATAAATTTAATAACTAACTCATAATATACTTTTTAAATACTAATAAAATTTCGAATAACATAAAAAATATTCTCCAGCAACAATTTTAAACAAAATAATAAAAAATCAAACCAGTTATTTTTTACTCCAAATAAAACATAAATCGTGGTAATATAGCATGAATTTTTAAAGGTAATGGTCATAAGTATTATAAATGAATGGAACATAAAAAGAAACCATTACATTGGGATACAGTTAATATAGGAATTTTATTTGTTATGAAAACATTCATTTATAACAAATTCCACTTGGTCCTATGTTAGTTCCAAACTATCAATTTGAGAGTATGTTAGGGAAGAGGGTATTTTCTACCAAAATTTGGTGTAATATATCCTTTGAATTTTAAATATGGTTAATGTTCCACTAAAAATAAATTATGTTGACAATATAAAAGTGTTGAATGATTTTATTAATTTACATGATTTAGTGAAAAATCTGTAATTATGAATATCCATGACGCTATCATGGATTCACCTAGGCGATGCTCTAGAAAATGAGAGACTAGGGGAATTCATGAATAAACTAGAAATGAGAAAGTCATAATTTCCACCTATACCACTTACACTATGTATTGATGGAATATCCATTGGAGAGAATATTGACGAGGTTTTGGAGTTTAATAGGGGAAATGAATGAAATTGAATGTTGAACTAGAGAACCCTTCATTTTGTATTATTTTTAGTGTTAAATGGACCAATATAGTTTCCATTTAAGAGTATTTTTCTAATAATCATACAAAGTACCTGATTGAATGAATTGGGTACCTATTTGTTCGAAATAAAACAACTTAGGGCACCTAGAGTACACCATGTACCTAGTGTTGGGCCATCAGGTATGTGATCATCCCCAAACACCTGGGGTATTTCACTTTACATTTATAAATCTACCCAATCTCCTTCATAATTCACAAAATTCATCATTAATTGATAATACTCCTAAATAAACACTCTAATTGTAAAAATAAATGGGTTCATTACATAATATAAATAATTATCCTTATACATACCTTTATTGAATACATGTTATGATTTCCATTTCCTATAATATCTTACCCAAGGAATATACTTTTCAACACCATTACAAGGTTTTTTGTCTCACCCATTATTTTATTTGTTTTCATATTATATCCACTATAGTGATAGTTATAAGTTTAAAGCATAAATAAATTATGAATATTGAGAAAATATTTCATTGTTAATTTTAAATAAATTTCATTACGTTCATAATTTTTCAAATAGACTTGACATCATGAATTTTATATACTTTTAAGAATAATTATTTTTAAAATTATTTCAAAATTATATTTATGAGACATGATTTTTTATAGGTGGTATCAAATAAAGTGATTTTTTGATTAATGTTGAAGTCTTAATTGTAAATACACCCAAAAAATATATATGGAGACTTAATGTGTCATGAGTTGGTATATACTAGCTATTTATTATATATTCATTCAATAATCATATTTTTTTATATATTATCAATAATATTAGTATTCTCATCTTGGTAATTATTTGATTTTAATTATTGGCCATAAAATAGAGTATTCACATCAATATAGAAATGGGAAATGTAATGACTTCCCAAAACATATGCCTAATATGACATAATTTAGTGTCGAGAACCACATTGTATTACATAATCAAATGGATAATGTAATGGAAAATAATATGATCCATACATAGTTCTTGAATCTTTTTATGAGGGACCAAATTTTCTATTAGTCCTTTATATGATAATTACCACACATGTTTACTTGATATTTTATTTCATTAATCATTGATAATTGTATTGTTTCTATTAGAAAATTTTTTCTTACTCTCAAATACACTAAAAAAGTGAAAGAGATATTCTCTATTTATCACATGGAATGAGAAGCTAATCAGCGGTAGAAATTGATCAATTATTTATAACCCGTGGAACAAATTAACTCATTGGGATTGGTTGAATAAAAAAAATAATTTTCAATAATTGTTCCCTTATTGATTATATATTAAAATGGGGGGGGGGTTAATTAGACTACACTGATGAAAATAAATGTCTATTGGGATATTCAAGGAAAAAAATGATTATTTCTTTTTAATATGATAAATTTTGAATTTTCCTTTATATGAAGGTTGATCATTTTATTATTGCTCTAAAACCAATTTAATGAATGGATTTTTCTATTTAAGACTTTGATAGCTATGTGGAAATTTTATAATGTACCCTTGATGCTATTATGAAGACAAATGAATCTCAATGGTTTAATGAAAGAATATATAAAAATAGAAAAATGGTTTTTATCTATAGGGGAATAATTAATAAACCCAATAGAGGGAAAAAGTATCAATATCCCACATTTAAAATCCTGGGGAGAAGAATACTGTAAACTATCTAAATAAAATGTTTAAATGTTTCATGTAAAAAATATAAGTGAATGGAGATAATGAATTTTAAATAGAAATTATGAATACCTTCAATATTATGGATGATAAAATGCTCTAGTTCAATCGTCTTTTGATAGTTTAATGTTTAAATAATAAGGTATATAGAAACTACATATGTTAACATAGTAATAAAATGATTATGGAGTAAATCTAATGTCCGTCTCTGATAAAGACATGGATGAAAGAAGTATATTATTATATGTCTACCACAGAGGGGGTGTATAAAAATATAGGGATTAAATGTAAAGTTGTTATTAAATTAAGGATATAAATGTTTATATTTGATACTGGTTCTATATGTTCATTCATATGGTGGAATTTATCTATAAATAGTTAAACATCCGCATGATACGTGAAGGTTTTAGTTTTGAAAACGTAATTATTTCCTACAGTCACTAGGGGTGTAAATTTTGATAATTTAATGAATACAAATATAGATACCACGAAAAGAGAACATTTATTTTTATAGTATTCTAGATAAAATAAACATATTTCTACACTTCATAGAACCAATAATCCTTATGAAATGTGAATCACACTGATAAATTAATTTTATTATGGAGTTTTAACCAAACTACACCTTCTATTTTCGAGTAGAGGAAGAACCAATTAAAAACATGAATTTGGGTAAGATGAGAAAGAAAATATAAACATGAATGTTTTAATGAGGTATAAATAATACAAGTTAATCTTTTATATGGAAATTAATATAAAAAATTTAAGTATACCATGAAAGTTAAAATAAAAATATTTCAACATAGATATACATAACCAAAAAAAAACAAATAATCATGAAAACTAATAGTAAAAAGATAAAGTTAAAACAAGTATTCATATATATTTTTATCCGCAAGGATCTTAAATAGTGTTACACTGTGATAATAATTTTAAAACCACTCTGTCTTTGATACGGTTACCTTGTCTCTTTTATAGATACATTTATGTAATCCTATTTCCAAAAATTGTATTATAGATAAATTTTCAATATAAAAATTTTCAATCACTCATGTTTTCTAAATATTTAAGTAACCATTTTTGAAATCAATTATATTGTATTTGATTAATATTTCATATATTCTTGAGTGCTGTCCTAATGAATTTAATAAAAAATATATAATAAAAACCCTAAGCATATGTGAACACCTCACATTATGTTCTCTTAACAACCTAGTCTATGTAAACATGATTATACCATGTTATCATCTTTATATATTAATAGGCTGATCACAAAAAATAATTTGGGGATTTATTGATGAATTTATTAATGAGTATGAAATTCCATTTTTAGACAACATGCTTTCTCTACTATGACCCCAACACCATTACCCTAAAAACTATGTCATAGATTATTACATTATCATAGATACAATGGTTCATATTTCAATGAACCAATTAGTTTAGTATTTTTGGAAGACCAGATACAAATATGCTACCAATTTTACATTTTTAAAAGAAAAGAAAATATAATACATAAAAAAATAAAATTCAAAAATATCCTTGAAAACTCATTCAGATGAAACATCATCATAACTTGGGGAAAGGAAACAACAGGTGATCTTAAATTATCTGTATGGGTAAAGTATAGATAAATATATTATGAATCAATAATCATAATCAACATAGAAAGGTAGATAATGTAACACAAATTCTATATAAAGATTAAGATATGGCATAATCAATATGGAATAGTAAATAACTGAAACACATACCATTTAATCAATAAAGTGAGAATGAAATATGTCCATTTATAATGTCATAGAAAAAATATAATGGATAATAATAATAATTAAATTATCAATTAAATAAATTCTTAATTATTTTATTTAATGTTTACCTAGTACATGATAACTTTAACACAATGATCTATCACATTATGGTTTATAACATAATGGGTAAAAATTCATATGGTTTGGCCAACAAATTCATCACATGAGACTGATTATTCATAAAGGGGATTAAATTAATTGGTCCCTAACCCATGTCATAAAATTACAAAGCATTTATCATATATATAATATTCTATTTAATCCATAAAAATGATCCTTTTAAAATATCCATATTGAGTAAAGGATATGAATTTTTCAATATTTTCTCAATTAATCAAGTTACACTCAAAGTAAAAAATGTATGTAAAAAAGATATATAGGTTTGAAAATAATAATTTCCATTACATATTAATATGTATATTTAATATAAATTTAATTTTCAATGACAAATTATTACAATAATGTGAGTCTTTTATGAGAAATTTATCAATCACAAAAGAAAGTGAAATTTCATAATAAAATTTACCACTTGGTAATTTTCAAGTAAAATACCTTTTGGTGATATAATTAAATTTTAAACTTAAAATATCATGAAGAATAATTTATTCATGATATTACATGTCAATGGGGAATTATATACACCACTTAAAAGTGAATTGGTGTATAATAATAAATAAGTCTCAATGGGATGTAAATTGAGACAAAATACCTTATCTCATGCTTCCCTATGGCTGTATGGCTGCTAATATATTGTATAGTGTATTTAAAATAGTTATGAACTTATAAAATAACTATATTAATATATTTATTATCATATATAATTCTTTTATAAAATTTTACCACCCATTCATTAATTATATTCTATCATTTTGATTGATTATGATATTAATTGCCTTATTTTATCTTGTGTGTTTCATTAAGTAATATCTAATTATTGCACGTTTTATATAGTTATATCATTTAAATAAAAATAATCATGATATAATTATCATATTTTTATATTAATAGTTCTTTCAAACTAATCATTAATGATGATTATGTAAAATGAAGTACGTTATAATCATGTAGATAGTAGGTCGTACGTACGAATGTGTAATGTTTCCATTTTTCAATGATCATTATGGAATAGAGTTAAGTAATATTTTACCATAAAAAAATTACTATAATATAATTAATAGCATATTATTTTGTCATATATATCATCGATGTGGTTTGGGGATTTAAAGGATGTCACATCACTTCTTGATGGCGGTAGTACACAAATACACAAATGATGGTATCACCTTTAAATGAGTGAAAAGGGAAAAAATAAAATGATAATTTTTTATTTAAATAATGATAAATATATCATTAATATCATAATTATTTTATTTATATCACATAAAATCACTAAAAGTATCTTTACCACCTTCTATGTGAATTATTAGTAAAATATGAATCACATCACTTCGTAAGCCCATAGTCTTCCATAGAAATGAGTGATGTTATCATATCTCTAATGTGTAAAAAGTAATATATGTTATATAGTTACTCTATAAGTAAAATAATTTTTTAAATATTTAATATATTACTTAGATCCATCATCATACTCATCCATGATAGGTGGAAATCAAAAAACAAACGATATCAGTTCATGAGGAGGTAATCCCCTATATACATGAATGGTGATTTGATAACTAACATGATGGAGGTGTGTTTGGTTTTAGGTAATAACATTTTTAAATAATGTTTCAATATAGGGATGATATTGAGGTTATTTTTAAAAAAATGTATAAAAAAATTTAGAGGTGGAGATGGAAATAAAATAAAGACACATGTTAAAGAACATTCATTCTTCTTCAGATATCCACATTAGGTTTTCACTAAAGATAATCGAAGATGGATTTTTTTAAAATAATTAGTCTTCTAGGAATAGTGGATGGAATTTGAGAATTTATTTGGGCTGGTGTTGGCTGAACCAAAGTATTTTGAGATGTGTGGGGGGGGGGATAGTGAGTGCCTTTTATAGCCGAGGAAGAGTGGTGTGCTTGTAAATACTCAATAGAATTCACTATTGGGAGTTCTCCCTTACCACATGTGACTCCAAAATTAAATAATAATGTTGTGGAGGCTTTATGTTTTCATGAAACACCACCACCACAAAAAATTAATTACTTTCTTATAATGTTATTCCTTAATTTCTTTATTTTACTATTTTTACATTTTTATTTTTTTCTATAGGGTAACTAGTTTTATAACTTCATTCATTTATACTCACACACTAAGTTAAAGTGATAATTATTATAAAATTTAGATACACTTATTATAAATATGATATAATATTTATAAATCAAAAATACCTTGTGTGGTGAATATGAATTTCGACAGAATCCCATGTAATGTGAAAAAAATGCTTTAACCCTTAGAGTGCTAAAAACATTTTATCAGTATAATGGTCATCATGTTCATCAAAAAAATATATTTTTCCCTTAATGGAATATATTTTATATTTATTAACATTTAAAAATCACTTGGAATGACATTGAAATTTTAGTAACTCTAAATCATTTAATAAAATATCATTCATTATAAAATAACATTAATGTCAATTTTAAAATGATTTGTTTTATTTAATATTTAAAATATTAAGAAAATGATTTAATTTAAATAGATTAAGTTTAAAACTATTTAATATGATATATTCACATAAAAAATTAATGGAATACAATATTTCATTCAATTTAATTTACTTTTCATATTTTTAGTATAATTTGTTTTAGTAAATTATTAAGTAAATAATTTCTTCATCGGTGCTTCTTAAGAATATAATGTAATTATTTTAAGTCAAAAAATTTAAAATAATTTTTTTGGATCTAAAAAACTCATTTATATTTCATAATAATATGTACAACCTAACTAAATTTTTTCCCTATCCCAATGAATTATAAACATTAAAGGGATAAAATTTTTTTTTTGTCTTCTCTTCACAAAACATATTATATAGGTAACCATCCTAAAATAGTATCCCAATAATGAAAAAAATACCTTAAGGTGGTAAGGATCAAAATATATCCATCTGGTGAGTTTTGGAAATCATTTGTGTCTTTTTTTCATCACATATTCTATGTTTTACAACTACGTAAACTCATTTTATTCTTAATCACTGTATATAATTTCAACTCTTTTCATTAATCATTATGGAAAAAATCTGTTTTTCCAATATTATATAATGTAAATTATTATGATTAATAATGATCAATCCATTTGGCCAAATTCACTTCACAATAGTGTAATAATTTGATTTAAAATTAATCCCTTATAAATGGGGAGAAATTGGGGTTTAAATGTGAAATTGTTCAAATGTTTGAGATGTTTTTATATCCAAATTCAATATTAAATTTATCCTAATTACCTAAATTGGATTAAAGGATATAAAATTGAACTAATTTTACTTTAAAAATAATTCAAAATATAATTTAACATGAGAAATTTGTTAACCAAAAAGGCTTTTTTCAATTACAATTCCATATTTTCACTATTAAATAAAAAATAAAACCTCTTAGAAAAATCCCAAAAATTCAACCTAATAAAATTTTGATATTTTAATTCAAAATATGAATTTTAATTTTACATTTTTTTCTTATCATTGGAAATAATTAATTTTATTTTCTATTCAATAAGAAAGATTAAACTGTCTTTTAGATTTTTTTAAAAAAGGTTTTTTTTCAGATAATTATTATTTTATTACTAATAAATAAGTATCTAACAAAGAAGTGTAAACTATAAATTTTATAATTTATTTAATCCTATTCTTATCCTCTATTCCACTATCTAGGGTATAATTTTAATAATAAATAATAATATTAATAATATTTTATTCTTCAGTAAAATATGGCCTTACTTGTAACAAATCCTTTTCAATGAAACTCATTGTTTCATGTAATACATGATAAAATAAATTTTTCATGTAAATAAAGATAAAATTAATGTTTAGTGTAAAATACTAAAATATGTAAAATTTCATTCTTTTGGATTTTTTAGTGTGACATTTCCCCTATAATAAATAAATTTTTTCCTCACAATTTGAACTTGATATTAGAATCCAAGTGTTAGACATTTAAAAATTATTTTGTTGAAACCCAGAAGTATAAAGAGTTAATAAATCATTTTGTTAATAAGAGATAAATTTAATTACAAATTTCATCAAGAATTATCACCTAACTAGGTTTCCTAATCAAAAAACATCAGTGGGAAATGAAAACATGTACACATGAGAGAAAACCAACACCCAATACTGAGGGAGAGAGATAGAAAACCTGTTTAAGAGAAATTTAATAACCACAAGGCCATAAAATCAAGGAGTGAAAAAGGAAAATGATATCATAATTTTTTTTAATAATATAGAAACATTTTTTTTAGTAACCTTTTGCCAGAGTTAGCGAATTATTTCAATCTCTAGGAATGTAAAGAAATATAATTACATGATACATTTCTATTTCATAAAAATAGTTTCATATTATGGTTATTCATTGATTAATTTAGAATTTTTTTATTACTTTAATTAATGATTATAAAAAAAATTTATTCTTGAAGCACTAAAATTCACTTTTATCGGATTGTAAAACCCATAAAATATTGAAAATTATTTCCATCCATATCAAAATATTTTCCAAAACTAATATGGTTACTTCAATTAGTGCATACATCATTATATAGTTAATTAACTAATTAATATATAAAATTTATTCTAAATAAAAAATTAATCAATTTAATAAATGGTTAACCTTATAAACATTCACAAAATATAATGATATGAATCTTTAGAAACAAGGTCACAAGTTTTCCAAAATTGAATTACCATTAATATCTCAAATAATATGAATTACCTATTAATCATCATATACCAAACATGTGAATACCTTCATCATGTAATATCTTAAATCATGTTAATAAGTTGAATTAACATAAAATAGTATTGAAAACATGAATTCTTCCATAATCCTAAAATAAAGAATATTTTATTAGATATATTCATTAAATCTATTTTTTAAACTCCATAAATTATAGAATTTTTTTTTTCAAAAAAATATTTGTCATTTTCTAGGTAGTCAATAATATCCTATTTTATTTATCCATGTTAATAATTTATTTATCCCCATATCATTATCTTAATATTAAGAACATATTAAGGGCCGTCAATCTTTTGTTTTCCATGAAGTTCAACTTTCCACTGAATCACTTTTCTTGGTACCATTCAATAAATGATTTCAAATCCCATAAGAAGTAGTACTAAAATATATTCCTTAAATATTTCATAATTATTATTACAAAAATACCATCAATAAAATACTCTTAGAAAATATCACACGGATCCAATTTCATCCCTTTGAATCCATAAGACATGGATAATTCTTTATCTATGTTGATATCATATAAAACTAATTCATCATATGAAGAAAATGTTTGAGATACTAGTTTCCTTTAGAGACATATATTCCTTAAAATAAATGGCCAAATATGAATTCCATTATGTATATATAATCCATATAATAACTTGATAACCTTGTAAATATTTATTTATACACTACATCACTTTATTCATCCCTTTTAATTAAATTAAGGATAATTCTCTATATATCATTTTTTATTGTGAGGGATATATTTTTCAATGAATTCATCTTAAAAGGATTTATATTCCATGAGTTATATTTTCACTTTCTCCCTAGTATTCTAGAATAGTGACCACCATTGATCAGCATCACCACTGAGACAATACACTATTAGTGTAACCCTTTTCTTTTCACCACATCCTAATTTAATAAATATCTTATCCAAGGAAATTATCAATTTTTCATGTTCCATTGGATTAGGAATCCCACTAAATGATGGGGGAATCTATCACATAAAGTGATCTGGAATAAAAAAATCACACTGTGGAATGGGTTGCTCATTTTGCGAAAGGTTATGTGTTATAACCTAATCATAATGCCTTAATATATTCACAACTTTCTCAGTTATAATACCTGCGATATCATCTTCTATAGAAGGGAAACCTCAAAATTTTCTAGGAGTATTGACACCTTTGTACATTTGAGGTTCCATATCTAAAAAATGGAATATTCTAAACTATATTATAATTAGAAGGCTCTGGAGGAAGTAAAGAATACTCCTAAACAAATATATTAAAATATAAAAGTAGCAAGTAAATCATTACAAGGGGGTTTACAGAGACTGATGTACACATCCCCACGTGTATCGACTTCAATAAAAACAACATAGAAATATGGAACCATGAAGGACCATTTCAAGCTGGCCTCCATGATTTATCTCTTATAAAGACCATAAACAACATGATTTGATTCTCTATATACATGTGTAACTTCAATGAATAGATAGTCTACAAGACAAATGTAGTCAATCCATTTTGGGAAAATATTCCTTGGGACATTTCTATATAAGTGTCTAAGTTTTCCCACTTCCACACTTGAATTAAATTCCATATTGAGAGCCCTCCAACCATGATGTACAACATACCTAACGGCCTTGATCACAAACCACAATCTATATTTGATCACATCCCTATTCTCAATGAAATTATAGAAATGAGCCTTAATAAGGCCCCAATAGTTATAGAAGATACCGCACCAATCCATGGGTCTCAGCACACCTGACACCGCCCATCAACCTTTATATTCATCAATTTATGAATTTTAGGTATCCATCTAATAGACATAACGACCAAATGTTTTTTACCATGTGATTAAAACCAAGAGATTTCAGAATGAATTGGTAAAATATTCATTCTTCATTGATCCTATTTGAATATGGCATGACATCATAACTTCAATATATATTTAACTAATTATAGATTACAATTACATGGACTGATTCTTGAATTCCAGATCATTTCTTTCCTTATATATGAAGGAAATAGTTATAACAACAATAGATATTTGGGGATCCTATACTTGTTCACTACACCCAATACTAGTGTTGGATGTAACCATTTGACCAAAGTAATCAAAACAAATAATACATACAAAACATCTTGAATGTGATTCCAAAACCTACATATAAAATAGTGTTAAAAAAATAAATGATAAATGGTTTCTTCAACATTGAGACAATTTTGAAAAGCCGAGGAAAGGGATAACCATGTGCTTTGAACTAGCCAATGCAGGGGCAGCCTTTGCCTCCATATTCTAAAGATGAAAATAGAAGAAATACATGGTATATTATGAGATTTGTAGACCATCATCCAAGAGGTAGTTTTAAGGGATCCGTGACATTTGTGTCTGTAACACTCCCTGGTAATGAAATTCCCAGATAAACTGGGTTCCCATATTAGAATATATAACAATATGTAAATGTATATCCTTCAATCACCATTTTGAAATGGTATGGTTTCATCTCAACAGCTCTAACATATCACTACACATCAAAAATTGAGAGAGATTTCATAAACTAAGGAATATCCACATCATTAGATATTTTCCATCAAATCCATGCAGTACTCCAATAGTTTAGAGGTGAGACAGTGCAAACCATCCAGTTTTAGAATTGAATAATTCCATTATAAGAATACTTATTTACTGAAAAAATAGATTATATAATGTATATAGAATATCCATTCATTAGTTTAAAGAAAAATACACTGAATTAAAATTCCATTTAGGATTCATTGGAGGTAAAAAGTTTCAATGAATTTTTTTAATAAGAGAGTCATTAAAGTGTATGAGGTCTTTTATACCCATACCACCCATATCCACTAATTTGAGGTAGTGTTTCCGGGACAATGTAATAATATTCCTATCATGAATGGATCCAATCCTTAAAAAATTGAGGATCAAAATATGAAACTGTTTTATAAGATTCTTAGGCCATCTATGTAAATAAAAATTATAAACAAACATAGATGTGACCACAATATTAACCAAACAGACTATCCATGCTCGAGACATTGATTTCCCTTTCCATGTTTTCAGTGGGTTAATAATTCAAGAATAAATGTTCTCCAATAAAATATTCTAACTTTATCCCAAAAGAGGGGCACTCCAAGTTATATGAAGTTAATATACACTCTATTCACACCCTGATTCCTATACACTCTATTTTTCTTGGATATGGACAACCATTCTCCAAAGACCTTAGAGGACTTGTTCCAGTTAATTACTAAGTCATAAACTTCTTCATAATAACCAAATATAGATTTGATATAAGAGTTGGTATTTCTATTATCTTTCCTAAAAACTAGAATGTAATCATTTTATAAAATATGTGAGGGTGTAATAATTCCTCTTCTTAACATTGTTTGCTGATATAAACAAACATGAACAATATCATTAAGATAAGTACTCAAAATAATCC
Source organism: Viscum album (assembly GCA_963277665.1). Classification (NCBI taxonomy): domain Eukaryota; kingdom Viridiplantae; phylum Streptophyta; class Magnoliopsida; order Santalales; family Viscaceae; genus Viscum; species Viscum album. The sequence continues at coordinate 1,017,045,521 of OY728120.1, read as the reverse complement.
TCAATAACAACAAAAAGCAACCCAAATAGTGGATCACCTTATCTCACCCCTTCTAGAGCACTGATAGAAACCCCAAGGGACCCATTAAAAATAAAATATAGAGTGACACTAATGAGGATGAAATTGACCATGTTGACAAATTCATTCAAAATCCCATGATTTCTCTTAATGGAAAAAATGAAATTACATTTTATTATATAAAAAATATTTTGAAATATAAATATTAAGATCCATATTCCCATCCTTCACCTTCTTCATCTTGATTTTAACACATTATTATACAGTGTGAATTCAATTATGGAAGTTACTTCCAAGTACAAACCCCAACTGATTGTTACTAGTAAAACCCTAGGCAATATCTTCCAATCTAATGGCCATGATTTTGTGGATTACCTTTGGAATTAAGTCCATAAAACACATGTATGAAATCATTAATATACAGATCATTCTATTTCATTGTAATAATAGTATGAAGTTGTAATTCAATTCAGAATGAATAGAAGAATGGTTGAAAAATTCCCTCATGACATTAGTGAACTCAGTGTGAATGATGTCCCGGTTAAACAAAAATGATTTGTTATAAATTCCATGAGGTCCTGAAACACTGTCAATGTTCAGTGAAAATAGGGATTCCTTGATTTCAATTTCACTAGGTGCTTGAATAATAAATCTATTTTGAGAATCCCTAAAATTAAGACTGATATTTAAAATCATATTTTGGGTGTTGTCATTCCCTTTATCTATATACAAATCATCAAAATGTATTCTCACATGATTAGAAATTTTGTTCTTAGAGCGGAATATCTCTCTATTGATGATTATTGAGGTGAGACCTAATCTATGCTTCTTCTCCCTATGCATTAAATGAAATAATATTTATTTCTTATCTTCCTCCTTCAACCACAAAATGTTAAATTTATTTTGGGAAATATTTTCCTTTAGAGCTAGCAGGTCATCTAGTTTGGAAAGGGCTTGAATATCATCCCTTGAGGGAACATCCTGACTCAAAATGGTCCTTCAGAGCTAGACCAAATGATTTTTAGAATATTTGATATAAAGATAAATATTGGAGAATTACTTTTTACTCCACCAATTGAGACTTTATTTTTAATTTTTAAGATTTTTGTCTAGGATTTATAAGTGGATATAAATGACTTCAATATTCCAAGAATCAATGATGAATTCCTTACATCCATGTATGGAGATCCAAGAAATGTTAAACTTGAACGGTAAAGGGGTATACCTTGAGTTCATGATGTATATGGACATCAAAATTAGAGTGTGTTTAGAGTGAATCCTATGTAGAGTGATGCCAAATATATAAATTGCTTCATTCCTCTCATCCAACTATAGAAAAAATCTACATAGTTTTCTTACTTGTCTCCTATTAAGGGTGAACCTACTCTATGTAAAGTCATCTATAGAAATAAGAGCCTCAAACATGTCACATTTCTCAATATAGTAAGAGAGTTCATAAGATTTTGGCTTACTAAAATTATTTACAGCCTTTTACTTGGCTCTTAACACAGTATTAAAGTCACTAAGAATTGTCCAACTCTTCCACATGTTCTCAGATAAACATTACAGAAATCTCCAAAGATCTCTTCATCTTGTATACAGATTAAAACCAAAAATAAAAGTGGAAGAGAAATCAGTGTAATTCTACACAACAAAAATAGTGATTGACTAATGATCTTGATTAAAGGAATTCAGAGAAATGTTATTATATTTTAAAAACATGAGCGATTCCATATAACCTTCACACTAATTGTGGTAGACAAAATAATAACCAAGGGTAGCCCACTTTAAGGCTTTTCAACTATACAAATCCATTTTGGTTCATCATTTCTAATAATCATGAGTTAATTGGTCACAATAATGTTCTTAAGGGAAGTTACCATGGGAGAGTTCCCAAGCCCTTGGAAATTCTAGTAAATTACATTCATTAATGAAAATACATGATCCTTGTCAGTTTCCCTTCTTGTTTTTTTCCTCAATGGTATATTTTCCTCTTTTCCTTTTTCTTCTTCCCCTTGGATGTAGCCGGTTCCATATATTCACAAGCAGTAGGTAGAAGTTTTGAATTTGAGATTGGAACACCCATAATACCTTGTGCAATAGTTATATCAATGGTAATATGAGTATTTTTATAATGGGGAAGGATGATAACTATATTTTATAATCATATTTTGATATGTTTTAATATGTGTTTTAATTGAATATTAATTGATTTAATAAAATATTCATGCTTTATATTAATGTTTTGTGAATTTTTTTTAGGACTAACATTTGGGGCCATACATATGAAAACATAAAAATTGAGGAACATGACACTAGATTTTGAGAATGATCATGGAGCACTTCTAGAGGCATAAAATTGATGAAGCAAGCCAAAAGGAATATTCTGGTGCTAAAATCACATTTTATATATTGTGTAACATCATTAGACAATGTGAAGTAGCCATCTATGAACTTTATATAGGTTGTGAGAATATGAAAACATTTCTGAGAATTACTCAAGATGTAAACATATTACATGTTGCGTAATTCCATGATACAACATAAAACACCAATTTCTAGCATATCATTTATGAGATTTTCATATCCTTGATGAATCGACCATCCATTAAACACAATTTTGAACCAGGGGAACCCATTAATGACCTATGGTCTTATATATAGGATGTATGTCCATTAGATTGAAATATTCTATTCCACATTAGAGCGGATCGACTAATGAGAGGTTTTTGTAGGGTTCTGACATGGATTTATTTGTAGATAGGTTTTTTTTATTTCCTTTATATCATGTAATTGTTAGATGCTTTCTATTTTTAAATATAATCTATTTATTTTATTAATTCCACTCTTGTTCATTCCTTTCTAATCTCCCCACATTGGGTATTGGTTTATTCATTCTCGGTGACCACCCCAGGATGATTTTCTAAACCCCATATGAGAGAAATGAATCAGCTAAAAGGGGTGCATAACATCATTATTTGATTTTACTTTTCATGTAACAATGATTTCATTAAATATTATCATGTTATTCCTGCACATCTATTTCAATACTTATTGAATCATTAACGACATGTTTTCAATAATGAATGAACCCCATCATGATTGTGATAATTTTTTCATAACCATTAAATGTAATGACTCTCCTGCTATTGAAAATCTAAACATAACACGTCTTAGTATTTTATTTCATCTAACCATGAAGAATTAGGTTTATATTATAGATTGATAGGGAATTAACGTTTCTTCCATTGATAAAATTGTTGGTTGCACATGCATTTGATAAAATCATTTTGCGAGTAAAGTTAAATTAATTTATTTATAAAAAACACCACTAAAAATTGGTTCCCCTCTATTCTATAATTCTATTTTAATTCATTTATTTTAATTATATAACTAGATTAATTAAATCAAATTGTAATTGGATTGACCAAACCATTATTCAAGAGTTGTCATCGCTGTATTCCACGTTCATTGTGGGTTCAACCCCACACTTATTCTATACTACAAAAATTTAGTTAGTACTATTTTGGTTATTATAAATTTATAATTGGTTCATTAGGAGAGGATTTAATGAAATATTTAGGTGCTTCAAAATTTGGAATTGTTTCCGGGGAGCAGTGGAGCATTGTTGATGACTTGAGACTAATTGGTTAGGTCAAAGACTATTCTTATCCCATTTCTGTTTACTTATTTTAGTCTAGGTATTTTTTTGATTTAATATATATATATATATATATATATATAATTATTCATTATTATATGTCTGGTAGTTGTTGGTGTTGTGCAGGACAAATTAAATTTCATATCAGTCTTAATCCACATCACCATCAGAATGTATTGAATATCCAAAGTATCCGATCACATGGGAATCACCGAATTCAGAAGGGTGGACACACCTGGACAATAGTCATAATAATTCGTATTCTCATGAGTATGATTAATTCTAAACTCAAATGTGGAACAACACCTACTATCTACCAAATGAAGGATCTATAGACTACCGTGGCTTCTAAAGAAATTTTTGGTCCAAGAAATACACTCCTGAAAACTCCTACTTTCAATAAACTCAACAGATTCATTCTGAAGGAAGAAAAACTAGATTGATCACCCAATATATTAAAGTGATGGAAAAGAGGATCGACTATACTTAGGATGAACTTAGTGAGTAGAGAGAATTTACTACTCACATCGTCCAAATCATTTCAAATTTTAATTCCCTTGTTATTATCTTGCCAATAGTTTCTAATTTATATACAAGTTTCCTTGAAGATGATAAACATCAAGTAGTAGAGGAAGTCCAAGATGTTGAAATAAATCAACCTCAATAGAATCACATTAAATAAGGTAATTCATTCCATCAACCTTAGAAGAATAATTCATATGAAAGACTAGCCACATTTCTCACCAAGTTCATGCCAATGTTGGATAAACGAATGGATGATCATGAAGCCAAAATTAGTGAACAAAGAGAACTGATTACTAACTATTATCATGTTATTTCATATTTAAATTCCCTTGTATGAAACTTTCCATTAAAACCAAATTTTTATATTAGTTTTTTTGAAGGATAAGAAGATCTATAGATGGAGGAAGTCAATTATGTCGAAACAACAAAGTTAGTAAAATATGATGCAGAAAAAAAAGAACATTACCAAAAGGATGTTGAAAACATTGAAATAGACAAACCTATGTATTTAGAATAAATATCAAAAACTGAGGCATTCCTTTTATACATACCTAATTTCCAATGAAAACAATGATAATTCCTTTTACAACTTCAAGAAGAATAAGAAAGAAATATAATTGAAATTTTTTATTGGATGGTAGATGAGGAAGAAGAGAAGGAGGTAAAAGTGGTACAATCCATTGAGTATGAGGAAGAAGAGAAAGTAATGTAGTAGGATATTTAAAGAAATGTATTTACATTACATACATTCATGAGACTAAAAAAGAATTGGACTCCTTCCTTCAATTTCAAGAAGAAGAGGAGAACACAGAGGCACTAACTAAAGAAGTCATTCTACAAAGAGAACCAGAGGAAGAAGTTGAAGAAGTAGTGGTGGAGTAAGAAAACTAAAAAATAATATCAGATTTCTATTTCCTATTTTTTCATTACAACTCTACTAAAATTTATTCCCACCACTTTCCAAGGTTAACCAACAGACGAGGAAGCCAAATATAACCCCTGATGCATAGTAAAGATAGAAGTGGTTAAATACAAGATGGTCATCTTTTTTACTATGTTCCAATCATCTAAAATAGGAAAAAGGATAAGCTGAATAACCATAAAAAAGAATAACTACTGGGAGGCAACCTGTATTTTTTTAAATTTCATTCTAGGTCATAGATTTATTTTATTATTTTAAATAAATTTCCCTTCGGTTGGCCTCTTTACCGATATAATCCTAATATTTTTAATTTTAAATTACCTATAATGTAATTATTTATTTTTATTTTTCAGGACCGTAGATGGATGAATCATTAACTGACCAATGTTCTTAAAATAGGAACATTTCACATCGTGAGTTCAATACAGATCATTAAAGCACAATACACATCATCAACTTGGTCAGACAGAACCCGAGATACTCATTTAGAATCATCAATGGAAGGGGAGTGCGGTTTGAACTTGTTTATATCTTTTTAACCTTTTTTTTCTACCACATTAAATAAAAAATTAATTCAAATAGAATAAAAAAATAAATGTGAATGAGTTTCCACTGATGGTTTTTCTAAATATATTAATTCAACTTTACTCAGAAAATGATTTTATCAAATAGATGTGCAACAAAACAATTTTATCAATAAAAGAAATGATCATTCCCTATCAATATACCATGGAATATTAATTATTCATGGTCAAATGAATTAAAATACGACGATTCATTATATTTAGATTATCAAAAGAAGAAGAGTAATTACATTTAATGGCCATGAACAAATTATATCAATTATGACGGGGTTCTCTCATTATTGAAAACAAATAGTAAATGTTTCATTATCGAATGAAATAGTTTTGCATGAATAAAATTATACTATCAAATACAACCATCTTCATGGGAAATGGTAAATCAAACAATGATGGTTTTCATCCCTTTTAACCGATTCTACTCCCTCATATAGGGTTTAGCCAATCATCATTGGGCGGTCACCGATGATGAATAAACCAATACCCATAGTAGAGAGATTAGAACTAAATTAATGATAGTAGAATAAATATATAAAAAATATTGGAATTAAAAATATAAATCATCCATAGACGACATAAAATAATGAAATGAAAAAAACAAAAACCCATTTACGACTAAATCCAGGATAAAACCCAATGAGAGCCTCCCGATAATCGATCCGCTCCAAAGTAGAGTGGAATGTGTCAATTCCATGTCCAGAATTAATATTTGTATGGAATTATGTCATTAATGGATTCCCCTAGGTCAAAATTTTGTTTAATGTATGATGGGTTCATCAAGGATATGTAAATCCTGTCAAAGATATACTGGAAATCAGAGTTTTCTATTGTATTAGGGAATTAAATGATGTGTAATATGTTTACACGTTGTGTAATCCTCATATATGTTTTTTATTCCCATGAACTTAATAAAGTTCACATCTTGAAACATCACCACATGTAATTATGTTAGACAACTTTTAAAATGAGATTTCAGTAAAAAAATCACTGTTTCCTTGTGCTTCAAAAATTTTGCGCCTCTATAAGTTCTTCATGATCATTCTCAAAATCCAGTGACGTATTCCACAATTTCTTTGTTTTCCTTGGTATTTATACAAATGTTATTCAGGCATAAGAATTCAAAAAACATTTATTTCTAGAATGAATATTATATTAAATAAATTAATATTTAATGAAAAAATATATAAAAACACATCAAAATATGCTTACAAAATATAGTTATCATAGTGAATCAAATTATTCAACAAAAAAAAGCACCACTTAAAGGGGTGACTTTTTAGGGATTGTATTGACTCTGGACTAACATGCACATGGGTCATTCTTCTCACATATTTAGAATATTTCACCTGTGAGAATGGAATTCCAATAGCATGAGAACCATCATGTATGTTATCCATACCATTATCCTCAATTTAGTGAACAATACTGCTCTCCCTTGAAAGATAATAATAATTCATGTCAAACTACTTCAAGCAGTCATATGCAGTCTTATGCAGTTCACATGTTACAGTAACAACCTGATCTAATGAGGAAAGGTGGTTATTCTCATGAGAAGCACTAATAGAGTCAAATATTTGGTGAAAATTATCCATATAGTAAGCCTCATCCATCTTAATCTTAGTACATCAGAAGGAAATACCATCTTCAATACAAAGGGAAAATGGTACCACCTTCTAGGATTTATCTACAAGATATTATTGCATGAAACGTTCATCCACAAAATATTGATTGGGATGAAAAAACATCATAGCTTTTTCCACCTATTTGATAACAATTTGGTAGATAACACCATTAATTTTCTTGATCTGATCAACATGGTTATTGAAGTCATTAACTTTTTTATAATCATTGACCCCAACCTTAGAAGTGGGCCTATAATTTGATGGCTCAAGGTCAAGGGAATTGAATTCACGAGGGATTACTTTTTCCTTCCCTTTCCTCCTCCAACAATTACCATCATCCTGACCTCTTATATTATAAAATTTGAAAAAAATGTATCTATTTCATTAAGATCTGATAAATCCAAAGAATTTGAAATTGAGACAAAACCTTGACATCCTCTCATATTGGATCTCCATATTTATGCTATCATCTATCATTGTCAAAACAACCTATTCAACCAGTGTGGAATCCATATCAACTTACACAAGGATCCTAGAATAGTGGACGAACCAAGGACTATCTGTTTTCATGTCCATTCTTATATGATTTATAATAGAAGAGGAAATATCCTGGATAATTATTAGATTCTAGTAAAGAAAATTTAACTTGAATATTAAGATCCATACCTGAGCATGAGTGTTTCTAAAATTATCAAGATCAATGTTCAAATCCCATTCCTGATTTCACGGAAATAAAAACTTAATATATATGGATCCCATGATCCAAGAACACTATTTACACTCATCTATGGGAAAGAAAATTTCAAAATATCCACTCCCCATGGAGGTCAACCTTTATTCCGTAAAGCCATATATTTAAGAAATTAGTGGAGTATGTTCATTGAATTTCCAAATCCCCTCGCCCTTTAGTGTCAAGACCCATGTGATAATTGATTATTTAAAGAGTCATACTCATTCCAGAACAACAACCTAATTAGATGAGATATTGGAAAATTTTCCCTTACTGATGAACCAAATAGGTGGAGGAGAATCAATGTCCAAGAAAGCAATATTCTCAACATCCTTAACCATATACAAAAAATTCCTCATCAGTCCCGAGGATTCAGAAGTTACATGATCATCCACATAATGTTTAATCAATTTATAAAATTGAATAATCTCATTGTTCTTAACATTATCACACCGATCAATGAATAGATATACATCAATAAAAATCTTGACACCTTCTTTCTATGTTGAATATTCAAGATCACTAGTATTATATTTCCCCTAGTCACCTCCCCTTGCTCCTCCACCCTCAAGGATTAGATTGTAATATTGTGATCAATGTATAATTCCAAATTTTTTATAACACATATAATAAATTAAAATTTATGCATTGTTAACAAAAAAATACTAAACTTGGTTCCTATTCACTATAGAAAAGTTACCCTATACCCACAGTTTTGAACTGTAGGTATAACCCATAAAACCATGGGTATAGGACATACACACAACTCAAAGAACTATGAGAGCTCAAGTCACCGATATAGCTATAATCTATAGACATGATTTTAGAATTCTATAAACAAGGTTCATAACCGTGGGAACAAGTGTATAAAACCATGTCAATAACCCTATAACCATGGTTTTGAAACCATGTCTATAAGATTTTAAAAAAATACCTTGCGCCAGATTCGATCCCTGGACCGCCTCTCTACATAAAACACACCTAACCACTACACCACCATTAATTATTGGAATATATATATATATATATATATTCATCAGAATATATTTATCTAAACCACATATATAGGTGAATAACCATGGAAATAGGTTTTACCACCGAATTGTTTTTAGTCCCGTGGACTTTTTTTCCCGTGCTTATGCAGGAAATCTATATCCATGGTTTACCAAAACTTTGGATATAGTAATGAACTATACCCACAATTTTTGTAGAAATATTGGTATAGGTTTTTATCTAAAACCTATAATCATGGTTTTTTGAAAATAGTTTGTATATTTTTTACTTATACATTTTATTTTTTGGAGTACTATTGGTATAGGTCTTGAATCAAACCCTATACCCACATTTTTTAAAAAACCATGGGTATTGGTGGGAATTTCCAACAGATACCCTCATTTTCCCAAAATCATGGGTATATTTCTTGAGCCAAACCCTATACCCATGGTTTTGGGATAACCATGGGTATACGGTCATTTTCTAGTAGTGGTTGGAATATCATTATTTTAAAATCTTCTACAATAGTTTGTATAGAAAATATGAATTTTTCTAAGAATATATACTAGGAGTGCCACACCATGTGTGCTGTAAGACCTCTTGTCATGTACCAGGTAAATCTTAAGCCAGACCCAACATACCTTTTTAAAATTTATTACCCCTTGGTTACTCTATAATAGAACCACACCCCCTTGTTTTATCCAGACATTGATGTATAGCTTAGAAGACCCACATAATCTATTACTTATGAAAACTATAATAAGATCTTATATAATTATCACCCAAGTATATGTTTTGGTTATGTTACCAAATCTATTTTTTTCCAAATCTAGTTCTCAAGGATTTTACTAAAATTTATCTGATACCAACTACAATGATCCCAACCCTAGTATCCCCGAGTCTTTGTCTTAATTTATTATATTAGCATATATACAATGGGTTTAATCCCAAAGGAATGATAAATTTTGTTGATTTGGAAATCTAGATACATATATTATACCTATTTTACATTGGGAGATGAAAATTCAAAACAATACATTATAAAATAAAATTCTTATAATCCTTGATAACTCGTTCAAAGGATTAATCGTTGTAACCTATGGAAATGAAACAAATAAGAGTGAGATCAAATTCTTAGTAGGGGTTGAGAACAATATAATAAATCATGAATAAATAATCATACTAAAACATGGAATGTTAAATAACTAAATAAACATTCCACATAACTATCTAGATAAGGAATAATCAATAAGGAAATGTAAATAGCTGAAACAAATGTCATTTAATCAATAAATTGAGAAGGTTGTACATCCATTGATAATTTCATAGAAAATATCTCATGGATAATAATAATAACAAATAAATTATCAATGATGTAAATTCTTTATTATTATACAATATATTTCCTAAGTACATGACAACTTTACCATCAATATATTTCAAAAGATGGTTTAAAACATATCAGGTAAAAACCAATATGAGTTAGCCCACTTATTCATTTTATGAGACTATAGATGTTTTAAGGGGATTTAATTAATTGGTACCCTACCAATGTTTTAAAAGTCCAAAAAATTTATTATATATCAAATAATATATTTAATCTATTAACAATGTGCCTTATGGATTATCAATATTTAGTAAATTCTATAGTTTTTTTAATAATTCCACAGTTAATCAAATAAAATCCAAAGTAAACAATGTATTTAAAAATTGAATAAGATTTATGAAATAATATTAAACATTAAAAAATAATATGGATATTTACGATATATTTAGTTTCTAGTGAAAAATGTTTAAAATAAAGGAATTCTTTAAGATAAATTTAACAATAAAAAAAGAAAATGACATTTTATAATAACTTTAACCACTTGGTAATTTTATCGTAAAATCCATTTAGGTGAGATAATTCAAATTGAAATATAAAATACCATGAAGAATAATTTATTCATGATATTAAATAACTTGGGGGAAGTATATATTCCACATAAAAGTGAACTAGTGAATAATAACACATTAGTATCAATGTAATGTAAATTGAGATGAAATCTCTTACATTAATCTTCATTTTTATTAAACATTCATTAAATAACTTAATTATGATTTTAAACATGTTATTAACTAAATCGAAAAACATATTAATATTTATAATATCATATATGACCCTTTTATAACATGTTATCTCCCATTCAATAATAATATTTTATCATTTTCATTTTTTGGGTGTTAATTGCCTTATTATCTCTTGCATATTTTGTTATGAATGATCTGGTTCTTGCACATATTATATAGTTATATCATAAACATAATAAAAATAATGAGATAATTATAATATTTCTATATTAATACTTCTTTTAAAACCAATCATGATTGATGGTTATGAAAAATGAAGTACGTTATGGTCAAAGAAACGGTAGGTCGTATGTACGCATGAGTAATGTTTCCATTTTTCATCGATCATTTTAGAAAGTAGGTAAGAAATATTTTAACATTATATAGTGATAATAAAATCATTAATATCATAATATATAGTTATATTTATCATCCATGTGATGTGGTGATTCAAATATAGTTACATTGTGTCATGAAGGTAGTAGTCCACACATACATGAAAGATGTAGGACATCAGTTCGTGAGGTGGTAGTCCAACGTACACACAAACATTTATTTTTCAACACACTTATTGGATTAATGTGATGTTGTAAGTGATAACATCAACATAAAAAGAATATAATTATATAGATTGTTACATATGTTATTATATAAGCATATAATAATATAAATTTAAGAATGTGAAGAAAAAAAATAAAATAATGATACTTATTCAAGAACATTACCAATTCATCGAGCATCCTCATTTGATTTTTAACAAATACTTAAAAGGAATGATTTCATAAAAAAATGATTCTTGTTTGAGTAGAGTGAATTTGGGAAGGGAATTGTGCAGATCGTTTCTGAACTAAAGAGGTTTGAGAGGAGTGAAGAATGGGGGATAATGAGCGCCCTTTTATAGTTGAGGAGGAGTGAAATTCTTGTAAATACTCAAAATTATTCATTTTTTGGGATGTACCACTTACATCACATGTATCCAAAATTGGATAATAATGGAGGTAAGGTTTTATGTGGCCAATAAATACTTCCAAAAAAATAAATTCAATTTTATAATGTTCTTCCACGACTTTTATGTTTCCCTACTTTTACCATTTTTGTTTTTCACTATGATAACTAGTTTTCTAACAAAGGTAATTTATACTCAAAGGATAAATTAAATTGATAATTATTATAAATATTATACCCATTTATTATAAATATGATATCAAATTTATAAAATAAAAATACATTGTTTTTTGGATATTAATTATAACAGAAGCGCACATAATGCATTAAAAGATGGATTTAACTCTTACCAAGCTAACAAAGTTTTTAATATTTATGGGTCAATATTTTCATTATAAAATATCAATTGGTCCATGAATGGACCATATTTGAAATTTATTTATATTTAAAAATCACTTTTTATAATATAGGATTTTATGTAAATTTAAATCATTTAATAAAATATCATTTATTATAAAATAACATTAATGTTAATTTTGACATTATTTATTTAATTTTAATTTAAAAATATAAAAACAATTATGGAATTTTAATATACTAAGTTCACACCTTTTTAAAAAGATATATTCATCTAAAAAATATTGGAATATAATATTTTATTGAATTTACTTCACATTTATTATTTTTTATAAAATTTATTTTAGTGAATTATTAACTAAATAATTCATTTGTTGGTGTTTCTTAAGAATTTAAAGTAATAATTTAACTCATAAAAAATTAACATAAATTATTATGGTAAAAAACATTTATATTTCTAAATAATATTTATAACCGATGTAATGTCATTTTTGTACCTCTCCCAAATCATTATAGATGTTAATGGTAATGAAGGTTTCTTTTTGGTATATTTCTTTACCTAACATGTTATATAGGTCATATTCAGGTAATAATATCCCAATGATTCATAAAAATAAATAATATGGAGATAAAGATAGAAATATGTCCAACCAATGGGTTTTGGACATGTTTTGAGTCATTTTTACACCTTATATTCTCTGTTTAATCACTAAGTAAACTTTTTTTCACCTTAATTTCTATAATTAGTTTTAATTATTTTCAATAATAATTTGGGTAAAAAATTAAGTTAGAGTTATAATATAATATAAATTAATATTTTTCTATGTGTTAAATCCTTTTTACTAAATTCATTTCACAGAAGTGAAATTTTTTATTTAAAATTAATCCCACATAAGAGATTAAGAAGGGGTTTTTTAAGTGGAATTATTCCAAAGATAGAAATGATTTTATATCTATATTTAATATTTAATTTATCCCAATTACATAAATTATATTAATATATATAAAATTTATGTAATTATTGTTGAGATGGTATGGAGAATGATATTCTCCTTAGATACAAAATGTATGATCGAAATGATATAGATACTGAATGAAGTATCTAATGATGCTAAAAATACAAGTGGGGGGGGTGGGGGGGGTGAATTGTACACTTTAAAAAATTCTTTTGGTACTTTTGAAGATGGTTATGTTTAAAAAAGTTAAACAAGGTAATTCAAAAAACATCTAGTTTCTACAACCTTGCTTAATTCCGGAAATATGATTTCGAGAATGTAATTCCACAAAAGATGGTTCCAGAAATGAAACTTACCAAAAGTTTACAAAGATAAAGATTCAACCTTAAAGTGTATATAATCTTACTAAATTAGAGTATACAAGTATGAGAAAGTATGAGATAGTTATACTTTTCTCAACAATCAAAATGCAGCAGAAAACTTGAAACAAACAAGTAACAAGTAATAAATCTTTTAACCTAAAGAGAATGGTATCCAACAAATTTGGATAAAGGTCCCTTGATTTATAAATTCAAGAAATTATGTCTTACCCACACCAGGGTAAGCCCTCGATATGAAGATCAGAGTCTGTCTGTTATCCTCGAAATCCCTCAACTTCAAGGTAGTCGGCACCACTGTCTTCCTCAGCAAGGAAGTCCTCGAACATTAAGGTAGTAGGCACCTCTGTCTTCCTATCCCCAGAATCCCACAAATATACTCACTAACATTCGGAGTCGCACAAGGAAAATATGAACCAGAAGTTTAGTACGAACTAAGAATGAAAGTTTCTCTCTAGAAATCACTTCAACAACATGTAATCTCTAGATTCATAGAACAATTCATCAAAAGTTGTGAGCACTTTCAAATGAGATCCTATTTATAGGTACAGCTCCAACGGTCGACTCCGTCCTCCAACAGTCATATTATTCCATGAATTTCGGAGGGACATATACATGTGTCACTCAAATAGTAGTTAGTTAGTAACTGAATGCACGGCATCATTTTATAACAAAAACAAGTGTTAGCAAAAATATGGTTACACAACCAAAATCAAATATTCGGAATGTAAGGAATAAAAGGTCAGAGTCTAGACAAAAACACATTCGATATCTATAATAAATGGATATTCGGATTCTATCTACAAAAGAATTTGGAACCTGGATTTTATAGAAATTCGAAGTCTGAATTTAGAGGAAATTTGGAGTCTGAATTTAGTAGAATTTGGAGTCTGAACTTTCAATGTTCAGAGTCTAAATTAATTAGAATTCGAAGTCTGAACTTAAAAAGTTTGGAGTCTGAATTCATTAGAATTCAGAGTTAGAACTCACAAGAGTTTAGAGTCTGAATTCAGAGAACTCGGAGTCAGAAATCATAAGAGTTCAGAGTCTGAATTCAGAGAACTCGGAGTCAGAACTCATAAGAGTTCAGAGATAGAATTCAGAGATTTCAGAATGTAATTCTGGATCCTGAAAATAGAATACTCTATACCTAAGTATTATAAGATTCTGAGGTGTTTAGATATGAAATTGAATTTTATACTTAGGTATAATATGAACAATGAAAAATATGGTAAGGATAAATTTCCTTGGGGAAGGAAAATTTTCATTATGAGAGAAAAACAAAGGGTAAATTGAAATTTGACTTAAGATAAGGTGTTTGTGATTTTATAAACATGAAGGAATGGTAAAGTCATAAGGAAACCATATTGACTCAACAATCTCCCCAAACATGAAGGAATGGAAAATTCATGAGGAAAACTTATTGACTCAACAATTTCCCCCTTTTTGGAAAGCACAAACATCCTTATGAAAGAGAATATAAGGACTTAGAAAATATTTTTCTAGACTTTGAAAATAAAACTTATCTCCCTTATCACATGGGAATAGATGAATAATACTGAATCCACCTTAGGCTTTGGAAAACTAAGGATCATATTCTAGATTTCCGAAATGAGACTTAACATTGCACTGCATTCAGAAATCTTTATAATGAAAACTCCCCCTTAGATAAACCCCCCATTAATTAGGGATAATTCTTCTTAACTTAGTATTATTTTTTCCTTTCTCCGTCTTTGTGATTTGAAAAAGGTAATTTGAGGGAATGGAAAAGAAATTATGGTAGGTGAAAGATTAGTACAAAACATCCAAAAGACAAGCGACCAGAAATTTCATTATGATAGGAAAAATTTGTACAAGGAAAGGAATACAACAAAAGATCGGATTTAAACAAGGTAATCCTTCCTTTTCCTTGGGTATCAAATTTTTGACTATGGTATTCATATTTTTTATCTCCTTATGATCTTCCTCTACTCACTTAAGAAGCTGATCCTGATCCTCTACTTTCTTCTCTAAAGCCTTTATTCTTTCTTCCTGAGTCTTAAAAGCCGATGCATGAGCCTTCAAGAATTCCTCTTTCTTTGCAATATTTTCCTCTATCTCAACCTGGAGATCTCTTTCTCTTTCCCAGCTTTGGGCAACTGAATACAGCTTCCCATTCAGATCATTTTCCTCTTGAATCAGAGAATTTTGTTCTAGGGTATGTTTCTGCACAAAACCGCTTGTGAGATCCTTAATCTTACCATCATCAATGTCAAAAGCATCCTTGAAACTATCTTGGTACTCATTAAGATTTATCATGTCCTCTATGGTTTTCCTTAACCAACTGGTCATCTTCCTACATGATATTTTATGGGCATCGTAGTTAATGAAAAAATTCTTGAAATCAGCCCCAATCTTGACACACTTGTCCATCACCATGGGCACTGAATCTGATTTATGATTTAGTGTGTGTTAAAGCATCTGGCATCTGGTGTCTTTGCAAGAAAAAATTGGAATGGTCCCAACATGCTTCTTCAATGACTGAACAACGAAATCATGTCCAAGGGATGATGATTCTGAATCTGAAACTTTGCTTGGTGAGGTTTCTTTTTTAAGCTAAGCAAGTTTCCTCTTTGAAGATAGACCAGCTTTCTTCTTCTTTACAACAACTTTACTAGGTGTATCAACAAGAAGAAATAAGTAGACTCATCCTAACACAATGATCTAAGAACGGTGAGAAGATGAACTTCTCGTTGAGTCTTCGCTACCTATAGCAGGAGAGTAGATTCTTCCAACCATGAGAAGCAAGACATAGAAAGAACGTGTCATACCTCGCACATCTTCATCTCTCTTGGATGCAGTGTAACCAAAAACCAAGAAGTGGGTACTGGAACAAGGTATATACCTATCCATATGCTCAAACTAGAATCCTGAACAATATCGTAAGGGGGTCTTCATCCCGTAGCTCAGCCCAAGAAAGTGAGTCACCAACAGTCCCAGAAGAAAAAAACCATCTATGCCCAACCACACACACGTCTGCCCTGAACTACAAGTTATGGGGCTCCAATCACCACACCTTGATACTATCCTCTTTGGGCGGCACAGACTCACCCTCACAGTTTTAGGTCACGTCACAATGACACGTTTTGGTGGGGAAAGCGCCCCTAATCCTTGAGAGTTATTGGGTGAGTAAAACCACACTACATCACTGCCAAAGATGTGACATCAATGACCCGTAAAACCAAGTGTCCTGCTCTTGAAGTCACAGAGAAAAACCACAGAATAGCCTAGTAGAAAGGGATGAGTCTGAAAAAAGTCATCGGGCGACCCACTGCCCAGTCTCTACTAGATGGTGGACCCTAAGAGGTCGACGGGCCATCCACTGCCCAGCCCTGCTAGGGGGTAGACCTGGAATAAGTCAACAGGCAACCCACTGCTCAGTTTTTGCTAACGGGTAGACCTAGAATAAGTCGACAGATGACCCACTAGCCAGTCTATGCTGGAGGGTAGACCTGGAGTAATTCGACTGGCGACCCACTATCCAGTCTCTACTAGAGGGTAGACCTAGAATAAGTCGACAGGAGACCCACTGCCCAGTCTCTGCTGGAGGGTAGACCTGGAATAAGTCGACAAGCGACCCACTGCCCAGTCTCTACTAGAGGGTAGACCTGGAATAAGTCCACAGGTGACCCATTTCCCAGTCTCTTCTGGACGGTAGACCTGGAATAAGTCGACATGCGACCCACTGCCCTGTCTCTACTGGAGTGTGGACCTGGAATAAGTCGATAGGAAACCCACTGCCCAGTCTCTGCTGGAGGGTAGACCTGGAAGCAGTCGACATGTGACCCACTACCCAGTCTCTACTGGAGGGTAGACCTGGAATAAGTCGACAAGTAACCCACTGCCCATCCCTGCTGGAGGGGAGACCTGAAGAAGTCGATGAGCATCCCACTGCCCAGCCCCACTTGAGGGTAAACCCGGAACTGAATGGACATCCCTACTGGATGGTACAACACTGGCCAAAAAAACACAGAGGGGTTATCACACAACCACCCAACTCCAGATTAAAACACCTAATAGAGGTTCAACACTCATGCCATCACTGAGTGTCACTATTACCGCTACCATGCATAGGTTCGGAGTGCGTCAAAGAAATATTCGACCAATGCCCTTTTTGTTTCCACAATTAATAAGATCATGTAAGAGGCTCCGCTCTCCTGAAAAAATTACACAGTTGTAATCCTCGTAGAAAAAACATGCGAGATAGACTACTTACTCGCCCGAAACGGACAACCGGTGAATATGGTACAATTCACCATAGGCAGCCTGTGTGGGGCCCGCACCCCGACTCCGATAATCACTTGGCTAACTACGCCATCGTGATGCTCTCAAAAAAAACATGTATAAACAACTACTCAAATGCCTCGAATGGATGTCTGGTGAAAAAGGCACAAAAACGCTCCACACAGCTCAAGAGACGGCATGTTGGGCCCACATCACAACTCTAACTTTAATGACCGAAACCACACTAGAAAACTCCGCCTCGACGCCAGGGTCGCAACGCCGCTGACGGTGCTCAAACCGGACATCAGATGAAGAAGCTGCAACTCCCCACGTTATACGCAAACGGGGCCCTGTGGGGACCACACTTTGATCCCGAATTTAGGCGGGTGGATTGCACTACTGTAATCCCTTCAGAAAAAAACTCAGAAACGAGTGCCCATTCACCCTAAACGGATGTCGGGTGAAAAAGTGGTGTTTCACCGTAAAACGTGCGAACTAGGCCAGGTGGGCCCCACACTTTTTCTCCAACCTAAACGCTTCATAAGGCGTCTCAAAAACTCCGCACAAGGACAGGGGTCACGCTGCCACTGACGGTGCGTTAATCGGACATCCCAATAAGGAGTTAGGTCTGACGCAACAATTAATTAATTAATTTAATAATTAATTAATTATTCACTTTGCGTTTCACGCCGCTGAGCAATGAAACCAACCCGCAAAGGTTCCAAACCAACTTGGAAGGGCCATCTCAGCTCCATAGCCACATTGCCTCTGACAGCGCATCAAACAGACGTCCGGCTTGCGAAGTTTGTCCATCGCATGCTTTATTTAATAATTTAATATTATTAAACTAAAGCTCTCGGGTTACCCGCCTTCGGGCGCATAACTGAAAAACCCCGAAACTCACATTAAAAGGGCCGCCTCATAAACACGACCCCACAGCCACAGAGGGCGCGTAAAACGGATACGCCATTTAGGAGGTACGACCCCCCGGATGCAAGGGGGCCTAAAATGGGCCGGTCCAGACCAGCTGGCCCGGTCCGGACCGCCGGTCCACGACCTACTGGCCGCGGCCCGCCTCAAATCACCAGACCCACCTCGGGTCCGGTTCTCCAGAGCAGATCGGCCTTTTGGCCAGTCTTGGTCACGTCACCCACCAGGACCCACGAACCATGGGTCCCTACTTTCTTCGCACCCCCGAGGCGTTGACCTCGGGGGTCTTCTCCGACCGCGACAACCCCGCGGTCGCCCCTCGCCTACTCCTCCGCTCTATGTCGTGAGCCACGACCACCTCCGTCTGGCTGATTCCCACTGATCCACCATCCCTGGATCCCTCCAAGCTCCGTCTCACATCGGATGCACATCGCCGACGCCGCCGCTCACACCCAGGCCGCCCGGACTCCCTCCCTGCTCCGCTGCGATGCCGCCGCACCCCCGGTGCCCACCAGCCGCGCTCTGCCCGCACGAAGCCGCTCGCGCTGCCTGGCTCCTCTGCTCCGCACCTACTGGATCTCCGTGCTTCCTCCATACCCCAGCCGAATCGCCTTGGCTCCTTCCAGAATTACCCCAGCCGCACCGGCGACACCTGACACCGGAAACTCGTCTGAACCCACCTCCGACCGCACCCGCTGCCTGACGCCCGACCTCCAGCCACTGCACTTTCCGGAGCCGGGGCTTCCGACGGTCGCCACCACTACTCTGGTGGCCCGATTCAAAATCCTATGGGGGTTTCAGAATCCTCGGGGCGAGGACTTCGCAGCGCCTTCCCCTGATCAATGATCCGACCTGATTTGGCACGTCCGAAAATTTGGAGGAAGAACGCCAAAGAACAAAAGATAAACTGGGGCTCGGCATTGGCCACGTTCGTTCGGCCAATGCCCCAAACATTAAAATTTAATAATTTTAAAACGAAAAAATTGAAAGAAACCCCAAAAATTGAAGAAGGTGCAGAAATTTAGCAGAAAAACTACATCGATTTCGATGCGTGTCGTAGGCGATGCGTCCGTGAGGCTACACCTTCGAACCGACGAGGTTTCGGCGAAGATCGCTCCCCGATCCGGCGAAGAACGGAAAAGAATGGCTAGAGAGGGAGGGGGAGAGGGGAAGAGAGAGAGAGAGAGAAGAAATGGGTTCTCCCTTCCAACACTTTGTGAATTTATAGAAATTCACTAAAACTCTCCAAATGGGCGCGGATTCTGAAACCTCTGCGCCCGCCTATTTCATCTCACACCAAGGCAAAACGCCCCATTTCAAACACAACAGAAGTATCAAATTTCAATTCTTAGACTTAATTTGAATGTTATTCAGAAATAATTCCAGTGATAAAAATCACTAAGTGGACATTTCGAAAAGACGATTTTTCCCCTCGGTGACATCTCTCACAGCAGGCCCACACCCGTAACTTTTACACCCCGCCTAGGGTAAAAGGCACGCTCTGGACTCAACGGTTCCCTCAATTTTTTCCATCCGAGAAACTGTTTAAGAGTTACTTGGGTTTGAGCTATTAAATGAATAATTTAATTTAATTTATCCATTTAACACACCGCTGACAAGCGAGGGTTCCGAACGTCCCGTGCCATCTTATTTTAGTTCGTTCTTAGGGTAAACACCCCTTTCCAGACCCATCAGTACACTCAGATTTCTGATATGAAACACCATTTAGGAGTTATCCCATTTATTTGGTGCTCCCAGTGTGAACAGACTGAAATTTTAATTCCGGCCACACCGGGGCTCAGAATCGAACGTTGTCTGAAGGCGCTGCTATGGAATAACATCAAGAATATTCTACAGACTTTTATAGAAAAAATGGGTTCTTAATCCATTCCCTCCTTCATAATTTTCGTCCCAGAAAAGTAAATCCAGGGAACAACTCAAGGTACTAAGCCCACACCTGGCTCTCCCGTACCCAGAAGAACTCTTGCACAGTTCTGCGTCACTGCACACAGACCAAAGGATTTGATCTATTCATGCTAGTTTTCCCTTATCGATGACATGCATAGGAGCAGACACACATCTCCTCAGGTAAGCCACGTGGGAGACGTCGTGCACCCACTGCAGACTTTGGGGTTAGGGCGAGGTGGTAGGGAACCTCTCCATCCCTTCGCACAGTCTCAAATGGCCCGAAGGACCTTGGGGATATCTCACCTCCCTGGTCAAACCTCTACATCGCATGCCGCGACTGGAAACCACTATTCGAACTTGGGACAAGGCACAGTGATTCCATCCTTCAGAATATCCATATGGTGAAACGCCCAAGGATATCTAGTCCCACAAGATTTCAAAGTCGATGTCCCATGACCCAGACTCTCTTACACCCTCAAAGAGCGAAGGAGTCGACACCATCGAACCAAGAGAATGGTTCCACGCCTTCTTTTCCACTAACACAGTGTTACACTGATGCCCTGCGTCAGCCTGGTAACAACTCAAGCAAGGAGAAGGGAGAAAAAGAATTTCACACACAAAGTATGACAATTCTATTGAAAAATTTAGAATATTTCTAGAGCGTACCTCTTACCACCTCATGCTCTATAGGATCGTAGACATCCATAGCTAGTGGATGACCATGGTCACAACTGTCAGCTCCCGTAGCCTAACGTGGACCACCTGGTGGTGATGGGAAGACCTCGTAATGCCATCCTCCACCTCCAACTCCTCCTTCTCCTCTGCTAGCACCACCTCTATGGGCGCTACTCCGATCATGGCGCTGCCTCTTTCATGGTGGTGTGCCTGATGCCTGCCCGACGTTCTCAGCATGCCTGGTCGGGCAGTCCCATGCCAAGTGACCTCGATCATTGCAAGAATAAAACCGACTCTCTCTAGGTTGCACTGGTGCCCATCAGCGCCACTGTGGTGTATGACCATGACCCTGAGTTTGGTTATCAGAAAGCCACCTACATCGAGGTTCTGTCAGCCGATGCCTGCTAACTGCGGCAGACGTCTCGGCTCTATCGAGCCTACTGCCACCACCAACTATAGAACACGAAATGAAACACTCTATCACCATCACCTGCTCTATCACCCAGACATAAGTGGGAATGACCAAGGGTACTATGACAACACGAATATCTCTGCGGAGAACCTACTCGAAATTCTGCGCTCGGAAGTTGTCATCATGGACCACGTTCGAGGAAAAATGTGCCCGGTCCACGAACCTAGTCACGTACTCAGTCACCGTCATACCTCCCTGCTGAAGCTGTAGGAGATCCTGGATCCGAACATAGTGTAAGAAGGAGGGGGTAAAACTTCTCACAAAATAGAAGTTGAAATTCACCCCTCAAAAGTGATGACTAATCAAGTAACTAGGTCACCAGACTCCACCAACTCCCAGATGCTATGTGGAAAAAAGGCAGGCTACCAAAGCCACCATTTGATCTTCCAGTGTCTGCGCAATCCTGAAGAGGCAAACCACTGCCTCGAGGCAAACCCCTACTGCCTGAGGGTCTATCTCACTGCTGAACCACAACGGTCTCTATCGCTGGAACTCAGGAATCATGCTCAACCAGCGCTCAAGCTCCATCATCTCTACTGAAGCTATCTATTGCTCACCAGGTTGGGGTGCTGCTACCAGCCCACCTGAATAAAGGGACTTGCATGATGGGTCTTGGATTGGGGCCTCGTAGTTCACAAGGTCGTCATCATGAACCATAACTGGTATCATGGCTGGATGTCTTCACGGAGACATCCTAAATGTTATCAAGGAGTGTCGTGGTCAGATGAGCATATATGTATATACCAATAACAACAATTGGGAGATGAATCAAGAAGGATAGTCAAGACTAAATTCTATGTGATGAACAATCCAATTTTCCCTATAACGGGTGTCTCAGCATGCCGAATCAGCAAGCGTGTTGTCAGGATCCTAGTGAATGGATACGTCGACCGTCACACCATCACTGGACTCCTTGTCCTGAGAGCCGCTCTCGAGACATGTCAACACTATTTCCCTAAATACCAACCAATTCATTTTTAGGGATGTCTGCATGACGTCCCAAGGAACGAACCACCTTTGATACCACTTTTTCACGCCCTGACCCTACCCGGGCTCGGGCCGCAACTACCCCAAGCCCCCCTCCATATGCCAGGGGCTGGCAACAAGCGCCGAAGGCTAAACAACTTGGGGAGGGATTTTCCTAAGTACCTGTACACACACACACAACCCACTCAATGAAGAAGTGTAGAGTAAAATGAAAAGCAAAGTACCAACTGCTATAAACAACCACAAGAGTGCATCAACCTCTAAACAGTACAGAGCGAGTGCTGAAAGTAAACTGAAAAGAAAAGTGGGAAAACACGCGCCCAACCAAAAAAGTGCCACAACCCGGAAACATGTGACCAAAAGTAAATAGTTGGGAGAGTCACCCAACTAGAACCCGAATATGGCCACCGCACGCGTTCTAAGCACCCGAACTCCTAAGCTCCACTGAAGTCACGACCAACCTATCCGTCGTCTACAAGGTCACACCAACTGCGGGCAAAGCCCAAGCAGGGGTGAGTATAAAAATACTCAGTAGGATACCCCGAAGGCTCTAGGGAGCAACAAAGGAGGTACCGAAGAGTGAGCAGTAGATCGAACAAAGAATAGTAAAGTAGTACAACCAAAAGTGCAGTAAAGAGTACAGCGCAACCCAACAAGAGGAAGGAAGTAGACTTTTCCTAACACAAGGAGCTAGGAATGGTGAGAAGATGAAATTTTTGTCAATTATTCACTACCTATAGTAGGAGAGTAGACTCGTCCAACCCTAAGAAGCTAGACACGGAAGGCACGTGGCATACCCCACGCGTCTTTGCCTCTCTTGGAAGGAGAGTAACCAAAACCCAAGAAGTGGGTACTAGAACAAGGTATTTACATATCCATATGCTCAAACATGAAACCTGAACAAGATCGTAAGGGGATATTCATCCCGTAGCTCAGCCTAGGAAAGTGAGTCACCGACAGTCCCAGAAGAAAACACCATCGATGCCCAGCATCCCACACGTCTACCTTGAACTGCAAGTTAAGGGGCTCAAATCACTGCACCTTGATACTATCTGCTTTGGGTGGCACTGACTCGCCCTCAAGGTTTTAGGTCACCTCACAAGGACTCGTATCGGTGGGGAAATCACGCCTCATCCTTGAGAGTTAAAGGGTAAGTCAACCCACACTACGTCATTGCCAAAGATGTCACATCACTGACCCGCACAACCAAGGGTCCCGCTCTGGATGTCACGGAGAAAAACCACAGAATAGCCTAGTAGAAAGGTCTGAGTCTGAAAGAAGTTGTCGGGAGACCCACTGCCCAGTCTCTACTGGAGGGTAGACCCTAAGAGGTCGACGCGCGACCCACTGCCCATCCCTACTAGAGTGTAGACCGAGAATAAGTTGACAGGTGACCCACTACATAGTCTCTGCTCGAGGGTAGACTAGGAATTAGTCCACAGGCGACCCACTTCCCACTATCTACTGGAGGGTAGACAAGGAATAAGTCGAAAGGAGACCCACTACCCAGTCTCTGCTGGAGGGTAGACCTGGAATAAGTCGACAGGCGACCCACTGCCCACTCTCTGCTGGAGGGTAGACCTCGAATAAATCGACATGCGACCCACTACCCAGTCTCTGCTGGAGGGTAGACCTAGAATAAGTCAACCGGTGACCCACTATCCAGTCTCTGCTGGAGGGTAGACCTAGAATAAGTTGACATGCGACCCACTACCCAGTCTCTGCTGGAGGGTAGACCTCGAAGCAGCCGACAGACAACCCAATGCCCAGTATCTGCTGGAGGGTAGACCTGGAATAAGTCAACAGGCGACCCACTGCCTAGCCCTACTAGAGGGTAGACCCGAAAAAGTCGATGAGCATCCCACTGCATAGCCCCGCAGCAGGGTAAACCCATATCTGCTCTGGCCAAACTTACTGAATGGTAAAACCAGAGATAATAGAACAAGATGGGGGTATCACACTTCCACCCAACTCCAGAACAAAACACCTAATAGAGGTTCAATTCTTGTTCCATCATTGAGTGACACTAGTACCGCTACCGTGCGTAGGTTCGGAGTGCGTCAAAGGAATCTCCGACCAACACCATTTCGTGTTTCCACATTTAATAAGATCATGTAAGAGGCTCCACTCGCCTGAAATGATTACACCGTTGTAATCCTCATGAAAAAACACGTGAGCTAGACTACTTACTCGCACGAAACGGACAACCGGTGAAAATGGTACTATTCACCATAGCCAGCCCATGTGGGGCCCGCACCCCGATTCAGATACATGCTAGGATAACTGTGCAATTAAGATGATCTTGAAAAAACACGAAGAAACGACTACTCAAACCCCTCAAACAGTCGTCTGGTGAAAAAGGCGCAAAAACACTACACACAGCTCAAGAGACGGCCTGTAGGGCCCACGTCTCAACTTCGACTTCAATGCCTGAAACCACTATGGAAAACTCCACCTGAATGCCAGGGTCGCAACACCGCTGACGCCACTCGAATAGGACATCGGTTGTAGAAGCTGCAACTCCCCGCGTTATACGCAAACAGGGCCCTGTGGTCCTGCACTTCGAGCCCAAATTTAGGCGGGCAGATTGCACCGCTGAAATCCCCTCGGAAAAACACTCAGAAACGAGTTCTCATTCACCCTAATTAGATGTCGGGTGAAAAAGTGGCATTTCATCGTAAAACATGCGAACTTGGCCTTGTGGGGCCCACACCTTTTCTCCAACCCAAACGCTTCAGAAAGCATCTCAAAAATTCTGCATGAGGACTAGGATCACGCTGCCTCTGATGGTGCGTCAATCGAACATCTCAAGTAGGAGGTAGGTCCGACGCAACAATTAATTAATTAATTTAATAATTAATTTATTATTCACATTGCGTTTCATCCGCTGAGCAATGAAACCAACCCGCAAAGGTTCCGAACCATCTTGGATGGACCGTATCAGCTCCAGGTCCACAACTCCTCTGACGGTGCATCAAACAGACGTCTAGCTCGTGAAGTATGTCCATCGTGGTCTTTATTTAATAATTTAATAATATTAAACTAATGCTCTCGGATTACCCGCCTTCGGGCGCATAACCAAAAAACCCCAAAACTCACTTTAAAATGGCCGCCTAGTCGACACGGTCCCATAGCCGTAGATGGCGTGTCAAACGGACATGCTGTTTAGGAGGTACGACCCTTCGAATGCAAGGGAGCCTAAAATTGGCCAGTCCAGACTGGCCGGCCCGGTCCGCACCGCCTGCCCACGGCCTATTGGCCGCGGCCCGCCTCAAATCACCGGACTCGCCTCAGGTCCGGTTAACAAGAGCAGACCAGCCTTTTGGCTGGTCTTGGTTGCGTTGCCCAGCAGGACCCGTGAACCGCGGGTCCCTGCTTCCTCCGCACCCCCAAGGCACTGACCTCGCGGGTCTTCTCCGACCGCGACAGCCCCCCAGTCGCCCCTTGCCTGCTCTGCCGCTCGATGCCATGACCCCCGGCCACCTTTTCCCGCTGATCCGCTGTCCCCGGCTCCCTACGAGCTCCTCCTGACACTCGACGTACCGCGCCGACGCCGCCTGTCCTGCCTCGGCCGCCCGGACTCCCTCCCTACTCCGCTGTGACGCCGCCGAACCCCCAGTGCCCACCAGCCGCTCTCTGCTCGTACGAAACCGCCCGCACCGCCTAGCTCCGCTGCTCAGCACCTGCCAGCCCTCCATGCTCCAACACCTCCAAACCCCAGCCACACTACCTTGGCTCCTCCCAGAATTACCCTGGCTGCGCAGGCGAAACCCGACACTGACGACTCATCCGAACCCACCTCCGGCCGCACCTGCTGCCTGACGCCCGACTTCCAGCCACTGCCCTTGCCGGAGCCGGGGCTTCCGACGGCCGCTGCCACCACTCTGGTGGCCCAATTCTAAATCCAAAGGGGGTTTCAGAATCCTTGGGGTGAGGCCTTCGCAGTGCTTGCACCTGATCAACAGTCCGACCATATTTGTAGCATCCGAAAATTTGGATGAAGAACACCCAAGAACAACAGATAAAACGGGGCTCGACGTTGGCCGTGTTCATTCGGCCAATTCCCCAAACTCTAAAACTTAAGAATTTTAAAACGAAAATAATGGAAAGAAACACCAGAAATTGAAGAAGGTGCGGAAAATTAGCAGAAAACCAACCTCGATTTCGATGCACGTCGTAGGCAATGCATCCATGAGGAACCACTTTTGAACCACCAAGGTTTCGACGAAGATCGCTCCTCGATCTGGCGAAGAATAGTCAAGAATGGCTAGAGAGAGAGGGACAGAGGGGAAGAGAGGGAGGGAGAGAGAAGAAATGGGTTCTCCCTTCCAACACTTAGTGAATTTATAGAAATTCACTAAAACCCTCCCAACGAGCTCAGATTCCGAATCCTCTGCGCCCGCCTATTTCATCTCACGCCTAGGCAAAACGCCCCATTTCAAACTCAATGGAAGTCTCATATTTCAATTCCAAGACTTTGTTCGAATGTTATTCAGAAATAATGCCAGTGATAAAAATCACTAAGTGGAAATTTCGAAAAGACAATTATTACCATGGGTGACATCTCTCACAACAGGCCCACACCCGCAACTTTTACACCCCACCTAGGGTAAACGACACGCTCTGGACTCAACGATGACCTATTTTTTTCATCTAAGCTACCGTTTAGGAGTTACTTGGGTTTGAGATATTAAATGAATAATTTAATTTAATTTATCCATTTAACACACCGCTGACGAGAGAGGGGTCCGAACGTCCCACACCGGCTTATTTTATGTAGTTCCTAGGGTAAGGACCCCATTTTGGACCCATCCGTACACTCAGATTTTTGATCTGAAACACCATTTAGGAGTTATTCCATTTCTTTTGCGCTCCATGTGTGAACACATTGAAATTTTAATTCCGGCCACACCGGGGCTCGGAATCGCACGCTGTCTGAAGGCACTACTCCTAAATAACATCAAGAATAATCTAAAGACTTTTATAGCAAAAACTGGGTTCTTACACATCATTACAAAATTTTTGAAAATCTTAATTACGAAAATGTTGAAAATATTTATTATGAAAATTTTGAAAATCTTCATTATAAAATTTTTGAAAATATTCATTACGAAAATTTTGAAAAAAAAATTAGACTAAAAAATTTTAAGACTACGAAAAAATTTAGACTACGAAAAGTTTTTTTGACTACGAAATAATTTTTTACTAATTACCAAGAAAATGTACTCCCCCTATGAAAAAGAGTTTATTACTACAAGGAGATAAGTTTCAACAGGAAGTTAATAAGGAAAATTACCTTATGGTTATCATTTCTAACTTCTGTTTAATGTATTCAAATCTATCAGAGGGTAAAGTTTTTGTGAAAATATCAGCAAGTTGATCTTACGTTATGTTAAATTTAAGAATGATATCTCCATTTTGTGTGTGATAACTAATAATTTGATGCCTAATATCTATGTGTTTTGCATGAGAGTGATGTGCAGAGTTTTTGATTAGGGAATTGGCACTGGTATTATCACACAAAATTTGTGTTTTCGTAAAACTAATGTCGTAGTATGTGATTGTGTGTTGCATCCATAACACTTGAGCACAACAACTTCTAGTTGCTGCATATTCCGTTTCAGCAGTTAAAAGTGCTACTAAGTGTTACTTCTTGCATGACCAAGAAACTAATGAATCTCTTAAGAAATGACAAGTTGTAAGAATACTTTTTATATCCTTTCTACACCCACTAAAGATAGCATCTGGCAATATTTTCAAAACAAAATCATTTCTTGAAGTATAAAAGAGTCCAAGATCTATAGTTCTCTTTATGTAGCGAAAAATTCTTTTCACTGCCTTTAAATGAGATTCATTATGATTGGATTGATATCTTGCACATAATAAAACTGAAAACATTAATCATGGACGACTAGCTATCAAGTAAAGTAGACTTACAATCATACCTCTAAAAGATATTTGATATAATGGTTTCCTGACATCATCAAGATCAAGTGAATTTCATGTACCAATGGGAGTACTTATACTTTTAGTATTGTCATATCCATACTTTTTAAAAATATGTTTAATATACTTATGTTGGGATATATTGATTCCTTCTGGTTTTGGAGAAATTTGAAAACCAATGAAAAATGTTAACTCACCCATCATACTCATTTCTAACTTATATTTCATTAGATCTGTAAAGGAATCTGTTAAATATTGCTGAGTTGAACCAAATATAATGTCATCAACAAAAATTTGAACTATAAAAACATTTTTCTTAGCTTTCTTTATAAAAAGGGTTGGATATAAATTTCCCTTAACATAATTATTTTGAAGAAAAAGTCATGTAATTCTATCATACCAGGGTCGAGAAGATTTCTCAAGTCTATAAAAAGCTTTGGTAAGTTTAAAAATATGTTCAGGATGTTTTGTATCTTCAAAACCATGAGGCTTTTCAAAAAAAATTTCCTCTTGTACAAAACCATTAAGGAAATCACATTTCACATCTATTTGAAAAAGTTTAAAATTGAAGAATGCTGCAAAGGCAAGTAGAATATGAATAGATTCAAGTCTAGATACTATAGCCTAGGTTTCTTCATAGTTTATTCCTTCTTGTTGATTATAGCCTTTAGCAACTAATTTAGCTATATTTCTTACAATGATTCAATTTTCATCACACTTATTTCTGAAAACCCATTTTACTCCAATAACAGAAGTTTACTTAGGTCTTTCAACCAAGCTCCAGACATTATTCCATTAGAATTCATTTAGCTCATCTTGCATAGCTTTTATCCAATCATCATCACCTAAAGCTTCATTAGTAATTTTTGGTTCTAATTGGGAAAGGAATTCTAGATGTTCTACTTCATTTATTAAGGATCTTCTAGTCCTTAAAGGTTGATTTACATAACCAATGATACTATCACTGGGATTATTCTTTAGAAACAACTGATTTGGGTTTTTCAAAACCTGTTCATCAATATAGGGTAGGAAATCTTTTGGTGTAAATGTTTTAGAAATTTCTTCTTGGAAAATTTCCTTATCCGAAGGATCTTTTAAAAATGGTTGATAATCAGTTTTTGAAAAACACATTCGAGGATGTAGGTTGAGGTTGTTTAAAAAAAAGGACCAGTTTCACCAAATTTGACATGTATCGTATCTTCCACAGTTCAAGTTTTTTTATTTAAAACTCTATAATCCTTAAGATTTGGGGAGCATCCTAATAAAATCCCTTCATCAGATTTTGGTGTGAATTTGTGTAGATTATCTATAGTAATCAAAATAAATACCTTGCAACCAAAAACCTTGAAGTAGGAAAGTATAGGTTTTCTACCATTCCATAACTCATAAAGAGTTTTATTAATAAAAGGTCTAATCAAAACTCGATTTATAGTATAACAAGAAGTACTTACAGCTTCAGCCCAAAAATGTTTGGCTATAGAATACTCACTCAACATGGTTCTTGTTATCTCTTAAGTAATCCTATTTCTTCTATCAACAACACCATTTTGTTGAGGTGTTCTTGGTGATGAGAAGTTATGAGTAATGACTATTCTACTACAAAAAGTTTCAAAATCAGAATTTTGAAATTCTCCTCCATGATCACTGTGAATAGTTATCAGAGAAATATTTTTATCGTTTTTAACTTGTTCTCTAAAACTTTTGAAATAAGAAAAAGCTTTAGATTTCTTTGCTAGAAAATAGACCCACATAAATCTAGTGTAATAATCAACTAATAAAAATACATACTACCTTCCTCTAGTGCTTCCAGTTTGTATTGGTCCAATAAGATCCATGTGAACTAACTGAAATGCATCAGTAGTAGAGACTTCACCGACTGATTTAAAACTTGATTTATACTTCCTTCCATATTGTCAAGGATCACAAACTTTTGGAGAATCAAATCTATGCTCCGATAGATCCTTAAATAGTCTTTTCTTAGAATGTTTACATAGGTTTCTAAGGTTACAATGACCTAATATTCTATGTCATAACCAAGAATGATCTTCCATTGCACTAAGGAAAGGTAAGTCTTGGATCCTAAGGTCTTCTATGTTTAGGGTGTATATGTTCTCTTTCCTATGAGTAGAACAAATAATATCTTCCTTGTAATTGTGTACTACACACTTGTATTTCCTAAAATTCACTAGGTAACCTTCATCACATAATTGCTAATGAAGTTGTGCTTAAGACCCTTAACAAATAAAACATTTGAAATAAAAGTTTTTCCAAGAAGAACGATGTTACATATTCCAATAATTTCTCCCCGAGCATTATCTCTGAATGTTACTTTTCCTCCTTTTGTCTTGATAATCTTTTCAAAGTAGTTTTTGTTACCATTCTTATTCCAGGAACAACCACTATCCATGTACCATGTATTTATGTTGGTACTTTATTTATTTTTTTGAAAATAAGAGTGTTAGACTTTCAGAACCCAAACTTTCTTGGATCCATAAATTTCAGAAAGAAAAATCTTAGGCCCCCACATTTGTTTTAAAAAATAGGCTTTATGAAATCCTAAAGACTGGGTTTTGTTTAAGGAACAATTTTTTTCCCAATTCCCACCACACTAACACTTAGTGCAGAAAAGAGCACTTTGAGGAAACAAATAATTGTTACTAAAAATTGGTTAAGAATCAGTATAACCGAATCCAGAACTGTTCCTTAAAGGTCATATTTGAGAATATATCTTATCAAAATTTTCCTTACCTCAGGTTATGTTTGATAAACACTTACTCAAGGAAAAATTTTTGGATTTCAGTTTAATAACTAAGTTCTTATCTTCCAAAACATTTGATTTGGAACTAGTGTTAGGCTCGAAATCATTTTTCTTAGAAATTAAATTTTTTAGATCCTTAGAAATTTTATCCTTCTCAGAATTTACATTCTCATGGGTTTTTGAAATACTTTCAAAATCTAGGGTTTTCTTATCAAGATCCTTAGAATGATCTGATATTTCTTTATTAAGGATAGAAATCCGAGAATTTTCTTTATCAATCTTTTTTTTGACTTTATAATTATCATTCTCAAGAAGCTTAGAAAACATAGAAACATCTTCATATGTAGGTAAAGTATCATCTTTAAAAGAAGAAGATTCTTTATTAGAAGATTCATAATATTTATCATTACTATAATTTTCATTTAAAGAAACATTGGTCATTTATTCAGCAGTATGTACCTTAGCCATTAAGAAATGATTTTCAATAGGTAGTCTGGATATTAGTCAAATATTCTTCGGTCCAGAATATTCATAATTTGAATATTCATCTGAAGAGTTACCACCACTGACACTCCATGTGTCATTAGTTTTCAAAACTTTATTAGCTTTTGATTTGTAGTACTTATTTATATTTCTATCAGAATGCTTTTCCTTAATTTATTTTCTCTGAAGCTTAGGACAATAAGGTCTTATATGTCCAGATCTCTTGAATTCATAACATGTGACTTCTGAATCATTATTATCTTTCCTTTCTTCTTTTATCTGGATTGAAAGTTCTTCTGTCCAACAGTCTTGTTCATCCTTCGAGCAAGATTTTCTAATTCATTTTCTGAAGATTCACTTCCACTAGATTCAGATTGGATAACAACCTTCTTAGATTTAGATCTTGGAACTCTCTCAAGAGTCTTAGATTACATATGATTTGAAGTTGTTGTAAAAGAAATACTTCCATTCCCATTTTTATTTGTTACATTATCAGCATCTCTCTTGATTCTATTCTAATGTTGAAGAAGAGTTCCAAAAAGTTAATCAAGATCAATGTGAGTAACCTTTCTATTCTCATCAATAGAAGTTCTCTTAGATTCCCACTCATTAGGCACGATGTCTATGATTTTTTCCACAAGAGCTTCATCATCTTATCCTTTCTCACCCATAGATTGTAAACTATTAACAATAGTCATGAATATCTATTGCACCTTACATATGGGTTCTCTATAAGGAAAGAAAAAACCATGATATTCAGCTCTGATCATGGCACTTCTAGTTTCAATGACTTTCGAAGTTCCAAAGTGTGTAACTTCATGTTTCTTCCCAATACAATTTGCTTCTTCACAAGATGAAATTTGGCTATATATATTTCTAGTCATGGAATAATTCAATGTATTATGTACCTTATAGTTTAGTTAATATTCATTCTTTTCTAGGTTGGTGAAAGTACTAACTTCTTTGTCAGGGATTTTATATCCTCCAGTAATCATAACAAAATTATCTACTCTAGTATTGATGATAAATGTCTTCATGCAATCTCTATAGTATTCATAATCATTCCAATAAAAAATAGGTGGTCTAGTAGGATTTAGGTTTTCTATGGAACTAACATTGATCCCTTCCATATCAAATAAAAATCTTTCCACACAAAATTTATAGTAGTGGGTATAAGTAAACAAGGAAAATATTCCCCAGCAAGGAAAAAGTAGAACAATGAAAAACATGATCAAGGAAAACTTATGTGAATATAATCATTTCAGAGACCCACTCTGACACTAATTTTTAGGATGGTATAGAGAATGATATTCTCCTTAGATAATAAATATAGGATCCAAATGATATGGATACTGAATGAAGTATCTAATAATGCTCAAAATACAAGAGGGGGGTGAATTGTACACTTTAAAAAAAATTATTTTTTAACTTTTGAAGATGGTTATGTTTAAGAAGTTTAAACAAGGTAATTCATAAAACCTCTAGTTTCTAAAAACATGCTTGATTCTGGAAATATGATTCCGAGAATGTAATTCCGGAAAATATGGTTTTGGAAATGGAACTTAACAAAATTTATAATGGTAAATATTCTAACTTAAAGTGTATAGAATCTTACTAAATCAGAGTATGCATGTATAAGAAAATATAAGATAGTTATACTTTCCTCAACAATCAAAATGCAGTGGAAAACTTGAACCAAACAAGTAACAAGTAATAAATATTTTAACCCAAAGTTAAGGGTATCCAACAACCTTGGATAAAGGTCCCTTGATTTATACTTCCAAGAAAGTCTGTCTTACCCACACCAGGGTAAGCCCTCGATAAGATGATCGGAGTCTGTCTCGCTATCCCCGCAAGCTCTCAACATCAAGGTAGTCGGCACCTCTGTCTTCCTCAGTAAGTAAGTCCTACAACTTTAAGGTAATCGACTCCTTTGTCTTTCTATTCCTGGAAGCCCACGAATGTACTCAGCAGCATTCGAAGTCGCACGAGGAAAATCTGAACAAGAAGTTCATTACACACTAAGCATGAAAGTCTCTCTCTAGAAATCACTTCAATTGCATGTAATCTCTTGATTCATAGAACAGTTCATCAAAAGTTGTGAGGTCTTTCAAATGAGCTCCTATTTATTGGCACAACTCCAACGGTCGGCTCCCTCCTCCAACAGTCATTCTTTTCCTTGAATTTTTGAGGGACCAATACATGTATCACTCAAACAACAATTATTTAGTAAATGAATGCAGGGCATCATTTTACAAAATCAACAAGTGTAAGAAAAAATATGGTCACATAACCAAAATTAAATATTCAGAATGTTTGTAATAAAAGTTCGATGTCTAACCAAAAACACATTCGGTATCTATAATACAAGGATATTCGGATTCTTTCTTTAGAAGAATTCGGAACCTGGATTCTATAGAAATATAGAGTTTGAAATCTCACGGAAATTCGAAGATTGAATTCAGTAGAATTCGGAGTCTAAACTTGAAAAGTTCAGAGTCTGAATTCATTAGAATTTGGAGTCTGAACTTACAATGTTCGGAGTCTGAATTCATTCGAATTCGGAGTTATAACTCATAAGAGTTCAGAGTCAGAATTCATAGAACATGGAGTTAGAACTCATAAGAGTTCAGAGTCTGAATTTAGAGAACTCGGAGTCAGATGTAATAAGATTTCAGAGTTTGAATTCATAGAATTCAGAACCAAATTCCGGATCCTGAAAACAGAATGCTTTATATCTAAGTATTATTAGATTATGGGGTTTTTAGATATGAAACCAAATTTAATAGTTAGGGATAGAATTAAAAATGAAAAATATGGTAAGGATAAATTTCCTTGGGGAAGGAAAATTTTCCTTATAAGAGAAAAAAAGGGTAAAATGAAATTTGCCTTAAGATAAGGTGTTTGTGATTTTCAAAACATGAAGGAATGGTAAAGTCATAAGGAAACCACATTGACTCAACAATATCCTCAAACATAATGGAATGGAAAAGTCATAAGGAAACCTTATTGACTCAGTAATTATAATTTTAAACCAATTAAAAATATAATTTAACATTATAAATTATTTATACTGAAAGACAGTATTCAATTAAAATTATGTATTTCTCTCTATTCATCAAAAAATTAAAATTTTTCAAAAATACAAATGATTAAATATAAGATAATTTTGCTATTATTATTTAAAAAATGAATTTTATTTACAAAAATTAATTTTATAAATTTTTTAAAATTTAATTTTAAATTACGTACGCCAAGGTTGATTAAACCATTTTTAAAAAATACCATTTATGAAACGTTTCTTTTTTCATTCAAGTGATTACTATTTTAGTACTTATATATAGAAAATTAATAAAAATTAGTCAACTATATATTATTATAATTTATTTAATCCTATTCTTACCTACCATTCCATCGTCTAGGGAAAAATTGTCCTATTAAATAATAATATTAATAATATATTATTGTTCAGTAAAACACAGCCTTGTGTGTAACACAAGATATTAAAATAAACTCATTGTTTCATGTAACACATGATAAAATTATTATTTCTTGTAATGTAAGATGAAATAAATATTTCTTGTCACATACTATATTGAATAAAATATTATTCTTTTAGAATTTAAGTGTGTTACACTGACAATAGACATTATTGATTTATTTGTGCAATAATGCAGTCCCACACCAATCATCGGGACTGTTTTTTATCATTATTGAGTATGTTTCCATATTCATAATCCATTATCTATAACTCTCTTTCCAATTAAACAACAATACTCTAATATTCTTTTAGTTTATTCTTAGTTCAACATTTATAATTTAAAATAAATTTGAATCTAGTTTATGTGATCTATAACTAATTCATGATGTTATATTTGATTTTGATATAGTGTCTTAAGTTATTTCAATTTTCCATTGTTTTATTGAAAAAAATCAGATCTCATAAATTATCGATCATGTCTATAAGGAAAAAAATTTATAAAAATATATATGAAAACACTATTTTTTTGAACTAAATCCAATTATTTCTATAAAGGAATTCAAAGGGAAAAATAGCACCATAAAAATTTAATAATAGGGGATCATAAATCCCTTTTTAATGGTTTCCATTAATATTTATAACCTATAATTCTTATTATAATGGATCTAATTTGGTGTAGGAATCTAAGAAATGATTTATTATCTTCAACATCATTTTGAAAATCAATTTTTTTAAAGATTCTATATATTGTAAATTATAAAATACTAATAAAAACAATAATAAAAACTATATTATAAAAATTAAACTATCCAAAATTACACATTTAAAAAATAATGTATAATTGGGTCATTACCCCAAAATAATCCCATTTTTGTTAAAGAATCTAAATTAGTTTTAAAAGACAAATAATTTGTGAAATTACAGAAAACCAAACAATAGTAATATTAACTCCCTCATAATTCCTTTACAAAAACAAAACATCCCAAATATAATCCTTCTCTCCATTTACATATATAAAATTAAATTGGAATAGAAGAGACAAGTAATAAAAAAAAAAGAAATTTAATATTATATTTAAACACAGGAAAAAAAAAGTCGTCTGACCTATTTAAATATTCATTATAGATAATAATTATAGAGAGAATAAAAATATATGAATATTTTTATGAAAATACATTTCAATACTGGAAATGGTGGTCTTCCCAATAGATATATAACAACGGTTTGAAGAAACCGTTGGTATACTGTAAAAAAAATCCACATTTTCCAACGGTTTGCTCAAACCATTGGAAAATGTGATAATATAATTAAGCTTTCCCAACGGTTTGAAAAAACCATTGGGAAATATTTAGTTCCTCTAACATATACCAACTGTTTTACTAGACCGTTGGTAAAGAGAGGCTTTCCCAATGGTTTTTAGAAACCATTGGGAACGTTTTCCCCAAATACCCAGCATCCCTCAGCCCGATTGTAGACCGTGCAGACCCTAATCCAAAGCTCCTCCAGATTGTTTCTCGGCTGAAAAACACCTTCTAGTCATATATCCATCTTCAATAAATCTATTTTATATTTATACACTTCAAATTAGTAAGTGTTACCTTAGTTTTAATGTTCTCCCTCTATTTTTTTCTGTTTTCTATTTTGATTTTTGCTAAATCTGAGTTCCTGCGTTCTGTGGAATACTAAACCCTTTGATTTGATTTCAGTTTTTTGTTCTACACTTAAAACATGGTAAAGAGATTGTTTATTTGGGTGATATGGTATTTTATATGGACTTTAGTTTAGTTTAAAATTGGATTTGTATTTTGTATTTATATATTTTTTCAAGGAATAATGGGAATGGTATTGATATTGATAATGAATTGGATGTTGGTTGGGTGATGGATTGGAATTTGGATGTTGGTTGAATTGGTTATAGGTAATTTTTAAGGTATCATATGGGTATTTCCTCCCCTGAACACCCCCACATCACCCCCCGATACAGCCTCCCCACCACCCCCTGGACACCCTCCCCCCATTGGATATCCCCCACCCCCCTGCACCCCCACCCCCAAGAGACCACCACCCCTTGGACAACCCCCTCCCCCCACTCCCACTGGACACCTCCACCCCCTGGAGACCCTACCCAACCCTCCCTAGAAACCCTCACCACCACCCTCCCTGGACACCCCTCACCCCCATGGGTAACCCCCAACCCCTATACACCCCACCCCCTTGGACACCCCCACCCCCTTGGACACCCCCACCCTTTGGACAACCCCCTCCCCCAACCCCCTCGACACCACCACCCCCACCCTCCCTGGAAACCCATCATCCCCCATGGATAACCCCCACACCCTGGACACCCCCACCCCTTGGACAGCCCCCCCGCCACCCACCTAGAAACCCCCACCCCTGGACACCCTCCACCCCCTTGGACATCCCTCACCCCCTTAGACAACCCCCCCTGGACACCACCACACCTTTTAGACACCACCGAACCTCCTAAGTGCATGGCCCATTTTTTAAATTGTAATTAACAATGTAGTTGATTTCCCCTTTCCACAATGACATTTATTAAGTGATCCATAGATCCTTATAAATTAAATTTGTCATGTTTTTATAAATTGAATATGCAATGTTTTGATAAATTGAATGGGTTGTTTGGAATGAAATGATTAATGAATGATGGTTTGCCATTCATAATGAATAAAATGATTTTCAATAAAAATACCGTAAGGGGGGATACATGAGAGGTAGGGGGGATGTCCAAGAGTAGATGGCTGTCCTGGTGGGGGCGGGGTGTCCAGGGGGTAGGGGGCTACAGGGGGGGGGGGGGGGCTACAAGGGTGTGGGGGAGGGGGTATGAGTTTCCCAAGAGGGGTGTGGGCTGTCCAGGGGGGTCATGGTGGGGTGTCTAGGTGCGGGACAAGGTGTGGGATGTCTGGGGGGGAGAGGGTGGGCTATCCAGGGGGGTGGGGTTGGGTAGTTCAGGTGGGGTGGGGGGGTGTGGGGTGTTCAGAGGGGTGGGCTATCCAGGGGGTGGGGGTGGGTTGTCCAATTGGGGGAGGGGTGTGGGATGTCTAGGGGGAGTGGGCTGTCTAGGGGGTGGGTTGTCCTGATGGGGGAGGGGGTGTGGGGTGTCTAGGGAGGGGGGGGGGGGTGGGCTTTCCAGGTTGGAGGGGGGGGATGTCCCAGTGGGGGGGGGGGGGGGGTTGTCTAGGTGGGGGCCTGTCCAGGTGGGGGGTGTCCAGGGGTGTCAGGGGGGGGTATTAGGGGAGGGGTGTGTGGGCTGTCTAGGGAGGGGGTTTGCTTTCCAGCGGGGGTGGGTTGGTGGTGGTCTATCCAGGTTGGGGAGGGGGGTATAGGCTGTCCAAGGAGGGGTTGGGGTGTGGATGTTTAGTGGGGGGGTGGGGGCATGGGTTGTCCAGGTGGGGGTGGGGGTGGGCTATCCAGGGGTGTTGTAGGGGTAGGGGATACATGGGAGGGGGTTTGGGCTATCCAGGGAGGGGGGTGGGCTGTCCAGGTGTGTGTGTTTGTGGGGGGGGGGGTGTAGGGGAGGGGGTGTGGGGCTATCTAGGGAGGGTGGTGGGTTGTCTAGGGGGTGGGTGGTCGGCTATCTAGGTGGGGGAGGGGGGGTGTGGGTGGGATATCCAGGTGGTCTCTCCAGGGGGTGGGTGGGATACCCCCTTGGACAGCCCCCACCCCTGTGGATAGCACGTCCACCCCCCTGGACACCCCTACCACCGTGGAAAACCCCCACCCCTGTGAACAGCCCGCCCACCGCCTACACACCCCACCCCCGTGGACAGCCCACCCACCACTGTGGATAGCCCGCCCACCCCCTGGACACCCCTACCCGGGAAACCCCCCCCCCCCCCACCCACGTGGAGAGCCCGTCCTCCCCCCCTCGACACCCCGTACCCCTAGAAAGACCCACCCACCCCTAGACACCTTGTACCCCCCAGATAGCCCCCCACCCTTGTGAACAGCCCACCACCCCCCTGGACAACCCCACCACCCCCGTGGACAGCCCGCCCACCCCCTGGATAGCCCCTCCCCTATGGACAACCCCCACCCCCATGGAAACCCCCACCCCCTCGACAGCCCCATCCACCCCCATGGACAACCCGTACCCCCCATGATAGCCTCCACACCCCCGTGGAAAGCCCACCCACCCCCTAGAAAGTCCTTCCATCCTCCGTGGATATCTTTCCCACCCCCTGTACAACCCCCACCCCTGTGGATAGCCCCCACCCCTGCGGATAGCCCACCCACCCCCTAGAAACCCCCTAACCCCGTGGACAACCCCCCACTCTTGTGGACAACTCGCCCACCCCCTAGACACCCCTACCCCATTGGACATCCCTACCACCCCCGTGGATATCCCTCCCACACCATTGATAGCCCCCACCCCCGTTGACAGCCCCCACCCCCATGGACAGCCCGCCCACCCCCCTATACACCCATTCCCTCATGGAAACCACCAAACCTTCTAGACACCCCTACCCCTTGCACAGCCCCGCCACCCCCATGGGCATCCCACCCACCCCCTGGACACCCCAATCCCCTCGATAACCCATAACCCCGTGGAAAGCCCTCCCAACCCCCGGAATCCCCCTCACCCTATAGACATCACCCCCACCCTCATGGAAAGCCCGCCCACCCCCTGGACTGCCCCGCCACCCCCATGGACAGCCTGCCCACCCCCGTGGACACCCTGTACACCCCCTACACAGCCTCGCCCAACCCCTGGACACCCCATACCCCTTGGACATCCCCACCACCCCCGTGGACAACCCACCTACCCCCTGGACAACCCCTACCCCCATGGACATCCCCCCTGTAGAGACCCGCCACCCCCGTGGACAACCCCCCACCCCAAACACCCCTGACCCCCCTGCACAGCCCTACCACCCCCATGGAGAGCCCGCCCACCCCCTAGACAACCCCTACCCCTGTGGACTACCTCCCCTCCCCCGTGGAAAGCCCGTCCACCCCCCTGGAATCCCCTACCCCCCTGTAAAGCACCCCCACCCCCATGGACAGCCCGCCCACCCCCTAGACACCCCTATCCCCCTGGACAGCCCAGCCCCCCTGTGGACATCCCGCCCACCCCCCCTCAAAAACCCCACCCACCCCCATAGACACCCCATACCCCCGCTAGACAGCCCCCCATCCACGTGGACAGCCCACCCACCCCTATGGACAACCCGCCCACCCCCTTGGACACCCCGTATCTTCCTGGACAGTGCCACCACCTTCATGGACAGGTAACCCACCCCATGGACACCCTCTACCCCTAGACCGCCCCTCCACCACCGTGGACAGCCCACCCACCCCCTGGACAGTCCTACCCCTGTGGACAGACCCCCACCCTGCATAGCCCCGCCACCCCCCGTGGATAGCCCACCCATCCCCTTGGACACCCCTACCCTCGTGGAAAGCCTACCAACCCCCCTGGACACCCCAACCCCTACACAACCCTTCCACCCCCGTGAATATCCCACTCACCCCCTGGACACGCCTACCACCCTCAACAACCCCTCTACCCTTGTAGATAGCCCACCGACCCCCTATACACCCCTCCCCCCATGGATAGCTCCCACCCTTGTGGACAGCATGCCCACCCCCTGGACACCCCCTACCCCCTGGATAGACCCGCCACCCCTGTGGACATGCCACCCATCCCCTAGACACCCCGTACCCCCTGGACACCCCCACCCTCATGGATTGCCCTTCCACCCCCTAGACACCCCCTATACCCTGGACTGCCCTGCCACCCCCTTTGACTGCTTTCCCACCCCCCAGACACCCCGTACACCCCTCGTACACCCCACCACCCCCCGTGGATAGCTCTTCCACTCCCTGGACACACCGTACGCCCCCGTAGATCCCCCATCCCCATGGACTGCCCCACCCCTAGACACCCCTACCCTCTGGACAGCCCCACCACCAATGTGGACAGCCCGCCAACCCCCATGGACACCCCCTACCCCCCTGGACAGGTCCCCACACCCATGGACAACCATCCCACCCCCTCGACACCCCATACCACCCAGGATAGCCCCGCCACCCCCGTGGATAGCCCACCCACCCCTGTACATCCCCCACCCCCGTGGACAGCCCGCCCACCCCCTAGACACCCCAAACCTAGACACCCCTTACCCCTAGACTGCCCCCACCCCCAGGGATAGCTCTCCCACACCTTAGACATCTCGTACGCCCTGAACAGCCCCACCACCCACGTGGAAAATCCGCCCAACCCCCTAGACACCTCGTTCCCCCTGGACAGCCCCACCCCCATAGACAACACGCCCACCCACCCAGGACACCCCTACCCCTGGACATCCCTGCAACCCCCGTGGACAGCCCGCCCACACCCCTAGACACCCCCTATCCCCTAGACAACCCCCACACCAGTGGAAAACCCACCCACCCCCTAGACACCCCTAACCCTGGATAGCCCTACCACCCCCGTGGACAGCCCGCCCACCCCTTGGACACCCCGTACCTCCTAGACAGTCCCCCACCCCTGTGGACAACCCGCCCACCCCCTAGACACCCCCTAACCCCCTTGACAGCCCCTCCACCGCTGTAGATAGGCCGACCACACTTGGACACCCCTCCCCCGTGGAAAGCCCCCCACCCTAGTGGACAGCCCGCCCACCCCCTTGGACACCCTCTACCCCCTAAACAGCCCCACCACCCTTATGTATATCCCGACCACCCCCTAGACACCTCTTACCCCCTAGACACCCCCCTCCCACCCCCGTGGACAGCCCGCACCCCCCCCCCCCCCCCGAAACACCTACCCCCTGGATAGCCCCCCCTATAGACAGCCTGCCCACCCCCCTAGACACCCCCTACCCCCTAGATAGACCACCAGCCCCGTTGAAATCTTTCCCACCCCTGGACACCCCATACACCCCAAGACAGCCCCCCCCCCCCCCCCCCCCCCCCCCGTGGACAGCCCTCTCACCCCTTGGACACACCGTACCCCCTGAATAGCCCCCATCCCTATGGACTGCCCGACCAACAACCTGGACACACCCTATCCCCTGGACAACCTCACCACCTAGGTGGACAGCCCACCCACCCCCATGGACACCCCCTACCCCTAGACTAGCCCCACCCCCGTGGAAAGCCCGCCCACTCCCTTCGATACCCCTACCCCCCTTGAGAGCCCCGCCACCCCCATGGATAGCCCGCCTACCCCCGTGGACACCCCTACCTCTCTGGACACCCCCACCCCTGTAGACAGCCCACCCACCCCTTAGACACCCCCACCCCCTAGACACCCCCCTTCGACAGCCCTTCCACCCCCATGGGCAGCTCTCCCAACCCCTAGACACCCCGTACCCCCTAGACATCCCTTCCACCCAC
The DNA here is from genome assembly GCA_963277665.1 of Viscum album. NCBI lineage: Eukaryota > Viridiplantae > Streptophyta > Magnoliopsida > Santalales > Viscaceae > Viscum > Viscum album. The sequence continues at coordinate 1,017,002,457 of OY728120.1, read as the reverse complement.
GTGGACAGATCGCCCCCCCCCCCCCCCCCTGGACCCCCCCCCCCCCCCCCCGTAACCCCCTGGAAAACCCCCACCCCTGGACAACCCTTCCAACCCCATGGACAGCTCTCCCACCCCCTAGACACCCCGTACCCCCTAGACATCCCCGCCACACGTGTGGACAGCTCGCCCACCCCCTAGACACCCTGTAACCCCCTAGACAGCCCCCACCCCTGGACAGCCCACCCACCCCATGGATAACCCCTACCCCCTAGACAGGACCCTACCCCTCTGGATAGCCTGCCCACCCCACTCGATACCCCCTACACCCCTGAAGAGCCCCGCCACCCCCGTGGAAAGCCCGCCCACCCCCAGGACACCCAGTACCCCCTCGACAGCCCCCACCCCTATGGATAGCCTTCCCACACCTCTGGACACCCCCTACCCCTCTGGACACCCCCCACCCCCTAGACACCCCTACCCCCTGGACAACCCCATCACCCTCATGAACAACTCTCCCACCCCCTAGACACCCCGTACCCCTTGGATAGCCCCGCCACCCGCATGGATAGCCCTCCCACCCCAAGGACACCCATACGCCCCTGGACAAGCCCCACCCCCATAGATTTCCCGCCAACTGACCCTAGATACCCCTACCCCCTGGAAAACCCTACGACCTTCATGGATAGCCTACCCACCCCCCTGGACACCCCACCCCCTAGACATCCCCCACCCCCGCGGACAACCTACCCACCGCCCTGGACACCCCCTACCCCCTGGACAGCCCCGCCACCCCCATGGACAGCCCACCCACCCCCTAGACACCCCATACCCCCTAGACAGTCCCCACCCCTGTAGACAACCCACCCACCCCCAGGACACACCTTCCCCCCGGAGAGCCGCCCCACCCCCATGGACTACCCGATCTCCCCTGGACACCCCATACCCCCTAGATAGCCCCACCACCCTCGTGGATATCCCTCCCACCCCCATGGACACCCCTACCCCTAGATATCCCCCTACCCCTTTGGACAGCCCGCCCACCCCTAGATATCTCTACCCCTTGGACTGCCCCACCACCCCCGTGGACAGCCCGCCCACCCCGTGGACACCCCATACCCCCTGGACAGCCCCACCACCCCCGTGGATAGACCGCCCACCCCCTAGACACCATGTACCCCCATGGACTACCCCACCACTCCCGTGGACCACCCGCCCACCCCTGGACACCCCGTACCCCCTGGACAGCCCCACACACCCCCGTGGACAACCCGCCCACCCTGGAAACCCACCTACCACCCCTGGACACCCCCATCCCCTTAGACACCCCCACCCCCTGGACCCCCGACCCCCTTGGACTGCCCCCCAACCCCCTGGAAAACCCCTACCCCTTGGACACCCCCACCCCCGTGGACACCCCCAACCCCTTTGGGTAGCCCGCCCACCCCCTGGACACCCCTACCCCCTTGAATCACTCCCCCACCCCTGTGGACAACCCACCCACCCCTGGACACCCCTACCCCCAAAGGAAACCCCCGACCCCTGAGATGGCCCCAACCTATTGGATGACCCCCACCCATGGACACCACCCCACCACCTGGACACCCCCACCCCCTAGACACCCCCACCCACAGGGACAGTCCCCACCACCATGGACATCCCCCACCCCCTGGACACCACCCCACCTCTTGGACACCCCCAACCCCTAGGACGCCCCCACCCCCAAGACCACCCCCACCTTGTACAACCCCCCACCCAACCCCCTTGACGGCCCCACCCCTTGGAAACCACCCCACTCCCTAGACACACCCTTCCCCTTAGACATCCCCTACCCCATGGACACCCCACCCCATGGACACCCCCACCCCTGGACCCCCTGGACATCTCCTACCCCCTTGGACACCCACCCCAACCCCCTGGACACCCCAACCCCCATGGACAACCCGCCCACCCCTCTGGACACCCCTACCCCCTTGGACAGCCCCCAACCCCCGTGGATAGCCCGTGAAGCCCCAGACACCCCTACCCCCAGGGACAGCCCCCCTACCCCTGGACAGCCCCCCTCCCCCTAGATGAACCCCACTCCCTGGACGCCACCCCACCACTTGGACACCCCCACCCCCTGGATACCCCCACCCCCATGGACTCCTCCACCCCCATGGACAGCCCTTACCCACATGGACGACCCCCACCCCCTGGACACCACCCCACCACATATACACCCCCCAAACCCTTGGATTCCCCCACCCCTACCCCCTTGGACACCCACCCCAACCCCCTGGATAGCCCCCACCCCCGCTAGACATCCCCCACCCCTGGACATCCCCTACCCCCATGGACAACACCCCCAACCCCCTGGACAACCCCCCTAACATAAATATCTTATTTCACCCCTCAAAACTATATCATGCCAAAATAATTGACAAAAAATACAATCCAATCAATAAGAACATCAATGTCCCCGTTTTTATTTGTTTTACAATACCAACAAACAAATCTTATACCAAATTTTTCGTATCTTTTCCACATTATTGATAATAAATACAAAGGATATATTGGGATCTTCTCATTTCATTTAACTTCTCTAAAAGATACCATCTTATCCCATATTTACTCAAAATTGCATCCTGCATCACCTTTTGAGAGAATGAATGTTTCAATGACAACTTACCTAAGATACTTTGGATAATATAATTTATATCTATATGGGATAACATAGAAAATAAGAGATAATTAACCAAGACATAAAGGTTGTACATAAATAAACTCAATATGTGATTCCATTTTGAAATAACTCAAATCAGGGGTTGTATAACTGATCCGTCATAAAGATATAGTCTACAGTCAACTCAAAAAATAGATTATAAAATTCAAGATTAAGACATAATATGATATTTTATGATTTGGAATGGGGGATATCATTATAAACCTAAATTCCATTTATAGACCAGTGGTATAGAATGATAGGTATTCGGTATTGTAAACTCTATGTTATTCTACAGGTAAATGCATGGGGAAGCTGCTTGCTTCTGAAAAAATTGTAGGCATAGGGAATATTCTTGCTTCTAGACAAATGGAAGACTATATACCGACGGTTTCAAAAACTGTTGCTAAATAATTGAATAACCCACTCTTTACCAACGGTTTACAACTGTTGTTAAATTCTTAGTTCAATCTTTACCAACGGTTTCTAACACCATTGGTAAATGCCGAGTATTCTCAATATTTACCAACAGTTTTCATTAACCGTTAGTAAAGATCAATTGCAACCGTTTTGAAATTGTTGGGAAATATAATACGATTACTAGTGGATTTTCCCAACGGTTTTCTGATTACCCGTTGGTATAAGCCTACCCCTATGACTTGATTGACAACAGTTGGATAAACCATTGGTATAAGTGTTACCAATGGTTATACATGCTTTAACAATGGTTTAAAATCGTTGGTATATACTAAATTTCCATTAGTGATTACATAATAAAAACAAATTAAAATAAAACTATATAATCGTATTGAATTTAAAAACCCAAGGAATGATGAAATCTCCATGTCTCACCATGTAACTCGAGATAAGACTACATTTTAATAGCTATATATTAGTTTTATGTGGATAATAAAAAATATTTTAAGATATATAATCTTGCATCACTGGTTAGATAATTATTCTAGGTTGGAGTAATATGTATTTATACCAAAGAAATTGTTTCCTGCTAATGTAATCTCATATAATATCTTATGAGACTATCTTAAATCAAATGTATTATTATATTCTTGAATAAGAATTCATTACTCTCTTGGAATATTACCACATTTTATATCTGGATAATTTTGAGTTTCAATATATCCTATATAGTTAATGTTCTTCTATACAACCGATATATCCTCAAATATCAATTCTTCCTAACATTTTGACTAATTAACTCCTAATTACCAATGAAAATTTAATTATATCAATAATTTATTCTATGTGACCAATATAGACAATGTTCCAAGTATTATGCATTAATATCAACATTTTTTTCAAACATTAAAATCATATATAATCATTTGAAAAACAAAAATAACATAAATCTCCATCGTAAAAGATAAATTATATTACTCTATAACATTATATCAATTGGTTTCATAATAAAAATACTTCTAAATTTTGATTATATTTGTATAAATTCATTAGTAATATATCCATTATATATAATGTTTTTTATATAATGAAATCTAACATCAAAATTCTTGGTCCTTTGTTGTTGAAGATAACTCTTTGAATTATAAATAGTATACTATTTAATATTATAAATTAGAATTTTTTTGTCAATTATGAAATTTATTATAGTTTATCATAAACATAATTCTAATATATAAAATATACATACATCTAGAGTCTTTACTTCCACTATTGTGAAAGTAGAAGAATGTGTCTTGTTAGAACTACATGATATAATACTAGTGTTAAAAGGGCGTCACATTCCACTTCTAATTTTATTTTCAATATTGAAATCATTAAATTTAAATCATAATAACAAATAAATTAAAATTTTATTTTTATAGGATATAATAATCCATGAATTATAGTACCTTTCATAATCTTTAGGATCCTTTTCACTTCTATTATCTTTAATTTCATATGGCCAGTTTGAAATCTTACACCAATATATACTTTACTCACTAGATCATTTACACTAACCATTAAATATAGTATAATATAAATCATAACAATTGAGGGTAATATTATCAATTTAAATAATTTTTGAATATTAAACCAATTTTAATGATATATTCATTTATGTAATTATTCAATTACCTATATATAAACAAAATCTATTCACTAATTAATTGAAATAATTACTTTAATTAATAAAATTTAATTTATCTCATTGATAAATTTTAAATATTAAAATTTATTTTAGTTATACCATATTCCTCATCATAAAATAATTAAATTACATCTTAATGTATGACATTTGATCTAATATTCCATTATAAACCTCATTTTTCCAACTAATACAAGAAATTATTTCATAGCAATCACGATGTTCCTATCTCAATCTATATAAATATTTAGTAGGATTAAAAAATATTCAATATCCAATCAAGATCATAACCCTTAATATGTCTCATAATTAAATTATTTAAAATAAAACCAATAAGATGGGTATTTTTACCACTAATTTTCTACAAGTTAATCCCATGATTAGATGCATAAAACAATAGATTCTGAATATTATACTTCTTTGCTACTAATGAAATTGTATCAAAATATTCTCTTCCTTCTTCCAAACTATATCATGGATAAAATAGTCTGGAATTATTCATTGAAATCTATCTAGACTCATGTATCTTATTCTTCAAAATTCATATAGTTCCAATTACTTAAGGATATTCTAATTTTTTTAATAACCCAATAATATATTCAGTTAATATTGGATAATATATTCTTTTAATTCCATCATCAATTATAGTTACTCTTATAATTAATAAATATAACATAGAATAAACATCTAAATCAACTTAAAATATGTGTATATATTTATTTCTTTATTCCTTATTTTATCTCTTGAATATACATCTCCAAAAAATTTCTCAATAATATAGTCCATATTACTTTTCAATATTCTATATTTAGTAAAATTATAATCCTATAAAATGGGAAAATATTCCACATAATTCAAAATAGTCTTGAATTCATTTTGATTTTAAACTCATTAGAATTCTTAAATCAGATCCCTAACTGTTGATTACTTTCATTCATTATTTTCATTAAAAAATGAAATAAATATATTATCCTAAAATCAATTTACTTTTTAAAACTCTATAAAATTTATAGTGGTTAGAATAACCCCAAATGATACCCTCATTAGAAATTGAATAAAAGATATCCAAGTTATTCATACAATTAGTGATGAATACATTATAACCAAATAATCTAAGATATCCAACCTTTTATTTCCATCATTTCAATAACCCTTGGTGTGTATTATTGACAATATTACATGGACTAATCCTATATTAAATATGAAAATTAATGTTACTAGATTCATAGAATAAATAATTTAGTAATTTACACTTATCTATTATAGTGGTACACATTTATAAGAAGGCATTAGATTTTACCTGTATTTCACCATTAAATAATTAGGATATAGTAATAATTTTATTTAATAATCCTTCGTTATATATATAATATAAATAATAAGAGAATAATTCTAAAATCCAAATTCATAAAAAGAATTAACCTTTACATTGGAATTATTTATAAAAGTGAAAGTTCCTTTATCATACTTATTTATAGTTTTGAGGTTTGAGGGTCCTCAAACCATATTCCTAGACAATAGACTCCAAATATATCATATTTCATTCATGAGTATTCCATGGATCCCTTTTTCAAAAAAAAATAGTGGAATGTTTTTTAAACATTATAAATCAGTACCAATTTCATTAGTCCTATTACCATTAGTAATAAACAAATTATTCAAAAATTAATTATAATTAGACTCACTATAAATAGATTTATAGATAATGTAACACCCCAAAAATCTGATGTAGGAACGTTGTATTGAATAGTGTGTATGAAACAAAACACCAATTTCATAATGGAATTTAATATCATATTAATATATAATATATGCAATATAATTTTTAGATTTCAATTCATGATACACTGAGTTAGTGTACAATTCAAGAAAAAATGAGTTTTTTCAACAGCTTACGTTACACACAAGATTAAGGTCTACTGAATAATAATATATTATTAAAACATTTTTATTTAACATAATTATATAGAACTTACTCATTAAGGTATTGGTTATGAATAATATTAACTAACTTATAAAAATATATGGTTTAAAAAAAATATGAAATTAATTCATGTGTTAAAAATTAATTACAAATTCATATAAGAACCAGTTGAATATAAAGTGAATGTTTTTATAGAAAACAATTTTTTATTCTCACAAATATATTTTATCATAATAAATTAAATTAATTATAATTAGTGATTTATTTTTAATTTAATATATATTATATATCTGACCAAATATTTTTCACATTCTTCGAATATATTTTATAGATACATGATAAGAAAAAAAACCAATATTACACACAAAAACCAATATTTTTATTAAGGCACTTTTACCACCTTTTAAAAGAAAACCCATTTTAAATAATTATTTTTTCACTTTTATAAATATAATATGTAACAATAAACTTAATATTTGAAATAGTAACAAAAAAATTTAGTTAGGGGGATTTTTTGTATTTTATGTGAAGTTTCTTTTTTTAATGAATAATGAAAAATACTGAATTTTAATTGAAAACAAATTCTTTATCTAATTTATTAATAGGCATAAATAATATATTAAATTTGATTAAAAGTTTAATTAGATCCATTTTTTATCAATTAATAAATTTTAGGTCATTGTATTCAACTTCACTTTGAAATTGGGTATAAAAACATAGAAAACCTTTGAATGTTTTTACTTTAAAAACCTGAATTGTCATCTTGTATGTGGGATAAAATTTAAATTAATTTCTTCCACGTATTTGATTTTAATTTGAAAAAATTTATACCATATTTTTAGTCATAATAATTTATAATTTATAATAATTTAAACTATTTTTTTAACCAAAAATATTAGTTCACGTTTTTAAAATTAATTACAATGATAAAAGTGATATTGAGCATAACAATGGACTAAATCATAAAATTAAAGGTCAAAATAAACATGTAAAAAATCTATTGTGTGGTCATATTTATTTAATATATTCCCTTGTATATATGTTTAACCATTATTGTATCCAATTTAAATGGAAAAAATGTGGGTGGTATTATGTTTTAAAAAATGTGAAAGAGTGCCACACTTCCTTAACTATAAAAGGCCTCTTATCCTCCTACATCCTCAGACCTGTCAAGACACATTAGTCAAACCAATATATGGAAAAATAGATCCTAAAAATCCTTCACCTAATCTGAAAATCCACCCCTTGGTCGTAAATCCATCCATGGAAGCCCTTTGGTGGAAATCAAATGGAGTTACAAAAAGAAGAGATTACATCTTTCCTCAATATATTTAGTTTTATTTCTTTCTCCACTATGTAAAATATTATTTATTACATTATTATATAAAAATATTATCCAAAATATAATAAAATGTTTTTTAGGGGTTAGTCCTACTCATACACAAAAATTCATCTATTGTGTAACAAACATACGTGTTATGTGTACGACGAACTACCACCTCACAAAATGAAGTTGTTTATTTTTTTACTTTACCACCTTTCATGGTTGGGAATTATGACAAATTTTTTTATATATATGATATATTTGATAATTATAAATTAATTATTCTTATTTTAATATTTTATAACACATACCCTTATAAGTTCCATTTTTTGTAAATACAATAATGTCTTTTGTGTAAATGTGGACTACCACCTCCCAAAAGCAATGTGATTTGATCACACGACACATGGAATTTGTAGTGGATGGTTTAAATTAAAATAAGTGACATAAAAAATATTATATGATATTAATTAAATAATTTTATTTTATTAAAATAATATATATATATATATATATATTTTTCTTTACTACCCTTTCACACACTGAAAAAGTGATAACGTCATTCGTGGATGTGCGGATTACCACCTCATCTATATGGTTTTATTACTTTTACATAAGAAGATTTATTTATATGAGTATATATGATTTAATAACATGATATTTATTATATAATTATCATAATGGTGAGTATGGTGTTACTTAAATTATTTTCATAAAAATCATTGAAAATGGGAACATTACTCATGCATACGTACAACTTATCTTCTCCATGATTGTAATATTGGTTAATTTTTCATAACCATATTTAATGAGTTTTTAAAAAATATAATTGATGTATAAATGTGATAATTATTTAATGATTATTATTCTATAGATGTTATATAATTTTCCCTTTAACTATAGTTTACCTATAAAAGTTTTTTTGACACAAAAATTAAATTTGGTCAAAAACCCGATGTAAATTTATTGATTAAATAATTGTATAAAACATGGTAATTATAGAAATAAAAATTATGATAAGAATGAAATATTTTATAAAGAAATAAAATAATTAAAATAGGTTTGTTTTTGAGGAATATAAATACACACGAGACAAATCAGATGCAATGTAAGGGGTTTCGTCTCAATTTAAATTCCATTGCGACTTATTTTTTGTTATGCACCTAATTTCTTTTATATGGTATATATACTTCCCTTTGTCTTGTTATATCATGAGAATCACTATTATAATGAAAATAAAAGTATAATTTAATGTTTTTTCTTTATTGATAATATGATTCAAATGTTTCAAAGTGGTATGGGATACTTTTGAATGGTTAATGATGATTATCCTTGAGAACTTTTTTAATGGTTATATTTGAAATATCAAATCCTTTTGTGCTTGTTAACTTTCTCTTGAAAAATAAATTTATTTTTAAGAACCTAATTTATTATATATGTTGTACATACACACAATTTTCCATATAATTTTATGATTATTAATTATTAATGATATTTGGAGTTTCAATTTGAACTATATAAGGGGATTCAAGTTAAGCATTACTAAGTGGAAAATAATTTCAAAAAACAATTTTTTTCATCTGTTATATTAATTCCTTTTTTGTGTTAATGTTATAAGATTATTTTTATACATACCATTGAATATATATTAATGTATTTCCACTTCGCTTATGCAGATGTACAGTTTATACACATAATCTATTTATTGGTTGATTCTCACCTCAATGTTATGATCTCTTCAAGGGTTTACTTCACAATATCATTTTGTTCAGGATTTTTTATGCTTGAATTTTCATTTTAGGAAATTATTCGATCATTTTATAATAACCCTTTCATTTTCTTCTAATATGGTTATTCATGAACTTTTCCATGTAATAATACCATTTTTTTACTCTTTGTTACTTAAAATGTTTTAGAAAATGTTATTAAGAAAACCGTAATTCATTTATCCCTTTTATTGGAGAACATGTTTTCTACTAAAATCCTTTTTTATAAAAATGTTTTAAATTTTTTTACCCATTACAAATGATATATTAAATACATTTTTACAATTGTTTTAATTTACAAATGCTTTCAAATAAATATTCTTGTCACTTTCCAAAAAAGGTATTTTTCTATCCTTTTACCTAGAAAAATGAATGTTTTTTCACATCGTACAACATGTAAATATTTTCAGACCATCATTTCTTTAAATATTTATTTTTCATGTTTAAATGGTTACTTTTTAAAGAGACTATTTTCAAAAGTTATTTTCAAAGAAAAATTATTTTGAAAAGGTATTTAAAAAAAGTATATTTTCCACAAGAATATTTTTAATGGACCTATTTTTAGTATTTCTATTCATCAATGAAAATAACCCTTTAGTTTTACTATCCAAGGGATGTGTTTTATTTATACCATCCTTAATCTTCCTCTGGATGGTTTATTATTTCATTTTCCAAGGATAATATTCACTTTCACTGCCTTGATTTATTTTATCCCCTTGAAAAATTAAATTTCATAGGATCTTTTGGAATTGAATTTATTATAAATATCCATATAATTTTACATTGATATGATTATTTTCTAAACTATATACCATTTTACAGACACCATTAACTATAAAAGTTATTTGATTGTTTTTGTAAATTTTTATAAATCTTTATCACTTATTGAATACAGAAATTTGATAAGCCATATTGTTTATTCGATATAAGGAATTATTTGGACATGAATGATGTGGATTAGGTAACATTTAATGCAATCCATATGGGTTAGGGATCACTTAATGAAATACCCTTGATGCATCAGTAGTCTCAGGGAATGAAATTATATGAAGAAAAACATTTTGTGTTTGTTTCCAAATTAGAGAATTTTAAACTGTCTTGTGAAAGGTCTCGATAGTAGAGTCAAGTTTGGACAAACCATTTTTTTATAACCTATATGTTTTAAACTATCTTGTGAAATATATGGATTGTAATGGTTCCATGTACCTAGGAAACTTAAAGTCGAAAACCACGAATTTTCGTCATTTAGTTTTAGTTATTATTCATCCATGAGATTTTGTGTCGACATATCTATGGATATTTCTTTTCAATTCATTAATTAAATGGAATGATTCATGTTTATTACCTTTCCATATTTATTTTTCAATATTTAGTTAATTTAATGGATTGTTTTTCCATTTATTTAACTTTTCATATTTTTTATGAACTTCTTTATTAGTTAATTGATTTCATGGCAAGTGAGTTCAATTATTACAGTTCCATATTCACTATTAACTATTATCAATGATTTATTATTTATTCCATTGTACTTTACCCTTAATGAGCATTTGAGAACAACCTTATCATGTTCCCTAACCCATGAATCATAAAAGTGTACAGAGAAATATGTGCAACGAAACACTACATGGAATAAATTTATCATCTAAAGAAAAAATTATGTTGTAATTAGTGTATTAATTTGAAATAAAAGACTCATGTATGTATCTGGTTTAACAATATTACTAAATTGATCAGTCCTTTGGAATTTTATTATTATAATCTTGACAATATAATGTTAGAAGAGTCCAGATTTGAGATTTTTGGGGTCATGATACAAAAATTGGTTTCAAAGGATGTTTATTAGAAACCTTGGGAACTAGACATAGGAAAAAACATATTGGAGAAAATATCCCTAAGGTAGAATTTTAGGATATGTATAGAAAATGATCCTAGAATTTCGGAAATGTATAGATTCTATGGGTATTCGTAGAAAAAAATCCATGTTTGGATACTGCATGTGGAAATTGTTCTGGCACAGAGGTGCCTAGGATTAACAACTCCAATAATGTGCATTAGGCCTGACTCGTAATAACCTGTTATATGATATTGGGCATTACTACGCACCTAATTTGACACTCATGGGGGATATTATTAAGAAAATTGAAATTTTATTTACAAATCATTATAAATTATTTGAATATATAATGAAAATGAATGACCTAGGATAAAATTTAGACATAGGAATGACCAATGTAGAGATAATAAAATATAGTATTTAAATATTTAGGTTGTATTTAAAACCTTAGTAAAAATTCTATTTAGTGATTAAAATTATTTCAAGTATTTTCATCATATTTGTTTATAAATTATATTAATATGGTTTAATAAAAGAAAACATATATGCAGGGTGATAACCAATAAAATCCACAAGGCCATGAGTCTTGAACCCATGACTGAAGGATGGTAAGGGTTTCACACCTACCACTGACCAACATAATGTCCTGGTTAATATATCATTTTTAGTTAAACAATTTTTTGAATAAATATTAATGATGATATAATAGTGTAAATTTTAGGGTTTGTAGATTAATGCGTTAATAATATCAAATTTGGAGAGAAGTTAGAGATAAAGAGTTATAATTTCCACTCTTTTACGGGCCTTGAGATCCTCTAAATGTTTATTTTAGTGCTTCACTCATTAAAAGTTAATTTTTGGGTATTCATATATTAAATTAGTGGATGAATTATAATTTTATCAAAGAACAAAAAAGGGAAAAAATTGTGTTTATGGAAACATGTTAAGTAACTATGTTTCCTTATATTCATAGGTTGTAAAATAACTACTCAACACGAAGAAAATGATTTATTTTTTTAATACATTAATTTTTTTGAATTGATGGTCTTATAAAGCATAACAGATTTATGGATTTGAGGCCCTCAAAATTCTATTGACAAATCACTTGTCTTTGATTGATGACCTCAATAATTCCCTATAAATATTTATTCTTTTACTCCTAGTATGTATATATACTTTCCACAAATCTTCTCTTACATAGAGACCAGATTATATGTTATTCAATATGAACTTTGTACATACCATTCTTTATATTATATAGGATTTCATATGAACCCTTATCATGATTTTGGATTTAAAATATAATAAATACTAAACAATCTACCACCAAGATCGTGTTTAAATTTGGAGGACTCAATTTAATTACGGTGGGGATAATGTAACACCCCAAAAATTTAAATTAGGAACATTATATTCGATATCATGTATGACACAAAACACCAAGCACATAAGGGAATATAACATCCTAATATTTTATAGTATATTAAATATAATTTATATCATTCAATTAATGGAAAACTGAGTTAGCATACGCCGTACGTAACTATGAGTTTCTTTAATTTCTTACATTACACACAATATTAGGAGTTACCGAATAATAAAATATTATTAAAATATTATTATTTAATATAATAATATATAACCTATCCATTAAATTAGTGGCTTTTAATAGTATTAACTAAATTGTGAAATTTTTTGGTTTATCAAAATATTAAATTTATTCATTGGTTACAAATTAATTATAATTGAATATAAGAACTAATTGAATATAAAGGGAACATTTTTATAGAAAATTTTTTATGCTCACAAAGATGTTGTATTATAATAAACTAAATTAATTAATATTTCTGTGTTATATTAATTTAATATATATTATTTATTTAATAAAATATTTTTGATAATTATCCAATATATTTGATAGACAAAAGATAAGAACAATCTCAATATTACACATAAAAATCATATTATTATTAAAGAACTTATATCGCCTTTTAATGGATAACCCATTTTACATATATTTTTAGAAATTTTATAAATATTATAAGTAAAAATAAACATATTCATTGAAATAAAAACTTAAAAATTAGGTTATATTGAATTTTTGGTATTTTTCTATGATGTTTTATTTTTTAATGAACAATAAAAAATAATAAATTTTAATTGAAAACATCTTTGTTAATAAAATTTATTTATAAGGATAAATCATATTTTCTATTGGTTTTAAACATTAATTAAATATTTATTATATATTAATCTAATTTTGGTCAGGGAAATAAATTTCTCCTTGAAATGTTTTATATTAACTTAGAGGAGTTTGGATTTTTTTAATTTAAAAACCTAACATTATTGTCCCATCTCTAGGATTAAATTTAAATTAATTTATGCAAAATATGTGATTGAAATTTGGAAAAACAGATTCCATATTTTTGAATAATAAAAATTTCTAATTTATAATAAGTTCAACTTATTTTTTTAACCAAAATTATTAATGAAAATGATTAAAATTAATTATAATAATTATGGTGAAATTAAGTTTAACAAGGGACTAAACCTTAATCTTAAGGGAAAAAATGAACCTGAATTTTTTTAAAAATCCATTTTATTGTCATATTTAGACCCTATATCCCCTTTTATCTAATTGATACAATTATTTTATCCAAATTTGATAGAAAAAATGTGGGTGGAATTACCTTTCCAAAAATTTTCAAGAGCACTTTTCCTCCGCTATAAAATGAAATAATATACTCCTACATCCTCACACCTCTCAAGAAAATTTGGATCAACCAAGATCTGAAAAAATAGATCCTAAAAATAACTTATTTAATAATGGAATCCTACCCTTGTGAATAAATCCATCAAATGATTCCCTTTGGTGAAGACAAAAAGGAGTTACCCAAAGAAGAGGTAACATCTTTCCTAAGACTCTTTTGTCTTATTTATTTCTACACTCCCTAAAAGAATATTATTCCATACTTATATAACAAAACCAGTATACTTGAAATACTAGTTTGTTTTTATGATGTGGTTTTTAGCTACACTTACACACACTTCCATCTAATTGGAAAGAAACTTACCGTCTAGGTGTGTGGAGAACTATCGCCTCATGGAAAAATGTTTTTATTTTTTATTTTACCAACATTCATGGTTTGGAATTATGATAAAAAATAGATCATATTATATATATATTATAATTATTTTTTAGTTTTTATTTTTTAATTATTTTACATCACATACTCATATACTTTCTATTTTGTGTAAATAAGATAACGTCTTTTGTGGAAGCATGGACTACCACCAACTAAAAGTGACGTGATTCGATCACACAATATATAGAATGTATAAATGATGGTTTTAATTAAACATATTTTACATACAAAACATATATATTATATTAATTACATAATTACCTTTTTTTAAAAATATATATATATATATCATTTTTTTCATTGCCTTTTCACACACTAAAAAAGTGATAACGTCGTTCGTGGACGCCTGGACTACCACCTCTTCGACATGGTGTGATTCATTTTACATCATAGGAATTATATATATAAGTATATATGACTGAATAACATGGTATATATGATATACTTATAATTATAGATAGATATAGTGTTATTTACAATATTTCTATACTGATCATTGGATAATAAGAACGTTACTCATATGTACGTATGATCTACCGTCTCCATAACTATAAAAAATGTTCATTTTTCATAACCATACTTAATGAATGGGTTTAAAAATATAATTGTTATATAAATATGATAATTATTTCATTATCATTATTCTGGAGATGTTTTATAATGACCCATTTGACCATAGTTGTCATACAAAAGTTTTTTCACACATAAACTGAATTTGTTCAAAGCACCTCATGTAAACTTAATTGATTGTATAACTGTATGAAATATGGTAATAATTGAAGTAAAATTTATGATAAAAATAAAAAGGTTTCTCAAGAAATTTTATAATTATCATAAGTTTTTTATTGAGGAATTTAGAGACACATGAGCTAAATCAAATGCAATATAAGGGATTTTATGTCAATTAACATTCCATTGAGTCTTATTTGTTGTTATGCACCTAGTTTCTTTTATATGGTGTATATACTATCCTTTGACATGTTATTTCATGAATATCCCTATTATTAGGATTTTTTAAGTTTCATTTAATGTTATTATTTCATGTATATTATGATTAAAATGTTTCAAAGTGGCATTAGAAACTTTGGAATGTTTAAGGATTATTATCATCAGGAACATTTTTAATGGTTATCTTTTCAATATCACTTCATTTTGAGGTTGTTAAATTTATATTGAAATAATCATTTTATTTTTGGGGAAAAAGTGCATATATATGGTGTACGTACTGCCAATTTTTCTTATAATATATTGATTCATCCATTCTTCATGATATTTTAAGTTTCAATTTGAATTATCTAATGTGATTCAAGTTAAAATTTATAATATAGAAAAGAATTTAATTAACCAATTTATATTCGTTAGGTTGTATTAATTCCTCGATGATGTTAATATTATATTATTATGTATATAAATACCATTTACTATATATTTATGTATTTCCACTTATATTATGTGGATTTACAGTTGATACACATAATATATTCATTGATTGATTGTCACATCAATGTTAGGGTTTTTTTCAAGGGTTTACTTCACAATCACATTTTGTTTTGGATTGTTTACAATTTACTTTCTATCTAAGGAAATTATTTTATCATTATGTAACATACCATTTCATTTTTTATCCTCTGTTTATTCATGACCTTTTCTAAGTAATAGTTTTATTTTCCCACTCTTTGGTACATAAAATGAATAAGAATTTTTTTATGAAAACCTGAAATCATTTACTCCTTTAGTTAGAAAACCAAATTTATTATAAAAACCTTATTTTCTAAAAAGGGTTTCAAAAATGTATTTAACCATTCAAAAATTATTTATTAAAAAAAATTCCATTTTTTTCCTCTACCAATTTTGTACATAATAATATTTTCACATTATGAACAAAGTATTTTTTTTACCTTTTACCATTAAAAAGGAATTTTCATTTTACCTTGTATGAAATTACAAATTTACCAATAATAATTTCATTGAAAATTCATTTGTATATTTAAAATTTTATTTTTAAAGAATATTTTTCCGAAGTGACATTCAAAGAAAAAGTATTTTCAAAATGTATTTCAAATTAAAAGTTATTTTCATAAATAATGTTTTTAAAATATAGTTTATGGTATTTATATTAATAAATAATAAGAACACTTTATTTTTAATTCACCGTAGTTATGTTTTATTTATTCCATCTATATTCTTTCTCTAGATGGGTTGTGGTTGTTTTGGTTAAGGATAGTATTGAAATTGACTTCCTTGATTCCTTTTAGTCCCCTTGAAATATTATATTTCCTATAATTAGTTGTTATTTAATTTCCCCTAAATATCCATATAATATTTCATGGATATGATTATTGCTTAATCCATATACCTGTTTTTTATATTATATTTACATTGAATGTTTTTTTGATTATTTTGGGTAATATTGATAAATACGTATCCTATATTCAATAATGAAATTTGATTAGAAATATTATTTATTTGATATGAAGAATTTTTGGGAAATTAAAGTTATGGGTTGGGGACCTTTTAATGTAATCCATACAGGTAGGGGACAAGTTAATGATAGCCCCTCGATGCATCTATAGTCTCATGTGAAAAAATTTGTTGATGATAAACCCTTAATGTTTTTTTACAAATCTGAGTAGTTTAAATTGTCTTTTGAATGGTATTAATAGTATAGTTAAGGTTAGACATACTAAATTGGTATGTAACTTGAATGGTTTTAACTCTCTTGTCAAACATCTTGATTGCAATTGTTCTATGTACCAAGGAAACATTAATTATATTAATTAAACATTTACATAATTTACTTTCAGTTAATATTTATCCATTATATTTTTCAGCGACGTATCTATAGAAACTGTTCATTTTTAGTTCACTTTTTAAATTTTATGTGGTTTAGTTTCTTACCTGGACATATTTATTTTTCCTTATCTAGTTATTTGAATGTAATGGGTTTCCATTTATTTAACTTGACATATTTTTTATTCCAATTATTATGAGTTTATGGATTACATGGAATGTGTGTTCAGTTATTACCTCTACATATTGACTATTCTTATTCATTTGTTATTGCTTATAATGTACTTGACAGTCACTGAGAAGTTTATTTCACCCTTATTATGTTTCCTTTATACAGGAATACTAGAAGTGTAATAAGAAATATATGAAATAAATGATATATGGAATAAATTTATCCTCTAAGAGAAAAATATGTTGAAATTAGTGCATTCATTTGTAATACAATAATCATGTATGTATTTGGTTTTCCAAGAATACCAAATATATCAGTCCTTAAGGATTTTATTCCTTGTAATCATTCCTATATAATGGTAGCAGACACTGGATCTCGGAATTCTGTGGTGAGGGTGATAAAAATATAAGATTTTATAGATTCAAAATATTGCGAATTTTAATGATATCATTCACTAATATAGTGTGCACAAGATATATATATAGAAAAAGTAATAATATAGGACATAAAATATAACAATTCACAAAGGGGTTTCCATTCATATTTTAAGATTTTACTTTATAACTAACTCTAATATCACTTCTAACCATCCTGTATAATTTAATTTTTTTCATAGTCCTCTATTACATTGGTAAATTTATACAAGTCCTTATTAAACCTATCAATCACCCCTTTATGATTTTTATTTTCATTAAAAATAGTTTATAAGAAATAATAATCATTTTCACTGGTGTTTAATGTAGTATTTCATGACCTCTTATTTTCTTGACTAAAAAAATTCATTATAATATTCTTATTGTGCTCCATCATATTATTTTAAAAACCAATGATATTAAGAATATCATTTTTTGATTTCTCATATTTTTCAATCAAAATATCTATAATAAGATCATTACATAGATTATCTAAATTATGTTCACAATATTTATAAAAATAGTAACCAATGTCCTCATTAACACTAACCATCATGTGTATATTTTAAAAAAACATTATATATGCCTAAATAATCACTTCAATATGAGTGACAAAAACACCTCCACGAATCATTATTTTCTTGTTTTTCATTTTTCATGTATGTCTTGTTTTATTCTATCATTTTTCTATCTCGATAGTCATACTTTATATGAAATTTTTCCTTTCCCTAAAATAAATTGACATATATATTATCAGAGTTTATACTAGTGTAAATTATCATATTTCCATTGATGTTGTCCCATATTGTGTCTCTTAGATGAAAAATTTTATAATATTTGTTACTCTTAATTTATTTACCCATCCATTTCATGATATATTCAATATCATCTCTTTCAGTTTCCTATATTTGATAATTAAAAAAATCAGTAGAAACTACATTAGCATTTTTAAAGGAAACATCTTTTCTTTTGATAATTTCTTCTTTTATATTTTTCTTAAACACTATTCCAAATTGTATTAGACTACCGATCATCATATCCAAGGAATATTTCATAAAATACAAATATTCTTCAATATCATCACTTAATTTCTCCTCTATAGATAATATCTAAAATTTCTCTCAACCATAGTTTAAATCCATATATTTTCTCAAAACGAACCCATATCATTAAAAAAAAGAGAATATATATAATATTTCCAAAAGTTGAATTTCATCCAATTTTTAAATACTAGTTTTTATACTAAAGTATCCTAAGTTTTTTATGTTAAACATATCTACTCCATTACCTATTTCATAAAAAGTTATCCCAATTATATGACCAATTTTACATGAACATACATGAATGAATACATTACAACTAATAAATAATTAAGAAAAATCATAATCCAAAAATTATAATTATATATATATATAAATACCTGTAACTATGTCATAGTCTACCTAAAAAAATTTAAATGGTTTTATATTTTATTCCCAATGATATCTTCATAGTTACTAGAGATATTTTTTTATTCTCCTATAGCTATAATTTATATTCATTATTACAAAAATAGAGTAGTTTATGTTGAATGTATAATTAATTAAATCTTTGATTAGTGAAAAAAATAAAATCTTTCCCATATAATTTTTTTTATTGGGTATAGTTAGTAATAAAAATGAATCTGGATTAGATATTTTTTCTAATACTATGTCTTTTTATATTTATAATTATGTCCACAATTCAAGTTTTGAGGGTGGGGGAGTTCAATTAATGTATGGAATATAATGATTAAAATAATGTAAAAAAAGAATGTATTTTTTAGTAGTGCAAATAAAACCATCCTAAAACTACTCATAATAAATCCTTTAAACCATAAGAGATATGGAACACACTAATAACCAACATTCACTGGTGAGTAAAATCCCAACTAAAACCCAACTAAAACATTATTTTTTATATAAGATGAAACGAAGTACAATATCTACATTTTTTTATGGTGGAAAAAACAAGAAAAACACATACCATTTAATGATTTATAACCAATAATGTTCTTCATTTTCTAGGGAAAAATAAAATCCAAACAATGTTTAAACCATAATAGTTGAAATAAAAAAATTATAAAACCTAAAAAGTGGATGAGATAAAAATAGAGAATATAGAGAAACTTTATAAGCATTATTACCTTCAATTATGCATTTTTATACATATATAGATATAAGGGAGAAAATGTGCAATCTTGTGATAAATATTTGTAAATCGTTTGGTCAATTATGTGGTTACCTAGGGTTTCTATTATATAAAAATTTATGTAATGATTTTCCTACCAATTTCAAAATGTTTCAAAAATAACAGTTAAATGTTTCAATCCCTCATGGTTTTAAAATAATGAAGTAATAATTAGTGACTTGGATTCCCTCATATCTTATTGAAAATTAATTACAAATATCATTTAGTCCTTTAAAATTTCTTAAAATTTGATAGTTAATATATATATATATATGTTAACTATTTAAAATAAATTACCTTAAAAACAATATCCATGTCACCTTTCTTATACTGTGTTATCATCTTGGAATAGTAGTGTATGGTTTCATGAAAATATATTACGGAATAAATTATGAACGTATTGATGTACTTGATATTCCATTGGCATGATAACACTGTCACATGATAGTTCTCCACTTTCCATTCATGTGATTATATAGTCTTTGAACTTCCTTAATATTATATTGATGGTCAATGTATAATGTGTTAAAATAATTTTAATCCATCAACGCTAACTCAATATCGCATTTACCCTTTAGAATATTTCCTCCATACGATATTCTTTTAGGCTAAATTTTGTAATAAAAAGAAATATTCATTAGGATGATGTCGTCTTAGGATGGATCTTGGTATTTTATTTTCCTCTAACATAGTTACCTTCAAGTGATTATTCATCTAACCTTATAGGGATTTTAAATTCACTATGTGGAATCCATTATCAATATATTATTAGTGGATAATAAATAAGATAATATTACAAAAACATCTATTTATAAAATATATAGACATTAAGGGTCCATAAGAAAAAAAATATAGTCACTAATACTATAATAATATTTAAAAAAGAGTAACAGGGTCATTAGAAATTATTGATAAAAATTTATAGTTGACTTTATTAATTATAGTATCATATATACAATAATTAAAGATAATAATAAATAATTAAAAATTTATTTGAATATTTCTTAAAAATATAATTTGTTTCTTAGTAAAGTAAATATAGCTATAAGAAAGTGAATATAACACATATGATTCATGTAATAACAAGAAAATAAATATCTATGAATCCATAAAATTGTAATTATATTGATCAATACCCCATAATAATAAATTTAACAGAGATCCATATTTTCAATTTATTGGTTTGATGATATTAGGTGTTTGTGATGAACTTATAATTATTTTCAAAACCACTAAACATTCTTAAAGAATCCCATATCCATTATTTAGGAGTTGTTTCTAAAAATAGTATTTACACATATACTCTAATACAAAATGTGGTCTACCGAATAAACATATCAAAATAAACAAATATGAACCACTTGTTTAATGTATTTATGGAATAGATACATAACTAAAAAGTTTAAGAAGAATTACTCAGCATATAACCATGGTACACATCTATACCTATCATACATAAAAATATTCATCATTACATTTGAAAATATAAGCAAAATAAAGGATGGTCTTTGATTCTTTTTAAGGGGTGAACATATGAGATATAAATCTAAGATCAATAGTGAGAATAATATTACTGAATGGGTGTGGTAATATAATTATTGACCCTAAACATAACATATGTAAATAATAACCAATAGAAAATGGGTAATAAAACATTAATTATGAAATAATTTATTGTAATATCATAATGAATGAGGCATAAGTGTGAGAAAACATGTTTCAATAAACATGATCTAGGAGAACATATAATAGGTATGTTGCATGAAATTATATTCTATTATAAAATACAATGATAATTATAAAATGTGTCATGGTCAAAAACCAAGAGAGTCATAAATAAGTGGATTATCCATAAGTATATGTGTCCCATAACATACTGGATCAAGCGTCACTTCCTATGTGCCATAGATGATAGAGAATCACTACTCATGCCCAATAAATATAAAATGAGTTATAAATCATTAAACAATGAATTATAGGGATATAAATAATCAAAATTAACATAACAATAAACCACAAATATATGTTCCATATGAAATTGATAAAAAATATATTCACTTCATAGCATAATTTATCCATGAGAAATAAATTTGATTCATAAGTATTTACAATAATCATGAATATGTGCTATCCATTGAATGAATGTGGATGTCACAACTTATGTGTATCACTAATTAATCTTTAGAAACATTAATGGATGTTGATATAGATTAAAATTAGTTAATAGAATCATTATAAAATATATGTTAAAAATTTAGAAAATATAAATTATTCCTTAATGATATTTATTAAAAAAATTTATAATGGATAGAGAATATAAATTTATATTGAAAGGCATTATAACATGGAATGGATTCTTTTGGATAAAATTGTAAGAAATGGGTAAAAAATAATACCATATATAATTTCATAAAAAATATTTTTTCAAAATTTTTTAAATAAAGACAAAGTCAATAGAAAATGACCAATGTATAGTTTTTAAAAAGATTCATTTTACACTTTTAATGATATTAGATATCAATATAATATAACCTAAAAAATTTATTAAATTAAATATAATGAATTCCATAATATAATACAATCAATACATATAAGGTGGAGAACAATATTTGATAAAAATGATGCGAGATAGTCGACACTAATTCTTATATTAGGTTCTCCGGGCTACAAATATATTAAACACTCACACAATGCACATACCTAGAACCAAAAGGCAGTTCATAGCCTGAAATGTGTAACCTTCCCAACTAGTATCTTTATTAAATTATATATATTTTTGGCCCAATTCTTTAGGGGGAATTAATCTGATTTCATGGCCCATTGGCCATATATTTTTGCCCATGGAAATTTTCATGAATAGTAATGCTATAGTTATGTTGTTTTTATGGTACCTGATACAGTAATTCCACTACTATATTACCCTATATAGTATCCACCACTAATAATGTGTCTCCCTCCATAGAAAAAATACTGAAACACTGCCCCTGCTACAGTAATGTTATAGTGTGAACCCTAATTATAGGAAAAAAATATGTTGAGTCATGAACCAAAAGACAGTGA
Organism: Viscum album; assembly: GCA_963277665.1. Taxonomy (NCBI): domain Eukaryota; kingdom Viridiplantae; phylum Streptophyta; class Magnoliopsida; order Santalales; family Viscaceae; genus Viscum; species Viscum album. Next base: position 1,016,979,033 of record OY728120.1, on the reverse strand, counting down.
ATTTGTAAAAAGAAAATTAAAACCCATTATTAAAAAGAGGAGATTAAAATAAATGTTTATATATAAAAATATCACATAATTTCAATAATTAGGAATTTTGATGTAGCCAAACATAATTTCAATTTGAGATTCGAAAATAAACTCATTCGTTTTGGGAACATTTTTAATTAAAAGGAATTGAAATATAGAACCTATGATAGATTTTTAAATCCATTTAATTTTCATAAAATTATTGTAAAATTAAATTCATGGGTGATATTAACACCACAAAAAATTGGCGAATATAGAGTATATCTCAAAGAATGGAAATAGATATGAGAAACTGCTACTACAAACCTACCCATGGTCAAATTTTTTCTAACTCCATATGTTATAATGTGAGTTATAATGTTTATATTTATAGAAATCATATGAATATTTATTTTTTATAAAATACTTCATTTATAATTAAATATTCCCCAAAAATTATTTATTTCTAGATAAACATAATATTTGGGTGTTCATTGATTAGTTTTCAAAGCTTGATTTGGTTTAGTGTCTCTAGTCCATATTCTTTGATCATTTTTCCTCACTAAAAAATATTAAAGATTATTTCACATATATGTTAAATATATTTATTTTTTTCTATGTCCATTTAATAAAACTAATTGTGATAGTTCATAAATAACATTTTAAAAATATAATATTTCAATGATTATTGATTTAACCAAATATTTAAATTTATTTGTAATTATACTTTTGAATATTACCAATACATAATTAAAAGAAATTATTAAAATAATAATTATTTTATAATATTATCATTATTTTGGTTTTCTGATTCAATCATGAGGTAAAAATTATGTCATCGTTCATGTTGTTCATTTTACCAACCGAAATATGAATGCATTATAATGGCTGAAGAATTAGGAATATGTTGTTGTATATTTAAAATATTAGTTATAAATAATAATAAAGATTTAATTTTTTTATTAGTATATTAAATAATATTTATTATTAAGTTGATGAAGAAGATATATAATAATTATCATGTAGAGGATAAAACATATGATGATGACTTGAATCTCCTTCGAGAGAGTCTCTTAGAATTGATTTATTTACGACTTATTCTTGGGGAAAATGGTATAAAAACATCAGAGATGATTTTCTAGGAGAGAATTGGGGAATTTATACAAGATAAAACTGAAGGAACTGTGTGGGAATATGTGTGTGTGTGTGAGGGGTGGGGGGGGGGGGTGGATGTGGTGTCTTTCTATAGACGCAAAGGGGTGACGTTTTTGAAAATTCCCATTACTTAAAAATGATGTGATTAAATTTTAATGGAATGTTGATGGAAAGATTATTATAATGTAACTAGGATAATGGAAGTTTAATAATCCATTTATCCATCTATTTTAAAACAACATTTTTTCTATTTTAGGACATAAGTAATCAATTTAAATATTTTAAATCATTTTTGGATTTATTGTGGTGACTAAATTATACCTTGATAACTTAAATTTATGAATAATATTTAAATCTATATTATTTAATATTTTTTACATTATAACTCCAAATAAAGAAACTAAATCATTGGGGTTAATTTCAAAATTTTATAAACATTAATTTTAATATTATCACATGAAACAGATAAAAATATTTATAGGAAAATGTATTTCTACAATAAAAATTAAATTATTCTTATTTATTTCCAAGTAATAATCATTTGATAATTTATAAATTGTTTAAATATATATCTAATAAATTTAATTAGTTAATATAATTCTTTAATAAAGATAATTTTAATATATAATCATGAAAATAAAAAACTTATAGAATGAAAAATTCATTAAAAAATATGCTGTATAAAATTAAGTTATTTTATCTATGTTACAAACTAATTAATATTAAATTTATGGTTGTTTATTAAGTAATATATATATATATAAATAATTTTTTAAATTAAATTTCAAATAAAAATTATAATAAATTAATCATTTAAATGAAAATATGTAGTACACCTAGTTTCTGGTATATAACCCATTGTTTATTCTTTTCTTTTATCTAATGTTTTTTTGTGAAGGTTGAGAGAGTTTGGGGATCTTTCAAGGAGTTTTTGGGGATAAAGGGAAGGTTAAAGATATGAACATGTTTTGTATAAACCATGAACAAATCCTAGGAGAAACCATGCATAATAGAACATTTGACGTAGTAGCTTCAACAATGTTGGTGCAGAGTTAGGAGACCGTGCAAGGAGGCCGTGTAGGGCCGGATTCTTGAGTTATGAAAATATTATTCATCATTCTTGTCATGTTTCTTTAGATATAATTATATTTACTTCTCCTCTCTTATGGGATTCCTTGATCTATGACTCTTATGGGTAGATATAATATTTTGGATTCAAAATATATTGAGATTTGGTCTTGTTGTTGTTAGGGGAAAAGATCTAAGGTGGTTTCATGGAGAATAGACCTAATTTCATGAACATTCTTTGTTTGTTTTGGTATTAATCAAAATTATTGAGGTAGGAGGATTCACTATCTACTCCTATTATTATAAATAAATGGAATGGTTTCAAATTTATTGCATTTTGTGTATTTGATTGTGAATTGGATTCTTTATGATTTATTGAGACCCTTTTAGGTGATGGTTGTGGAAATATGAAAAATTTGTGCGTGTGAATAAAGTGTTTGATTATTTATTTTAATATGAAGTTCTTAAATGGGATATTACTATAATTATGACAAATGTATTTGATGAAAATGGGTTTTAATGGAAGGAACAGTTTTATTGAAATGGAATAGTTGATTATAATTGGTTTGTTTAATATTTTTCAATAAAATAATGGTTCTATTGAAATGTTTTGAAATGGGTTATTTGAATGGTTTTTTCATATATGGGTTTTGTGATTTCATGTTTGAGGTTCCCCTAGATAATGGAGGTGTACCATTGGGGTATAATGTGTGTGACCGTAGATCAGGGGAGTGTGTCATTGGGACAAAAGGTAATTGGATGAGATACCACTAAAGAGTATGGAACTGTCAAACGAAACATGAATGGGTGTGTGTAGTGAACCATGGAATGAGTATGCTAAAATTATACTACGAAATGGGTTTTAAAGCCTTGTTTGGTTAATTTTATGGAAGTGTGACCTGTTGGAAAATTGGTTGAAATTATCACTTTTTTACTCTTGGTTCCAAAGGGTTTTGGAAGTTGTTTGTATTTGGTTATAAACTATTTTGGAAATTGTTTTATATAATCTATTTTATAAAAATGTACCTAACCATTCTATCCTAGTGGTTTGAGTAGGGAATTCATTGGGGAAAAACTATAGAGTTTTATACTCACCCCTGATTTGGAACTTTGGTGCTCTTACAGATGGTATCTTCTGAGACATGGGAAAAGGTAAAGTATCACCCATATTTAGAAACACCTCGTGATACCTAGGATGTTCGGTGATGTTGGATTATGGAGTTGTAGATCTTGGATTCTTATGGTTATATTAGATTCTTCAGTTGTTATTATGCAATTTACCTTGTTTTGGTTTGGCTTTTGATGTATCAAACGTTGGTGTGGTTTTTTTATAAAGATGGTGGTTGAGTTATCTTGTTTTTATCATGCATCATATAGTGTTTTTTTGGTTATGGTTGTTTGATTTTTGGTTTATTTATTTAATGGTAATTCATCTCCCAATTCCATTTGAAACCCTTTGGAATTTATTAATATCCTTTGACATCTTGAGGATGTCTCTTAAGGCCAAGTAAGGATTTGTTGTGTTCGAAAGCCAATAAGAATAAGTCTGTCATTTAAAATGGTCTCAGTTTTTTCGATCTAAAAGGTTGTTTGAGATATGTGGTTTCAACTTGTTTATTTACTTTGGAAACAATTGTCATAAATTTTATTAGTCTTGGAGTTTAAATTCATTCTTATATATTCCTTGGGTTGTGATTGTAGAAAAGAGAAGGATTTTTAGGATATCAAATGTAGAGCATAAAAATATGTAGCTAAACTTTTTATATTGAACTTCATGTTAATAGGGAGTTGGGTACTTAAGTGTTTCAGAGACACTTATAGGATTCTAGAAATCTCATTGTCATGGGTTTATCCCATGAGACAAGAATGACATGTTTTGTAGAGGAATGAATTCTCTATAGGATTTCATATTTCATTTTGGAGAAATGATATATGATGTGACGTATTCTGTTTGTTAGGTCCACTAGGTAAAATACCCTAAGAGGGGGGAGGGTGGTGAATTAGGGTATGAAATATTAAAACTAATGCCCCTTCGGATCTTGTTTCATCATTAAACAAAACAAACTTCTATTTTTCTCATGTATTAATAAATGAATATAAACACAATCATACACAATACATAATGATTATTAACTTGTTCACCCTACCTGGGATACATACAAGGGTCATACAACAACGATGTGTTGTTGTACCAAATCCACTAAAGATCACCTCCAATTAAAAGGTTTGTTAAAGATATTATATTCCTAGGATAACTTCATTTACAACGTTTATGTTCTACTAACTTCATTCCCAAGGGTCACTGCCTATGTCTCATCATCTAGATAAATGTCAGTGGAAAGGATCACTGACTTCCTCTTCCTTTGTTCACTCCTCTTGAAAGGGATCCACTCATAGTTTATGAACTTTTAGGTCCCTTAATTTTCATGAAACCACGCATCCTCAACTATTGGTAGATCCTCTATTGAATTCCTTTTTTCACAAATAAAATAATTCCACTTTTCTGCCTACTCTTAGGTTAGCAGATTTTTTTTTCACGAACTATTTTTGAGATTTTTCAAGCTTCCATGATTCCTACAAGAACCACCTTACCTATTCTACATACCACCACGATTCTTCCTCATACTGTGTAGTAGGTATGGTATAAGGACTAACTCCTCTGTGAACAACCTCCAATTTCACACATCACTTATTCATCATAGACTGCTTTGCCCATGGACAGCCTCTACTTGCATTGTCATGTACTACCTTCACATACCAACTTCATGAACATACCACTGCATACCTTTTCCGTGTACCACCTATGATTGTACCAGCGTGTTCTTCCTCCATGGAACACCTTAGTTACATTGAAAATTATTCCATTATGGGTTATAATGCCTCAAAAAAGTATTTCCCCAAAATTTATTCTATGAAAACTACTTTACACTTCACGTAATTCTCCCTCGAAAACTTCCTTTAGAATTTTCCCAATTCCCAAAGTGATGATTTTATCTAATATAATTTTCTCTTCTTAATGGTGGGATTATATCTCCTTATATAGACAAATATACCCAAAAAATATTCTAATATGAGATTTACCAATTCATTAATGTGGTACCACCTCAACCACATACCGCTTCTCACATGAACCATTCTTCTCTATGTAGTCGGTGTAATTCCACTCTTCCTTCATGAAGGTCAGATTAACCGTCACATTTTTGTGAACAACACCCTTTTTGGCTTCTCAAATAACCACCTCATTTCAATGAATGAAAATCCATCTTACATACTAAAAGCCTTCCGCATACCACATTCCTTTTCGGTTAACCTCCTTTGCTCAACGAACCACTCCCCATACGCGGTCCATGTACCATTTTCCGTTCAGAGAACCGTTCCAGCTATACAGTTCATGATTCACCATTCAACTTACCAAAATTCATGATCTATGAACTATTCCTGGATAACCCATGCTCATTCGCGATCATATGGCTTTGTCAAAAACACAAGCACACTGAAAACATACCGATAGGAAAACTTGAGGGATCTTTACCCAAAAATCTCCCCCTCTAGGTTTATTGAAAACACATCCATAATTTGATATCCAGTTAAATATTATTCCAAATTTTGGTTGAATTTTATTCTTGTGATTAAGATAGAAATCATGGTTTTACTCGACATATACTATAAGCCAACATGATCCATGCTCTATGTGAGAAAGAAGAGTATAATGAAAAGTTCATCAATGATTCACTTCATTCCATTCCAAAACTACTCTTCTAATTTCATCACAAACCTCAGCAATTGTGTTATGTATCCTTTGATTGATCATGTCTAACATCATCAAATTTAATAACCCCTATGTCTCTACCCCCCTATTAGCTTTAACTCCCTCTATCTTGCGGCTCCACCTAGAAACTTCTCCCTGTGTCCTGAGTGAGACTTTTTCTCCCCTTTAACAGCACAATTTTTCCTCCTTTGTCAATAAACCCAAAGGCCATTCCTTTGAGGTCTAAAACAGGGCAAAGAACATAGATTATCACATTAAGGAAAAAAATACCATGCCTCGATGAGAGGGGGGACCCATATACACAATTTTTCAACTACGGGGAGTCGACAGAACTCTGAGAGCCAGTTGATGTCTCTCAAACACTTCTCTAGGTAAGGAATTAATTAGAATATTTAAAAGTTGTTCTTCTATAGGAATATACTTTAAATTCACAATCCATTGCCTAACCTTCTCCTTGATAAAATAATATTTTATTAAAATGTGATTAGTCCTTGAACTATGGAATGCATTTTTGAAAAGATTTATAACACTTGAATTATCAGAATTTATTCTAATCAAAGACTTCACTTAAACTCCTATATCATCAAGATTATTCTTCTTCCACAATAGTTACATGCATGTTTGAGTAGCTACAATATACTCTTATTCTGTGGTGATCAGCGAAGTGAAGTCTTTTTTTCCAAGAAAAAAACAATCTACCAAGATAAAAATCACCTCCTGATGTGGATTTTCTATTATATGATTATCCAGAAAAATCTATATATGTATATCGCAATAAATATTTTTGATATTTATCATTGTACACCAACATGGATTCCACTGTTCCCTTGATATATTGAAGTATTATTTTCACTGAAATCATGGGGATTTCCTTGGGATTTCTTTCATATATCGCTACTTGGCATGTGGAAAAAACAATGTCATCTCTGGTTGCTATTTGGTATAATATACTATCAATGATTTGTCTGTATTCAATGATATTAGCTGCATTTCCTTCATCATCCCTTAATAGATTCATCTCGGTATCCACTATAGTCTTCGTCTCCATGGAAATATCCATTAAAAACCTTCTCAAAATTTCCTTTTCATATTTATATTGAGAAATTAATGTCCCATTATTTCCATTGGTTACCTATAATACATGGAAAAACATCATTTCACAAATCATTGACATTTCAAACTCACTTTTCATGAATTTAGAAAACTTCCTACATTGCGCTTCCTTGGATCCTCCAAAGAGTATTTCATCGACATATAAAAGAACCATCATCCTTTGATTGCAATCTTTATTGAAATATAGATTGTAATCAACATCACCACACTAAGAAAAAATATTTTTAGAAACTAATATATCCTTGAATACCATCATATTAGTGCTTACATAAAACCATATGAAGCCTTCTCCAGCTGAAAAAATATGTTCTCATCTTCATGAATGACAAAAAATAGGGATGCTCAATATATACTTCTTATTATATAACCCCATTCCAAAATGATGACTTGAAATCCATTTGGAAAACCATGAACTTTATTTTCACTATTATAGAAAAGAATAATAGAATTGTTGCAAGCCCAGCTACAGGTGAAAACATTTCACCAACATCAGTACCCTCTGTCTAGGAGTACCCTTTTCACACTAGTCTTTATTTATTTCTAATCACATCACCATATTCATTAATTTTGATTCAAAATACCCATTGAGTTTTGATTTCATTTTTTTATATTGACCTCAAATTAATATCCCATGTCTGATTATTTGCAATTTGGTCATGCGATTTTTTCATATCCTAAACCTAATTATCATCACCAGCTACATAACCAAAACAATTAGGCTCTACCCATGATAAGTATGATACTTCCAGCAGAGTCTTAATACTCATTGTCTATACTAGTGCTGTCTGATAACCAATTATGTTTTTTGCTATCAACTTTACCTATTCTTTTCAATATTTATGTAGATTCCGATTTATCCTCATCCTTCTCATTATTTGAGTCTTCTTCTGAATCGACCTCTAAAATTAGATTATCCCCTAGTTTTCTTATTTCTACATCACTATCCTTCTAAGGATGATGATGTATTCGCTGAAGATTTTTCTCATTTTTAACTATGGTTACATCCTGGATTTCAACAATATTTCCTAGCCTCTTGTTGATAATTTTAAATTCTTCAATTATCATTGAATATCCAAGAAATATCCCTTCATCTCTATGGGATTTAAACTTCCTATGTTTTTTCTTATTTAGAATGAAACACTTACTTATGAATATTTTAAAGTACTTAAATGATGGGATATTTCCATACCATAGATCTTATGAAGTCTTCTCTTCTTTCAGACATAGAAACACTATATTTGATGTGTCGACTACTGTCATCATGACTTCTTTCATAAATTTTTCTGGATGGTCTCTCTTAATGAGCATTATTATGACCATGTTTTTGAAAATCCAATTTATTCTCTCAACTTCTATATTATTTTGTTAAGTTCTTTCTACTAAAACTTGACTCCATATCCCATGTTTCGCGAGATAATCCATTACTTCGAAATTTTTAAATTCTGTTCCATTATCTATTCATATCTTACAGATTGTTTGACCCAACATCATATCAACTTCCATTTTATATGTTTTTATGCAACTAAATACCTCAAATTTTTCGGTGGGGATTGAAACCAATACCATTATTCTATAATCATCAATGAATAGAACATAATATCCCCTCCAATCAATAGCTCTTGGTGAAATTGGTCCAGACACATCAATATGAACAAACTCAAGCAATCCTATTGACCTTTTCTCTTTTTTCCTTATATATCTATTTAATGATCTTCCATTTTTGGAAATAATCACATGCATGTGTACGATCACGTGATAATATTAAGAGGTCATGAGAAACATCATATTTCACAAAATCTTCCCAAGATGTTTGGCTCAAGTGGATAAGACATTTTTTCCACAACTTATTTTCTTCTTCCTTGGAAGGAAATCACATATCTTCTTCTCCACTCACAAGATAAATATTCCCCTTTGTATGCTTTCCCTACAATACAATAAAACATTATTTTTCCTTGATGGCACATAATTTCTTGGAAAAACGTATGCCATATTCTGAGTCACACAATGGACTTATTCTTAACAAGTTGTGACTAAGACCTTTAATAACCAATAAATTTTCATGTATCATGTATTTTTCCCCCAAACTTTTCTGTACCATAGCCAAAAATTTTCAATCCTTCATCATTGCAAAATCTCATGATACCTTATTAATCATTGTGAATTCCCATCACCAGATCCTTGTTTCCTATCATATGGGAGGTGAATCCACTGTAAATGATCCATATCCTAGTGCAATTTTATGCCTTGAACACAATTTATGCAACCACAAACTTCTCAAATATTTTTTTAATCGATGTTTCTTAATTCATACAGGGTATGGATTGATACTCTTGACATTCCTCAGAATATGATCGACCAACTATATCTTTTAGATCTTCAAATAATTTTTTTAATTTTAGCTGATTCAATGATACATTTTTCTACTGCTTATACCCAACCTCATTTTTCTTTGACACATTACTCTTTATTTTTTATGAGAAATATATTTCCAAGTGTTTGAATCCTCTACACCTAAAATAGTGACTATAAAATGATGACCTCGAATATTGAGCTCTATACAATTGCCATTGTTGGTCATGTTCCCTTTAGAACCTCTTTTCTATGGAACAAACATTTTTTTAAGCGTCCCTTATTTCTAAAAAAATTGCATCTTATATGGAATACATTCCTATGTGGAAATACAATACCACTGATTGTCCCTTGGGTTCTATGAATCTTTTGATTCTGCTTCATACCCAAATCAATTTTCAATATTGGAGTGGGTGCTTGTAGTCTAAATTCAACCGTTACTACTTTCTATTTTCGATCAAGCCCCATATCAACCTTACCATTTTTATTTTATTGATGCTTTTGTTCATCAAGACCACTTTGGTCAACATTTATCATTTCTATGGTTTGTATGATCTACTTCCCTGATGTTGTACATAGAGTAAACAATATATATTTATATTTAACACTTCTTCATAGTCCGATGACTTCCTATTTAAGTAATTTGATACATTTGATATGTTATTTTTTAGTTTTATTTAAACTACTAATTTCAATTTTTTGTTCTTAAATTTTGAGCTTGTACACGACCACCTCTTTTGATATTTTCAGTATTGAAGACTTTAGTTTTTAAATTTATTGATTCAAATCAGATTTCTCTTCTTCTTACTACTACATATAGTGTTGGGAATCATGATATAATTTATTATCATTATTTTTTTGGCTCTCCAAACTTCTATCTCTTCAAGATAATCTTCTAATTTACTCTAAAGATCAAATCTTACTTCTACTTCTTCCACAACACTGTCACTTTCTTCTTTTATTAAGGAATTTCGGACAACTGTCACCAAAGAATCCACTTCATGATCCCTACAGTCCTTCAACTCTTCTTCCTCAGTTTCTTCTAAAATTTATTCTTTTTTTGAAAGAAAATTATTATTTTTGAATAATTTTCTATTATTAATTTTCATACTTTTCATATCGGATAAATACTTCTTTCATGTATTTTCATCATGGTATTCATTGTCATATTTAATATTTATATGACACTTTTCTGCAAAATGCCCAATCGTTCCATATCGAATGCATGTAAATGGAAGTTTACCTTTGAACTTTCCTTTCCCTCTTTGCATATTTTAGGATAAAAATGACTTGAAATAATCCAAATTGTCTTCCTGATGACTATCCGCATCAGAGAGATTCTTCATGGACTTAAATGATACTTCTTTGGACTTCTCCTTTTCCACTATATCGTTATCATAATTTCTAATTTTATATTAAATGGGAGAATTATACATGTTATCCAGTGTCAGATCCTTCAAATCATTATCATATAAAACAAAAACATTCATATTAAACCAAGGTAGATGTTTTCTCAGGATTCTCTTTATAAAAATTATATCTTCCATAATTTCTCTGAGACTATGCATGACTTCGAAAAAAACAATCACCAGATCAGAGAATACATCAATAGATTCATTTGGGTTAATTCTCAAATCTTTATACTTGTTCCACAAAACCTGCAGCCTTTCCTCTGTAACTTTTAATCTCATTAATAAATATTCAATCGATTTTCCCACATAGCATGTGATGTTTTACAAGACATCCCCTTCGTACAAATTGAATTTTATATGGATCCCCCAAAAGCATTGACCCCTTTAGTATCTGTATCCAACCAATTGCTGGGTCCAATAGTTCAAATACACTGAGTGGGGGGGGTGAATCAGGGTATGTTTGATTAAAACTAATTCCACTTCTGATCTTGTTTCGTTGTAAAAAACACTTATATCTTTCTCCCAAAACAATATGTGAACAGAAATGAAATCATGCATAGGATACAATGATATTAACTTGATTAACCTTCATTGGGCTACGTCCAAGGAGCATACCATGAAGATGTGACAATGTACTAAATCCACTAAAGCTCAGTACCAATTACTAGGATCAGGGTTAGATCTTTTATTCCCAGGATTACTACCGTTACAAGGTTTAGAGTCTTCTCACTGTATTCCCAAGGGTCACTCATTATGTATCTTCCTCTAGCTCACTGCCGGAGGGAAGGATCACCATCTTCCACTTCCTTTTATCACTACTCTTGAAAGGGATCCCCTAACAGTTTATGGACTTTTAGGTCCCTTTATTTGTATAAAAGTACACATCCTAAACTATAGGTAGATGCTCTATTGAAGTACCTTTTTCACCCATAAATGAATTCCGCTTTTCTTTTAACTATTAGGTTATAAAAAATTTCTTTCATGAACTATTTTTGAGCTAATGAATGCTTCATTGAGTCCTATATGAACCACCTTGCATATTCCACATACCACCTTACTTCCTCCGCATACTGTGTAGATGGTATGGTATCTGGATCACCTCCTCCATGAACTACCTCAAACACTAAATTACACTACTTCTTTATGGACTGCTTCTTCCATTGATTGACTCTACTTGCACTGTCACATACTGCCTTCGCGTACCGGTGACACAAACCTACCTCTTCGTATTGCATCTGCATACCACTTATGCTTCTACCAAAGAGTTCTTCCTCTATAGACCACCTTCCTTCTTCAGACCCTTCTTCCTTTGCGGGCTATAATGTCTTCTAGAAATCCTTCTCTAGGATTTGTTCCACGTGAAATACTTCACTCTTGACCGAATTCTCCCCCGTGAACTTCTTTCAGACGTTGCCAAATTCCATGAGTGATATGTTTCTCAAATGGAATTTAATCTTCTTAATGATGGAATTATTTATCCTTATATCGGAAAATATATCTCCAAAATCTGCTAATATGAGATTTACCAAATCTTTAACGTGGCACCACCTCTACCACATACCGCATCTCACTCGAACTATTCTTCCCTACGCGGCCTGTGTACTGCCTCTCTTCCTTCACGGTGTCTAGAATCACCATCATGTTTTTACAAATGAAACCCTTCATGGATTCCCAAATCACCACCTCATTGCCATGAAAAACATTACATCCCATGTACCCTGATCCTTCCCAGTGTCGCATGACTTCATCTTGAACCTCCTTCGCTCCACGAATTCTTCATGCTACATTGTCTGCATACCATTTTTCATTCCATGAACCATTCCAGCTATATGGTTTGCAGTTCACCATTCCATGTATGAAAATTCATGACCCCTAAACTTTACTTGGAAATCCCATTCTACATACTTATTTTTTTAAATCATCCTTTTCCTAAAACAAATCTTGATTTTGAGGCCTAAAAATTTGGCAAACACTAAGAAACTACACCACCTTAAAATTCCACTTCAGCAAAAACAATCCAAAATCATTAATGATCATCTGGCATTGTCAACAAACACAATCACACCCAAAACATATCAATAGGATACCTTAAGGAATTTGTACACAATATTGTTGATTTTTGAAAAATTTCTAAATTGTTTTCAAATGAAAGAATTTTATGAGGGAATGGTTAGTAAATTTTGAAAATGGGTTGATTTTCGAAATCCACAATGGATTTACAAAAAATTATTTAACATTGAAAAGGTTGATTTTGGTAATTAATGTTGTGGTAATTTATGTAATATAATTTAAAATTCCAAGACTTTATTTTCTAGAGAGTGAGACTTATAGGGTTTGTTGTGGGTCTAGGAAATGGAACCCGGTTGACATCAAAGAAACCAACTAGAAGAAAATGCGGAGAATGTGGTTGCACATGAGACGTAGGTGAAAAAAGAGATGGTTCAAAGTTTCATTAAATCATTTCAAGATTCAGACATAAGAAACTAGAGGGATATGACAAGGCATGTGGATCATTCAATCCAGTCCATGAAGAAGAATCCACACATCTTCCAGGGTGATTATGAACTCGAAAAGGAAGAGGTGTGGCTAAAGATGATGAATCATATCATTGATTTCATCAGCACACGAATGGAGTTAATGGTTATGCTTGTAATGTATATTCTCGTGGATATTTCTCTTGAGTGGTGGGATCTAGCAGCACTGGTAAAATTGGATCAAGGTCTTAGTAGGGAGGATTTTGAATAATTTTTTAATAAAAAAATCTATCCTCATACGTTTAAGATCCAACAAATGATATAATTTTTCAGCCTGAAGCGGGAAAATCTCTCTATCATAGAGTATGAAGCTAAGTTCATTTATTTAGTGTGCTTTTCACCCGAAGTTGTGGAAAGTGTGGCCTTGAAGGAATGTATCATTGAATCAGTTCTAAGGAAGGAGATTCTCTCATAGATTATGCTACTTTGTATTATTTATTATACAAATATGGTGAATAGAGAGATAGTGACTGAACGTGATATCTCTTGATCTGTGGGAGGTGGAAGTATGATGATACATATGGGAAATGATAGGAACTCAAACGATGGGATAAAGCGGAAGAGGGACACTTATTTCCAAGGTGTAAGGGAGAATCAGAATAAAAAAATTGGATCAATGAAACTTCCTCCATGATCCAAGAGCAAAGAAATCTATTTTCAATGCGTTTTGTCTGATCACAGGAAGGGAGAGTATAGCACACAACCTAGTTCATTTAATAAATACAAGAAGATGGGGGCATATTCTGCATTATTGTCACAATGCTCTAAGGTTAGGTGCTTGAGACACTTCTCAGGTGTCCCAAGAATCTTATGCTTCGACTGAACGAGGCCAGCCAAATCAAAATCATTACCATAATAGATCTAGCCATGTTGATTCTAGGAATATCATGACTCGTCCACAAGGTAAATCTCAACAAAGAAAGAAGGAGATAATTTCAGAAATGAAACAATTGAATGGAGTTGAGCATGTGATAATAGTTGATCAGGCTGGACCATGTATGGGGTGGGGTACAATTCTTTTGAATTCTACCCTTATGCAAGTTCTATCTGATACCCGTGCATCAAATTAATTTTTTAATATCATTCTATTTATTTTCTATGTTTAAAACTTTATATAATGGACTCCATGTTAAAACTTCAAACCCCTACCAGTGAAAGAGAATATCGTTCCATTGTGTGTAGAGCATGTTCTATAATGGTTGATGAAGCTGAGATGAAGTGGATCTTTTCAGTGTCAGATATTGAAGTCTTTGAAATAATCCTGGGTATGGATTTGTTGACAATGTTCAAGGCTCACATCAACTATTATATAAGAATGGTTAGTTTCACAACTGAGGATGTTGTTGAGCATCTCTTCAGAGGAAAAAGGGTTATAAAGACAGGTGAAACATAGTTTTTTGCACCATTAGTGTGAACAATCTCTTACTAGTTGGTAGCATTGACATTGTAATCTAGGGAAGAGATTGAGGATATCAGTTTTCATGCAGTTGTGGATAAATTTCCAGGCGTATTTCCGAATAAATTATCAAGGATACCACCTATAAATAAAGTGATGTTTATGATTGATTATTCTCCATGGACCAACCTTATTTATATTCCTTCTTATAGGATACCACCAAAATAATTAAAGAAATTAATAGTGTAGTTAGAAGTGATGGGAAAAAAATATATCATTCTTCCAAGTACGTCTCTATGGGCGGCAATAGTCATGTTCATAAAGAAATAAGATAGAACTCTAAGGCCATGTGTAAATTATTGTAAACACAACCAAGTTATGATAAAAAATACTTATCCACTTCCACACATTGATGATCTATTTTACCAATTTATGGAGGCTTAGTAGTTCTATAAAATTTAATTGCAATCATGATATCATTAATTATGAGTTCAGAAGGAGGATATTCCAAAGGCAACTTTCAGAAGTAGATATGGCCACTATGAATATATAGTCATGCCTTTCGGTATTATGAAAGCACTAGTAGTCTTTATGGAATTGATGAATTGGATATTTCAGAGATATTTGGATTCTTTTTTTGTGATTTTTGTGGATGACATATTGGTGTATTCGAGGACAAGGGATGATCGTGATCAAAATTTGACTAGAATGTTGTAAATTTTGATAGATCATCATTTTTATGTCAAATTATCAACTTGTGATTTTTAGATATAAGAGTTATGCTTTATCGACCATGTAATTTTTGTAAATGGCTTTTCTATAGATCCATAGATGATAGATTTTGTTATCTCTTGGAAAGAACATAAGAATGCCTTTAATATACAATGTTTCCTTGGTTTATCTGGTTATTACTGTTGTTTTGTGTGTGACTTATCATGACTAAATTCTCCAATGATAGATTTGAAAAAGAAGATTTCTCAATTTCAATAGACTGAGGAATGCTAGAAGTCCTACCAATATCTAAAAGTTCATCTTACATTAGCACATATATTGATTTTTCCAGAATTAGGATAGGGGTACATGGTGTGCAGTGATGCTCCAGGATATAGGTTGGCTTGTGTTCTCAAGAATGATGACCATGTGGTGGATTATATCTCATGGAAGTTGAGTGTTAATTAAAATAATTACCCAAAACATGATTTAGAGTTAGCTTCGGTTGTCCTTGCCTTGAGGTATTGGCATCATTGTCACTTTGGTGAGAAATTTTCTGTGTTTAGTGATTATAAGAGGTTGAAACACATTTTATAATGATGGGATTTGAATATAAGGAAATGTAAATGGATGGAGTGTCTTTAGATGTTTTCCTTTGAATTGATTTATACACTGGGAAAAGGTAATTCATTGGATAATGCATTAATAAAAAAGTCATATGACCAGTTGGAAAAAGAAACTTCATATGAGTGGCCATTGATGTCAGTCCTAGAGGAAATACATGAGGAATTTGAAGACCATGAGGATGTTATAGTTTTATTTTTAGTTTCTGTTGTTCCCGATTTGGTAATGATGGTGAAATAGATACCAAAATCTGATGAAGAAGGCATGGTTGTGACTTCAAAACTCAATGGCGGGGAGAACATTTAGTGTTGTAAACTTGATGAGAGTTTAGTTTTGTGGTTTATAGATCATATGGTGGTACCGATGGCTTCTTAGGAACAACTTCTTTATGTTTACCTGTATTCGAGATTGGTTGTACATCTGGGAATTCATAAGATGTATAAGAAGTTGAAGGTATAGTTTTGGTGGATTGGTATGAAAAAGAAAGTGGAAAATTTCATCTCACGGTGCTTAACTTGTTAGTATGTTAAATAATAACATCAATGACCAGAAGGTATGTTGCAGTATTTAAATATTCCAGTATGGAAATGGGAGCAGATGGCTATGGATTTTGTTACAGGCCTTCAAAGAATGGTTCTGAAACATGATTCTATATGGGTGATAGTGGATCAAATTATAAACTCAGCACATTTCATCTCTATTTATGAAACTCATACAGTAGAGGAACTATTCAAAATATTTATCGAAGAAGTAGTAAAGATACATGGCGTACTAGTTTCGATATTCTCAGACAGAGATCTGTGGTTCACATCTATTTTCTGGAAATCCTTAAAGAAATCCATTAGAACTTAGTAGACCATGAGTATGTTGTATCATCCTCCAATGTATGGGAAATCCGAATGGATGATACAGGCATTAGAAGACAAGTTGCGAACTTCCAAAATGAATTTTGGTGATATATGGGAAGATAATATACCCTTAGTTGAGTTCACTTATAATAATAACTATCATGCCTCGTTATATATGGATCTTTTCAAAGTGTTGAATTGGAATCCCTATTGTTCTACACTTTATAGGGTGGGAAAAGGAAAGACTTCACTAGTTGGGATGAACCTTATCTATGAAACAATGGAGAAGATTAATTTGATCAGGAAACATATAGAGATTTCTCAGAGCCGACAAAAAACAAATGAAGATCATCATCGAAGACCATTGTTGTTTGCATTGAGTGATCATGTGTTCTTGAAGATTTCTACAAGGCTTAGACATCGTCATTTTTGGAAGCAAGTAAATTAATATCCTCGATACATTTCCCCTTTTCAGATACTGGAATGAGTTGGAGAGTTGGAATATTGGTAGGCATTTCCACAATGGTTCAGTTCATCACATAATGTGTTCCATGTATATCATCCAAAAAAGTATTATCCTAATCCTAACCATGTGATTAGAGGGGATCACATCAACCTATAGATGGATTTTTCGTCAGTACATATCCTGGTGTAGATTGTGGATATGAAAGATAAAGTCTTACATGAAAAAAGCATCGGCCTAGTTCAGGTTTTATGGAAACATGGCCAGATTTAGGAAGAGACTTGTAAATGTGAGAAAGAAATGAAAGAGAAATAGATAGAACCCTTTTTGAGCAATAATTTTTTTCTACATTTCAAGGATGGAAAGACCAATGGTGGGGAGAACTTAGTACAACCAGTTTCTAGTATATAACCCTTTATTTATTATTTTCTCATATATAATGTCAATGAGTGAAAGTATGGAGATTTTGAGGATATTTTAAGGTGTTTTGGGGATAAAGGTAAGGTGTATAAGAAGCACACAGTTTGTCTAAACGATATGAAAAAACTAGGAGAAACCATGTGCAGTAGAAGTTTTAAGGTAGTATCTTTAGAACGGTTGGTACATAATTAGGGATACAGTGCAAGGAGTCCTTGCGAGGCTATTCGGGAGGTAGTAGTTAAAGCAGGGTTAACGTAAAATTTGTCTAACTGTGTGACTAAACCATGCGCGGGTTAAAAACCACCTCTTTAAAAAGTAGATCTTGGTGTACCTTACCATTAATATAATTTCCACCCAAACCATGTCTAACTCTGTATTTTTATTCTTCTAAGGCCAAAGAATTTTCTCCAATTGATTTGGAGGTAATCCGAAGGTTTCCCATGGTGATTCGTAGCCAGATTCTTGAGGTATGTCATCATTATTCACCATTCTTGTCACGTTTCCGTAGATATACATCTCCTCTCTTCTTTTTTAGATCTATTCCTGTTATGGGTAGATCTAAGATTTTAGGTGCCAAATATGTTTATATTTGGTCTCCTTATTGTTAGGGGAAGAGATCTATAGTGGTTTCATGGATAATTGACCTGATTTTGTGAGCGTTCTTTGTATGTTTTTGGTTTCCATCAAAATGGTTGAGGTAGGTGGCTTCACTCTCAACCCCTATTAGTGGAAATAAATTTCATGGGTTCAAATTCATTTCTTTGAATGGATTTGATTGTGAATTAGCTTCTTTATGATTGATTGAAACCCATTTTTGTGATGGTTGTGGAAATATGGAAAATTGGTGCTTTTGAATAAAGTGTTTCATTATTGAATTTAAAATGAAGTTTTGAAATTGGATTTTCTAGGAATTATGACAAATAGATTTATTGAAAAGGAGTTCTAATGAAATGAATGGTTTTATTGAAATAGATTAGTTGACTAGAATTTTTTTTTAATTGTTTTCAATAAAAGAATGGTTTTATCGAAATGGTTTGAATTGGGTAATTTGAATGATTTTGACATATATGGGTTGTTTTATTTTATGTATGACATTATCCTTAATAAGGGATGTGTACCATTAGGTTATAAGTTTAAAGGCCCTCGATCAATGGCATGTGTCATTAGTATACTAGGTAATTGGATAAGAGACCGCTAATGATTTTGGAACTACCAAACGAAGCATGCTTGGGTGTGTGTGTTGCAAACCATGGAATGAGTATGCCAAAATTATATTATGAAATGGTTTTGATGCCTTTTTTGGTTGATTTTATGGAAGTGTGAATTGCTGGAAAAATGGTTGAAAATTGCACTTTTTTACTCTTGGTTATAAATTTTTTTGGAACTTGTTTATATTTAGTTATAAATTGTTTTGGGAAATTGTTTTATATTAAATATTTTATATAACTTTTGTTAACCTTTGTATCATAGTGTAATGAGTAGGGTTGTCCTTGGGGAAAACCTACTATGTTTTATACTCACCCCTGCTTGGGCACTTTGGTGCTTATGCTGATGATATCTTCTGAGAATGGGAAAAGTTGTAGTATTACACGTATTTAACACCACCTCGTGATACTTGGTATTTTTTATGATATTGGATCATGGAGATATAGAGCTTGGAGTCTTGTGATCCTCTAGGGGTCTTTAGTTGTTCTTCTTCCATTTACTTTATTTTGGTTTGGCTTCGACTATAGCATACCTTGGTGTGGTTTTGTTAAAATAAGTTTGGATGTGTTTTCTTATTTTTATCATGCATCATATAGTAGTTGTTTGGTTATGTTTTTTTGGTTAGTAGTTTATTTGTTAAATGGTAAATCGTCCCCCAATTGAATTTGAAACCCTTAGGCATTTATTACCAGCCTTTGGCATCTTGGGGATGTCACTTAAGGCCTAGAAATTATTCATTGTGTTCTAAATCCAATGGGAATATGTAGATCATTACAAAACATATAATATATAGTAAAATATATTTTTTTACCAATTTTTTTTGTTAACTTTTAATAATTATATTATTATTCCATATAATTTATTAATCCTTTTTGTGATTTTTTTTTGACATTTTTTACTAATCATTAACTGATTTTATGTTATATTTTATTTATACCCTTCATTAAAAGTAATAAATTTAATAGAAATATGTAATTTATAAAATAAATTAGTTTATAGTATATGTTATATCATTAAGTGAATTAAAACCATTTAATTTTATTACCAAGTAATTTATATTATTTTAAAAAATATGTAAAACTAAAATGTATATATTTTCTAAATATATAAATAAACTATATCACAACCCTGATATTTTATTTCACAATTAAACACAATTTATTACATAAAAATCATTTGATACAACATAGAAGATCAAGAATTCCATTGTCTTTTGGGATTAAGATCATTACATACCAACATAAAACATAAAAAAACAACATCTTTATTGAAAACTTCCTTTACATGACCACTACATTCCCTCGTACTTAGCATTTCATGGGATAACCTCAGGACATGCATAAAAAAAGGGTGTGCTATAAAGCCCAGTAAGGGATTAATCATGGAATAACATGAGGAATGCAGTACATGTTAGACAATAGGAATATCAATAGATCACAAGAGAACAATAAACATAAAGGAATAAGAAATCATGATAATCATAACATGGAAATGCGACAACAACACTTAACATCGAATTAGCATGAGCCAAGGCTCATTGCACATAGAGCATGAGTAAACCCTAATTTCACATGAAGCACAAGTAAAACCTCATTGAAATTTAATTAGCATGAGTAAACACCCAATTCACAATACATATCATGATACTATACTTTACACAATGCATTGGAGCATTATAAGGGCACACATTTCTTAAAAATTTCATTTCATGCATAAGTGTGCCACATGGATCATATAACATGAATTAATAAAACATCATCATTTATTCCATGATAAAGTAATGTGGAATTCATATATGAAACTTTATAATAAATTAGTAAATGTTCATAAAGGTGAATACCCTTGATAGAGAAATGGGCATGGTATTCAGTACACAACGACACTGGCTTGGAAAATCAGTGCGATTTCGGCAGCGTAACGACGTGACGTAATAATTCATAAAAATGGATTATGAGAGAGAAATGGGTGTCTCGTAATATGTACATGAAATGGACTGTAAGGGGGTTATATAGATACATTTACCAAAAATTGTAATGGAATTTAGATTCATGATACAAAGGAATTGCTTGAATGTAAGTGAGGAGAGATAAATTCCTTTCGGAATTTCGGCATAGTAACAGGTGTACAAGGGAGGCATTTGTTGAGAGAGAAATGTGTCACTCATAATTCAAAAAAAATTTGGAAGTATTTTGGAGGTGAAAAACCATACCCCAACATTTAAAATAGAAATTAAAATGGCATAACAACATTAAAAAATTGGACAAAAATGAGAAAGGAAGAAAAATCTTACTTGGAAGTGTGCGTCCAAAGGCTTGAGAGAGGCTTGAGAGAGGATTCTTGGGAGACTGGGGCACCTTGGGAGGATTTGAGAGAGTGAAGGGCTTAGGTTGGATGAAATCCAAAGTCTTTGAGTGAGGAGGAAGTGGGAGATTGGGTGGGTTTATATAGGAAATGAGAGGGAATCATTTATTATTTGGGTTTGAG
The DNA here is from genome assembly GCA_963277665.1 of Viscum album. Classification (NCBI taxonomy): domain Eukaryota; kingdom Viridiplantae; phylum Streptophyta; class Magnoliopsida; order Santalales; family Viscaceae; genus Viscum; species Viscum album. The sequence goes on along the minus strand of OY728120.1, from coordinate 1,016,957,472 downwards.
ACACCTTAGAGTAAACTAATGAAAACCACAGACCATCCCATGGTTTTTGCCCCATGGTTTTTGAAAAAGGGGAGTGGAAAAAAATATTGTATATGGAAAAATTCCAAACTTCTTAAAATAATGGTATTTCTTATGTGGAGGTGAGTCACACTCCTAAGGAAAACTATTTAAAAAGACAAAATGTTTAATAAGTCTTGAAGGGTCCACTAAAGCTTTGTAAAAAAACTCAAACAAACCCAAAATCAAATTATATTAATATTAAAACATATATTGTATGAACATAAAGTTTATAGTTTTATATTACATCACTATTGGGTAATTATGATGTCATAAAACATGTCATATATTTAAATGGTATTTAATTTTTATCCCAAAATTTTACTGTATCAGAAAATTATGAAAAATTCACCGCTGGATAATTTAGACATCCTGATTCACGAAATAATATTCATTTTATCTAATTTTTTTTAAATATGTTGATTTTCATTTTTAAAATAAAAAATGACATTTATCGAAAATTCACGTGTTTTGAAAAAAAAGACGGCTTTCAAACCTTATAAAAATTACAGTTTCATTCATAAAAGTATATGGTCATTTATAATTAATAAAAATTAATATAATAAGAATTAAAATAATATTTTATTAAAATATTTTTTAATTCATAAATCTATTAATTCAACAAAATATATTTCTTAGTTGAACATTAACTAAAAATACTATTTCTACATTAAAAACTATTTACAGGGTAACAATAATAAAATCAAAGTATATTAATTATTATATACAAAAGTAATGTACATAACCGTAGTGCTAAGGTATTATTACATAACCCCTTATAACACCCTTATAAGATCGAAGAGTAAGGTGTGTGATGGTGACAGACACATGGGGTGGATCAGATAACATTCCTCGGGTGGTAATCTCTATAAAATTCCACTTCTATTGTAGGCAATCCCGATCAAGCTTAACATATTCAAGCTCGGCTTGGGATTGGTCAAGAGAGAAGCCTAAAGATGCAACCTCCTTTCTGAGCTCTGACAAATGGGCTTCGTATGGGGCACGTCTACTGGATGAGGCCCTCACTTCCTTTTTCTGAGTAAATTGGATTTGTTAAAGCCCTATATTTATACTAATCATGTGATCACTGTTCAACGGCTATATTAGAAACGATCAAAATTATTAATAGTATTTTAAATTCCAAAAATATAAAACCAAAGAGGATGACATTTTATATAAAATTTTTACATAAAGATACATTTAAATATATAAAGAGGGATTTCCATTAATGATTATTTGGGTTGTTACAGTCTTGCCCCTTTAAGTAATTTCACCCTTGAAATTTCGTTTTCCCACACTAAAACAGATTTGGGTAACTCTGGCTCATCATTCCCTCTGATTCCCATGTCGCTTCTTCAAACTTGTAGTTTCACCACAACACCTTGATGAGGGGCATTGTATTATTTCATAGAACTTTTTCTCTATGATCTAAGATCTTCACTGGTTTCTCCTCATAAGAAATATCATTCTCTAACTGTACCACCTCTGAAGAGAGTACATGTGAAGTGTTCAGTATGTACTTTCTTAAGAGGGATACACGAAAGACATCATGTAATTTTTCAATGGTAGGTGGAAGTTCTAGTCGATAGGCCACAACCCCAACATGATCAAGAATATCAAAGAGGCCAATGTACCTTGGACATACCTTACCTTAATTTCCAAACCACGGGACCTTCTTTCATAGAGACATGCGTAGAATTACCATGGATCCAAATTTAAACTCAAGGTCTCCTCGACGGTTATCCGCATAACTCTTTTGTCGACTCTGGGCTGCCTTAATATGGTGATGAATGGTTTTCAGCTCCTCCATTATTTCTTCAACCATTTCTAGTCCAAGTAGCTTACGCTCACTGACCTCATCCCAACACATTGGTGTTCGGCACATTTTCCCATAAAGGGCTTCATAGGGTGCCATTTGGATGCTCGAGTGGAAACTGTTATTAGAAGAGAACTCAACCAGAGGAAGATTTTGATCCCATTCTCCTTTAATGTCCATTGAGAATTCTCTCAATATGTCCTCAAGTGTTTGGACAGTCCACTCAGATTTTACATCAATTTGAGGTTGATAGTCCGTACTGAGGTTCAGTTCAGTATTCAGAGCATGTTGAAGATTCTTCCAAAACATAGAGGTGAATCTTGGATCTCGATCAAAAACAAAAGATAGTGGTACTCCCTGAAGCCTTACCACTTCCCTGATATATATTTGTGCCAGTTGATCTAATTAGAAATCCTCCCAAATAGAAATGACGTGTGAAGCCTTTGTAAGATGATCCACAACAACCTTGATTGCATTGTTGAATTTAGATGTCTTCGGAAGTATGGTGACAAAGTCCATGGCGATGTTCTCCCATTTCCATTCCTGTATGGGAAATGGTTACATCATCCCCATATACTTCTACCTCTCTGCCTTCACTTTCTAACACACCAGGAAATTTGATGTATATTCATCGATCTCCTTCTTCATATTATCATACCAATAATTCTCTCAGAGATCTCGATACATCTTTGTGTTTCCCGAGTGAAAAGAGAAATTTGAACTATGTGCATCATCCAATAGTTCCTTCTTTAGATCCAGACTTGATGGAACACGTAGTATTTTCCCAAATCTCACAATTCCTTATTCATTAACATTAAACTCCGAGGATTTCCCTTTTTTGATAGCTTCCACTTTTTCCTGAATTCCAACGTCATCCTTTTGAGCATCCTTTAACCTTTCAAAAAGTGACGGTTGAGCAATCATTTGTGAAAGCAGTGATGATGTTCCCTTATTTATGATTCCCATGTCCATATTCATCAAATATAATAATATTGGATCCTTTTCAAATCTCATCAATGATGGAATCATTGGTTCCTTTATACTAAGGGCATCTGCCACCTTGTTGGATTTCCTATGGTGGTAATAGATTGAGCAGTCATAGTCTTCAATCAGCTCTAACCATCTTCATTGGCGCATGTTCAACTATTTCTGTCTGAATATATAATTGAGGCTTTTTTGGCCCGTATATATTTCAAACTTCTCCCCAAAGAGATAATTCCGCTAAATTTCAAAGAGAATATCACTCTAGCCAACTCGAGGTCATGTGTTGGATAGTTCTGTTCATGAGATTTCAATTTCCTTGAATCATATGCAATGACTTTGTCATTTTTCATCAACACGCATCCCAGGCCCTTCTTCGAAGCATTATTGAAAACCACAAAAATTTCTCCACTTCTGGGTAAAGTGAGCACAGGTGCAATAATAGGCATCCTTTTCAACTCCTTGAATCTTTATTCACATTCATCACTACAAGAAACTTTACTCCCTTTTGATTTAGCTTGGTAAGAGGGTTGGAAAATCGTGATAAATTTCTCACAAATTGCCTATAATATCCAGCTAACCCCCGAAAGCTACAGATATCCGTTACCAATTTTGGCCTCGACCATCCCTCAATTGAATCTATTTTGGAAGGATCCAAAAATATCCCATTGCTTTTGATGATATGGCCCAATAATGAGACCTCATTCAACAAGAACTCAAATTTTCTGAACTTTTCATAGAGCGTCTCCTTCTGTAAGGTCTCTAGTATAGTTCTTAGATGCTCCTCATGATCCTCTTTATTTTTGGAGTATATCAGAATATCATCTATTAATATTACCAAAATTTTTTTGAGGTAATCTCTAAAGACTCTATTCATAAAGTACATGAAGATTGCTAGAGCATTAGTGAGCCCGAAAGGCATTACTATGAATTCATAGTTCCCGTATCTTGTACGAAAAGCAGTCTCGGGGATATCTTCCTTCTTCACCCTTACTTGATAATATCCCAACCACAAATCCTCCTTGGAGAGGTATTGTGCTCCACGTAGCTTATCAAACAAGTCATAAATTCGTGGGAGAGGATACTTGTTCTTTATCGTGATTTTTTTGAGCTCATGATAATCGATGGAAAGGCACACCGACCCATCCTTATTATTGATGAAGAGGATTGGTGTACCCCATGGTGAAACACTTGGGCGTCTAAACCCTTTATCCATATTCTCCTATAGTTGTTTCTTCTGCTCCTCAAGCTCCACAACAACCACTCTATACGGAGTCTTGGATATTGGAAACACCCAAGGTATGCGATCAATTGAGAATTCCACATCTCTTCTAGGAGGAAGACCAAAAAATTCCTCGGAAAATACTTCAGCGAATTCCCTCACAATAGGCATGTCTTCTAGGATGGATGCCTCCTTAGAATCAATCCTCTGAGCCAGGTACGCGTGCTAATAGGGCATTAATATCTACACATGAGATGGTGGAGCTAAAGAAGATTCATCTTCCCCCTTGCACTTGTATAGAATCGGGGGTTGATTACCCACATGGCAAGTTATTTCCCTCTCTCGAAAATTTATGTTGGATCTATATAAGGAAAGTCAATAAATGCCAAGAAACACATCAAATTCCACTAGAGGGAGTATGACGAGGTTCACCGGGAATTTTAATCCACGGATTATGATAAGGTAGGAGTTATATTCACTTGATGCAATGATTTACCCATTTTCCATACTCAACAACATCTTCACATCCATGATTTGTGGTGGTGCTAGGATTGTTCTACTAAACTTTCGAGATATAAAATAATGCATAGAACCTGAATCAAAAAGTATGCTTGCTATTTTTGAATGAATAACTAGCTTACCTATCAACACTTTGTTGCCACGGTTCACATTGGTAGTAGTGATGGAAAAAGCTTCCCTTGCTACCTTGGAAGTTGTTGGTTTCCTATGAAAACCCTTGGCTTTGGGAACTGATTTGAAAGATGCATGAGTTCTTTGCAGTTGTAGTAATGAACAACACGTTGAGGTTCAAACAGAGCGATCCTCTCCACTGTCATAGCCGCGAGTCTTTCTTGCCGACAGTTAATAGCCATGTGCCCTTCTTTTCCACACCTAAAGAATTTCCTCAACCCCTTCAGAAAATTTCCGGGGTGCTTCTTTCCAGACTTTTGGAAAGTAGGGTGTTGGATCTTCTTAGCACCTTTGGATTTATCCATCGAGCCTCCAGCATTGAAGTCCACCTTATGATTCTTATCTCAATGATACCACTGAGACTCTTCGATCTCCATTTCGACTTTGAGGGCACATCAGTCAATATCTTCATAGCTGTTGAAGTAAAGGATCCCTAGTGCTTTCTGTAGGCTAGGTTTCAACCAACAAAAGAAGTGGTAAACCTTGCATTCTGGGGTAACGAAAAAGCCGGTGGCATATCGTGCAAGCCTTGTGAAGTTTCCCTCTTATTATCTGACATATTTTACTCCTTTTTGCTTGAGGACAAGGAAGTCCTTTTCCATATTAAGCTGGAGGGTTTGGGGAAAATATTTATCGAAAAACATCTTCCAGAAATCCTTGAATTCCAACGCCTCAATCTCCTCCTCTGGTTTCGTATTTTTTATCAATGTCAACCATTGATCAGCTTCACCCACCATATGGTAAGCATACAGGAGAACCTTCTCTTGTTTATATCTTTGAATGATGGAGAAGATATTTTAAATGGAGTTGGTGTATTGTTCAAAAATTGAGGGATTAGATGATCCATTAGAAGTTGGAGGCCTTTGTCTGATGAAGCTCTCGATAGCGACTTGTTCATTCTTCGGGGGAGTTGAAAATTACTCTTAACCCATGTTTCTATTCAAATATTTAGTTTGCTGAGAGAGAAGCGTGACAAAGTTTGTGATCCCCACACCCATTAGATTGGGAATCTCATTAGTACAATCATCACATTGATCCTCACATTGGTTGTTATCCCCTGTCCTCCTATTACCAGACATTGGCTGGAATAAATTGAAAGTTAGAGGTAACCCATAAAGGGTAATACAAGGAAAAAACTGATGACTAATAAATAACTTTTATTTCCATAAAATATCAATCTATTGGCTTCAGTCTATGTTATCCATGATCTACTTTCTAACATATATTTTTAGGGATTTTTTTAGTCACTTAATAATGATTCATACTAAACTTGTGAATTTATAGAAGAATATCCCCTGAGAGTTTCATAACCAAGAGTGAAACAAGGCCCGTTGTCATGCCCAGTTCCCATTCAAGTCTATCTCAAAGCCGTGTTTTCAGGTTTTACCCCTAGGATACATCTGTTCCAGAGCCGCCTCTACGTGCTCGTATCTAGACAGGGATGTATTTCCTTGACAAACCACCTACTCAATACTAAACAAAAATTAGGTAAGTTTTTATTATACTTAGTCTTGTATCTAAGTCTTTACTAGGGTTTTTTAATCATAATCCCAAAAATAAATAATCCTCCCTCTGATACCAACTATGACAACTTAGATCTTTTATTTCACAATTAAACACAATTTATTACATAAACTACATTTGATACAACATAGAAGATCAAGATGTATAGTGTATATGGGGTTTAGGATCATTAAATAACAACTTAAAACATAAAAAAATAACATCTTTATTGAAAACTTCCTTTACATGACCACTACATTCCCTCGTACTTAGCATTCAATGGGATAACTTGAGGACATGCATAAAAAAGGGTGAGCTATGAAGCCCAGGAAGGGATTAATCATGGTATAACATGAGGAATGCAATACATGTTAGAAAATAGGATTTTCAATATAGAACAATAGAATCTTAAACATGATTTCATGATTAAGAATGATAATCATAACATGGAAATGTGGTAGCAACACTTAACATAGAATTAGCATGAGCCAAGGCTCATTGCACATGGAGCTCGAGTAAACCCGCAATACACATGAATCACTGGTAAACCCTCGTTGCACTTGAATTATCATGAGTAAACAACCATTTCACATGACATATCATGATACTAAACTTTACCCAATGCATTGGAGCGCTATAAGGGCGCACCCTTCTTAACCATTTCATTTCATGCATAAGTGTGCCACATGGATCATATACCATGAATTCCTATAACATCATCATTTATTCCACGATAAAGTAATGTGGAATTCATACATGAAACTTTATAATCAATAAGTAAATGTGCATAAAGGTAAATACCCTTGATAGAGAAATGGGCATGGTATTCACTATACAATGACATTAGCTTAGAAAATCTGTGCAATTTCGGTAGCGTAACGGCATGATGTAAGAATTCATAAAAATGGTTGATGAGAGAGAAAGGGGCGTCACATAATATAAACATGAAATGGACAGTAAGGGGGTCAAATAGATAATGTCCACACAATTTTAATGGAATTTTTATTCATGATACAAAATAATTGCTTGAATGTAAGTGAGGAGAGATAAATTCCTTTTGGAAATTCTGCATAGTAATGGGTGTACATGGGAGGAATTTATTGAGAGAGAAAGGGGTATATAATAATTAAAACATAAATTGGGAAGTATGGGGAGGTGAAAAACGATACCCCAACATTTATAATTGAAATTAAAAGGGCATAACAACATTATAAAAATTGGATAAAAATGAGAAAAGAAGAAAACCCTTACTTGAAAGTGTGCTTCCAATGGCTTGAGAGAGGCTTGAGAGAGGATTCGTGGGAGTTTGGGGCGCCTTGGGAGGATTATAGAGAGAGCAAGTCAGAGGATGGATGAACACCAAAGGATTTGAGTGAGGAGTAAGTGGGAGCATGGGTGGGTTTATATAGGAAAGGATAGGGAATTGTTTATTATTTAGGTTTGGGATATCTCATAATAAACTAATCAAAACCACAAACCAGCCCATGGTTTTTTGCCCATGGTTTTTTCAAAAGTGGAGTGGAAAACAATATTTTATAATCCCAAAGTTTGAACTTCTTAAAATAATGGGGTTGCTTATGTGGAGGTGAGTCACACTCCCAAGGAAAACAATTTGAAATGACAAAATGTTTAATAAGTATTGAAGGGTCCACTAAAGTTTTGTAAAATAAATAAAACAAACCCAAAAACAAATTATTTTAATGGTAAAACATATGTTGGCCGAAAATAAATTTTATAGTATTTTATTACATCACTATTGGGTCATTATGATGACATAAAACACATTATATATTTAAACGATATTTAATTTTTACCCAAAAAATTTTCTGACTCAGAAAATTATGAAAAAATCACTGTTGGATAATTTCAATGTACAGATTCCAGAAATAATTTTCATTTCATCTATATAATTTTCTAAATATGTTAATATTAACTTTTAAAAAAATTGACATTTATGGAAAATTCATGGGTTTTTTCAAAAATGGCTTTCAAACCATAATAAAAATTACAATTTCATTCCTAAAATTATACGATCATTTATATTTAATAAAAATTAAATTAATAAATATAATAATATTTTATTAATATTTTATTTAATTCAGAAATCCATTAATTCATCAAAATATACTTCTTAGTTTAACATTAACTAAAAATACTATTTGTGCTTTAAAAACTATTTACGAGGTAACAATAATAAAATGAATGTATATTCATTATTATATGAAAAAATAATGTACATAAACATAGTATTAAGGTCTTGTTACATAACCCCTTATAACACCCACGTAAGACTGAAGAGTAAGATGTGCAATGGTGACCAACTCTTGGGGTGGCTCACATAACATTTCTCGGGTGGTAATCTCTATCAACTTCGACTTCTCTCAAAAGAGGTCCCGCTAGAGCTTAACATATTCATGCTCGACTTGGGATTAGACATGAGTGAAGCACAAAGATGCAACCTCCTTTTTGATCTATGAAAAATGGGATTTGTATGGGGCACGTCTACTGGATGAGGTTATCGCTTCCTTTTTCGGAGTAAATTGGATTTGTTAAAGCCCTATATTTATACTAATCATGTCATCACTGTTCGATGACTATATTAGAGACATTCACAATTATTAACAGTATTTCAAAATACAAAAACTTAAAACCGAAGAAGTTGACATTTTATATAAACATTTTACATAAAGAGACATTTAATTAGATCAAGAGGGATTTCCATTGATGAAATTTTGGGTCGTTACAAACTATGTGTATATTAACTATATAGTTGTAATTGAAAACTCATATCATGTTTACTGGTATTATAACATAATAGATATATTCCCTTTTATAATAGGAAAATTTTGAGTATATTCCCCCTTTAGATTACATCAATTCATTTCAATACAAAATAAAAATTTAATTTCTCATTCCACTAATTTTTCTTTATGGTTTTGAAAAATTCATTCTCAATTGATTATGCTTTTCAAATTATGGAATCTATTTTAAAATATTTGATTCTCAAATGTGGAGATGATCTAGGGTATTTTTGAGTTGTAATGATATTATTGTATTACAATTTTTTTTCTATTTTAATTTAAGAAATTATATTCTATTAAGTCATAATTGGTATGTAATAATCCATGGTAAATAATAATTTTTTTGTATATACATTTATTGTAATGTTTCATTGTGTGTAAATATATTATTTTCCATTTGATTCATTTCAGGTATGATTTATTTATAAATTCTTGTAAAATTTATTAAAAATATTAAAAAAATAACCTATGGAAATATAATGAAAGCTTAAAAATGGTATATTAATTTCACTATATGGAAGTTAGTTTTGTTCTTGAAATTATAATATATCTCAAAGATGAAAATATAATATGTGATTATTAACATATTCCTGACTTCAGAAACAATTTATAAAGATACATCTATTGGCATAAACCAATTAGGATTTCTCATCAATATAAGAACCCGACACAATCTAAGAAGAGACCCAAAGGAAGGTTCCAATACATAATTGATGGTAACAAGCAACTAATAATAGATAGAAACCTTTTTAGAGTCACTTTTTCAAAACCTAAAAGAAGAAAACATAAATAGAATACAAGAACATGTGGATAAAATTGCACATTTAAATATACATAACCAAGAAAAAAATGTAAGCAATAATTTATGATCTATACAAGATAAACCATCACATATAAACCCAAAAAACACAAATATATCATAAATGATGATAGTAAATCCATGTGATATGTGGGAAGCATCCCACCATATAACCGAAAAATACCCTAGCCCATATAGAAAACATCAAACCTACTACCGCAATACGGAACATCACCCTTTCCATGATTTGGAAAATTAAGGACTACACACAATCGTGGGTATATACAGGGTGAGAAAAAATCCCAATAAGATCCCAATAAAGGATATGTCATGCCCCATCATCCAAAAGGTATCACTTTGGGTCGATAATTAGAGAAGGGATATAATGATGCCTGAGTCCCTCCCCCAATAGGCCAAGATATTGCAACATGCATTGAGGGTATATTATACATTGAAATGAGAGGAATTAACCTCCAAAGGAAAAATGAGGAATGTGAGATAATATAAAGAACACCAATTATCTCTAGATGATATATATATGAGAAATATCCCATATATATGTATGTAATGTCATAAAAATTAGGATAACCAAAAATGGAAACTTCAAGAACAAAATGTAAAACTCATCAGTGACCACAAATCCCAAATAGATCCTAAGAAACAAAGTTCTAGTAACATCCAAACCCTTCTTCTATGTGTACTTACATACATGAAAATGTTTATATATATATATAGGTTCATAATAACTTGTATACTTAGGTGAATCCTCCCTAGAGCCTCCTGTGAAATTGATAAAGATATAATGATAAAACATAGTGAAAAAAGGGAGACTAACTCATCACCTAAATAGGTATAAAATGATCCTAACATCAGAATGGTAAGGTATCTCTATTTAACTCATAGAAGAGATCATATAACATATTAATAAAATATGGCTACTTTTCTACCAGTTCCCTTCTGGTCAGCTGATCTACCCCAAAATCATTTGTACAGAGAAATCTATCCCTAAGTTGTTCGATATTGAAGAGACCTAGGATAATGTATCATAACATGCAAATCATGAATCACATCATCTCATCATCCCAACCCACATCTCCAAAAGCTGACAGAGAAGTTTCCCGGATACACCACATCTCGTATGTCATGTATTATACAAATAGTATTTCACCTCAATCCAGCACAACCCATTCATCGAGTAATGTACTTCAAGCCATTACATCCCATACATTTCATACCTATAATAGTCCTTAGGATACAATATCTGGAGATACATATGAAAAAATAACCACAATCCATCCCAAAACTCTATAATAATATATGGGAATTAAAACCACCATGCATACCAACACATAAATACTAGCATGATAAGAGAGTGGGTAAAAAGGTGGTAATCAGCCATCCATACCACTCTAAACTAGATGTTTGGGAATATATCCTATTAGAGTAGACTTGGTTCTAGTCTCCATATCTATGTGGGTAGTGTCGAGATGAAATTAAAAAATAAAGGATATAATATTTATCACAATAACACAATGACTATTGACCAAATGTTAGGAGATGAACTGAATTTACCATCTCTCAGACACACTATTTCTGCTACTAAGAACTAAATATAATATATATACACAATTATTTAAGAAGACATTAATTAATCACTTAATTTATTTTTTAATTTAACTTTATATTAATGAATTCATCATCTATTAATTATATTTACTCGATTTAAATTTCATTAACTATAAATATGATGTCCATTCCCTCCAGGTATAATAAAAAAATTCTATAGTTTCTCAATATTAACATCCTTTCCATCTCAACAAGATCCAACCCATGTGTTAAAAAATTTATTAAACATTATCATCATTCCATAATCCCATTAACATTATGAAACATTCTAATGTACCATAAAATAAATGCATAACCAATAAAGAAATGAATGTTCAAGAAGTTGAGAAAGGAATATAGAAAAATAAAAAATTCAACCACCAAATAATTAAATAGATTTATTAATAATCAAGAATTATAGATTTTAGAAAAACAATGATAAATCTTGACTTTAACTTATTACATCAATCCCAGTGCCATTGTTATAGTATTAGGTATATAATAATGATTCAATCAATCATATGAATATACTAATACCAACAAAATCGGGCCCCTATACCCACACATGGTCAAAAAACAACCATCCGTTTATCACATCTCATCATAAGGCAAGGATCACAACTAGTGAAAACATAGAAGAAAAAAAACAAATAGAATCAACGGAAAAAATATTTCTTAAAAATAAACCATGTTACCATTATGTGAAAATGGGATCTATGTACCACAGTAATTTATCTCAACAAACCAAACAATTTTATTACCGATAACTATATTTCATGCAAATTATTTATAAACATATATTAAAAATTTCCATTAATTATTAAAGTGTTTTTTAAATTTATTAATTGATTTTGTTATCTTTTTCTTGTTAACATTTTAAATGATTTTTTTGAAAAGATATATTTTTTTATTTATTTAAATAAGATTTTCAATTAGTTGGGTGATACTTAATCTTTATGTTTTGATGGTTACAACATGTTTCATTTTAAAAAGCCAAGGTCAAAAGGGAAATAGTCTGTTGAAGACTCAGCTACAATATTATTAAAATTATGGATCAACCTAGAATATATGAACGTGAGGAATCTAGCTCAAATCACCAGTGTGGGACTCATAATATATGTGGAACTAATCTGGAATTTCAATCAATGTTGTAAATGTAGATCGAAATTGCTACTGATGCTCCCTCTCATAACAATCACTCATTATCATTACAACTGATCACACATGATTTACACAATGACCATTACTAACCACCATGGGCATCACCCAGATCTTTCATGACCATTATAGTGGATGTTCTTCTGGATCCAACACCCAGACTAAAATTTTCATCACCGTTCATTCTCACCACTAATACTCATGAATTCCTACCTACCATGCATACATTGGGACCCACCGTAGATTCTATCTATAAAATAATACTATAGATGAGGAGAATCTACAAAGGAAAAGAAAATGATGAATTAGTTCTGGAGATTCTTTTTCAATTATCAGGAACCCATTTTTCATTGGAGAGAGTTCTCATATGATGAAGGTGATAAATGTGGTTTAAATGAAATAATGATATGTTTAAATAGGTGTCGTCTATTCATAAAATAAAACAATGATGAAAACCTTGTACATCTCACTGAAGAAGACATTCTTGTCATAAAAATCAAACTACAATGTAATTCTATTAAGATAGAAGATGTTTTCATAAAGAATCCTGCTATGAAAACATCTTATTGTTGGGAAAGGTGGAAAACGACAAAAACGTAAAAAAAATAAAAACAAACATATAGAAAAAATAAATTTATTTCCCTTAAAACCAAAGATGATGCATAATGAAAAAAATACTTACAAAAAGTAAATTTTAACACCAAAACTTTTATAGGGAAAACTCAAAAGGGATAAACCACGGGACCTTGTCTAAAAAGAGGGATCCACTAAAATCAACTATTACATGGTAGAGACTACCCAAAAATTGAAGGGATATAAAATATAATAGTCAGATAAAATAGTGAATCAAATTTATAGAGAAAATAAAAATGATCACAAAACAAAAGGTGAGGACTAAAGGAATCTTCACTCCATATTCTATGTTGTCAAAATGAGGTTTTGCCTCTCCTTTTATAGAAAACTTCATCCACATCAAAATGTGTCTCTTTATAAAAGACATTTCTCAGTGTGAATAAATTCATAAATTCCTAACCTACATTGAAAACACCCCATTTAATTAGAAACCACATGTTCAGCATTTGAGGAGGTTCCCACAAACTCCCCTTCGAATCAAGGGGGGGGGGGATCATCTCCAACCCCACAATCAGTCAACAAGGATAAAATTTACCTCGTGGTAAACTCTTAGTCAACATGTTTTACCCATTTTCAAATGTGTGGATCTTATCATGCTCTAACGATCTCAAATTAAGGATATTAAAGATCTAATGATACCGAACGTCGATATTTTTCGACCTTCAATGAAAAGTGTCATTATTTTCCAAAAAATAGCACTACGAATATCACAAAATAAAACATACCTTTCTTGATTAATATTGAGCTATAAAATAATAGGTTCATCCACAAAAATTCTTTTCAAGCCTCTATAGTTGAAATAATATCAAACTCTATGGTAGATAAAGCAACACATATCTTCAATATAGACTTCTAAGATACAACTCCTGCAAAAGTGATCAAATATCATGAAGTAGACTTCCTCGAATTGATATATTCTTCCATATATAAATCTATAAAGGCATAAAGAATATGTTCCACTTTTCCAGAACCAAATATCATATAAAAAAGTCCATAAATATAACAAAATATATAATTCACTACTCTCCATTTCTCTCTACCGAGATTTGATAGAAAATGACTGACCACACTAACTTCATGCGCTATATCCGGTTTAGTAAATTCCATCTCATACATCAAACATACAATGACAAATGAATAAGGTATGTGTTGTATCTACTCTATCTATTCATCAGTTGAATGTGACTGATCAATACTGATCTTAAAATGTAAAGTAAGAGGAGTATTTTCCACTTTCTCAATGTCTATAAATAATATTTGAAGAGCGTTCTCAATATATATCTCATAAGACAACAAAAATTTAATGTATTTTCTATCATGGGATATCAAAATTATAATTTTTTTTACTATCCCCAAGTATTTCATTTCAAAATACTAATAAAGAAACTTCTTCAATATTTTAATTCTAGAAGCATATTGTCCAACAATGAGAATACCATCAACATAAAGAAATAATATATTAAAGTCATCAATAGTAAATATCTAAAAAAATGATGAGAAGATTTATTCCTAAAACCATGATGAAAAATGACAGATTCAAACTTCTTATACCACTACCATGGAGTTTGATTCAAATCATACAAAATCTTCTTTAACCTATAGACATGATTCCCTATACCCATTATAACAAAACCCTCTAGATGATCCATATAAATCAGCTCCTCTAAATCTCCCATTAGAAAGCGGTCTTAACATCCATCTACTTAGTTTGCAGATCCAAACTGGAATCCAAACCAAGAACAACCCAAATAGATGAAATTTTGTAAATAGGTGAGAAAATATCATCAAAATCAATACATTTCTTCTAAAAAAATCCTTTAATAACTGACCTTGCCATGTATCATGGAAGAGAACTGGATTCCTCATTTTAAATATGCTAAATCTGCTTATTAGTTCACCAACTCAAAATTATTGTGGTTGCAAAATGATATACTCTCATCATCCATTGGCATGACCCATCTATATTTATATTCACTTTACATCACCTCATCAAAGGATTTTAGTTCTCCACCTTCAGTGTAGAGAATATACTCATCAGGTGAATACCGATTAGAAATGGTATGATGTTGAGAAGACCCCTAGAGTTGAAAAACGGGTTCATTAATAACCCCAAAACCAGGATCATCATAAATAAAATGTGCATCATAAACATATACTCCAACATATTAACCTTGAGAGTCATTCTATATATCAATGTGAACATCAAAATGAATAATATTTGGTAAATGTGAATTAGAATTTGGATCAAGACTTAAAAATCCATAATAAGCAAGTGAAGTAATGTTTTCGTTGTTATTAAAGTCTACAATAGTGCGATCCTTCTTAATGTCCGAATCATGGATTCTGAAAATTTTCTTCAAATAAGGATCCTAGAATATATACACAAACACATAAAGTTCATATCCAATAAAAATACCCTTCTATGACTTACAATCCAACTTGGATCTCTCATCTCTAGGAACATGAACAAAAGCCTTGCAACCAAAAACATGAAAGTGATTCTAGCTGATCTCCTTTCTATAACAAAACATGCATGTATGTTCTATCTGAAAAGAACCCATAGGTGATAAAATTATAATTTATGTAGTAGTAATTAAAGAATCTCCCAAAAAATTCCTAGGAATCATTTCTTCAAAAAGAAACCAAAGAATTATTTCCATCAAAGCCCTGTCCATCCACTCACCTACACCATTTAGTTAAGGTGTCTTGTGAGGAGTCATCTAATGCCAAATACATTCCTTCCTATAATACCAATCAAGAAAACCATAATACTCACCGCCATTATTAGTGTGAATAAATTTCAATTTCTTACCAGATTACCTCTCAACAGAAACATGAAATTTCATAAAAACCCTTATCACTTGACTTTTGTCATTCAAAACATAAATCCAAAGCTTACACGAGTATTCATAAATAAATTTTAGAAAATAAAGACCATAAAAAATCGTATTACATTTCAAAGGAGAAGAAAAATCATAATTTACTAATTTAGGTACTTGTGACTTCCTCTGTAAATTATGACTGATGAAACTCATTGTGCTCTGTTTTCATGCTATACAGTGATCACACATGACTGAATTGACACTATTAAAATCTGGAAGAAGATTTATATTGAAAAAACAAATAAGCACTTTTTTACTAACGTGACTGAGCCTCTTATTCCATAACATTGAAGAAACACTGCACTCAAAGATGCCAGCAGTATCATTAAAAATAGAAGCTCTAGTCTAGTACAAACCCAACTGCTTCTTCCCTCAAGACACAATCAAATATCCCTTGAAATTATTCCATTGTAAATTACCAAATGTACTGATAAAACCTTCATCCTAAATAATTCAAGTAGAAATAAGATTCAAGATAACCTTAGGTGCATGACAAGCATTCTTAAAAATCTTCTTACTACTTGTACTGATCTCTAAACAAAAATTAATAATTCCTACAAGATCAGCATGACCATCATTAAACATTATTAAAATCCAAAAATTTCTTGGGATATAAGCTGTAAATAAATCCTTCTTTTATGGCACATGAAAACATGGACCACAATCAATAACCCAACAAGAATCATCAGAAACATTACTAATGGGGTCATAAAAAATAACAAGATCACCCCCTATTGTGATGGTGACATGATCATATTTATCACCTTCTTAACAAACCATTTCTTACCACAATAATGGCTTTAAAAAATATATCTACTTTGACCAATATTTTCTTTCCCTTAAATTTTACATGGTATGATCTGTCTTAGATTTTAGCTTCTCCCCCTATTCTCTATGAATAAAAGATCTGAAGAGGATTTATCCTGAGTACATATCATAACCTCTTCATTCCAAATATCTGACACAACAAAAATGAATGTGAAAACATTATTAAGAGAATAATCAGTTAGAGTAAAAAGTAAATCCTTCCAGGAATCTGGTAAAGTTTTAATAAATAAATGGGCTAAAAATTCATCTTCAAAATTGATACCCATGTCAGAGAACTGATCAAAACATCCTTAATATTCACTCAAGTAGTTAGACAGAGACAGACCTTATTTTTACCTCCAAGTCATCAATTTTTTTTGAGGAAAAAATTTATTATTTACTATCTTGTAAGAATATCTTCTCTCATGATTCTCCCACAGAGTTCTGGAATGAGAGATGTTGAAAATGTGGTTCATGATGTTTTCTTCAACCCATTAGAGAATAAAACCGCAAAACATATCATTCTCGAATGCCCATTATTCATCTGAAATCTTTTTTGGCATCTGGTTACTTAAAACTAGAAGATGAATTCTCTTGATAAAAAGAAGATTCTTCATTTTTAGTTTCCACATATTGTAGTTGGTACCATTAAAAAAAATCATCCAACTATAATTGGATTCCACAATAAATATGAAATAAAATTAAAAACCTTTGATAACATATTTTTGGAAAGGGTGAAAGCGATGAACAAGAAAACCAAATCAAAGAAAATGTGTAGTGAAAATAAATTGTTTTCTCTCCAAACAAAATTGGATATGCAATGACCAAAAAAATATGTGAAGACAAATAAATCTTGACACCAAAATTTTGACATGGAAAACACATAATGAAAAATCCAAGGGACCTTTTCTAGAAAGAGGTATCAACTAAAATCAAGGAGAACATAGTAGAGACTCCCCAAAAATGGAAGGTATTTCAAAATTAATGATTAGATAAAACATTGAATCAATATCATAGATTGAAGAAAAATGACCATTGAAAAAAGGTGATCAAAAAAAGAATCTTCACTTAGTATTCAATGTTTTCAAAACTAGTAATTTAATCTCATTTTATAAAAAAATTCATCCGCTTAAAAATGTGTATCCATGTGAAAAACTTGTCTCGATGTGAATTTATCCAAGAAATCGTGACCCATATTAAAAATTCCTTATTTAATTAGAAACCGAAATAGAATCACTTGAGGGGGATCCTAACACATATAATGTTATGAATATAGAAAAAGAGATACATTGAACCATTGATATGACATTTATGATATGAATCATATATTCATGTTGAAAAACCATCATTAGAAATAAATAAACTGTTTTTCAACTTGTGGTAATTAATGGGATTTGAATTTAATTGACCTCATACTTCTGGGTGCAGATGAGGATGAAATTCGTAGCCTATTTTAAAGGAATTAATTCCCACCCAACAATCAACCTCACATATAAATATGAGGTTTAAACAATAATGAATGAGGGAGTCAAAAGGAATAAACCACAAGTGAGGGGTAGTTTGTATATATTTTAATGATATGGTTTTTGTATGTTTTATTATTGTTTTAATTCTGGATATCTTATATGTTATTTTCATTAATTCATTCTCTTATATCTATTATCTTATCCCTAATCAGATTAATTTATAAATTCTATCTTCTACGGTGTCTACCTTATTCATCTTTGATGACCACTCAATATTTATTGGATAATTCCATAGAATAGAGAATGTTCTATGAAAGAGGGTGGGGGCCAACATGTATTTTTCTATTATTCTCTTATAAAAAAGTTTTATTCTTTATTATTGTGATGATATCTAATTTTTTATTATATCAACCATTAAACAACTAAACTAGTATGTTTAGTGATGATCATAATGTAACACCCCAAGCATCCACAATATACTTCTCTTTCAATAATGCAATAGCTTGCGTTGTACGCATGTTCGAGATTCGAACACACCATGACCAATTAAAGTAGCCGTTATGAATAGTAATAACCAATTTTTGAAATAATATTAATTTTATAATTCAAAATGGACTTCATTTTTGTATTCGGAATATCGAGGTCATCCACAGTTGAATTTTTGTAATTTTCGGAGAACTTCCAATTTTCTATGAATAGTAAAAAAATACTTAAAAACAAATTTTTTAATCAAAATAATTTATAGTGATAAATTATACCATTTAGTTGTTTTAAAGTATAATTAGAATATATTTTTACCATTTTATTTAATGGTGGTCATTAAAATTAATTTCACTTTGAAATTTAATATAAACAATTGTCAATCTTTTGATATATATTGTTTCTTAAAAACACGCTATTTGTTGTGACAACGGGAATTAATTATAAAATTAATTAATGAAACTTATATGTTTTTAATTTTTTAAAATAGACATCATCTTTGAATTCGTAATATCAAATATAGCTTAGGGTGATTTTTTGGTCTTTTTCTGAAAAACTTCAATTTTTGATGAATAGTGAAACCACTAAGTGGTAGTTTAAAAACTAATTTTTCGTGTAAAATAAACATTACCACTTATGTGTATTGAATTTAAAAAATCTGACATACATGGGTTTCATTAGGAAGTAAAATTTGGTTCAATGGGATTAAAATAATTTTTGGTGAATAGTAACTTTTAAGTTCTATTAATCGTAATTAAACGTAATTAGTGAAATTTTAGGTAAAAATGATATTATAAAGATATGAAAATATCTTGAAAATTGTCCTACCCTTATTGGATGACTCATGGGCGACCAAGGAAATCCTTGGGTCAACTTGGGGACCCCATGGAGCCACTTGGGTAAGAAAATGACATTAATAACTTTTTATTTAAAGTAAAAATAAAATTATCACAAACATGTGTTGTTTTACTAAAACAATTATTACATGGGGTTATATAAGTTAAGTTTTCGACTATAAATATTCATTGTAAATCTAAAAATACTTCCTACATCATGATATTTTTTATATAATTTTTATACATTAAGTAAATTAAATATTTTATGACACCATGATGATGCAACAATTACATCATTAATTAACGATTTAAATAAAATGAAAAGATATTGTAAAATATAAGACTTACACTTGTAAAAAACCTATTGTATGGGTATATTTCGAACCCTTATCACCTTATCCTCTAACTATATAATTTTGGGTCCTTTGAAATCTGAAAATCACTTCATAATAATGTAACATTTCATTACTTTCCACGAGGGCCCCTCTTCTCCTATTATAAAAGACCCCCACCACTACCACCTTATTCACACCATCATGCCATTTGGCTCGGCAAAACTCTTCCCCAATACTCTGTAAACTTTACTCTCTTACTCCAAGAAGCATCACTTTGGGCAGAATTTTTCCCAAGGAAACCTTTGGATCAAATCAAAAAGAGTTACCCGATTTTAAGGTAATTCCTTCTCTTATGTTATTTTGTTTTATTTTTCTTCTCCAACCCCTTAAACTCATTTTATTCCTTTATTTTGTAAAAACAACAGTATATTCAATATAATAGGATTTTTATATGATAAGGATTTGATTTAAACTTACACACACCTTCGTCTAATGGTTAAAGAACATACTGTTTCCGTGGTTGGAAAATTTCTGCCTCACGAAACGATGATTGTTCAATCTTCTTTTAACACCTCTCATGATAGCCATTAAGATGTCACTATATTTATATATGATATATATTATGTTTATGTTTTCCTTATGCTTCTGTATTTTTCATTTATGGAATACCATTATGATATCCATTATGGGTAAACGTGATAATTTCATTTCAGGAAGTGCAGACTACCGCCCCCTCAAAGTGATTTGAATCGTTAATGCCATATGTGGGATGTATAAAGGATTGAGTAAATGTTATTATATATGATATTATACTGGAATTCTAATATACATTTATATCATTATGATTTCATTCCATTAAATACGAAATAGAAATGAAAGTAGCGTTCATGCGTACGTACGGCTTACCGTCTCCATGAACGGTGCATCTCATTTCTTACCACTAAATGTTACGTAATATTATAAATGAATGTATATACTGGATATATATGATATATATTATATCTACTTCATGAATATAATTCTAGAGATAATGGATATTCTACCACATAAACAACTTGTAATTATAAGAAGTTTATTGTTGACTCAAGTACCAAATATCGACAAAACAACCGTTATTAACTTAAACGAATACATTATTTTCGTAACATTGTAATAAGTGATATAAAAGGGATAATGAAATTGAAAAATTTTCTTAAGCAAGTAGATATTAAATCTAGTTTGTTATTCAGGAGATTAAAGAACTGTTGAGTGAAGTCAGACACGAGGTAAGGGAACTTCTTGACCCAATTTCTATTCTTTGGGTTAATCTCCTACATAAAAATTATGTCATGATATTATTATGTCCAATATTATATTTGTACTTTCTTTATGTGTACTTATAGTTAATACACATAATAGATCTAATTTATTTAAAAAATTATCTTTGTAAGGTACTTCGTCTCAATATCCTTTCATTGAGGCATATTTTTTTTATACAAAACTTTCTTTTATACGGTGTATAAACCCCTTTGACTTTTAATTTTATTCAAAATGAATCTTTTTTATACGAAGCGTTTTACTAAACAACAAAAGGGAATGTTTTTTTGTCGTACATATGTAGCAACAATGACTTCTCCTCTACCATGACCATTATTTGAGTTTCGGCTTCCTCTACAAGCCATAACATTTTTTAAATGAAAAATAAATAACAAATTTTAATTTTCTTTTATTTTGGTATTGAAAATGGTTTTGATAATATTTTTATTATATCAATGTGTTTTATTGATATCTTGTGATTGAAATGTAGAAATTTTATGTTTCCTTTATGCATGTTTTATGTGATACGATTATGATATGGTTTATGATATGTTCAAACCTGTTCATATGAGGAATGCATTGACATAATATGTGACGGGTGGAGCCCGTTATAGATCCCCGATGAATCATTAGGTCTCATGAGAAAAACTAATGTCTTGGCACGAGGTCTTGAAAAAATATTATTCGTAGTTTTGGAACAAGGCCTTGGCTACGTGGTTATGATATTCTGGCATTATGAATTCCATCATTATGAAAGTGGTTATTGACATTGCATGTGATTATTAGACTAGTGGAATATCCATGTGAATAAGTAAATGGAATTATTTCATTTTATTTTTTCCATATTATGCTGATGTTCAAGTTTAAAAGGCTTTTGTTTTAGTTATACATTGCCTTAAATGTTAATGTTTATTTATGAAAGCTTCCGCTATATTGTTATACTTACTGAGCATCAGAGCTCACCCCTTCCAATGTTTTAATTTTTCTAGGATGTGAAGAAGTATATTATAAATGACCTACAAGGATAGTTTGAAGGGGATATGAGTGTGGACTATGGAGACCATGTTATTGTAGTTTGTTACTTTATGATGTAATATAACATTTATGAATGTATCTATTGTTTCCAAGGCTACTAAACTAATCGGTCTTTCGAGATTTGATCTTTTGTGATCATGCCAATGTTACGTAATAATGCACCGACTCTGGGTAACTGGGGTTGGGGTGTTACAGTTGGTATTAGAGGCAGTTTAGTACTAACCTCAGAAGTTAGATTTAGATTAAATCTGATTAGAGCACATAAACCTAAGATAAAATTTGAGGATTAGTATAGAATATCTTCCAAGAATTTTGGTATTATAGAGATTTTGTGTGTTTTACGAACAAATACATCCCTGTCTGGATACGAGCAGGTAGAGGCGTCTCTGTCACAGATGTACCTAGGGGTAAAACTCGAAAACACCGCTTTGAGATACACTAGAATGGGAACTGGTTCACGACAACGGGCCTTGCTGCACTCTTGGTTATGACACTCCCGGGGGATATTCCTAGGATAATTCTCATTTTCTTTACAAACCACTATGAAGGGTTAGTATATACTACCTCAAAGAATTTTTTTTATGATTATGGATTATATCCACAAATAGTTCAATTTATGTTAAGTGTTTTACAAGTATGGAATTATGTATTTTGATTCATAAACTAATCTAGTTTATGAAATTGTTTAGAAATGGTGCCTAGTGGGAGGAATGGAAACCGTTTCAACGCACACCCTCCATGTAGGGATTGCCCTTGTGCTCAAAATAATTCAAGTGGGGCTGGAGATACAACTGGTGCTGATCAACTAGTCACCACACTGGGACAACTCACTCAGGTTATGAATAATAACCTTACTCGTATGGAGCACCCTGATCCGCAACATGGAGGATCAATGTTAGACCACTTCATGAGGAAACAACTGCCTACATTAAATGGGGGTACAAATACATTAGTAGCTGAGCAATGGATAAAATCCTTAGAGAAAAGATTCCACGCCTTGGGGAGTAGCGAAAGGGAGAAAGTTGTCATGGCAGTTTACCGCCTCACTGGAGATATCGATCAATGGTGGTCGCTGATTCAAAACAAAAAGGAATATGAAGAAGTATCAAGTATGGAATAGAGGGATTTTAAGGAAATTTTATTAGAAAAATACTTTCCACATGACCATCAAGCAGATATGGAAAGGCAATTTCTGAGTCTGAGGCAGAAGGAGGATGAGAATGTCGCAAAGTATGAGGCCAACATTACAAGGTTGGAAAGACATGCTGGAGATTATATACGTAACCCCAGAAGTAATATTGATCGTTTCTTTGATGGGTTAAAACCATTTCTCCGTCGGGCTTTAGTATCACAATCTTTCTCAGCATACGAAGATATAGTCTCATGTGCTATCAAGACAGAAAAGGAATTCTCTATGTCTTATAACAACAAAATAAACCAAGAGAAGAAAAGAACAGTGGAACAAGAGACAGATAAAGGGAAAAAGGGAAAGAAGGATTTTCCATTACGCGATAATTGTTGGATTAATCGCCCTAGTAGTTGCCTAAAAGGAATGGGAGTTTGTTATAAATGTGGAGAAAAAGGTCACCAGGCTCGTGATTGCAAGGGAAATAAAGAGGCTATCAATGTTGAATGCTACAATTGTAGGGAAATAGGGCATTATGCAACTGAATGTCCTAATAGTCAGGGAAACTTACCTCAGAAAAGGCCAAGGGATCGAGGACAATGTTATGTTGTTACTACAGTTGAAGTGGAATAATTAATGTATTGGTGCTTTTGGACTCAAGGATTATATTCTGGTTATAAGAATAATGTGATATATATAAGGATTATATTGCAATACTAGTTGTTTTCATTACGGTTTTAATATGATGAATGTAATCATATTTTTATATGTGACAATAAGAGAAACATTACTTTGTTTGGGGAATCTGATGTTACAATTGATTTTGCAATTTAGAGACCTTTTAGATAAAGTTTGGATAGAGGTATTTTGGATAACTATAAAGGTTGGAATGGATTTAGTGAACTTTGGATAGTATTGTTTAAGGTTAAAACATTTCTGAAGATTATTTTTGGAATATTATAATACTATAGTTTTAGGAAATGGACAACCTGCAGGTTGGTGGATAACCCGTCCCATCGGACAAAGCTGTAGGAATCGAACCTACAACCATAGTGCGACAAGCATTTATTACCCACCACTGGCCTACAGGAAGTCCCTAGTTTTTACAAAAATGTTTTCCTAATCTAAATGTCATGTGTTAATATTTGGAACCTTATACAATTATGATAAATAGAATATTTTTTGAGTTTTATTACCTTTTGGAGTGAAAGATGGGTTTGTGGTAAAAATTTATTAATGAATGAAAGTCCACGTTACATGTAAGTATATTTCCTTACGTTCTTAGTAAATCTCCGAAGTAAATTCCTCAACATTATGAAAGGTAACTTAAAATAAAAATGTTGTCGGTTAACTTTTCCAATTGGGGTATCACTGACCGTTTAACCAATCACAAGTTTGTGATTTTCTTATAGTTAACTTTCTCCTAATCCAATTTTCTACAACTCTTAATCAGACCTTGATGGTTTGTTTCTCATCCATATCCATATTTTCATAGAATCCTAGTATGTGCTATCTCGAGTGACCTTTGTACTTCTCTTTCTTTCTTTTAATGTTATATTTTTATTAACCCTATTTCCGATGTGGGTTTTCCACAAATTTATTTTCTATTTTCAACCTTTTATTTTTGAAGAACATTTTAAAAATTACGAGGATTCAATTTATTGAAGGAGGGGAGAATGTAACACCCCAAGCTTCCACGGTACACTTCACTTTCAATAATTCAATAGCTTGCATTGTATGCTAGTTCGAGATTCTAACACACCGCAACCAATTAAAGTAGCCGTTATGAATAGTAATCACCGCCTTTTGAAGTTATATTAATTTTATAAATCAAAATGGACTTCATTTTTTCATTCGGAATATTGAAATCATACTAAGCTGATTTTTTTGTAATTTTCTGAGAACTTCCAATTTTCTATGAATAGTAAAAAAATACTTAAATATTTTCTTTTAATAAAAATAATTTATAGTGATAAATTATACCATTGAGTGGTTTTAAAGTATAATTAGAATATATTTTTACCATTTTATCCAATGGTGGTCATTAAAATTAATTTCACTTTGAAATTGGACATAAACATTTGTCAATCTTTTGATATATATTGTTTCTTAAAAACACGCTATTTGTTGTGACAATAAGAATTAATTATAAAATTAATTAATGAAACTTATATGTTTTGAATTTTTTAAAATAGACATCATTTTTGAATTCGGAATATCAAATATAGCTTAGGTTGAATTTTTGGCATTTTTCTGAAAAACTTCAATTTTTGATGAATAGTGAAACCACTAAGTGGTAGTTTAAAAACTAATTTTTCATGTAAATGAAATATTACCACTTTTGTGTATTGAATTTAAAAAATCCGACATACATGGTTGTCATTAGAAAGTAGAATGTGGTTCAATGGGATTAAAATAATTTTTGGTGAATAGTAACTTTTAAGTTCTATTAATTGCAATTAAAGGTAATTAGTGAAATTTAAGTTAAAAATGATATTATAAAAATATCAAAATATCTTGAAACTTGTCCTACCCTTATTATATGACTCATGTCCTACCAAGACAATCCTTGGGTCAACTTGGGGACCCCATGGAGCCACCTGGGTAAGAAAATGACATTAATAACTTTTTATTTAAAGTAAAAATAAAATTATCACAAACATGTATTGTTTTACTAAAACAATTATTACATGGGGTTATATAAGTTAACTTTTCCACTATAAATATTAATTTTAAATAGAAAAAGATTTCCTACATCATGATATTTTTTATATAATTTTTAGACATTAAATAAATTAAATATTTTATGACACCATGATGATGCAGCGATTACTTCATTAATTAACGATTTAAATAAAATGAAACGATAATGTAAAATCTAAGACTTAAACTTGTGAAAAACCTATTTTATGGGTATATTTCGAACCCTTATCACCTTATCCTCTTAATATATAATTTTGGGACCTTTGAAATCCGAAAATCACTTCATAATAATGTAACATTTCATTACTTTCCAAGAGGGCCCCTCTTCTCCTCTTATAAAAGGCCCCCAGCACTACCACTTTATTCACACATTCAAGCCATTTGGCTCGGCCAAACTATGCCCAAATACTCTCTCAAATTACCTCTCTTACTCTTAGAATAATCACATTGGGCTGAATTTTTCCCAAGGAAACCTTTGGCTCAAATCAAAAAGAGTTACCAGATTTTATGTTAATGTCTTCTCTTATGTTATTTTGTTTTATTTCGCTTCTCCAACAACTTTAAATCTTTTTATTCCTTTATTTTGTAAAAAAACCAGTATATTATATATACTAGGAATTTTTTATGATGAGGATTTTATTTACACTTACACACACCTTCGTCTAATGGTTAATGAATGTACTGTTTCTGTGGTTGGAAAATTTCTACCTCACGAAACGATGATTGTTCAATCTTCTTTTAACACCTCTCATGGTATCCATTAAGATGTAACTATATTTATATATGATATATATTATGTTTATGTTTTCCTTATGCTTCTGTATTTCTCATTTATGGCATACCATTATGATTTCCATTATGGGTAAACGCGATAATTTCATTTCAGGAAGTGCGGACTACCGCCCCCTCAAAGTTATTTGAATCGTTAATGCCATATGTGGGATGTATAAAGGATGGAGTAAATGATATTATGTAAGATATTATGCTAGAATTACAATATACCTTTATATCATTATGATTTCATTCCATTAAATATGAAATAGAAATGAAAGTAGCGTTCATGCGTACGTATGGCTTACCGTCTCCATGAACGGTGCATCTCATTTCATACCTCTAAATGTTACGTAATATTATGAATGAATGTATATACTAGATATATATGATATATATTA
The DNA here is from genome assembly GCA_963277665.1 of Viscum album. Classification (NCBI taxonomy): domain Eukaryota; kingdom Viridiplantae; phylum Streptophyta; class Magnoliopsida; order Santalales; family Viscaceae; genus Viscum; species Viscum album. The sequence continues at coordinate 1,016,930,069 of OY728120.1, read as the reverse complement.
TATCTAAATCATTAATATAATTATGTAGATAATGGATATTCTACCACATAAACTACTTGTAATTATAAGAAGTTTATTGTTGACTCAAGTACCCAAGATTGACAAAACGACCGTTATTAACTTAAATGACTAAATAATTTTCATAACATTGTAATAAGTGATATAAAAGGGAGAATGAACTTGAAAAAGGTTCTTAAGAAAGTAGATATTAACTGTATTTTATTATTCAGGAGATTAAATAACCGTCGAGTGAAGTTGGACATGAGGTAAGGGAACTTCTTAACCCAATTTCTATTCTTTGGGTTAATCTCCTACATTCAAATTATGTCATGATATTATTATGTCGAATCTTGTATTTGTACTTTCTTTATGTGTACTTATAGTGAATACACATAATAGATCTAATTTATTTAAAAAATGATCTTTGTAAGGGACTTCATCTCAATCTCCTTTCATTGAGGCATATTTTGTTTTATACAAAAAATTCTTTGATATGGTGTATAAACCCCTTTGACTTTTACGTTTATTCAAAAGGAATATTTTTTATACGAACTGTTTTACTAAACGACAAAAGGGAATGTTTTTTTTGTCGTACGTATGTGGCGACAATGACTTTTCCGCCGCTGTGACCATTATTTGAGTTACGACTTCCTCTACAAGCCATAACTTTTTTTAAATGAAAAATAAATACCAAGTTTTAAGTTTCTTTTTTTTTGGTATTGAAAATGGTTTTGATAATGTTTTTATTATATCAATGTGTTGTATTGATATCTTGTGATTGAAATATGGAAATGTTATGTTTCCTTTATGCATGTTTTATGTGATACTATTATGTTATGGTTTATGATATGTTTAAACCTGTTCATATGAGGAATGAATTGGACATAATAAGTGACAGGTGGAGCCCGCCATAGATCCTCGATGCATCGGTAGGTCTCATGAGACAATCTAGTGTCTTGGCACGAGGCCTTGACAAAATATTATTTGTAGTCTTGGCACGAGGCCTTGGCTACGTGGTTATGATAGTCTGGAATTATGCATTCCATCATTATGAAAGTGGTTATTGATATTGCATGTGATTATTCGACTAGTAGAATATCCATGTGAATAAGCAAATGAAATTATTTCATTTTATTTTTTCCTTATTATGCTGAAGTTCAAGTTTAAAAGGATTTTGTTTTAGTTATATATTGCCTTAAATGTTAATGTTTATTTATGAAAGCTTCCGCTGTATTGTTATCCTTACTGAGCATCTGAGCTCACCCCTTCCAATGTTTTAATTTTTCCAGGATGTGAAGAAGTATATTATGAATGACCTATAGGAATAGTCTGAAGGGGATATGAGTGTGGACTATAGAGACCATGTTATTATAGTTTTTTACTTTATGATGTAATATAACATTTATTAATGTATCTAGTGTTTTCAAGGCTACAAAAAAAATCGGTCTTTTGAGACTTTATCTTTTGTGATCATGCCAATGTTACATAATAATGCACCGACTCTGGGTAACTGGGGTTAGGGCGTTACACATAACCCAGTATTATTAAGATTATTAATTCATGATCATTGTTTTTTATCACACTTCTGTGTTTTCTATCCAGACATAATATGTTATGGTTATTTTAATCCTTCTAACCATATAGATTTAAAGGATATTATAGATTTGACATAGTAGATAATGTTGATAATTAATATATTTATGATTGCCTAGCCTTTATTTAGTGATTTTCCAATAATTGAATTTGAATTAAATTATTTTGAAAAATGTTCCTTTGGAACTAAATGATATCTCATCTTATTTTCTTTCCACACTTATAATGTATTTATAAAGTCGTTATAATAATAAATTAATTGGGGAAACCAAACCTTTTGTCAAGATTTCTCATTTCATTCCCCAATATTCATGGAATTTCCCAATACTACAACTATTTTTTTTTCTTTGTAGTTAGTGAAGTTATATAACAATATAAATTTCCATTTGAGACACATGTATTTGAAAATAACAATGATTTGTGGACCGGAAAATTTTTTCTGTTGTTTATAGGGAGTAGTAGAGTGCATCAAATGACCCAAGACAAATTTATTTGGTCAAATACTTTAATAATCCAATTTCTATTTAATGATTATGGTTTAATTGTATTTTTATTTCTATATTTTTATTGTTATTAATATTTTCAATATTACTCATTTAGTAGTATCTAGGGGTGTATAGTATGAGATGCCAAATAGACCATTACTTCCTCCACTAACTAGAATACATTACATATATGGAGTATTCAGCCACATGGGAATCTCAATATTTAGAAGGATGGCCACATTAAGAAATTATGTTGAATGATATGTATTATTATGAATATGATGAATTCCTACATCAATAGTAGAGTGAAACTTACTATATACTCTATGGAGTAGACCCAAAATATCTATGATACCAAGGTGATTTTTTGGGCTAAGTAATACACTCAAGAAGGCCAATACATTCATCAACCTAAATAGAAGCACCCAAAATATTAAATAACTAGATTTCTCACATAGTACATTGATGTTATGGATATAGGGATGTATGATCATGAGACACATCTCAGAGAAAAGGGAGAATTTACTACTCACCACTCAAATGTTATTTCAAAATTATATTCCCATTTATGCAGCATACCTAATATTTCTAATGTAGGGATGGAATGGTTTGAAGATAAATAATAACAATTGTTGGAATCAATAAAAAATGTTCACACTACATGGGAAGGATTGACATATGATGATACCAAGTAAAATTTCCGGGAACATATACTGAATTTTTTGAATTAGAAGAAGAACCATGAGAATCCCTTCTACAAATACAGGAATAAAAAGAATACAATGAGAATACGTAACATCTCAAGTTATTATGAAGTTTATTTTTTCATGAATAAATTAAATTTATTTGATGTATTTAATTATAATCTATGTCATGTTATGGTTGTTCTACAACCAACATCGAATTAGTTTGTTTTATATGAAACATTGAGTTTATACTAAACATCAATTATTATTATAATTATTCAAAAAAGAAAATTATAACCTTTCCATTAGAATGATTGGTATGAATATGATTAAATTAATTAGGAAAATATAGTTTAAACATGTATATATAATTAATTATTATTTACCAATTAATTATAAATGAAAATAAACCCATTTTTAATATAAAATGAAATATTTTTTCCTGAAAAAATATTTAAATGTGAACAAGTTTATTTTATACCAAAAAGTAAACAAATAAATATTTCTGGATTATATTAATGATATATATATATATATAATATTAAATATAATTATTTGAAATAATCATATGTATTTTATAGACATGATTTAATAAAAAATCCAATTTTACTCATAAAAGATATATTTTTCTAAAAAGATAGTTTTTCCGCCTTTTGACAACACTCAAGTTTAAAATTTTGTCTTTGACACTTTTATAAATTCTAATTGAAAAAATAAAATTCTTAATTTAATGTATAATTTCAAATTTTACTTTTATGTAATTTTTTATATTTTTCTGGTAAGTTTCATGTTATGATTAATAGTTAACAAAATAGCACACTTTAATTGAAAATTTATTTTCATAAAAATAATTTATAATGTTAAATTGTATTTTTAATTGATTTTAAAGTAAAATTAGACCAATAATACATATATTAATCGAAAAAATATCATTTTAATTTTTAATTAGGAATTTGGAAAAAAAAAATTCAATGTTTAGAACATTGTATATTTAAAAACCCATTTTCTCATTCCATCAAAGAGATTAAAATTAAATTAATTTCAGAAAATTAATTTTTTGGAATTTAGAAAAAATTATTCCATATTTGTAATCATAAGGTCCATATTTTTTAAATAGGTCCCTTTAATTTATGGATAATATGAATAATACCTTTATTAATATTTATTACAATAATTAAGGGTAAATATATTAATTAAGGGAGATATAATATTATAAATATTATAAAACTATCTTAAAAATTTTAAAAATTTTATTAGATGAATTTAATTAGAGCCTTAACACCTAAATTTATAAATAATTTTTTAATGTAAACTTTACTTGAAAATGACTTTGATATTATTAAAATCAATGAGAGTGGAAAAATGTCACAGTCTTACTTTTAATAAGTATAATATTTTTAATATGGGTTTAAATAGAATATATTCTGGATAATATAAATTTTATATTAATTATAGTATTTTTACATACATCTTGTTATTTTTTTTAATTTTTTTAATAAATAAGTATCATAAATAAAAACACAATAATGATGTATTAATTATTCAATAAAATAAAAACTCAATTATGTGACATTAAAAATATTAAATGAAATATAATTTGAATAAATTAAGGTTATAAAATAACTTTATTATTTAATATTACATATTATTGGTGTATTAAATGAATTATTTCTATGTTATCTTGCTGTATTGATTTTTATAATGTAAATGTAATGGATAATGTCAAAATTGACACTAATGATATTTAATGAAAATAATATTTTATTAAACTAGTTAAAATGTATAAATACCATAAATAAGGAAAAAAAGGATAAATTATGATCTAAAATATAATAAATTGACCATTTATAGTCAATTGAAACCTTATATGTAAAAATATCAACCTTTAAATATTGAATTTTTTGTTACCGTAGTTAAAATTAAAATAGGTTAACTAAGGGTTAATCAAAATGATAAGGTTAAACATTACACCACAGATTGTCTAAAATATATTTTATTATGTAACTACCACCCTTTACCACATTATTTTTTAATAACTTTCAATTTTGTTTTATTTGTATTGTGATTTATGTTATTATAAAATAATCCTTTGAAAAATTCCAAAAAGTACCTGACACCATCATTATAAAATGAAATCTCCTCTCTCATCTCATTTAACCACATTGAGTTTTCTAGATGAAAAAACCTAAACCATATTATCTTATAAACTTCCCTATACAAATTATAGTTATTCTAGTGTTCCCAAAGGACTACATCTAGAGTCCTTCAGTGGAGATCTAAAGGAGCAGTTTCAAAGAAGAGGTAATGGATCTAACCGATAAATTTCTTTTTATAATCCTCTATAACTCATGAATATTTATGATATATATCATAAAATAATAAATTGATAAGAATAAATATTATTAAATGATATTATGTTTATGAAAACCTCACTATTCATCCCCTTTCCCACAGACTAAGAAGTGAATGTATCACTCGTGCGTACGTATGACTTACCCTCTTCACATAACGATACAATTCATTGTCCATCACTATATTTTTTTAGTGATAATTATGATGGGTTAAATGTTTATATATGATATTTATTACATAATTATACTTCTATAATGACAATATCATATCATATTTTTTACCCCCGAATCTTTTGCGAAATGATAATGTCACTCGTGCCTATATATGGATTTCCATCTCCATGATACGATGTGACTTTCATCTATATTTCACATGGTTGGTAATAAGGATAAATGTTATGAATATATATGATATATATAAAATAATTATAATTCTTGAAATGATGATACTATGATCAAATTATAAGGATCGGTGCTACCGAACATAAACATGCTTGAAAAAGGAAGCATATATCACATAGAATAGTGATTTTAATCATTAATAAATGGGCTATAAGATGTTATATTCAAATAATAAAAAAATATTATATATATATTGTTATGGAATACAAGTATAATAATTCCATATTTATTATATAGGAGGTTTTAATGTGAACAAGGAAAGAAAATACAAGAGGTAAATGATTTTTGTCTCACTTTTATCTATATGGGAAACATGCCTTATATATAGCATATTTCTTTGGTGTGGTCTATATACATCCCATGGATTTTTTTAGGAGTATTATTCTGAAGGTTATGTTATTTAAATATCCTTATAATTTTCTTCCATTTATGAGGAATAGGACTTGACTGATTATTAATTTGTAAGAGTTTATTTCACAATCTCATCAATATTCGAAACTGTTTCATTTTGATACTACAATGGGGAATAATTTTCTTCAATGTCCATTTTTTCTAAAAATGTTCTAAAAAAGGGTTTAACTATTCTTCCATTAATGTTTAAATTCATTTTTAATAATTTATTAATTTTTAAAAAATGGTTTCGAAAGAATTATTTTACTTTTTTCCAAATAAGTATCTTAGTAACATTTTTGATAAAAATAGAGGAAATAAATGTTTTTTACTTATAAGGAATGAACGAAATTCTTTTCCATCATGATGCCTTAATTATTTTAATATTCCTTTAAAATAGTACAAAGTTATTTTCAATGGAATTATTTTCCTTTACAATTATGCCTCTCTTTAAATAGAATGATTTCCTAAATGAAAGGATATTTTCCTCATGAATTATTTTACGTAATATTTCTAAACCATTTTCAAAATTAGAGAACATTGTTTGATGACTTATAACATCACTAAAACGTAAACCACTGACCGGTTCCCCAAGCCAAGTTTCCATATGACCTCAACCAAGCCTCCTCATACCCAGAGGTTTTCGACTAGAGGTGAGGGTCTAATAGATCACATGGTGAGAATATAACCTCTTTTACAGAGTAAGCCACCACAAAAAATATATTTAATAAGGATAATTATAAACAATAAACCAAAAAAAAGTATTAACAACAATTAACCAATTTTTATGTAACCACTACCATATTATAAACACTCCATTATAGTGCTAATAATTCCAAAATTAAAGAAAAAAATAAATACAAATAGATGAATCCACACAATGGGTCCTCAATCCAAGTCTAGATCCTCATCCATGCACAGCCCAAGCCCAAATAAACTCTACAGAATAGATAATTTTCCCTTTTCATGAACTAGAACAATGAACATAACTTGGGTACCGAATGGCGGCCCAAGAAGGGTCTGAGCACAAATCAGTAGGACACCACCATCATCGTCTACAAAATATCCAGTATAAATAGATATTGTGTGCAATTACTAAATAAATGACAAGTTAAACAAAAGAAAACTCAAGTGACATTATCTAAAAATATTCACTTTAAACATTTCCATTAGGAATTCCATTTCATCACTTATGATGTCTTTATTACTATATTCATTTTCGTCACTTGCTTCCATGGGTTAGGCATTTAAATTATTTACATAATGGACTAAGAAAATCAATTTTCATGCATAAGGTAATAAGTGATGTTCGATATATCACTAGGGACAAATATTTCATAAAAACATACATCACACATACCTTGGAGCCTTAGTATTGTAATTTTCATCAAATACGACCACTATAGTTATAGAGCCTAAGTCCCCTTCCCTAACCCATGCGTTATGGGCGGGGTTTAGAGCCTAAGTCTAACCCGACCTATGGGTGTATATCCTCACGTCGAATACCATATAAATACTAAGCCATGTGCACATGCCTTTTTATACATTTACCACATATAATATATCACAACCATTAAATAAATACTCATACCATTTACATCTCATAATTATTCTATATGAGAATTTACATCAATCCTTAACCTATTAGCACATTTACCAATTACATTGCATAGCCGATTTAATTCATTTCTCTTTATATGACTTAAACCATAATCATAATCAATAATTCTCATATTTTGGCCCATTTAACATATTCATTAATTCTCATACATTAACCCATTTTACAAATTCATCAATTCTAAAGGATTTGACCATTTAACATGTTTAACTTTTTACGTGCATTAACCCACTTATGCCTTACAAGTATAATTCAAAATCCATTTAGAAAAATAATTTTATTTCACCCAACATATTAAGACAAAAAATTCATTATTCCATTATCAAAGTATTGACACAACCACCACAATTTCCTTTTTAACTCAACTGATATCTCATTTTCTTCAACATGGGATGTACTTTATCATAATCCAATTCTATACTTATCCTTACCATTTTCTATATCTGAGAATGTTGGATCACCCCATGGGTGGACCTAAACCGGTCAAATCATCCTCAATGAATCCTATGGGGATCGTGAGGGGTATAAATCATCATTTATCCAACAATTTTTCTAAATCATATCAAGGGAATCAAATACATGTCACAAGGGAAGAAATATCACAACCATATATTCAAAAAATGATAATAAAACTATGGGTTATAACTTGTAGACCACCTACCTCAAATCCAAAGATAAATGAACCAATAACCTTAGTATTAGATCCAGATTCAAGAACCCCTTGATGACCCAATCTACGATCCACTAGAGAAAAGGGAATTAGGATATCATAATAATTAGAAATAAAACCCAATCGCTAATCTGGAAAAGAGATGCTAGCGGAGAGTTGGATGTACCCAGAGCATTGATCCTTATCCAATGACACTCTAAACAGACTTAAAATAGGGGAGAATGTTCCTTTGGAGGTATAGAAGTTTTTAGTTTGTCACAGGGGTTGGAGGGGGAATTAATGGGGAGCAATCAGGTGAGGAACGTAAAATCCTGATGGCATTAAAAGGTAATTTCTCACTGTTTAATGGGATTTTGGGTTTGGCCGCATAGTTTTCCAAACCATGTGAAAACCTTCTCCATGCCTCTATCAAAGAGTTGTTAAGGCACACGATTACATTGGGACACCTTCACAGTTTGAAAAAACAAATGAAACATCGAGAAATGCCTCTATCCAAGGTCACACAGTTTGACCTCCCCCCATGGTTCTCTCAAACTGTGCACCCCTCCTCCGGGATAACATATTTTGTTCGCATAGTTTCCTATAGACATGTTCCAACCATGAAACATGAACATGATCTCCATTTTCCCTTTTTATTTTGTTTCATAAACCCCCAGGATACCCTTGTTCCTCCTCATACACCCAGCAAAAATTCAATTTATCAAAATTAAAATATTTAGAAAAAAATTTAAATAAACACATACCTCCAAAATGTTATGGATATTACAATATCCCCACCTTAAAACTGATTTTCCTCGAGCTAAACTTACAAGCATTACTAAGCTTCTGATTAAAAGAGATTAGGGCATTGGGACCATATATTTGACTCCATTTCCCATGTTTCTTCATGAACATTACCATATTGGAATAAATGTTGAACCAAAGGAACATTATTTCATCACAATACTTTCTCACTATAATCCAAAATACAACCCAGAGGCTCCATAAAGGATGCATCAGCCTAAAGATAAATATCCTCAACATCAATCATGTGATATGGGTCAGGGTGAAACATTTAGAGATGTGACACATGAAAAACATCATACATGCCACTATACTAATATGGAAGATCAAAATGGTACACCACCATTCTAATCCCATCCCAAATCTCAAATGGACCCATATACCTGGGTAACATCTTACCTTGCTTCTGAATCCAATGGTGACCCAACCTTGGAGACACCTTAAGAAACCCATGATCAACCAAAATAAACTCAAGAGGTCTATGACTCCAATCAATATATGAATTCTCCCTACTTTGAGCTATTTCTATATTCTTCTGAATCAACTGAATATGTCCTGAAATCTTCTGTATAAGACTCGGTACCAATATCTCAGATTCCTTGGCTTCTATCGAACAAAACAAAAATCTACATGATATACCATAAAGTGCCTCATATGGTACCATCAGAATCATATCGTAGTTACTATTTTAGTTGAAAAACTCGGCCATTCCTAGGTTCGTTTCCAATGTTCCACCAAATATTAAACACATGACCTTAGCATTCCCTCTAGTACCTGAAAAATATGCTCATATTTCTGATCTGTCTGTGGGTGAAAGGCTATACACCAAAACACCTAAGTACCAAGCGCCTTCAATAATCCTTTATAGAAGCGATACATGGAATGATGATCCTGATCCAAATCTATTTACCATAGTACCCCATGAAAATGCACTACCTATCAAACATACAATTCTTCCAACGGATCCATGGTGAATGTCTCTCCAATTGTTGAGAAATGATCCACCTTAGTCAACCAATCCATAACCACCCAGATCGTATCATTTGTTGGAAGCATCCTCAGTATACACACCATGAAATAAATCATCACATAATCCCATTTCCATTTAAGAATGGGAAATGGATAAAATATACCACTCAACTATTGATTCTCAACCTTCACCTACTGGGAAGTAAGGAGTCACGCCACGAAACCTACAAACACTTTCTTCATTCGTTTCCACCAATAATACTTATTAAGATCCCGATACATTTTGGATGAACAAGGATACAATGGAAACTTTTTTTGATGAAACTCACACATAAAATCTTCTCACATACACTTTGGCATAATGAAAAGACCGTAAAATTGGATGACCCCATCATCACCAATGGTCCTACTAGAAATTGAATCCACACTACTGAGGATTTCACTTAAATCCACGTATTCTAGATCCTCAAACTTTCATTCCTCATTCCATCTTAGATGCGTGGATTACACTTCAAAAAATGTAGGGGTCATCCACCATTTTCCATCCAAAACCTTGAAATTCATCTCAGAAATAATTCCATCATCTTACACTCTAAATTTGATTCCTGAACTACATGATTTTGAGTCCTCTAACTCAAAGTATCTGGAACACTATTCCAATTTCATAGTGTCTAATCTTGATCAATGTTAAAGGACTTCATTTACTCAACCCATATTCTATACCAAAGACTGAAATCATGTTGGGAGAATATTTACTTATGAATTTTAAGATCATTACACACCGTAAACCGTTCCACCAATAAGCAATGCCGCCAAAATTTCATGTCATGAACCACCAAAGATAATTTGAGACCATGAGTGGCGTAATTTCTTCCATGAGGCCCCAATTAGGTTGACCCATATTCTATGACATGGTCATCCTACAGTAACACTACTCTAACCCAACATGATACATATAAAACAATGAGGTATACATATTACCTGGATTAGGTATGATCATAATTGGTGTGTTTTTTGACATTCTATTTAATTTTTAAAAGGAATTATCACATTCCATAGAAAAATAAAAATTGGTTCCCTTCTTGGTCATACCTGACAATGGTGATGCCAAACGAGAAAAGTATTTAATGAACCTTCGGTAATTGCCGACCATTCCCAAAAAACACCAAACATTAGAAATATTCATGGGATTAACCCAAGACACAACTGCATGAATGTTTTTTGTATCAATGGACACACCTTCCTTAGAGATGATGTGACCTAATAAATGAACCCAATCAATCAAGAAATGAAGTTTTTATAGCTTGGTATATATCTGGTGATCTATCATTGTAATCAAGGTGATGTCAATTTGTTTTTAGGGATATTAATGTGTATTATAGTACACCAAGATGTCCTAAAGAAATAAAACTACCAACTGGTCTTGGTATGGGTGAAAGATTCTATTAATTAGTGCTATAAACAATTCATGCACATTGTTTAACCTAAACGAAATAAAAAAAATTCACACAACCCATACCAGCTCCTGGAGGTAGTTTGTAGTATATCATAAGTACTCACCCTTAGGTGATCATACCCTAATCTCAAATAAATCTTTGAGAACACTAAAGAACCCCTTAGTTATTCCAAAAGATCATCAATTTGAGGAATAAGGTATCTATTCTTAATTTTCATCTAATTCAACATCCTATAATCAACACATAACTACAATGATATATCATCCTTCTTGGAAGAAAACACTGGGTATCCCCATAGTGACATACTAGGATCAATAAACCCTTTATTCTATAATTCCATTAATGGAGTTTTAATCTATTGGAGTTCTTCTGGTGACATTCTCTATGGTAGAATGGATACTAGTTCTCCTCCTAGTAGAAAATCTATCATGATCTCAACATACCTCTTGGGCGGTATTCCTGATAAGTCCTTAGGAAATATTTCATAAAACTAATCCAACATAGGAGGAAAGACAAGATACTCCTCTCCCTCGGCGTAAAGTATAAGTCATGCCACTTGGGCTATGAGGTCTCCCAACTGCTAAAAAACTAGACCAGCATGAACTACTTAGATGTCCCATTCACCACTATGGACATATGTGTCTCCCTAAAGAGATGTGAATTTTACCCTACGATGGTAAAAATAAATATGGGCTTGGTATAACACTAGTTAGTCCATACCAAAAATCATATCAAAACCTAACATCTCAGGAACCAACAAGTCCAATAAAAAATGGTATCTAACAACCTAGAGAATACACCCATTCCATTTACTAATATTTTATTCCTCCATCCCTAATTGCGTATCAATTGACATAACCCCACTTGTACATTATACCGCTCGAAACAAAATAATCACTAACCGGGTAGAAACAAAATAATAAGAGGAACCTATGTAGAGACCCGAAGCTTGACGTACATGGACGTTACATTACATTTGCGGAATACTTAGTAAATAACAAAAACACACACTAAAGGATCGTAATAGTTTAGTGTCTTTGGAAACTCGGAACGTAATCTTCTAATCGTGGTGAAAGTTCTTCAGTATCTCCCATAAAGGTCATCCCTTTTTTCTTCCTAAAACCTTTCTTTATATCCTGGGGAAAATAAAACAAAAAAGGGTGAGCTCAAATGCTCAGCAAGGGCGAATAAAGGAAATAAAAATCATATCATATCTTTTTGAAAATCAAAACTTGCAAAAGAGATCATAATATCTTAACATGGAATAAATCATAGAAGTGAAAATGAGATCCCCATAAAACTTGAAACTTTGTGGCATGCACACATAATCAGGGAAAATCATTTCTTGTTAGTCATGACTCATTGCCAAGACTATCTTAGTGGACAAAGTCCCTTTCTAAACCGAGTTCACTCCTCGTTTCAGTCCTGTATCACTGAACCGAAATAACCTTCCGTTCCAGCCATGTCTATCTCATGAGATATAAAATCTTTACCCAATGCATTGGAGGGAGATATAGGTCCCACCCATCTTATAATGAATCCTTTCTTATGTGTGCCACATAATCATAAATCATACTTCATCGCATAACCCATGTAATAAAAAAATGGGATTCTTAAACAACATGACATCATAAAACAATTCATATAAGATAAAGGAATTCATAAAAATAATTCCATCACAACATGAACAAATCAATTTAATAATAGGGATAAAAACAGAACCCTTTATTATCTTAGATGAAAAATAATTTTGATAAAACACTTGAACTCCATTCTTGAGGAAAATATCCTTTCTTCTTCAAAAACATTTTTCCTTTCATAACATGTCATACAACATTAAAATAAAAGAAGTTGATTAAAAATAAACTTGAAAACTTGTAAAGGAAGCTTCTTGGAAACAATGTTTTAAAAATCCATTCATGCCGTATAAGTTAAAAAAAACATTCTTCGTACTTTTGTCGGAAAAGTCAAAAAGTACCTCGTACGACAAAAGATTCCTTTCATACATATTAATAAAAACTCACCGAAGGGTAAAAATGGATTTAAACAATTGTAGGTGGATGGAAATAATATTACATATTGATGAAACATGGATGTGGATGATAAAATACACCCCAGTGAATACTTACGAATAAACAATCTCGGATAAAAATGAGATTGTGATATTTCCCTTACCTTAGGTCCGATTTGCATTGTTCGTGTTCGAAGCTCCTGTATAATGGTTTAAATAATGTTATTGACTTATTCCAGAATCATACATATTGATATGATATCATATATGGTCATATTCTTAGCTTCTTGTTAGTAATATTTCATTGTTACTCGTTACTCGGGTCTTTATTAATTTTTGTTCTTTTGCGTGTTTTGTCGAATAAATTCTTATTCTTATCTTTAGGTTATAGATAATTCATTTCCAGAATGGTATTAGTGTAGTATATACCATATTCATTCATTCAATTCACTTATATAATCATTATGAAATGAAAATCATGTAGAACGAGTCGCATCACATCGTGGAGACGGTATTCCGTACGTACGCACGAGTGATGATATCGTTCCTATGATCGTGGAATTGTATTGGAGTATATATATATTATTTCAGTATCAATATTACTTCATAATAATCATATATAGTTACTCATTACACCATTATACCCGTCCTTGTAAGGTGATGGTGGAAAATAGATTACACCACAGCGTGGAGACAGTATTCCGTACGTACGCACGCGCGGTGATTTCATTTTTCCGTAGGATGGATAGAAGGTGAATTAGGGTTGTTTCATATTTATAATAACATATCAGTATATGAGTAATACTGATGTTATTACTTCATAATGAAATAACCTAAGAAGAAGAAGTGGAAGAAGAAATAAAGATGAAAGAATTGGTAACGGTAATTACCTCTTCTTTGAAGCGCCTCTTTGAGACCTCCTCTTAGGGCACTAAAATTGGTCTTTGAGGAAGACCAGAACCTCTAGGATGTTTCTAGGGAAGTGTATAGGAGAAAATGGCAGGGTTTGGCCGAGCTTGAGTGCTCAATTTGGTGTCAGGAGGAGGGGGAGGAGGTTCCCTTTTATAAGGGAGGAGAGGGGCACCTTAGGAATATCTCAAAATATTATTTTATATTAAAGTCAAAATCGGTTTATAATTGTTCCAAAGGGTCTTATTTCGAAGATAAAGTGGGGAAGGGTCGAAATCATATCAACCAATAGGATTTAGACAAGTTTAGGTTATTATTTTAACCTTATCAATTAGATTTAACTCTAAGTTAAATAATTTAACTTTTACCGTCTCTTTTTGTTTTCTTTCACTATATGGTTAATACACTTACTATAACATGCCAAACGAACCCCAAATTGTTTATTATTAATATATATATCCTTATCTAAGTCATTTGGCCGAACCTTAGATTTTTAGGAATAAAATAACAATTAATAATATAATATTTGATTTAAAAACTATTTTGTGTCAATTTTGACACTATTTGATATATGATCTTTGTGAAAGTCATAACAGAATTATATGTTCGAACCAAGTTGATTAAATCAACAATAATATATCATAGTAACCTATAAAATTAGTGGAATTCATAAAAAATCTCAAATTACATTTATTTTTGTGTTTATAACATCAATTATGTCAATATTTCATTAATAAGATAATTACTGCATCATCGTTGTGTCATAAATAAATTAAATTATTTTATGTCTAAAAATTAAAAATAAAATACCATCATGTAGGAAATCGTTTTATCTTTCTAATGAATATTTATAATCGAATTTATCTCATGTATAACCCCATATTAAAAATGATTTACTTATTAAACTTTGATTTTAACTATTTTAACCCTTCTTTAAATAAATTAATAATAAATGTCCTAATCTAATCCAAGTGGGCCTAAATGGTCATATTTTATTCCTAAGTTTGTTTTTGGTCGAATTACACTTTTCCAATAGAATTAGGACATGTGTTAGGGTAATATTAATATCATATTTACCCTTAGTTACCCTATTTACTATTAACCGCGGTAAAAATAGTAAAAAGTTACTATTCACCAAAAAAATTATTTTCATCTCATTGAACCACATTTTAGTCCTTGATATTAACCGTGTCTCTCGGATTTTTGAAATTCCATTCACAGAAGCGGTAAAATTAAGTTTTATGCAAAATTCAGTTTTTAACCTACCACTTAGTGGTTTCACTATTCATCAAAAATTGAAAGTTTTCAGAAAAATACCAAAATTTCACCCTAGGCTAATTTCGATATTCTGAGTCCAAAAATGAAGTCCATTTTGAAAAATAAAATTTATAAAATTTCAAAAAGTGGTTATTACTATTCATAACGGCTAGTTTTAATAGCATATTGTTGTTTAGTGAAACTCGGTATTGCGTATTACACACGCTATCGAGGAAGGTCGCGATTGCGTGTAATGCAAGGCAAGACAAGGATGCGTGTTGTGCATGCTCCTTTTGGTGTAGCGTACAACACAAGACATTAATGAAATTAAAAAGAATATTTTTCATAAAATTTCGGGGTGTTACATTCTACCCCCCTTAAAATGAATTTCGCCCTCGAAATTCGTCGGGGTTATAAATGGTTTACTATTTGAAAGTTTCTTTAATAGAAACCCACATCGTAAAAAGGAATATCAAAACCAATCTTTAAAAACAAAAGTATGAAACATAACGGTTACCCAAATAAACTAATCATTGGGTTTCCACATAGGTGAAAATATGGATATGGAAGAGAAATCTAACCATCATGTTCTGATGGAGAGTGGTAGAGAACATGGCTATGGAAATGCCAGTAATCACAAATCCATAGATTTGTGATGATATAAGGTACCATCTGATTCATCAGGTATAAGATCACTAGGACAACATTTTTGGTTTTCAAGATCATTTCCCTAAAGTTGAAAATTTGCTTAGAATAAATACTTACTTTATTTTGGTACAATCTCACTGTTGTTCGTGCCTTGAACAATTTCCACTTCATCTCTTAAATAAATGAAGTTGAATTTGTTATTCGTGAAGTGTTAGCAGATCATGTGATAGAATGACAGGTCATTCCATCTGTCTCAAAAGGTTAGCAAAATTTATATACATAAGTCGATCTATAGTGGGATTAATCATATATAGTTCCTAAAATGGGCTTATACTTCATATATCATACTACTTAATATAATAAAACTAGTTTCTACGAAACAGGGACTTCCTGTAGGTCAGTGGTAGGCGATAAAGGCCAGTCGCACTTCGGTTGTGGGTTCGATTCCTACAGCCTTGTCCGAAGCGATGGGCTGTCGCCCGTCCTGCAGATTGTCCTTTTTCTAAAACTACGTTACTATAACATCCCATCAATAATATCGAAAATCTTCTAACCTTAAACAATACTAACTTATGTCCAACATAATCCAGTCTAATCTTTAGGCTTATACATAATACTGCAGTCCACTCTCATAATATAGTGACAACGATTACCAGAGATTTAATACTGTCGTTGATCCCCACATATCATAAGATATGTCTTGTTGGTTACATTACAAACATTCAAAGTCCTTAATCGTGTATTCTCTTGAATACCTTAGTGAAAACATGAATGTAGTTAAAAGTTAATACTTTCCATATACCAAAATCCTCAAAATTCTATATACTCAAACCATGATATCACTTAGTCCTTATATCAATCATGAGCTCATGAATACTATCAAACATTTAATTTTCTCCTTATCCCTTCATTATGCGCATATCATCTACATTCCAAAAATATCTGAATAACCTTTCATGGATAGTGGTACCATTAATCATACACTTTCATAACTCAAGGAAAGACAACAGTGTAACAATCCTCAGATGTCTCTTTATTCCATAGTACCATGAGATTTCTTATACAACATTACACATGATAAACATGTAATCATTCCACAACATTCTTAAACCATTGACCGAGCTTCAACAATTCTTTCATCTCACATATCATTTGTAGTCACTTCATCATCATCCACATAAATACTACCCATATGACCATACTGATTCTCTTCATGAGTCTTTCCCTTAGGGCATTTGTTTGCATAATGCCCATACATTCCACATTTAAAACACTTAACCATTTTTGATGTCGTAGCAATACCATTATCCTCATCCATGGTGTTAACCGACCCTTTTCCTTTGCACTTACTTGCTTTGTGTCCTTCTTTTCCACACCCAAATCATCTTCCAGTTCCCTTGAAACATTCTCCTTGATGCCTCTTCCCACATGATTTACATAGGGGAAACTGAACTTTCTTTCCTCTATGATCATCACGGAACTCCATCTTTCTCTTATTAGTCGAGTCAGGAAACTTACCAAATTTTACTTTATTGATCATGTTGTGAGATTGCTGATTCGGCATAATAATGATGTTTGGACATCCAAATCCCATTTCATTTGGTTGCTAATGAAGAATATCATTCCATTGTCCATCATATCCTCCATTATTGTGAATCATCTTGTTTCCAGCCATTTTCTAAAACCCAAACAGGATAGTGTTAGATGCAAAAATCATGCTAGGGAAAACAACATAATAAAGGGGGAGTACCTTCAATATCCAACATCTTAGGTTTAATTCTATGATCGTTAGCGTAATTCTATTACTATAACCTATACGTATACTTAACCTTAGGGACATACCTAGACATACCTTAGAAATATCTCTAGGAATCTCACTAACGTTTTCGCATCCTAGTTTCCAAAGGTTGACTAAACCTTTCCTCTGATACCAACTGTAGAGACCCGAAGCTTGACGTACATGGACGTTACATTACATTTGCGGAATACTTAGTACATAACAAAAACACACACTAAAGGATCGTAATAGTTTAGTGTCTTTGGAAACTCGGAACGTAATATTCTAATCGTGGTGAAAGTTCTTCAATATCTCCCATAAAGGTCATCCCTTTTTTCTACCTAAAACCTTTGTTTATATCCTGGGGAAAATAAAACAAAAAAGGGTGAGCTCAAATGCTCAGCAAGGGCAAATAAAGGAAATAAAAATCATATCATATCTTTTTGAAAATCAAAACCTGCAAAAGAGATCATAATATCTTAACATGGAATAAATCATAGAAGTGAAAATGAGATCCCCATAAAACTTGAAACTTTGTGGCATGCACACATAATCATGGAAAATCATTTCTTGTTAGTCATGACTCATTGCCAAGACTATCTTAGTGGACAAAGTCCCTTTCTAAACCGAGTTCACTCCTCGTTTCAGTCCTGTATCACTGAACCGAAATAACCTTCCGTTCCAGCCATGTCTATCTCATGAGATATAAAATCTTTACCCAATGCATTGGAGGGAGATATAGGTCCCACCCATCTTATAATGAATCCTTTCTTATGTGTGCCACATAATCATAAATCATACTTCATCGCATAACCCATGTAATAAAAAAATGGGATTCTTAAACAACATGACATCATAAAACAATTCATATAAGATAAAGGAATTCATAAAAATAATTCCATCACAACATGAACAAATCAATTTAATAATAGGGATAAAAACAGAACCCTTTATTATCTTAGATGAAAAATAATTTTGATAAAACACTTGAACTCCATTCTTGAGGAAAATATCCTTTCTTCTTCAAAAACATTTTTCCTTTCATAACATGTCATACAACTTTAAAATAAAAGAAGTTGATTAAAAATAAACTTGAAAACTTGTAAAGGAAGCTTCTTGGAAACAATGTTTTAAAAATCCATTCATGCCGTATAAGTTAAAAAAAACATTCTTCGTACTTTTGTCGGAAAAGTCAAAAAGTACCTCGTACGACAAAAGATTCCTTTCATACATATTAATAAAAACTCACCGAAGGGTAAAAATGGATTTAAACAATTGTAGGTGGATGGAAATAATATTACATATTGATGAAACATGGATGTGGATGATAAAATACACCCCAGTGAATACTTACGAATAAACAATCTCGGATAAAAATGAGATTGTGATATTTCCCTTACCTTAGGTCCGATTTGCTTTGTTCCTGTCTGAAGCTCCTGTATAATGGTTTAAATAATGTTATTGACTTATTCCAGAATCATACATATTGATATGATATCATATATGGTCATATTCTTAGCTTCTTGTTAGTAATATTTCATTGTTACTCGTTACTCGGGTCTTTATAACTTTTTGTTCTTATGCGTGTTTTGTCGAATAAATTCTTATTCTTATCTTTAGGTTATAGATAATTCATTTCCAGAATGGTATTAGTGTAGTATATACCATATTCATTCATTCAATTCACTTATATAATCATTATGAAATGAAAATCATGTAGAACGAGTCGCATCACATCGTGGAGACGGTATTCCATACGTACGCACGAGTGATGATATCATTCCTATGATCGTGGAATTGTATTGGAGTATATATATATTATTTCAGTATCAATATTACTTCATAATAATCATATATAGTTACTCATTACACCATTATACCCGTCCTTGTAAGGTGATGGTGGAAAATAGATTACACCACGGCGTGGAGACGGTATTCCGTACGTACGCACGTGCGGTGATTTCATTTTTCCGTAGGATGGATAGAAGGTGAATTAGGGTTGTTTCATATTTATAATAAAATATCAGTATATGAGTAATACTGATGTTATTACTTCATAATGAAACAACCTAAGAAGAAGAAGTGGAAGAAGAAATAAAGATGAAAGAATTGGTAACGGTAATTACCTCTTCTTTGAAGCGCCTCTTTGAGACCTCCTCTTAGGGCACTAAAATTGGTCTTTGAGGAAGACCAGAACCTCTAGGATGTTTCTAGGGAAGTGTAGAGAAGAAAATGGCAGGGGTTGGCCGATCATGAGTGCTCAATTTGGTGTGAGGAGGAGGGGGAGGAGGTGCCCTTTTATAAGGGAGGAGAGGGGCACCTTAGGAATATCTCAAAATATTATTTTATATTAAAGTCAAAATCGGTTTATAATGGTTCCAAAGGGTCTTATTTCGAAGATAAAGTTGGGAAGGGTCGAAATCCTATCAACCAATAGGATTTAGACAAGTTTAGGTTATTATTTTAACCTTATCAATTAGATTTAACTCTAAGTTAAATAATTTAACTTTTACCGTGTCTTTTTGTTTTCTTTCACTATATGGTTAATACACTTACTATAACATGCCAAACGAACCACAAATTGTTTATTATTAATATATATATCCTTATCTATGTCATTTGGCCGAACATTAGATTTTTAGGAATAAAATAACAATTAATAATATAATATTTGATTTAAAAACTATTTTGTGTCAATTTTGACACTATTTGATATATGATTTTTGTGAAAGTCATAACAGAATTATATGTTCGAACCAAGTTGATTAAATCAACAATAATATATCATAGTAACCTAGAAAATTAGTGGAATTCATAAAAAATCTCAAATTACATTTATTTTGGTGTTTATAACATCAATTATGTAAATATTTCATTAATAAGATAATTACTGCATCATCGTTGTGTCATAAATAAATTAAATTATTTTATGTCTAAAAATTAGAAATAAAATACCATCATGTAGGAAATCTTTTTAGCTTTCTAATGAATATTTATAATCGAATTTATCTTATGTATAACCCCATATTAAAAATGATTTACTTATTAAACTTTGATTTTAACTATTTTAACCCTTCTTTAAATAAATTAATAATAAATGTCCTAATCTAATCCAAGTGGGCCTAAATGGTCATATTTTATTCCTAAGTTTGTTTTTGGTCGAATTACACTTGTCCAATAGAATTAGGACATGTGTTAGGGTAATATTAATATCATATTTACCCTTAGATACCCTATTTACTATTAACCGCGGTAAAAATAGTAAAAAGTTACTATTCACCAAAAAAATTATTTTCATCTCATTGAACCACATTTTAGTCCTTGATATTAACCGTGTCTCTCGGATTTTTGAAATTCCATTCACAGAAGCGGTAAAATTAAGTTTTATGCAAAATTCAGTTTTTAACCTACCACTTAGTGGTTTCACTATTCATCAAAAATTGAAAGTTTTCAGAAAAATATCAAAATTTCACCCTAGGCTAATTTCGATATTCTGAGTCCAAAAATGAAGTCCATTTTGAAAAATATAATTTATAAAATTTCAAAAAGTGGTTATTACTATTCATAACGGCTAGTTTTAATAGCATATTGTTGTTTAGTGAAACTTGGTATTGCGTATTACACACGCTATCGAGGAAGGTCGCGATTGCGTGTAATGCAAGGCAAGACAAGGATGCGTGTTGTGCAAGCTCCTTTTGGTGTAGCGTACAACACAAGACATTAATGAAATTAAAAAGAATATTTTTCATAAAATTTCGGGGTGTTACAACCTATAACAAATAAAGCACTAGAAAGTATTAAATAATTAATAAATATACCTAGAACTATTGATAGAACAAACTCACCACCTCTAGGTGTAGACTGAACCATAAGATGTTGTCCTGGCCCTCTACCTTGGGACCTGATTTAAGTTCCTTGTGTTGCACTACACTACAGATATGGAAACAATGAAATCGGAGTAACAAGTATACCACCTTAGTCAATATGGAATGTAGACTTCCAACTAGTTTCATGATAAAGAGGAACTGATATCCTACCTACACTCTAGGTCATCCTTGATCCCCCATCAGGGACTAGACATCGAGAGTTCCTACAAAACCTCTTCACATGACCCAATATTCTACATGCTCAGTACTCAACTAGTAGCTAGGGGAATTGACCCTTCATGAGTCCTGACCTACAAAATGATAAAAAAACACTTGTTTACCACCCTGAGAGGTTGATCCTATCTTATGACAACTCTTCATGATACCTCCCTAGTGAAGATTTATGAAATGATGCTTCCTTCCCTCAGAAGTCGCACAACTGGTCTTTCCAATTGAAACTAAATATACACCACCTAAAGCCACCCTTGGGTTCCCTTATAACAAAATGGTCTAACCCACAACTTCTAAAAACATCTTAAAATGAAATATTCTTACATGGGACTTAATATCATGTCGAATACTATCCTAGAAATGTCTTTTTTATTGTCTCATCCCCTACCAGCTCTAGAGTAAATTGTTCCAAGTCTGTGAAACAACCGACATAATATATCACCAGCATCATTCCAGGGGTAAGCCTCATATATTATGAAGCTTATTCCTATATTAATTACTCTATATAGAAATTTTCTAGAATCATTTCCTCAATGTCATTCCACAACATACCCTCAGCCTGCTAAATTTGATCCAAAATATTCCACTAATGCTTTACTGGTCCCCACAACATGTATTCTTATAAATTGACTCTCTTTTCCACTGGAGTATCTATGTGATCAAGAATAATATGTATGGATTCAATCAAGAACTCTAAATCCTTGGGTCCACCCTCTTTTGAAAACATCAAATGGCGGTGAATCTGAAATTCTAGGGTCAGGTTAAATATACTCAGTATGACCCTCCTGGGTCATATTCCATCATTTTCCCAAAACAAGTGATGTTCTCATGAAACATCCCCTCTTCTCTGTTACACTGAACCACATGAATCTCCTACACTACTTTTGGAGGATCATTTTGAGTGATGTCTTCTTGTACCCAAACTCAAACACATCACTGTGGTGTAATTTCTCTACAATTATGAAAATAAGACTTAGAACACATAACATGAAGCTTGATTTGTTTTTATAAAAAAGGATCTCCATTATCTATAAACAACCCATTAAGAATATACTATCCCAATGGGTATCATCACACATAAAAAATTGCACTAGACCATCCCTACCATGAGTTATGGATAACATGGGACAATCCAACTTATATTGCCACAAGTCTTTCATTAGATACTCTTTTTAATACCATTTATACTTTCACAACAAATAAAATTATTCATCATTCACACATACCATAAAATTTCATTATAAATAACATTTTAACTTATTCGCAACTAATTATATTATAAATTTGAAGTCATTTACCCCCTTCATTAAGTACACTTCTTTAACAATTTTATAAAAAACATTAAATTTATTCATTTACATCATCTTTTTTAGAAGATTTTTTTTTCAAATTTCCATGAATGAAATGTTCATTACACCCTTCATGTCCTCCACATACCCATTCGGTGTGTTCCTTTAATGATGCTTGACAACTATATCTATATATTTCAAAACGTTGCATCAATTCTCAACCTAGTTCCATCATGGACATGATAAAAATATCATAAAATATCCACATCACAGAATGAGTGCATTACACAATTGGGACATATCTTTGAACTGTGGAAACACATTTTAAGAGCAACAATTACCACCCTTGGTACTTGGGTTTTCCCCCGCACATGGGTTAGTTACTACCAACCATTATCTCATTTCCAAGACCCAACACATCTTAATCTCCAATATACAATTCCAAAATAGAAATATAAAGAAAATAACTCTTTTAATATAACTTTATAACATCCCTGACCCATAAGGTACTAACTGGTGCTCTGATCTAAGTCACCACATGATCTCAAGTGTGCCTGATCATATGCCAGAGGTTTCCAACTAGTGGAGAGGTTTTAATAAATCATGTTGGGATACTATAACCAATTTACTAGATTAAGATACAATAGAAAACATATCAAATAAGAGAAACAATAAACAATAAAATAAAAAATGTATTGAAAAATATCTCCCAAATGAGGTGAAATAACAACCAAACAATAAATATTCCATGAAAATACTAATAGTTACAAAAGTGAAGAAAACCTAAAATAAAAACAAAGAGTTAAATCCCAAAAATGGGTCTTCACTCTAAGTCAGGATTCTCTTCCATGAACAACCCAAGCCTAACTCAATTCCCAAGCATATGGCCTCTTCCCTTATCCTGACCTATAGCCATGAAACTACTTGGGTACCCAATGGTGGCCTGAGTAGGGCTTGAGTAAAACTCAGTAGGCCACCACCCACAACGTCTACAAAATATTCAAAATAAATATATTGTTCATGCAAGTACTAAATAAATAAAAAGATAAAAAAAGACAGCTCAGGTTCTATTATATAATAATATTAAATTTAACTATTTCCATTATGATTTCCATTTTCATCACTTATTACATCTTCATTACAACAACCATTTTCATGAAATTCCTCCATCGATTAGGCATTTAAATTATTTTCAAAATATCATAATCCTATCAATTATCATGAATACTGGAATAAGTCAAGTTCCTTATCTCTCTAGGGAAAAAATTTTCATAAAAAATACATCAAACATACCTTGGAGCCTCGGTCCAAGAAGTTTCATAAAATGAAACAGTAAGAGGTATATAGCCTCAAACCCCTTCCCTAACTTGTGCTTTATTGGGTGGTGTTTATAGCCTCAATCTAACCCAGCCCATGGGCATAGATTCTCAAGTCGAATACCCCACAATTACCAATCCATGTGAAAATTATTCTTTATACATTTTCCACATATACCATATCACAACCATACATATACCATATACATATAATAATTCTTGAATATGAGAATTAACCTCAAGCCTTAACCCATTAAGATAATTACTAGTTGTATTTCACATCCCATTTTACCCATTTTCCTTTTTATGTGTCAACACATTATCATAATCAACAATTCACATATTTTTGCCCATTTAACAAATTCATCCATTCTTATAAATTAACCAATTTAAAAAATTCCTCAATTATGATGAATTTTCCCATTTTACACGTTCATCTTTCTAAAAAAATTATCCCACTTATTCATATCAAGTACAATTCATAATTCATTTAGCACAATCAATTTATTTCACCCAACCCATTCATATTAAGGTAGAAAATCCATTATTACATTATCAATGTCTAGAAACAACCACCATTATTCCATTTTTAACTCAAATATAATTTTAGATTTTTCATAATGGTGTCTACTTTATTAGAATTCAATTCAATACATAACCATACAATTTTCCATATTTGAGAATGTAGGTGTGCCCTATGGGTGACTGTAAATTGGTGAAATCATCCTCAATGCATCCCACGGGGATCATTCGGGGACTAAATCATCATTAATAAAACCATTCTACCCAATATTTCCAAATTCAAAAAATATGAATCAACATGGAAGAAATATCACAACCGTATATGTAAAAATCGACAATAAAACTATGGGATATAACTTGTAAACCACCTACCATGAATTTGAAGATGAAAGTACCCTTAAACATAGCCTTAGATTTATATTCAATAACCCCTTGGATTTTCAAACTAGATTCACTAGAAAAAGATAGTTTTAGGGATTTAGAATAAGAATCACAAAACCAGATTCCCTAATTCGGAAAGGTGAATAAAAAGGAGCATTAGACTTACTCAAATCATTGATCCACAACCAACGATACTTTAATCTGCCTTGAATTAAAGTAGATTGATCCTTGAGAGGTCTTGGGGGTTTAGGTTAATCATTGGGGATGGAGAAGTATGAAATTTGGAGAAAATTAGGAGTGAAAATTAAAAACCTATGGGGAAAAAGGAAATTTATCAATTTTTAATGGGTCATAAGGTTTGGCCCCATGGTTTTCCAAACCATGCACATATCATGCACTTCCCTCGGTCTAAGAGCATTTAAGACACATGGTTACCTAGGGAGGACTGAATGGTTTAAAAAATGCACCAACAATGAAAAATTCCTTTTTCCGAGGTCTCATGATTGGGACATCCCCTTTTCATTTTTCACTCTAATAGTGCACCCCTCCTCCTTAATAGAATGGTTTATGTGCACAGTTTCCTCAAACTGTAAGCCATCCTTACAATGAGAAATAGATGGGAATTTTCCCATTCCATTTTTTTAGGAACCCCAAGAATACATTTTATCCTCATCATAAAATAGAAATAATTATATTAACAAAAATTAAGATATTTGAGGCAAGATTTTAATAGGTAGTTACATCCTTGGTGTCTAGGATGTTACCAGATTTCTTCTATTTTTGGGTGGATATGACCAAAGGATTCCATTTTTATTCTCCCTCTAGATTATTTATTTTTATTATGGTGTGATATTTATTAAACATATTTATTTTCCATTAGTAATGTTATGATGAATTATTTATGAAACACTTTTATTTACAAGGGTTCTGAGATGGTATATGATTTATGGTCTTGTGGAAAAAATATGTATTATTTTAATTATGTGATGGGTAGGACCTATATCTCTCTCTAATTTATTTGGTAATGAATTATATATCATGATATAGTTATGGGAAAATAGTTTATTTACTTGATCCATGATGGGAAACAAGTCTATGTTCCTGATTTATTAGGGGAAATAGGTGATATGGCCCAATTCGAGAGTCTTGTTAGTTAACCTTGACATACGAAATGATTTTCTATACTCATGATGATGACACACACATTTATTACATGATAATATACTTCAATAATGAGTTAGGATGAAGTTTCATTCTTATGGTTCATGTTAATGTTTTATTACATAACTCAAGTTTATAATCCATGGTAGGTTGGGTATGAACTTTGAATGTTATTCTTATGATCACATACCTAAATTTATTATCTTATGATTTTAGAAGATAATGAGTTTATGTATTCCATGTTTACCATTACTGAGTATCTGATGTCACCATTGGTTTCATGTTTCCTTTCTATAGGTTATAAATAAAGGTTTTAAGTAGGGGTATTAAGGGGGAAGATCATTTTGGGAGACATTGAAGATCATCCACCAGACGAGATGTTTATGTTTCTTATTTCTAAAGGCACTAAAATATTATGGTCCATAGGTATGTATTTGTGTAATGTAACAAAAATCAGTCTAAAAATTATGTAATATCCATGTATGAAAATCCCAGGTCACTATAATTGGTATCAGTGGAAAATATAGTCAACCTTTGGAAACTTATATGAGAAACCTTTAGTGAAATCCCTAGGGATATTTCTAAATATATTTCTAGAGACGCTTCTAATAATAAGACTATGGTGTCATAGATTAATGAAGGTTTCATAATTTAGACATCATATATGTTATTTTTCATAGTAATGTGGTTAAAACTACGATAAGTTGCTCACAATATTCTTTCTAGTTTTAGTAAATGACGGAAACCGGGAGGAACTGTGTTGTTGTTGAATGTGATATAAAATTTTATGATATGAAATCAAATGGTATAAAGGTTTTGTTTAATGATGTTGTGATTATGCCTAATAAAAATTTGATATTATAAAAAAATATTAAAATTGGTGAGATTATTAAAATAAGAAATAAGACTAAGATATAATTTTATGAATGTTCATATGGATATAAATAGAGAGGAATAATATTGAGATTCATACATCTCCAAATAGTGGAAAAAATAAACTATATGAATATATCATATAGAGTGGAAGATGTTATATTTATGGAAAAGAATTTCATATAGTAAAATTTTTATAGGAGATCAGTGTCTTATGTGTGGGGAACATGGATATTATCCAACTCAATGGCCTGACCCAAGAATTAACTTCTTAAAAACAGAAGAAAATATTTCATTCCTTTTGTTGAAATGGATGAATTAAAGTATTAATTTATTAGGAATCAAGAATAATTTTGTATAATTAGATTTATGGTATTATGGAATAATGAAAGAACTAAAAATTGGTCCACTATAGTTTTCCTTAAAGATTTCAAATCATATGTTTAATGGTACTGAAAACCACATTAATTGATCAAGTTTGTAAAGTCATATTTTTGGAGAGCACATGTTTAAGATAGTGATGAACCTAAATATGTGAATGATGTTTCTATAATGATGAGATAGAGATATTTTTTATTAAGAAAAAATAAATGGTATAGTATTGATGACCATGGAACTGATAAGATAAAAATATAGTATATGGTATCATGGATTGAGTTTAAATATTTTTTTCATTTATTGTATGAGGAAAGTGTTATGTTTTTAAATAATTTATATTTTCACTACGGTGTTATGGTAATTCTGGTTATTACCATGTTTCAAGAGAATGCAAGATAATGTTCTTCACATGTTTTGTGATTGACAACTAAGAGTTACATAAATTTGTTTTGGGGATTAATGATAAGTTGATTTTTGAAATTTAGTTACCTTATTTTGAATGTTTTAGATTTTAGTTTTTTGTAAAGTTCATATGGGTAACCATTTATTAAATTGTTTACATTAAAAGTTTTATGAGGTATTAGAAGGAATTCATAGGCATGATTATAAGGAATCAAGTCCCGAAGGACCAATCAGTTTAACAATCCTAGAAAATAGATTACATACATGAATGTTACAATACACATTTTAACATTCAAAGAAACAAAAATATTACTTTGATAATTCCATTGTTCCCTTTGCTTAACCCTGCATATCAATCATAATACACTTCTTGGGATCCTGGGAATATAAAACATAAGAAAGGGGTGAGATTAAATGTTGAGTAAGGGTAAATAATCTAGCGAAAGAGTTAATATTTTATGGCAAGATGTATGATAAATACAAAATACTTTTTAAACATAATCTTGAACATAATATGGAAAAAACAAATCTAACATTACCATATAAACATGAACATGGATATTCTACTAGTCAAATAATCACATGTAAAAACTAATTTCATAATGAGGGAATGCATAATGCTGGACATCATAACCACATAGTCAAGGCCACGTGGCAAGACAACAAATAAATTTTTTGTCCAGGCCTTGTGCCAAGTAACTATTTTGTCTCATGAGACCTGTCGATGTATCTAGGAGCTATAGCATACTCCCCCATCACATACGAAGTCCAATTCATTCCTCATATGAAAATGTTGAAGCAAAACATGAACATTTGTATTAAAACTAGCATACAAAATGTCAATATTTTAACCATAAACCATGAATGGTATAAAAATAGACCATAAATAGTAAAAAAATATCATAACTCATTCAATACCATATGGATGACTGTATTATAAGAAATCAACCTCAATCAAGAATCATATCCAGTAAATGATGTTGAAATAGTTGAAAATGAACAGTAAAACTCTTTGAGAGAAATATCTATTTTTGTGAAATTATTAAAAAGTCACACATTCATAAATGAAGTCATTTAAAAGAGATTTTTGAATAAAAGTGTCCCTTACCACTTTGAAACTTTTTAAGGGAATTAATTTTAAAAAAAATCATGTTCATATAAATAAATCGTCAAAATAATTTTTAAAACATGTACATTAATTAAAAAGATTTAGAAAAATAAATTATTAAAACATTTAAAATGATGATCTTGATAAAGAGTATCTACCAAAAAACCTTAAAATATTTTGAACTGATTTTTAGGAAACATGGACCTGGATGATAAAAATATCCCATAAAATACTTACACATAAACATCTCAGCTAATAACGAGATTGAGGAATTAACCCTTACCTTGCACATTCCTTTGGTCGAGGGTACATTTAACCTCCTGTATGTTGACCATAGTATGTTATTAAATTATAGTAGAAACATATTAATATTTATTATATCATATATGATTAATTTATGACTTTATACTACCCATTAAATAATGATTTCCATGTTAAATTAGCATTTCAGGTGATAATCGCTCTCTTTATCATAGGTGTTTTAGCTTGTCATTCTTGATCATATCATTTAGATCATAAATTAAATAATTCCAGAATATAAAACATGATTTATATAACATAAATATTTAGAATATAAAAATATATAATAGATAGATATATGAAATGAAAAACACCATTTACAGATGTGGTAGGCCGTACGTACGCATAAACGTTGTTCCTGTTTTCATATCGTATTGAATGAAAGTAAGAGAATAAGATACATGTAATTACATACACACAGACACACAAATATATATATATATATATATATATATATATATATATCCAGTATAATTATTATGTCATATATTATATACTTATTAATAACATATATTTTTATAATCATCATTGAATGGAGAATGTGGAAATGAATCCTGCCATGTCGTGGAGACGGTAAGCCGTACATACACACAAGTGGCGATACCATTTACTTAATGATTAAAAGGTGTGGAATTGGAAGGTATATTAATTTTATAGAGAAATTAGAATGTTATTTTCATTATTTATATACATATTACTCATCATTATATCCATCCAAACAACATAGTGTTGAATAAAAAATTACACCATGGTGTGGAGACGGTAAGCCGTGCGTACACACACATGTTGAAATTATCATTAATAGGATGAATAGAATAATGAATATGCATGTACCATATTTATAATAACATCATAGTATTTATAAGGTATTGTATTTATTATTTTAGTTTGGAAATAAAAAAGAAAGGGACTGTGGAAGAGGAAAAGAACATTGAAAATTGTGATAATATATTTACCTATTCTTTGGGTGTTTCCTTTTGATTGGAACAAAAGGGATCCATAAGTTGGATTTATGCTCATGGTAAATCCACTAGGCTGAATTAAGGGAAGTTTGGAGGATATTGGGGCTAGGTTTGGCCAAGCCAAATGGCTTTGGACATGTGATTTTGAGAGAAGGGGAAGTACCCTTTAATAAGAGAGGTGAGGGGGCACTTTAGGAAAATCTTGAAAGATTAATTTATTATAAAATAGTTTTTGGTTTCTAATAGCTCCAAATGGATTTATTTCGAGACTAAGGTGGTGAAGGGTCGAAATCATTTAAACCAATATGTTTTATAAATGTTTATGTCACCATATTAATCTTATCATTTAGATTTAACTCTTAGTTAAATAGTTTATCTTTTACCATGTCTTCTTGTATTTTTATATTACATTGTAAATAAAGATACTATAAAATTAAAATAGGACCTAAAGTGGTTTATTAATGAAATATATATCAATATATAAGTCATTTGGCCGAACCTTATATTTTTATGACTATTATATAATTTAATAAAATAGTATTTTTTTTAAAAACCCATTTATGTCAATTTTGACACTATTTTGTATTTGGTTTTTGTGAAAGTCATAACAACTTGATTAATTATAAAAAATACATTGAATCAACTCTAACAGGCCATATTAACCTATAAAATTCGTGAATGTCATCAAAAATTTGAAATTATATTTATTTTAATATTTGTAATAGATTTTATTTGATTCTTTCATTAACACGGTAATTACTTCATGATCATTATGTCATAAATAAATTTAATTATTTAATATATAAAAATTATAAATAAAATAACATGAGATAGGAAATATTTTTATATTTCTAATGAATATTTATTGTCAAATTGATCTTACATATACCCCTATATTAAAAATGTTTTAGTTATTAAAATTTGAATTTTACAATTTTAACTCTTCTTTAAATAAAATAATAATAAATGTCCTAATCTAATACAAGTGGATAAAAAAGTATAATATTTTATTCGTAAGGTTTATTTTGGTCGAAATAAATTTATCCAATAGAAATAAGGAATATATTGGGGTAATTTTAATATTATTTTAACCATTAATTACATTATTTACTTTTAACTGTGGTAAATAATATTCAAAAATTACTATTCACCAAAAATTATTTTCATCCAATTGAACTACATTATAATTAATAATGTCAATTTTGTCTCTCAGATTTTTTAAATTCAATTCATAGAAGCCGTAAAATTACTTTTTATGCAAATTTTCAAATGAGCCTAGAAGGTGGGTAAAAGACGGTAAAAAGTTCAATAAACATTTATAGACCTAATCTTATTATAAAATGGATCCAATGAATTTATTTGAACTTATATTGGTATTGTGTATCTATTTTTACTTAATAGAAATTTCAATAAAATAAATAATTATTCAAATAAACTGTCGGTTTTAAATAATAACGAAGTGTTTTTCACTATTCATCAAGAATTGAATGTTTTCAGAAAAATATCAAAAATTCACCATAAGCTATTTTTGATATTACGAATTAAAAAATGAAGTCTTTTTTCCCAGATTCTAAACATAGAAGTTGCATTTATGAATTTAAAATTAAATCCCATTGTCAAAACCCAAAAGCGGGGTTTTTTTTAAAAGTAAAAACTATCAAAAGATTTACATTTGTTTATATCCAATTTAAATGAGAAATTAATTATAATGAAAAAAAATGTATTAAATGATAAAAAATTTATGTAATTATACTTCAAAACCACTCTAATGTATAATTTATCACTATAAATTATTTTGATAAAAAATTTTGTTTTCAATTAAAATTTAGCATCTTTCACTATTCATCAAAATATTAAAGTTATCAGAAAAACACCAAAAATTATTCCAAACTATTTTTTATATCTTTATTATAAATAATAAGTTAATTATTTCAAATTTAATATAAATGTTTTAAATATTTCATTTAAAAATGGTTCACCATTAATTGGGGTAAAATTTAATTTTTTGGAAAATTCTTCATTTATTTGAAAAATTGAAATTGTTCTTATATTATGTGTAAGAAACACATAATATGGATGTAAAAATTATATAGAGTATATAAGATTCCAATGATGTTACTTATATTCATAACAAATTTTTGAACGGCTAGTTCTGTAAGTTGTGGTGCGCTCGAACTCGATGTTGCCTGTAGCACAAGTTATTGAATATTATTAAAGAGATAACATATTATGAAATCCTGTGGTGTTACATTTTACCCTCATTCAATAAATTGCATCTTCTCAATTTAAAATTGTTCTTAAAAAAGGTTGAAAATGGAAAATACCTTTGTGGAAAACCCACATCGAAAATAGGGTTACTCAAATTTAGTCTTAATAAGAGAGAAAGTGAAATGAAAAATTCACCACCAAATTAGGATTTTGAATAGGATAACATTGGTGGAAATTAGTGACACATACTTGGAGAAAAAATGTAAATATTTATATTGAGTGATTGAGTTCGTCAATCACAAACAAGTGTAAAATTGAGGGCCTTAAAGCCATTAATGTATGATGATTTAAAATATCACCAGTTCAAAAAAACATAAGGTATTAGGATAACACACTCTTGGTTTTAATATCCCTTTCCCAAAGTTGAAGAATTAATTTATTCATAGAATACGAAAAATAAATAAATATACTCGACAAGTAGAGTTTCACCCTTCGAGTAATTTCTACCACAAACTCATCTTTCACACAAAAAGATAATAAAATTCCAAAATATTCTATTTATCCTAATCGTATAGGGTTACAAAAAAATAATGAATTTATAATTCATTTTCCATACTATTTAAAAAAACTACATTATAAAAAATAGGACATCACGTAGGCCAGTGGTAGGTGATTCACCCTTGTCGTCCATCAGTTGCAGGTTCAAGTATCACGACCTTGCCAGATGCGATGAGCTTTCGCCCGACCTCCGGGTTGTCCTTTTTATAAGATTCCAAAAATAATATAAATAAATGTTTTAACCTTAAAAAATAGTATCCAAAGTCCAACATAACTAATTACAACCTTTAGACTTATAAAAAATACTTCTTTCCAAACTCACAGTCCAAAATTTATAATGAAGGTCAACATAACATAATAAAGATATGTTTTTTAAACATAATAACATGTGAGTACCTTCATCATGTATGGAAAACACACTGAATTACCATAAAACCTTATTGATTACATTCAGTCTCCCTTAGTTATTATTGAATAATAGATATATTCCTTATATCAAATTTTTGTTAATACTCCAACAATTATAGAATAAAAAAAACCATTAATTAGTTTAAAGGATGTCAATAATACGCAATATACTTTATCCTAATCAATTATCTCTTATTAAAAAATAACTACCTCGATATCAAGAACATATTAAGGTTTATCTTTCCCTCAACTATATATTTTCCAAAATGTTTAACCAGAAACTGTGTCACTTTACTTGGTACCATAAAATCTCAAATCCTTGATGAAAACATACTGCAGTACAATCCTTATATACATTATAATTCTTAAAACTTGTACATCATTAATACAATACTCAAATGAAAATATTATTTAATAACATCTTAAAAACACTAATCATTCCTATTCATCTACCGTATTATGAAAACAAGATTTATATCTAATAGCATCATTTAGGGTATACTATAATTATTGGGACATTGATTCACATAGTGTCCCAACTCATTGGAGATGAGGCATTGTACATTTGATACATTTTTCATACGATTGCAATCATGAACTTGGTGTCCATTTTCTCTACACTTATAACAAACTCCCATTCCTCCCAGGGTGATTCTTTCCATATTTATCACATATGGGAAAATCCATATTTCCCTTATTCCCTTTACAAATACTCCTCTCTACCATCCCCTTATTCTCAAGCTTCCCTTCAAAGCCATAGGACTCAGATAATTAGGTAGTTATCTTATTAACACATGATACCATTTTCTCAAATGATGAGAATACATCGAAGATGATTTCCTTTCTAAATGTTGTCTTTAGACCATGAAATATATGATCATTATTACTCTTTGGATTAGGTATATTACTGGAGTTCACATTCCTTCTACTGAGAACCATTTCTAAACAATGGCGTACACTAGGTTAGTTTATGAATTGCAATGCATAATTCCTAACATTAATTGAATAGTTTATATATATAGTCCATAATCATAAAAAAGTTTTCATTGGGGATGTTTTTACTCATAAATCCTTCATAATGGTTTGTAAAGAAAATGTAAATTTATCCTAAGCATATCCCCCAGGAGTGTCGTAACCAGAAGTACAACAAGGCCCGTTGTCATATACCAGGATACCCTAGGTCAAGCCCAAAAATCTTTGTCGAAGTTTTCACTCCTAGGTACATTTGTGCCATAGCCTCCTCTCCCTGCTCGTATCTATACAGGGATGTATAGTTTGGGAAATTAAAAAAATCTCTACATTACCAAAATTCTAGGAAGTTTTTATATACTAATCCTCAAAGTCTATCATTGGTTAATGTTATCAAATAAGAGTTTTTTAAAATATTATTTCCAAGGTTATTTCTAAAACTCATTTGATACCAACTGTAATTCCCCGACCCTAGAAGCCTGAAGTCCGTGCATTATTTTAATACATTGGCATGACTACAAGGAATCAAGTCCCGATGGACGGATCAATTTATCAGTTTTGGAAAATAGATTACATACATGAACGTTACATTACACTTTCTATCATACAACAAAACATAAATAATCCTTTGATAACTCCATTTTACACCTAGCTTAACCCTACATATCAATCATAAAACACTTCTTAGGTTCCTTGGAAAATAAAACGTAAGAAAGCGGTGAGCTCAGATGCTCATTAGGGGTAAATAATCTAGAGGAAGCTTTAAAATTTTAAGGTAAGATGTATAATAAAAACAAAGCATTTTTAAACATTATATTGATCGTAATATAGAAGATATAAATCTAACATTACCATATAAACATGCACATGGATACTCTACTAGTCGAATAATCAATGTAATAACTAATTTCATAATGAGGGAATGTATAATGCCGAACATCATAACCACATAATCAAGGCCTCATGCCAAAAATAAAAATAAATTTTTTGTCAAGGCCTTGTGACAAGACACTAGTTTTTATCATGAGACCTACTTATGCATCAGGGATCTATAGTAGGCTCCACCCATTAATTACTAATTCAAATGTATTCCTCATATTAAAATGTTAATACATAACACAAACCTTCGTATTAAAACTAGCATAGGAAATGCCAATAATTTAACCATAAACCATGAATGGTATAAAAATAAAACATCCATAGTCAAACATTTCATTTCTCATTCAATTCAATATGGAATATGATATTATAAAACAATCAACCTCAACCAAGAATCATATCTAGTAAAGGATGTTGACATAGTTGAAAATGATCCGTAAAACTCTTTGAGAGAAATATCCCTTTTTGTGAAATTATTTAAAAGGCAGGCATTAATAAATGAAGTCATTTAAAAGATATTTTTGAATCAAAGTGTAACATAACACTTTGAATGTTTTCAATGGAATTAATATTTTAAAACAATCATGTCCATATAAATAAATCCTTTAAATCATTTTTAAAACATGGACATTAATTAAAAAGATTTAGAAAAGTAAATTATGAAAACATTTAAAATGATGATATTAATTATATTTCCATCCAAAATACCTTAAAATATTTTGAAACCATTTTTTTTGAAACATGGACCTGGATGATAAAATTTCCCTGTAAGTGCTTACACATAAACAATCTCGGATAGTAATGAGAATGAGGAATTAAACCTTACTATGCACATTCCTTTGGTCGAGGGTATATTTAACCTCTTGTATAATGTCAATAGTATGTTATTAAATTATAATATAACCATATTAATATTTATTTTATCATAAAGTATTCTTTTATGACTTTATACTACCCATTTAAGAATGATTTCCATGTCAAATTAACATTTCGACTTATAATCGTTTTCTTTATCGTACGTGTTTTAAATTGTTATTTTTGATCGTATCATTTAGATAATGATTAAAATACTTCCATAATATAAAACATGATTTCTATATCAAATATATTTAGAATATAAATATGTATAATAGACAGATATATGAAATTTTAAACACCGTTTATGGAGACTGTAGGCCGTACGTATGCATAAACGCTGTTTCTGTTTTCATGTTGTATTGAACAGAAGTAAGTGAATAAGATATATTTAATTACATATATAAATTCTTATATATATATATATATTACTCCATTATCATTATCATTTCATATATTATGAACTCATTAATAATATATATTTTTATAACCATCATTGAATGGTGAATGAGGAAATGAATCTCATCGTGTCATGGAGACGGTAAGCCGTTTGTACACACAAGCGATTATATCATTTCCTTAATGATTAAAAGGTGTATAATTGGATAGAATATTAATTTTATAGAGAAATTAAAATGTTATTTTCATTATTTAAATACATATTACTCATCATTATATCCTTCCAAATAATATAGTGTCGAATAACAAATGACCCCACGGCGTGGAGATGGTAAGCCGTACGTACGCACGTATAGTGACGTTATCATTCATATTGTGGATAGAATAATGAATATGGTTGTAAAATATTTATAAAAACATAATAGTATGTATAAGGTACTGGAATTATTATTTTGTTCTGAAAATAACATAGAAAGAGAAAGTGGAAGAAGAAAATAACTTTGAAAATGATGATAAAATAATTACCTCTTCTTTGGGTGTTTCCTTTTTATTTGAACAAAAGGGCTCATTATGTTAGCATTCTGATAAAGGAAATGACTCTAGTTTGAATTGATGTAAGTTGGGAGGACATTTGGGCATGTTTTGTTCTGACCCAAATGGCTTTGGTGGTGAGATTTTTAGAGAAGGGGAAGTACCCATTTATAAGAATGGTTAGGGGCACTTTAGGAAAAGCATGAAATATTAATTTATTCTAAAATAATTTTCGGTTTATAATTGATAAAAATGGATTTATTTCGAGACTAAGGTGGGAATGAGTCGAAATATTCTCAACCAATATGTTTTATACATGTTTAGGTCACTATTTTAACTTAATCATTTAGATTTAACTCTTTGTTGAATAGGTTAACTTTTACCATGTCTTTTTTTATTTTTATATTACAAGGTAAATAAACAAAATTAAAATGGAAAGAGAACATCAAGTGGTTCATTAATGAAATATATATCATTATATAAGTCATTTGGCCAAACCTAATATTTTTTAAACTTTTATATAATTTAATAAAATAGTATTTGTTTTAAAAACTAATTTATGTAATTTTTGACACTATTTAGTATTTGGATAACATTAAAGTCATAAAAACTTGATTACTTAGAAAAAATTCATTTATTAAACCCTGAAATGTCTTATTAACCTAAAAAATTTGTGGATGTCATCAAAACATTGAAATTATATTTATTTTAATATTCATAATACCATTTATTTGATTCTTTCATTAATAATGTTATTACCGCTTCATCATTGTGTCATAATGATATTTAATTATTTAGTGTCTAAAAATTACAAATAAAATACCATGATGTAGGAAATATTTTTATATTTCTAATGAATATTTATAGTCGAATTTATCTTATGTATAACCCTATATTAAAAATGTATTAGCTATTAAAATTTAAATTTTACACTTTTAACTCTTCATTTAATAGAATAATAATAAATGTCTTAATCTAATCCATGTGGATACAAAGGGATCATATTTTTTTCCTAAGGTTTATTTTGGTCTAAATACACTTATCTAATATAATTAGGACACGTGTTTGGGTAATTTTAATATTATTTTTACTTTTAATTACCTTATTTACTTTTAATTGTGGTAAACAAAATTCAAAGGTTATTATTCACCAAAAATAATTTTCTTCCTATTGAACCAAATTTTACTTACTGATTTCAACTGTGTCTTTAGGAGTTTTGAAATTCAATTCCCAGAAGTGGTAAAATTATGTTTCATGCAAATTTATAAATGTTCCTAGAAGGTGGTTAAAATGCGGTAAAAAGTTCAATAAAATTTTATACATCTAATATTACTATAAAATGGCTCCAATGAATTACATTGAACTTATATAGGTAATAGGTATCTATTTTTACATAAAATAAATTTAAATAAAATAAATAATTATTTAAATAAAAGGTCGATTTTAAATAATAACGTAGTGTTTTTCACTATTCATCAAAAAATTAAATGGTTTCAGAAAAAAACCCAAAATACACCCAAATATAATTTTTATATTCCGAATTCATAAATGAAATATATTTTACCAAATTAAAACATACAAGTTTCATTGATTAATTTAAAATTAATTCTCATTTTCAAAACCAAAAAGCGGGTTTTAAAAAAAGTAAAAACTATCAAAAGATTGACATTTTGTTTATGTCCAATTTAAATGTAAAATTAATTATAATGACCTAAATTATATTAAATGATAAAAATATTAACTAATTATACATCAAATCCATTTGAATGTATAATTTAATAGTATAAATTAGTTTGATTAAAAAGTTTTTTTCAATTAAAATTTAGCATCTTTCACAATTCATCAAAAAATGAAAGTTATCACAAAAATAATAAAAAAGTTTCAAAACTAAATTTTTATGTCCCACTTATAAATAATAAGTCTATTTTTTAAATTTAATATAAAATTGTCAAATATTTCATTTAAAAAGGGTTCACCAATAATATGCGGTAAAATTGAATTTTGTAAAAAATACTTCCTTTATTAGAAAAATTGAATTTGTTGATATATTATGCCTAATAAACACATAATATGGATATTAAAATTATATGGAGTATATAATATTCAAAACACAATTAATACTATTCCTAACATCTTTCTGAACGACTATTGTGGTATGTTGGGGTGTGCTCGAATTTAGTGTTGTGTTTAGCGTATGCTTTGGAATTATATTAAAGAGATAACGCTTTATAAAATGATAGGGTGTTAGATTAATATTGAACTTATCCATAAAAATATTTATGCATTTTGGATCACTGTTTCTAACTATTTTGTTTTGATATCCAAAGATAGAAGGAATAAATTTTAATCACATTATGGATCTTATGATCCAGTAGTTCTTCAGGTATTACAATTTTAACCTCATTTATTTGGGTTAGAGATGGAGTAGAAATTGATCGAGGAAATGTCAAGGGATGATATTGTTCTTAAGAAATGAAATGAAATCAAGTAATTATATATTATTGTGAAAATTATTGATCATTAGGAAAATTTTATTGAATAAAAAATGGTGTCCTAACA
The DNA here is from genome assembly GCA_963277665.1 of Viscum album. NCBI lineage: Eukaryota > Viridiplantae > Streptophyta > Magnoliopsida > Santalales > Viscaceae > Viscum > Viscum album. Next base: position 1,016,889,908 of record OY728120.1, on the reverse strand, counting down.
CCTTCATTTCCAAGGAATGCAATTTTCTCTTAGATCATCATAGATTTATCATTCTATTATGGATAACTTTATAACGACCATACTCTCTATCACTCTCCGTCAAAACATGATAGTTGGAATTCTCTTCCCTTTCCATGTCTTTACATTATGCTAGAATTATCATAATTGAAAGCCTAGTTATGTGGTGATCTTCATATTTTACTTTTTTCTCATTTTAAGAGAATGTTTTGTTGAACCTTTTTATGATGTGGGCTTTCCACAAAGAAATTTTCAAACATCCACATTTTATTCTGAATATGGAGTTTCAAATTACAAAAATATGATTTCCATTTTAAATTCATAATCGTATCAGAATGGAAGATTATATTTTGGCTCTACAACCAAATATCTATCTTGTTCTATATGTGTTCCATGTATTTCTTATGAGGAAGTACATACCTGGTATTTCACATATACTAAACTCAGAGGTTATACATCTAAAGCAAGATATTTCTTATGAATAGATACCTATAGAAATTATTGATCATTAATGTAATGTTATCAAAAATAATTATGTTTATCTAGTTAATGATTTGTAGAGAAACCACCAATTTTAGGAAGCTACATGGGTACCAAAGGTTGTGTTGTGGAAGTGGTATCCTCATATTTTTTTATCTGAGTGACGAATTTTGAGAGTGAATTTTATTTTTAGGGGGTGTAGAATGTAATACACCGAGTTTTTATGGGACTTATTTTATATGAATAAATTAAATTTATTTGATGTATTATGTTATACAATATATCAATTAAATCTTTCACTACACGCAAAACCAAAGTAGCTTGTGTTATAAACAACATAGAGTTTATACAAAACATCATTTTATCATTTTAAATCTTTAAACAAGACAATTATAACCAAGCTATTAGAACCAAAGGTATGAACAATATTAAACAAATTAGAAAAATTTGTTTAAAACATGAATATATAATTAATTTTTTGGTGCCCAATTAATTATAAATTAAAATAGAAACCCTTTTTAATATAAAATGATATCTTTTTCCTGAAAAAATATTTAATTTCACACAAGTTTTATTTATACCAATAAATAAAAAAATAAATATTTTTGGACTAAATTAACGATATATATAAATAATATGAAATATATAATTTAACATTATTCCTATGTGTTTTACATACATGATACAAAATCAAATCCAATTTTACTCATAAAAGTTATATTTTTTTTATAAAGAATGTTTTTCCAACCTTTTATGGAGAACTTTTTTTAAATCTAGTTTTCATACTTTCATATTTTCTATTAGACAAAATACAATTATTCTTTGAAATAACAATATAAAAATTTACTTTTTATGAATTATTGGTATTTTTATGATATTTTTAATGTTTTGATGAATAGTAAAAAATACAACATTTTAGTTGAAAACAATCTTTTCATCTAAATAAATTTTAATGATAAATTACTTTTTAAATTGAATTTAATGTGAAAATAGATCAATAATACATATATTAATCAAATTGAGGTCATTTTAATATTTTTAATTTATAAATTGGTTATAAAGTCCTTTCAATATTTTGAATATTTTCACTTTAAAAATATACTTTCTTATTCCATCAGTGAGATTAATTTTCAATTAACTTTATCCAATTAGGTGTTGTCAATTTTGAAAAATATATTCCTTATTTATAATTATAAGCTCAAAATTTAGAAAATATGTCACTTTTATTTACGGACAATATTAATAGTAGCTTTTATAATTTTTACTAACATTGTTAATGAAAAATATTTTAATTAAGGGTAGAAATAATATTATAAATATTACAAAACAACCCTAACACTTGTCAAAATTTAATTGAATGAATATTATTCAACCACTTACACCTATGGTTTGAAGTTTGAATTTTTCATGGACACTTTTCAAGAAAAATGACTTGGATATTATTATAATCAATGAGAGTGGAAAAATTTCACAATATTACTTTTAATACCTATAATATATTTAATACTGTAATAAATAAAAGATATGACCAAATATATATATTCATATGATATATAAAAGGTTTGTATACATAATTTTATTTTTTTTATATTTTTTTCAAAAATAATTATCATAAATAATTACACAATAATGATGGAGTAATCATTCAATTAATAAAAAACTCAATTATGTGATATTAAAAATATTAAAATAAATAAAATTTTAATTAATTTGAGTGATAAAATAATTTTTTTCATGAATAAGAAATATTTTTGTTGTATTAACAAAAATATTTTGAAGTTATCGTGCTATATTTATTTTCGTAAAGTTAATCTAATTAATATTTTCAAAATTGACACTAATGATATTCTATGAAAATGATATTTTCATTAAATAATTAAAAATCATAAAAATAATAAATAAGTACAAATGGGATCAATTAAGGTCCAAAAACTAATAAATTGACAATTTATGGTTCAATTTACACCTTATAAGTAAAAATATCAATATTTTAAAATTGAACATTTTGATATTGTAGTTAAAATTAAAATAGGTTAACTATGTGTTAATCAAAATAATAAGGTTTAAAATTACACCAAACATAATCTAAAATATACTTGTTTGTGGTATTACTACCATATTTTATATTATCTTTGAGTACCCATCCATTTTTTGGTATTTTTATTGAGATATATTTAATAATAAATTAATATTTTGTGAATTATAAAAAGTGCTCCTCACCTTCATTATAAAATGAAAAATCCTCCCTCATTACATTTCACCTCATTGAGTGTTCCAGATAGATTTAACTATTCCAAATCTTCTTAATCACTTACCAATAAATATTACATATTTTCTGGTCTTCCCAAAGTACCACCTCTAGAGTCTTTTAGAGGGGATCTAAAGGATCAATTTCGAAGAATAGGCAATCGGTCTAACCGATCACTCTTTTTTATACTATTATATACCTCCTATAAATCTATGATATTTATAATTAAATAATTAATTAATAATACTAAATATGCTAAAGTTTTATTTTTATTATGAGCACACCAATATTCTACTGATTTCCCATCGAACAAGAAGTTAATGTGTCGCTCGTGCGTACATATAGCTTATCGTCTCCACATAGTGATACAATTAATTTTACATAATCATATTTTATGAGTTGTAATTATAATGTATTTAATTTTTTTATATTTTATTAATTAAATAACTATACTTATGGAATTATAATATCATATCTTTCATTTTTTCCACCTAATCTTTTGGGAAATTATAACATCACTCGTGCATACGTATGGCTTACCATTTCCATGATGCAATGAGATTCTTTATTCATCTATATTTCACATGGGGGGTAATAAAGATGAATTTTATGAATATATATTTTATATATAACATAATAATGATTATATAAGTGATGATATCATGATCAAAGTATATGGACCGAGACTACTGAACTGAAACATGCTTGAAAAAAAAGAAGATATTACCTAGAACAATGTTTTTAATTATTAATAAACAAGTGATAAGATGATATATACAAATAATAAAATTTATTATTGAAACATGTTTATGGAATAAATGTTTAATAAATCTATATTTATTAAACTGGAAGTTTGAACATGAACAAGGAAAGACAAGACTTGAGGTAAGCGATTTTTGTCTCACTTTTATTTCTGTGGGAGATAAGCCTTATACACTACCTGTTTATTTTTTGTGGCGTATATACTACTCATGAATATATTTATGATTCTTATTATGAATGATATTCTACTAACATATACATATAAATTTATTCCTTTTATTATCCATATAATTCAACTAATTATAAAGTGTTAAGGGTTTATTTCACAATTTCATCAATATCCTGGATTGTTTTGCTTTAAGTCTCCATTCAAGAATATTTATCTTCCATATATATGTTTTTTATAAAAATGTTTTCAAAATGTTTTTCAATATTTACTTATGATATTTTAATTTCATTTTTACCCATGTTTTACTTTTTACAAATGGTTTGAAAATAATATTTTTTCCATTTTCTAAACAGGTATCTTTGTGACTTTTCCTACAAAAATACAAAAAGGAAATTTGTTAACTTATACAAAAAGAAAGTAATTTTCCACTTTCACGAATCCTTATTTCAGTAAAAATTCCATTATATTAATATAAGGTTCGTTTAAAATATATATTTTTCATTTATAATTACACATCTCTTTAAATAAGAAGATTTCATAAAGGATAAGATGTTTTTTCTAAGGAATTATTTCAAGTAATATTTCAAAAAAAATTACTTATAAGAAAAATATATTTGATGATTACTTATTTTTTTGGGATATGACCAAATTATACTCTTATTAATGTTTCTATGAATGTATTATTTTTATTATGGAATTTTATTTATGAATCATATTTCATTTCCATGAGTTATGTTATGATGAAGTTTTTATGAAATTAATTTATTTACATTGGATATAATAAAGAATATCATTTATGGTATTATAAAACAAATATGTTTAGGTTTCCTTAATTAAAGGGTGGGACATATACATCCCACCAATTCATTGTGTAATGAAATATATCTCATGAGATAGTTAGGGGAAAGAAGTCACTGTGCTTGATCTATTAGGGGAAACATGTGATGGGGCCAGATATGAGAGTCATGATAATTAAACTTGACATAAGAAATGATTTTATATACTTATGATGTTCCCAAAAATATTTATGACTTGAACATATGGTTAAATATTGTTTTATGATGAATTTTAATTCTTATGGTTCGTGTGAATATTTCATGCCAAGACTCGTGTTTATGATCCCTAAAAGGTTGGGTATGAAAATTATATATTTTTCTTATCAGCACAAATCCATATATATTTTCTTATGATATTTTAAGATTATAAATTGATATATTCCATGTTTACCCTTATTGAGCATATGATGTAACCCTTTTCTCATGATTTTTTCCACTACTTATAAATAATGGTTTTATATAGGGTTACTAAAGGGGAAGAACTTTTTGGGATAAATTGAAGATCATTCACTAGACTTGAAGTTCACATTCCATGATTCTAGAGGCACTAAAATATTATGGTCCTCAGGCATGTGTTTGTGTAATGTATCAAATAATCCTCTAAAAAAGTTGTAATATCCTTGTATTAAAATCCTGGGTCTCTATATAATACCTTTTTCAAGTGTATTAAGAATAAGAAAAAACATTATGGAAATTATTGATTAGATTGTCGAGGAGAAAGAAATACAGGAGGATAAATAGGTTAAAGTTTTATAATAAAAGCTATAGGAATAAGTGAATGAAGTGTATTATTAGAATACCATCATCGATCTAACTATATTAATAGAGATCAAAGAAGAATAAGAATCTCTCCTAAAATTTCCAGAATAAGTGGATAAAATGAAACTTCAATTTAGAAAGGTATTATAATAATTCAGGAAGAGAAAAATATAGAAGTGGTGGATCATCAGAGATATAGTTTATAGTCAAAAATTATTTTCATATTATATTATTTAATTTTCCCCAAGTATGATTACTTCCAAAATAAATAGTCAATAATAGACAATGGAGTCGAAATCAAATAACTACCTAAGATGGACAACATAGTTAAGAGTGCGTAAATCCATGATAGTTAGCTTAATATGTTGTTCAAATTCGAAAATGAATGTAGAAGGTCTAGCCATAGGTATTAATGTTATGATATCAAGGGGAAAACTCTATTTTAAAATTTCTTTCTAGAACGTAGTTTTTTTTTCTAGTTTTGATCCATGTGTTTGATTCCTATATCCGTTTAGGAATTAATGATTTTGGATCTTACACTTTCATGTGATTTATTTTTGAGTTTTTAGAATCAAAGAAAAAATCTAAAGATAAAATAACCTATATAAGAAAGAATAACGGAAAAACTTCTTGGAAGGGGATCACTATTTTTACTTTTTTATATTTTTATATCCGTATTCATTCAATTAACATGTTTAAATAATAATGTGAATTGAGAAATGACCTAAAATGAATGAGATATTCCCATAAATTATTTAATTGTTTTATATTATTGTTTGTAGTCTAGGATATATCATTACTTAGGGAAATAATTTGACATTTTGAAAAATTTGAATTATCATGCCAATAAGTGGAAAATATATTAATCTACATTTTAAGAGTCACCCTCTTACATCATGAAAATTATTTATAACATGACTAATTTTCTGATGCTGATTTTTAGTAACATGCTTTGAGTAATGTAATTATTGATTTTTAATACATTACCTAAATGTCTATTTTTTTTATCAATTAGTACAAAAACTATTTTTAATAACTCCCTTTTAATGTCTATTATAAAGAACCCTCGTGAAAATCACTGATTTTTTTAACATTGGTTATATAAGAACCGAAATGGAAAATAAATTTTCATAGGTTTTTTACATAAATTATTATATAACCATTGATAAAAACTATTTTTCTAATTTTGAATGTCAATATTCTATTAATCTATATGAAAAATGAATGTAGATGACTTTATAACATTAGTTATTTAATAAATGATGTTATAAAGCTTTTATTTTTTATCTTTAAAATGTATGTTATAAAGTAACCGATGTTAAAAATACATTATAACATCAGTTAATAAATAAAATATGTTATGATGATATTTTTATCCTTATAATGTTATTTATTGCATAACTTATGTTATAAAACTTTTAAAATTTTATGAATTAGTAGTAGAATTATTTCACAGTCATTAATTCTCATGACCAAAACCTTCATTTCTCTTGTATAAACCCATAACTCTGTAATTTCTCCAATATATAGGACTTCAATCTATCCTTATAATATTAAAAAAACATTAGGATCCTTCGGCCTCATCATTACACATCGAATATAGATCTTCTTGTCTGTCTAGTAAGCCTTATACATTATCATTTCTCTCTTTCAGTCATTCCTTGGTGATGAATCGCTAACCCTTGTTTATTTGATTTGGTGGAGTCTATTATCATATTAATATCTTCATACACCCTCATTTTTTATCAGCATCATTACTCATTCGAATTGAGATCTATTCATCACTAATTATTTCTCCTGAAGGTATGTAATTTCAATATTTATTAAGAATTGCCTATATTTCATCATGATCTTGATCAAGTAGTTGTTGTACGTTGAATTATTTAGTAATATCATGATAAAATTATATTATGAATTCCCAATTTGAATAATTTTGGTGTTATTAAATCTGGTAGAAGCAAACTAGGTTAATGTGGAAAAATATTTGGTTCTTTGATTATAGTACCTCGTTTATTACCATTGATCACTAGTTTTCCTTTATAATAGTTTCATTGATAAATAATGGCTATGTTATTTTACTATAATTAATTATTGATCATGTCATATTAGGATTATTGTTGTATACCTAGTATTTCTTTTCAATTTTATAATTAATTTAATAATAAGAAGAAAGGTTGCCTTTATCTTTAGATCTTTCGTCATTGAGGATGTTGACTATTCTAACTCTATCGATGTAGTTTCATTACATGGTATAGACCTAAAGTAGATCTTCTCTAGTGATGATCCTCATTTATTCCTTTAGTATTTGAACAATGTTGACGATTCATTAGGTGATAGAATGAATGATTCATTGTCTTTTGTTATATACCTTTGATCACTTCTCATTCCATAGAGTTTGAAAGTGACTATTCATACATCATATATTTAGTGTACTATTAGGTTATCTATGTTACTTTTTTATAATATCTATTATATATGAATAACCATGGTTTTTTAAATAAAGAATCATTAATTAATCATAATTCTTTTGAAAACCTTATCATATGTTATAGAATTAATAATAGTCAATCTGATATTTATCTACGTTTTGATTAGTTATTTACATCCTATTTATTATTTTATTATAAAATATTAAAATAGTATAAAATCACGAGCATGTTACCCTCCACCTATTCAGTTTTTATTACATAACATCCTATATTTTGTCTGTTTAGTATTTTATAATATATAATATTATGGTTGTTTATGTTGAGAAAGCTGTATTTGGATATTTAAAATTATTCACAATAATGGGAAATAATTTTGTTCTAGAAATGATGATGTGAAGTTTTTTTTGAAAATGTTATAGTAAGGGAATTTTTTTTATTTAATTTAAATAAATAAATCATTAAAACATTGATTTAAATATGTTTTTTTGATTTTAAATGTGATGGATATTTTGAAATTGTTCCTATTTTCTAAAGTAAAACATTGGGGATGTTTTTAATTAAATTACAATCAGAAATGATTTGAATTTTTAAAATAAATTATTTTTAAAACTTTTTTGTGACATATCATCTTAAAATTAATTTGAAGTGAATGATGATTTTTAACATAAATATTATGTAGTTGTATTTGGTATTAGAAATATAAAGGGTGATGAATTTTGTTTTATCACTTATATTTAAACATATATTCAATTAAGATATAGAATTTATAATTATAATTTTCAAATATGCCTATATTTTTTTTTAAATTTCAATGTTTTTAAATATCAAATTATGACGTCATTGATATAAATTTAAACATAGTTTTACTTGATTAATTTACTCTCACATTTATCAACACAATATTCTTTTAACATGATATTTTTTTTAATTTTTTATAGATAATAATGAGTCGATGTTGGATTATAAAACTTTGAATAAGTGATATATATAAGGAAGGTATTGATGCTTTCATGGAATTTTCTAAATAAAATGCTCCAAAAAATGACTTGTTTTTGGGTCCATGCCTGAAATATTTAAATATGGATAAGTTGAAATGTAGAGAGATCAAAGATCATTTAATTTGTCATGATTTTAATCTGAGTTATAGACCTTGGATTTGGAAAGGTGAAACTGGGTATAATTTTAGATCTATTAATGATGATGCTTTGCAAGATGATAACTATGATAAAATTGAAGAAATGATTCTTGATATTGAATCAAAGGCAATTGATGAATAACTGACAATTGAGTGTCTATATTGTGATGTTGAAGAAACAATTATATCTTAGTTTTATGGAATTTATGGTATTATCATCGGTGTTAAGATTGATAACTTGAAGGAGAATCATGGTTGGAGTGCCAAAAGTTTTAATAATTTTTTCAAATTGTTGAAAGTTATTCTTCCTAAGGATAAATATCTTCATGATATATATTATAATGTGAATAAAATGATATTCTTGATGGGATTGGGGAAAATAAAATACATGCCTTCTTGAATGATTGTGTTCTATATAGGAAGGATTAAGAGTTTCTATTAAAGTATACTAAATTTGGGACATCACAGTAAAAGTTGAATGAAAAAATACAAGTTTATTTTGAAGTTATAGAGACCCGTTCCATATAATTCTGGTATCTTCCAATAATACGTTATTTGAAATTATTATTTTCAAATTCACATAATGGAAACAAGTTAATATGGAATATTGATAAGTGAATATGTGATAAAAAATTATGACATCAATTAGATTGTACACAGTGGAAGAAGATTGATCTGTAATTTCCTATATTTATAAATGAAGTTAGAAATCTCAAACATGGAATATACATGGATGGAATGAATCCATATTACAGCCTATGTAGAACAAACTATTCATGGATTGTTTTATTAGTAATTTTCAACTTATATCTTGAATTTTTTATGAATAAAAAATATTTAATGTTGAGGTTAATGATATTTGGAAGAAAACAACCCAGAAATTATGATGATGTTTTAATGTCACTATTAATTGATGATTTGAAAGTATTATTATAGTATGATATTAGGGTCTATGATTCTTATAAAATGGAATATTTTCAACTGCATAAAATGATCATGTTCACTATAAATGACTTCCTAATGTATGAAAATTTCTCTAGATACAGTGTTAAGGGGAATCCTGTATTTCCAATTTTTGAATAACAGACTTCATATTATAAACTACATCATGAGAGAAAAATGGTTTACATGGTTCTTGTAAAGCTTTTGTCTATGGATAGATATTATAGAATATTAAAACGACATTTAATGACTCATAATAATTTCAAATTTTTCCAAAACTTTTATCCATTGAACATTTTTTGAGAGGGTGAAAAACGTTTATGTGACATTTGGGAAGAAAAATAAATCTAGTATTGATAGAAATATTTGGAAGAAATGGTCTATATTTTTGATCTACAATATTGGAGATATCATGAGGTGAAACATAAAATTGATGCCATTCATGTGGAGAAGAATATTTGTGACCTCTTGATTGGATAATTTTTAGACATTAAAAGAAACACTAAAATAGGTTGAATGTAAGATTCAACATATTGTCAATGGGAATACGTTTGGAGTTACCTCCCACTCTTGATGAAAGGTGAAAATTTCTTCCCATGACTTGTCATTCATTATCCCAGAGGGAGAAAATTATCTTCTATTATTATCATCATGATATAAAATTTCTACAAGGTTATTCGTTAAATGTAAAACATTTTGTTTCTTCAAACGATTTGAGGTTGACAAGAATGAAATCTCATTATTACCATGTCATGACGCAACAACTTCTACTGGTTTCATTGTGTAGAATATTTCCCATCCATTCCAAAATGAAAATCACAAAGTTGTACGATTTTTTTTTCAATTCAATTTTAAATATGGTGATTGATCTGAATGCTTTGATCATTTTGGAAAATGAAGCAATTTTCATACTTCATCAATTGGAAATTTATTTCCCTCCATAATTTTTTGATATAATGGCGTAGTTTATGGTTCATTTTGTTTGAGAAATAAATTTTTTTGGACCTATATATCTACGTTGGATGTATATTTTTGAAAGTTATGTCAACATATTTAAGGGTTATGTTAATAATACATATCAAACTAAAGCCTCTATTATTTAAAAGTAAATTTCTAAGGAATTTGTGTAGTTTTGTTTAAGCTACTTGTCTATGGTAGAGCACATTGGTTTTCTTCCATCTTGGCATGAATGATTTAATTATGGGGGAAAGGGGTTCCATGCTCTGAAAGTAAAATCTTTTTCAGGTGAACATATAAAGAATGAACATTTATACATCTTGAATAACGTAGATTATCCTCAACCATATATAAAATTTCATATTAATGTGTTGAAACAATGTTATCAAAAGATGAAAGATATGTGGATTTTGAATGAGAATGACAATTTTTTTTCAGGGTTTAATAATACTATGCTTGGTAGATAAGATGAATTAGAAACATTAAAGTGGTTAGTGGGTCATCATTGTTTAAAATTAAAAACATGGTCTGTGTATGACATTAATGCCGATACATTTCATATGAAAGATCAGTACAATTGAAGTTATGTTCATAATAGTAGTATATTGGTGTTCCTAGAACCAATGAATTTTTTGAGTTCAAAAGACAAAAATCCAATTTAAACATCAAGGGATTATTATGAAGTCATTGAATAAATATGGGAGGTTGATTAAATTAAATTTAAACTTCTATTGTTTAACTACAAATGGATTATCGGTAACAATAGAGTCATACAAGATGAATTTAGAATGACACTTGTTAATATGAATATATTGGGATACACAGCTAATCCTTTTATAATGGAAACACATGACAAACATATTTTCTATGTTATTGATCAATCCAATATGTAGTGGTCTATTGTTTTAGAAGAAAAAAATAATACGTTGTTGATGATTAAATTGAAGAAGATGCTAATTTATGTGAGATTCCGACTTCTATTGAAATATTAATAGATAATAATGATGGGCATGTTGTAGACATGGTTTATCATTACCCACCTTCTTCTAGTTGAGGGTATGTATGGAAATGGGTCGTGAACTTCCTTCTTCGCAATGAAAAAAGGGATAATGAACCCTGATTCCTGACTCTAGTAGGCCCCGAGGTGGAGACCAACACCAAGGGTATAAAATTATCAAAAAATATGAGGCATTACACTTTTTTGTAACCAAAATCGGGTGATAAGATGTATCAACCTTAAAATAATTCAAATAAATATATATAAAAGAATCCCAAAATCCACCCCACATGCATGTTTAAAGAAATACTTTGGGAAATAAAATGAAAACTCCAAATTAAGTACGAAAATATAACTAAACAATGATATAACAACCGTCCACCACATCCAAACTAGTAAGTTCCCTCACGATCCACACAATATCTCTAGAAACATGAAAATAGTTTTATATATGTTGGGTGATCATACAAGTATACTCAAAAGGTAATGCCACAGTCATGTGTGCACAAGTGGGGGAAACATAATAATGCCCCTGAGAGGAAATATTAGAACCACAAAATCACATAATGAGGAATACTAACCTCCCTGGTCTCACTAAGTCACACTCACCGAATACTGCAAGTCAAGTAAAGTAATAATATAGGCACATTGATGATAGGGTACCCCACACTACTTACCACTTATTAGCTACTCATCCCTAACGACGAAGAACCTCATGTTGCCACTCTTGTACAAGCACCGCAATCCCAACCTACCCGCATAGACCATGGCCACAAACCTCATCCCATCATGCGTGCACACCCCTATTCCACATCCACCACATGTCTCGCATGAAAAAACATGGTCCTCATCCCAAAGAAACATGTAAAACAAACAAACTCTCACACAATGAGTACCATAAATCTGGTAATAAACCTCAATCCTTTACAGCCTACCCAGAGAGTATTGGGCCATAAAGTCCTTAAAGAGGGATAAAGGGAGCCAATAACCAGTCATCCATCCTCCCACTGGGATGTAGGGAAAATAGCCCCCCATAAAAATGGGGTTTTTGGGCATGTAGTGCTCAAAACAAGTGGGGTGTGTATAGAAACCACAAGTAACCAAAATCCTTTACGTATAGGTAAATAAACACTCGTCCCAACCCATGGGTTTTCAAACAACAAACTAGACAACAAAAAACTACCCTTACTACCACCCCTACATATATAACCTCAAAAACAGCCACAACCAAAACAAAAACCCACCACTTTTGATTAACCAATTATCATTATTTCTAAAGAAGTTCACTTATTTAATTCCAACACTACCCGAGAAACTACAAATCGTATCCTTACCCAACACATTCAGTAGCACATACATCACACAAAAAAAATTGCAGTACCACTGCACAACAGTATTGTATTACCATAACACAACCTAGAAGTAGTTCCACTACTATACAAGTCCATCAATCACACAATCAATCAATCTCCCTACCTCAGATTCCCCCACACCTCCTGCACCAACTAACATGCAAGACCAAAAAAACCACAACCAAAACCCAAACCCATCTGTACACACTAACCACACTCTTCTCATGGATCCAACCCCTATGTCCACCCTGTACCCATACCCATGCTACAAACAACATCACTATACAACCAACACAAGGCATAAGCCCAAAAAAACCTCACAAAGTAGACAACCTCACCAATAAGTCAAGTGTATTCAGATTTGATCAATACCATTATTTAATTTTTGTGTCATAAATTCAGGGGTGATCACACAACATGTTCAATCTTGGGGAACCCATTTTATTTAACCAAATGTACATGGTTAATCATATTTCATGTTTGTAGTAATTTCAACAAATGATTAATAATAAGTATTAATCATCACTGGTGTGCAAGAAAAAACCAACAGTGAACATGATTTTCATAGGGATACAACCCATACAATTCACACTAGAGATCAAAGATAACTGATAAAAACAAGTGATCATTATCATCTTCCCTCTCCCCATTTATGACTATGGTGATAAGTAGATTATATCATAACAACATCAATAACTGGTTTCAACTATAATCATGATGTTAAACGAGTATACCCACCCCACATGATACATAAAAAATGGAGAGATGAAGTAAATACCTTCCTGGAACAACAAGCGACTGTCGATTCTTCCTTGCGCCAAAATTGAGGGTCGCGTGAGTAGTATAAAGGACTCCAATGAAAAAATGAACATGCTGCTACAACATAGGCACAAAAATCCTTGGGGAAGAAAGGACTTAGGCACACCAAGAGGGGGAAGGTTTCATGGAAGAAAGGATCACAGCCTAAGAAAAGGCCAGATCCTAAAACTAGGTTGATGATTTCAAATTACATAAAATTCAGATCGTGGTTTGGCCACATGGTTTGGCCATTTTAAGGTATGGGGGGCATTAGAATATTAAAGATATAAATGATATCCTTTGAAACTCCATCAAACATGGATTTAAACTCGATCTAGGTCAAATAAAACATAAGTGGAGGGTGGGGGGACTAAAAAACAGTAAAAATTAGTCACCATTGGGTGTGTTACCATTCGGGAGATACCATTCAATGAGCTATCATTAAGTGAGATACCGTTCGGTGAGACACCGTTTGCTGAGAAACCATTCACTAAGCCACTATTTGGGGAGACACCATTCACTGAGCCACTATTAGGTGAGCCACTATTCAATGAGCCACAGTTCAGTGAGCCACTGTTCGGGGAGCCACCATTCGATGAGCCACCATTCGCTGATCCACTATTCACTGAGCCACTATTCGTTGATCCACCATTTGCTGAGCCACCATTCGCTGATCCACAATTCACTGATCCACTATTCGGTGAGCCACCGTTCGGTGAGCCACTATTATGTGAGCCACCATTCGGTGAGCCGCCGTTCAGTGAGCCATCATTCGGTGAGCCACCGATGGAAAAATAGAAACTGGAAAACTCCTAGAATGAGTCACCTAGACTCCCCAGAACACCTTCAACACCAGATTTTCCCAAATAATGGACAGGATAGGTCCATTCCTTTAAATCAAATTTATCTAAAATTATTCTCACCCTCGAGAATATAAAACCAAACCTAGAATAAGGAGGGGTCCGAACAAACACCTGTAAGATACCCCTCAAGGATAAACCACCCTCTGCTGTTTGAAAGATGAAGTGAAATCTCGACAACCAAGAACACCCATCCCAACATTTACTACAACAAAAAACTTCATAAACACCAAAGGTCATATTGTACAGACACATGGATTAGAGAATTCCTTCTTTCAGGTCATGATACTATCCACTTTGGGCATCACTAACTCACCTGCATGGGTTAAATCGCATCCATATTAATATGTCTTGATATGGGATCAGGTCCTCCCCTACCCACATGTCAGAACTATTTTTCAAACATTAGGGAATAAGGGAAAAAACTCATCCTATAATAAACACGGTTTTAGCATTACATTATTAAGAAATGTACAGAAGAAAAACTCAAAACAACTCTAGGTGATGGGCACGTATTTACGCCTCTCTCTCAGAAGTACTCTCCTCGAGTCCACAATGCCACTATAACAGACAGACCAAGGGAATGGGATATCCACGAAGCGCCTTCTCTTAATGATCCTGGATATTTACTGGCCTTTTCATAAATGTTTCATAATCCTTGATATCTAACCCTCCCATGTCAATGATATGAGAGTAATAACGTAGATACCCATGAATTTGGGAGATGTCGAAGATGTTGTTGATTCTCTCCAGCTACAGTGGTAGTGCCAGCTAGTATGCCCCCTCCCCAACTCATACCAACACCTGGAAAATTCCGATGAACCGTGGAAATATCTTTCTCCCCCTACCGAACATTCTCTGTCCTTGTTGAGGGGAAATCTTCAAGAACATGTGGTCTCTAACCTCAAACTCCAAGGGCCTCCTCCTTTAATTTACATATGAATTCCTCTGGTCATGTGCTACCTTCATTCAGTAACACATGAGTTGAAACTTATCTGTTATGATCCACACTTCCTCAAGACCAAAA
This sequence comes from Viscum album, assembly GCA_963277665.1. Classification (NCBI taxonomy): domain Eukaryota; kingdom Viridiplantae; phylum Streptophyta; class Magnoliopsida; order Santalales; family Viscaceae; genus Viscum; species Viscum album. The sequence continues at coordinate 1,016,874,139 of OY728120.1, read as the reverse complement.
ATTGCTATCTCTCTAACCGCTATCCAGCACAATGGTGAACAACATGACCTCATATACAAGGCTTTAAATGGTGCCATGCCAATGGTAGAGTGATAGATATTATTGTAATAAATATCTACCAAGGGAAAATGTCATACCCAAAACCCTTCAGAGTCTAGAATACATTCCTACAACATATTCTCCAATGTATGGATGGTCCGTTCCATCCGCCCATCTGTTAGAGGGTGGAAAGTGGTGCAGTGGTGTAACTGAGTTCCAGAAGCATGATGCAATCTGTTCTAGACTTGTGATGTAAACCATGCATCCTAATCTATGATCATGTATCTTGGAACCCCATGCATCTGCACCACCTCATACACACACTTTATTTTACAAGGCATCCCCCACACTCAACTCCTTGACCGCTAAGACGGGAGATGCTTTTTTCATCCAATCCACAACTACCTTGATATCATCATAGCCTCCCTAAGCCCTGCGTATCACTACGATGAAATCCATCAAGATTTATTCTCAATTATACTCAAGGACATATAAGTGATTCAACAAACCATTGGGAACACAGTGATTAGCCTTCACCTGGAGGCATACTAGGCACTTTTCCTAAGACCTCTCCATTGTAGGATTTACCCCAGGCCACAAAAATTGTTCCCTCAAGGCTCAGTAGATCTTGAAAACTTCTGGGTGTACCACCAGGGATGACCTATAGAAATTAAAGAGAACTCCCTCACATATCACCACTAGAACAAATATCTCCCCACAGAACAAAATCATATTTTCACCATCCTCTGACAATCCCTTGGAGCATCTCCCTGGTTAATGTGATCACGCACCACCTCAACCTCTGAGTATCCCCACCGAGACACTTCCACCTACCACATCAAAGAAGACTGTACTATCATTTGAAACACACAGACTCTTCCACCATCCATTCCATCATCTAAGTGCATGGAATCCAACTCCTCCTCCAGCTTCCATGTGTATGAAGATTCTAGAATTGACTCCTTCTATGAGTTCCTACTCAAGGAATCAGCCACGATGTTCCCATTTCATGATGTGTAGGTGATATCGAAGTCATAATCCTTTAGAAACTCCATCCAACACCACTATCATGAGTTTAGATCTAATTTAGAAAAGATATAACTCAAGATCTTATGGTCTTTAAAGACAAGAAAGTTCTCTTCAATGCGGTAGATTTTCTGTAACTTCAGCACACACATTACTACTGCAAGCTCCAGATCTTGGGTGTCATAGTTGTGTTCATTAGGATGCAACTACCTAGACCCATAAGCGAACATTACTTACTACTTCATCAGCAAAAATCACAAGCCTAGACCAAAATCATTATAGAACACCTCAAACAATACCCCTTCCTCCAAAAACCTGAGTATTGTAGCTCTGAACATCTTCTCATTGAGATAGCTAAAAGATGACTAACACCACTCGCTCCACAAAAGTCTTGGTGTATCCTAGTTAAATCCATCGACAGAGCTATAAATTAGGAGAATTTTTGTATGAATATCTATTAATAAACTATTAGACCAAGAAATTTATAAAACTCTGCTACATTCTTATCTCTTCCCCTGAAACAACCACCTCAACCTATGAAGGATCCACTTCCATCCCTTTCTAAGACACCACATGTCCATGGAAGGGCACCTCATGTTTCTATAACTTACATTTGGTCAACTTCTCATAGATATGTTGGCATCAAAAAACCTCCATGATAGGCCAAATATGCTCAGCGTGCTCCTCCTCTAACTTCAAGTGGATCTGTATATCATTGATGAACACGAAGACGAACTGATCTAGGAACTCACAGAAGATAGAGTTCATGATCCCCATGAACATGGATGGTGAATTCTGAAAACTGAAATACAAGACCATGAACTTAAAGTGCCCATAATTTCCCTTGAAAGTAGTATTCTAGGTGTCACCCTCCTTTACCCTTATGTGGTTATACCCAAACATCATATTGATCTTAGAGAACAAAACTGCCCCCATCAGCTAGTCAAAAAGATCGTCTGTCCTTGAGAGAGGGTAACGATTCTTGAAAATCACCTTTTTCAGTCTGTGGTAGTCTATGAAAATCCTCCTACCAGCATATTCCTTCTTTGAAAAAAAAACTAGAGCACCCAATGGTGACACACTCAGTTAGATAAAGATATTACTCTTGAAATCATCGATATGAATCCCAAACTCCCATAACTCAGATGGCGCCATCCGATAAAGATCCACTGAAACCAGACGATCACTAGGTTGTAAGTCTATCCCAAACATAAAGTCACATCAAGGGGTTAGATTAATTTCCTCCTTTGTGAAAACATCTAAAAAACTCCAGAAAACCCAGAGAACCTCTACAATCTTAGCATCCATCGATCCCCCTAGCAGCTTGTCCAATAAGGAAAGAAGAGGCTCCACATGCCAGCTACCCACCTGAAAACCCCACTCAGAAAAAAAGCCACACGCTAGCCGTCCACATTAGAAAACACAACTCTCATCCGGAATCAATCGATAATGGAATGAACAGAACAATACCATTCGATTCCAAGGATGATATCTTAGGGGAACATATGTAGTGGAATGAGATCCCCACTAGACTGATGTGGCCCCAACATCAGTCTAAAACACGAGAAAATGTCATCTAATCTAGTCTAACCTGTAACAGGCATATTCATAACTAGTACAATAGAAATTATTTGTAGGCCGTGTATCAAGGTGTGGGCCAAACTGGGTGCAACGAAAGAGTGCGAAGCTCCCAAATCAGTCAATGAACATTTAAGAGTATTGAACCAACTAATCGTACCTCAAAGGACATCTATCCATACTGGAACTTCTACCTCCGTAATGTGTAACTACCCATGCCCATCTACTCTTCCCCTAGGCTGTTGGACACCTCCCTAACCATGACCTATCAGAGGTCCCTGAGGATAACCATGAGGTCGGCCCCCACCCTCATCATTTGCCCTTACTAGAGTAGGCGCATATTGTCCCTACTACTAGAATGACCTAGTTGGTGTCTGATGCTAAGGTATGCATTTAACCTTACCACATATACAATACAAAGCTCGAACTGGGAACTAACTCTAATTGTTCCCTTGGAATCCACAAAAAACACATATGCCCCAATCCCATGGGAAAAGGGAGAATACCAATAGTTCGGAAACAAAACTATTGAGGTTGACTCCCCACTGGTCAAAACTTGGAAGGACCTGATGCTCATGACCTACCACTGAAAGACTTAAATTTTTAAGAACTCGCCTTGTTCTTCTCTTACGGTAGACCTCCTCACGAGTTAATCATTTCCACTACCTCATCCTTCTTATGAACCACTAATTATGTCATTCGAGTGAAGGGGGTAACCACATACTGGATGGAGGGACAAAGTGCCTCCTCTAAGAATATCACCCAAAAATCCTCATTTGGAAAGAGGTTTATAGCAAAGAATAGGTGATCTGTTGACTTTATTCCCAGTCCACTCACCAACATACTACCCAGTTGGAGGGAGAGTAGCTCTTACATCTTCTTGGACTTCATCATCAAATAAAGGAATTACTCCAGGAGATCCTTCTCTAAGTCAACCACCAAAACACCTGTCTCCTTGCTCTCTCCGAGGTAATGAGTCCACCACTGATGCGCTTCTCCCGCAATTAGGATCACTTCTAGAGGAACCCAGAACTCTTTCAGATCCCAGATCAAGTTAAAGGTGATTTAGAGCTCCTCAATCCAATTACTTATCTCTATATCTGAAATACTGACTTCTTACTTCCCTATACTCTATCTATTGAATGAACCAATGGCATTTTTCCACTAATCATTCTCTCCCACTGGATTAACACTTCATTGGATGACTAGGTCATCTTACTGATCATCCACTGCAGATACCATATGTAGAAGATGAGTGAGTTCCATATATGAAAAGTAAACTATGAAGTTAAAAGCATGAGTAGTAAGGAATTTATTTAGGATTCATTTTAGCTCATTGTTTATTTTAAATTCCCGAAAAATCCCAAGAGAAACAATAACACAAGTCATTATGATGCATGAAACTTTCCTAGGGTGTCTACCTTGAGAACAGTGTAGCCTCACTTGGTCATTTGGTAAGCTTAGAGACCTTTATTTGGATCATGGGGGGGGGGCTTAAAATCCGATGTCCTAGCCGGTCTTCCCATGCCTATGTCATGCACCAGGATCACCCACACTGTTTCCCTACCATCCCATGAAACTCTAAATATTCCTAACTCAAAACTCTATCCTATATCTAATACTATCCTCTGATACCAGTCTTTGATGACCCTCCTTCTTCAAGATGAGGTAAGGGATGGACAATTTTTTTGACATTCCTTCTTCATGATGAAAAAAAGATAATGTCAATCGTGTCCCACTGCTAGTAGGTCTCAGGGTGGTGACCAGCACCAAGGGTATAAAATTTTCACAAAATGGAAGGAATTACCATTTTTGTAACCAATATTGAGAGAAAATATATATCAACCTCAAAGAAACTACAAGAAATATATTTTAAATAATCCCAAAACCCATCCCACATGCATGTTTAAATTAAAATTGCAGGAAATACAAATAAAAGTCCCAAGTAAGTACCAAAAAAAACTAAGATGCGACACATCAATGATCCCCAATGTCCTAGCTAGTAAGGTCCATCGCAATACACATTATCTCATGGGACACCTAGAAACAGTTTTATATACGTAGGGTGAGCATACAAGTATACTCAGTAGGTAATGTCAAAATCACTCATGCACAAGTGGGGGAAACATTCTAATGCCACTGTGAGAAAACAACAGAACCTAAAAAGCACCTAACAAGGTATAATAACCACCCCAATCTCAACAATGAACACTCACCAAATAACACAAGTAAAGTAAAGTAATAATATAATCATGTTGATGATAGGTTACCCCAAACCACTTCCCACTATTTAACTACTCATCCCTAACAGCAAACATCCTGGCACTTCCACTCTTCCCCAAGACCCACTATCACAACCTTCCAGCACAAACTTGGGATAGAAACCTTATCCGAACCTACCCACACACACCTAGGCCAAAACCACCACAAGTCTCCCCCAAAAAACTCGGGGGTCATCCTAAAGACACCTAGGAAACAGAGCACCTCTCACACAACATGTACAATAAATATGGTAATAAATCTCAATCCATTACAGCCTTCCTAGAGAGTCTTGGGTGATAAAATCTTCGAAGAGGGAGTAGGGGATTCAATAACCATCCATCCATCCTCCCACCAGGATGTTTGTAAAACACCCTCACCATAAAAATGGGGGTGTTAGGAACGTAGTTCTCAACATGGGTGCGGTGTGTATTGAAATCACAGTAAAATAAAAGTTTATACATATAGGTAAAAAAACACTCAACCCAACTTATGGGTTTCAAAACAAACAAACAACCCACATGAAATGATCCTTACTGCTACCCTACATACAAAACCACATAAACAACCACAATAAAAATATAAAACCAACCATTCATTTAACCAATTATCATTATTTAGGAAGAAGTTCAATAATTTAATTCGAACACAACCTACAAAACGTCCAACCAAATCCATAGCCAACACATTCAAAAATACATACATCCAAAAACTGGACTGAATTCCCACTGAACAACACAGTTCCACAACCACAACACAACCCATAAGTAGTTCTACTACTCTACAAGTCCATCCAATCCAATATAAATCAATCTCTCAACCTAATATTACACCAAACCACCTTCACCAGCTCACAGGAAATCCCACAACAACCACCAAAAAAACCATAACCCCACATGACACACATACCACACCCTACTCACGGATCCAACCCCTCGGTCCACCCCTGTTCCCACGCCCATGCTACAAGAAACAACACTATAATCCCAGAAAAGGAAAAAGACCAAAAAACCCCACTCGTCACACATCCACATCAACAAGCCTAGTGTATTCAAATTTGATCAACACCTTTCATTAATTCCACATCCATAAATTTAAGAGTGATCAGAACATAGGTTCCATCCTAGGGTGCCCATTTTATTTAACCAGATGTATGTGGTTAATAAAATTTCTTGTTTACAGCCATTTCAATAGTGGATCAACAATAAGTATAAAGCATTGCTGATGTTCCAACAAAGACCACCAATGCATATGATTTTCAAAGGGATAAAACCCATAAAATTCATACTATAGATCAAAGATAATAGATAAAAACAAGAGATCATCATCATATTCCCCGGCCCCATTTATAAATATGGTAACAATCAGATTATATCGTAACATCCTCAATAAGTGTTTTCAATAGTAGTAAAGTGGAAACCCAAGTTTACACACCCCACATGATACAATAACAAATTAGAGATGAAGAAATTGCATACCTAGAACAACACGTGACCAAAAATTATTCCTTACTACAAAGCAGTGGGTTGCGTGAGCATTAGGAAGTACTCTAAGGGAAAACTGAATTGGCTGCTATTGCACAGGTGTGTGACTCCTCGGGGAAGAAAGGATATAAGAAGACAAAGAGGGGGAAGGTTTCAAGGAAAAGAGTATCTCAAACTAAGTAAATGCTAGATCCTAAAACCAGGGAGATGATTTCAAAGTACATAAAATTTGGATCATGGCTTAACCACGTGGTTTGTCCGTTTCAAGATCAGGGGGGATTTATAATATTAAATATATAATCGAAATCCTTAGATACTCCCTAAAACAGATATTTAAACATTATATACATCAAATAAAATTTAATAAGGGGTGGTTCATTGAAAAAACATAAAAAATTACTCACTCTTGGGAGAGACACCGTTCGGCGAGTCACCATTTGGCAAGTCACTATTCAGAAGCTATAGTTCAGGGATTCACCATTCGATCAACCACAATTCTATGATCCAACATTCAGTGATCAAATATTTGGTGAGCCACTATTCAGTGATCCACCATTTGGTGAGTCCCCATTAGAAAACTGGAAACTAGAGAACTCTTGGAATGAGTCTCCATGACTCCACAGATTACCTCCAACACTAGATTTTTTAAAAGAAATGGACCAGAGAGGTCTGAGCCACTACATAGTTTGTTCAATAAGGAATGATCCTGAAAAAGTAATTTGAAAAAATAATCCTTTAGTATATTCCTAATATTATATATAACATATGTTTATTTCTTGTTTACTTAAACAAATCTCACAATATGTTAGATATGTTAAGTTTATTTTCTTTACTAAAAAACATATTAAAAATAATAAGTTAAAATGTTTGTTTATATTAGTGTAAATTCTTTTAGTTGACTATGTTTAACCTGGCATAACTTATTTATTTATTTATTTTAAAATAAAATCATTTTAAATCTAATATTTTAAATAAAAAAAATATTTTATAAAATTATATTGAAAATAAATTGTGTAAAAAATTATTTATTAGGTTTGTTCATTTTTAATATTCCTACACCATTTTTTGGAATTTTTTCATTAATTTATATAAAATGTCATAAATCATTAATATTGTTAGAATTTTATTTAACTATAGAAAAATGAATAATAATGTGTTATGTTTGATTTATTTATTTTTTTGTTTCATAATTTTTCAAATTTTATTTACATTAATAATATAATGGTTGAATTTATATATTCATGTAATAATTATTTGTTTCATTCATTACTATGATATTGACAGATCAATCAACTGATCAACCACATACTTATATATATTAGTGTACTCATACCTCTGGGGGGACATGCACATGATCCTCTTGATGATCCACATCCTTCATTACAGGAGTCCTATTCTCCCATAGAGCTAGAGAAGTGTTCAAGGGTTGGTAAATGTGGCAGCACATAGTTACAAAAATTATTAGTTTCTTGTAACAAGGACAAAATGATAGTATTATATTTTTATGATAATAATATTCCTAGAGGTCTTAATTTTAAAAAATTCAAGGGTTTTATATCTATTCAGGCTAATAGAAAATTCTGTATTTTGATTGATAATTGGAGAATAGTTAAAAAATTAACACTGTATTATTTATGGGAGACTATTTTAGTAATCAAATTTTTTATGTTTCTACTAATCAAGAAACATTTTTAGTAATATATGTTTTCCCCCTTTTTATTATATGACATATGATATACCAGACACTGGTGGAGTTAAGAATAAATGTTTATCATTGGATACTAGGAGATGGAGGGATTTAAAATCTACCCATAATTCTAATTTCAATTTTGGAAATAAGAAACATAATATTCTATGTGATATATATCCTTTTATAAATGAAGACACATAGAATAAATTTTTTGAAAGTAGAAGAAAAGAATAATTTTTGGAAAGTGTAATATAAAATTATTGAAGCTGTTTCATATTAATGACAATTCTAGTTATTTTTTATTCTTAATTTACATCAATCATAGAGATTTCATAAGGAGATACAATATGAAAAATATACCTTAATACATTACTTGGTGTGGGTATACATTGTTAGAAGAACTAATGCAAGATGAATATTTCAAAAAATGATAGCTGAGTCTTCATGCTCTGGAGAGGTTTTCCTACTATCCCCTCACTTAGATATGAAAAATGGAAGATTACTCAGATGAGAAAAAAGGATAATTTCTTATAGAAGAGTTGTGGGTTTTATATGGTAGGATTTTAAGATGTTTAATTTATTTTATATTTTAAGTTAATTCAATTGTTTATATATTTTGAACCATTACAACATTTTTCAAATAATTTTTATAGGATTTTATCTATGAGTAAAGAAGAAATGTGGATTTTCTAGCTGAGGGTAGGCAGGATATTTTATCTAAAAAAATGTGAAAAATTAAACATCCGGGTCATGTATAAGGATACCGAACAGGTGTATCAGTGGGAAACGTGTTTCCATATTCATAATATTTGGAAATATAGGGTTTTATAAAAAAGAATATTTAGAGTCTGATGTTCAGAATCAGAATCTAATGATAGAGGATTAGTTCAGAGTGTCAGTACAATCCATGTTTTCAGAAATGGAAAAAATGGTTTTAGATTGAAACTTCCACTCCACTACCTCCACCACTATCGCTCTCTCCTCCACCCCAATTATAGAACCCACTCTTTATCCTACCACTACACCCCCTCCCCCATAGCTTCCCAAAAAATGAGAGTTATACGTTAATGATCCTTATAATCATATTTCTTCATATGGGATGATATTTTATATTGGAGATACCATTCATCATCCGATGATAGATATAGAGCATCATAGGGTTACTATACATGATATTATGGATAGATTATCTTGAGTACCGTGTAATGTTACAGATTTTCCATGTATTGTTTTTCAATATTATATGGATTAATTTTGAGAACAGGAGCTAATAAACATGAAATTATGAGGCCTTTTTTGCCGAAAATAATTTTTTTAATAATATTAAAATATTAAATAGCACGTGTGCATAGTTTTCCTAAAAATTGTAATAACTTCTAAACGGGTGCCTCGATAAAAAATCTTAGGTCACTGTTGATCTTATAATGGTGAAATTACCTTAGGCGTGACCTAAATGTTGTTAGCGCATGTCATTTATAGAAAAATACAAAATGTTCCTAACCATAAATAAAATAAAATAAAATAATTATTTTATTTTTAAATCCTAATAACTCCTGAATGGTGAACTGAATTGGAAATCTGAGACCACCATTGATTTTTTAATGTGGTTTTTTTCCTTAGGGGTGTCCAAAAAACGACCGATGTGGGTTAGCTGTGAAAATTAGTTTCATGAAATTTTAATGAATATAATAAATTGAATATTTATTTAATTTCTTTTTTTTTCATCAATGCAACGAATCAAAGATGATTTATTTTAAATAATCCTAGAATAAGGGATCTATGGTAAATCCCACAACCAAGAAATTCCTTGTAGGGTTTGGAGAGAAACATTTGGAGAATTCTCTTGGAGGGGAACGAGGAGGAAAACATGGATCACATATTGATGGATTCCATTCTTGATGAATCTCACCTATGTCGATGATACATAAACTGATATTCTTCATCGAGTGATCCAAATAAAATGTAGGGAATGTGGTTTTGATTTTACTTTAACTGTTCTTAGATTCATCGTCGAATACGAGACCAACCAACAAACTGGTTGATCAACATATCAATAATTCTTGTGGGATATACTTTAGTTGTGTGGTTTTATTAGTGTTTGATGATTGAGAATTTGTTTTGTTTTCCTGGTAATTCTTATTTGAATAAATCGAGAACATAATTGAAAATAGACAAGGTTCATTCCTTGTGTTTTTCATTGTCCCTTTTTACCCCAACATTCCTCATGTTCTTCGTGGTTTATGGAACGACTATAGTTGCACCTTCAATTTTGGAACAACTACATGAAATTGAATATATGGAATCCGGAAGACCTAGAGGAAGTGAGACAAAAATGGTGATAGATGAATCAGAGTGATTAAGGAATACCCATTCTTTGGATGATTCATGAGTAGACAAACAAAATAAAATTTTAGAGTTTATTAATGCCCTAAACTCATTGATTATGTGTTGTGAGTGAAAAAAAATGTATATGTAGTTTTGAGGTGATTATAAATTTGGATTTATCATTGGAGGATTTATCAAGGGGTGTAGAGGAAGGTGTCAATTTATGAAAAAATGTGAAGGAAATGAAAGGTAACCTGGGGTTACATGGCCTCTGGAATCCTTTAAGTAGAGACTAGTATTTTGGGAGTTTGTTGAACTCCACATTGTGTGTGACCCTATAACATGGTGTGTAGAACCTTCCAAGAGACACATTTTGTATATATGGAGGTACACGATGATGGGGTGGAGTAGACGGGTTGCCTACAAGGCGTGCACCCCACCGCAAATCTTAGCCCAGAATGGATACACGGGTTACCCCATGTACATGTACATGGGCAGGTGGAAATGGGTTAAAATCTTGTACTGGCCCATTTCTAGAGAACATAGGTGGACCCTAGATGGAAGTAAACAACATGTGTCCCTTCTACATGGAGTGTACCCATATTCTTCAGGACTTGTTCTAAAAAAAATGGGATATTGTACATTGGTCGTACTCGGGGTCAAGGGACAAAACATGTGACCATACTATACGAAATGTATCCTTGTATACAAGGATTGAATATCTTGTACACCATATCTTGGAAACGTTTTTTTGGGTTCATCCCCTTTATTGATTCCTTTAAAGTTGGTGGGTATAGTGTCTTACTCGTTGGAGTATGACCACTTCAGCCAGAATTCCTTGATAGAGTAGTTCGAATCCACTAGGAGGCCTGATGTGAGACCCTCTATTCATCTCCGTTCCATAGGTAGAGTCCTTGGTATTAACGTGAAAAATACTACCAGACGTTGATCCACTACTTAGCAGGTTAATCATGATGGAGTTGTTTGTATCACCCCATGACACTGGCTGGGATCCTCATCTATTAAATTGTATCAATATTTAGATCTATGGACATATCTCTCTCTATCTCATGATAGTTTTTGATGAAAAAAGCTTCTCATATACATGTCATCAGTGCTATAGGACTCAGGTGTGTGTTATCCTGAATGAGGGCTTCATGGAATCGTTGGAATAAATTCTTAGTGTTGGTATGTAGTAGTTGTGACTAACCTCTAGACTACACATCATGGATTTAGTATATCAAGATATTCTTGTTATATATGACGTAGAAATATACGAGTGTAGAGATAACTATATCCATCCTTTGTGTATTTCTTTGTTGTTTGGAGGTTTCCTAATGTGTATTGTTATAGTCACCCCTATAGGAGATTTTCTCGCACGTGTCATGTCTTGTGCAGACGAACTACCTTTTGACGGAGTCCTACATGGAACATAACCAAACATATCTTTTTGAGATTAGATATCTGAGGTGTTCCTATGGATATAGATAGTAGTCCAAGTACCTTTTGATTATATGTTTGACTTTTGGTTACAAACTACTTTTTGGTGGGTTTAATTTACCCCAATATCACATTACTTTAAATTCCTATAGTACTCTATTGGTTTAGATATAGTTGTATGCATGAATTATTTTCATAGTGGTTTTCAAATTTTAGTTTTTTGGGCTTGGAGATGTGTGTGTGCATATAGGTACATAGATATTGCCTCATATGTTAGTGATATTCCTACTATGTTCTAGTCACCAGCCCCTAGCCTACTGGAGGTGGGTTTGGGGAGTCGCGACATGGGCCCCCATGGGTTGGGTTGTGACATAGTGGAAAAATAGGTGGTTGGTTCTACTTTAAGAACAGGTGTTTGTGATATTGGTTTTGGGAAATAGTGTTATGTGTTTCATGTTAGACATTCAGGATAGGGACTCCAATGTTGGTGTGGCATCCGATGTATCCATACACTAGGTCTTTGATGAGGATATTTTTGACTAGTTACATTAGAACATTGGTTTTGGGGAAAATAATGGTACATGAATCATATATGAATGGGTTGTGGTTCCCATGTCCTTCTTGATTCTTCTCTCCAAATTTAATCATTGACTGTGGTATATCTTGTTTGATAGGATTCATCCGTGATGCATACCAGCTAGGATTCAACAACTTGATCATGAAGATGACCCCCTCAGTGATGTAGATTTGATATAGGGACTTGTTCTTGAGATGTTACCTCTAGGTGGTGCATAATTCATACCACCACCTATAGAGAAGCACATGGAACCCACTATACTTGAAGATGTGAAGCGCATGATGAGGACACTTTGCGAGCCTTAGTAGAAGAGACCAATTAGGTTCTAAGGTGATCCTGACACAGAGGAAACTGTAGACTGGCTTGAGGTGGTGACCCAAGTTTTCTATATAGTCTGGATTCCAGCAAACCAGATGGTGGTCCGGGCGGCAAGCCTTATTTATGCATCATCAGGATGATGGTGGAGTTTAGTTACCTGATCTTATAATAGAGTAACTCTTTCATGATCAGAGTTTGAGAACATTTTTAGAGAGGATTTCACACCTTAAATGTTATGGGTTATGTATATACAACCGATTCTATAGCTCTAGTAGGATTACATGTTGGCATCTATGTATTCATCGAGGCATACCAACCTCTCTATATACACCATGTATATGATACATGATCATCACTATAGAGATCAGTTCTTCGAGTAAGGCCCATGTAGAGATATCCAACCCAATGTTACCTCTCTGTGCATTCCTACCTATGTTGGGGCTCTAGAGCGAGCCTTGTCAGTTGAGAGTTCCAAGGATTATTAGATATAGTCGATGGTATAGTATCTGCAAATTAGGGGTAATGAAATTGGAAGTAGGTAGAAAATGTCGGTCTCAAAGTCCTAGATGTCAGAGACACTTCAAGAGGAGGCCCTATGAATGAAGACCAGTAGATCATGGCTCATAGGGTGGGTTTATTTTGAATTGAAAGAGGTTGTGCTACTCATGTGGAGACAGAGGGCATCTCGCTTGACATGAACTGTCATTGAATCTAGTAAAAGTTTAAAATTAATATTCCTAATAACTATTGTGTATGTGCAAAGAAAGGACGAACTCACTGAGAAGGTAAATTTGACCACTAGTCTTCTAAAAAAACATGGAAGCTCCACTGTAGTCAGCATCAGAGTGAATTTTCAATTTTTTTACATTTTATTTTTTTATTATTATTTTTATTTTTATAGGTAGTAGAGTGACTGAACATTGGAAAACAAGTTTAAAAACTAAATTGAAGCTAGATACATTTGTAAAACATGGAATAATAGAGATTTAGAACACTAATAAAAAGACAATCTATTAAAATGCTTGGGGATTAATCTCCATTCTACAAGTTTTGAAGGTGTTTCAAGTCACTTATAGGTTATTGCAGAGTAAAACTCTAAGAGTATGACTCATCTCCCTCTCCAGGAGTTAATTCACACAAACCAACCAATTTAAGAGTTTTCCAGTCCAAAATTAATCAATTGTGAACTATTTGAAAATTTACAGCAAGACAAACTCACCGTAAGTCTTGAAGTCTTTGAATCTATTATCTTTCAAAAAGTGTTTCCATAATAAATCTCACCAACTAAGTGTGAAATTTTTAAATTAAACTTTGATGGAACAGTGAAATTAAATGAATTTAGTATCGATCTCTCTGATCAATACTGAATACATTAAAACAATAAAGTGAAATGAGAATTTAATGATAACCAATGGAACCTCAATATATCCCCAAACTAAAAAAAATCTAGACATCATCTCTATTATGTATAGTTAAACAATTCTATAAAAAAGGTGAAGAATAGAAATATAACAGAGGAAGAAAACTCCCTCTGATGGCATGAATTCCTACTCCTTGACCTCTGATCACCATGGAATGGTTCTCCGAGAGATGCTCCAGAATTCCCCCATGGTTCTTGCTCCACTTCCAAGTGAATGATCATATCTATAATGAATGTCCTCCTTAAACAATATATGGCTTGCCCTACTTACGTAGTCAGTGTCTTCTGCTGCTTGTCACCGAACATTTTCCATCTACTTTCAGTGTTCTTTATGTATGTCCTACTCACGTGTGTTTTTTCCCATGACAGGCATTTCATGCTAGTTTTTCTCACATAACTAACTCTTACCGATTTATTTAAGTGCACTTAGACGTGTTTTTGACTCCTGAATGAACCAGCGTAAGAAAAATAAACAACACAGTTACTACATGAAGGAAATAAAAATTTATAGTGTATGAAACTAAAAAGTCTTTTAAAATAATTAATAAATCTTAAGTAATGTTGTTAAATAAATAAATTTATTAGCAGTACTAACAATTAGTAACTATATATTAATTAACTATAATGAAATAAAATTTACAAAGGATAAATCATGATAAATCATGTATTATAAGTTGAACGAATTTGTTAATAAAAGAGTTATTATTATTATTAAAAATAAGAAGTTTTATTAATTTTTAATTTTGATGAAAAATTGTTTATAAGTTATTATTTTTTAATTAGTTAACATTATTAATGTAAACTATAAACATTATGTTTATTATTATTTTGAAAGTTTACATTATTAACATTTGAAATTAACCAGTTTAGTTTATTTATAATTAATTTTATAACTTATTATTAGTATTTTATTTTATAAACAAAATGTATTATTAAATAATTATTATTACATAATATTAAATTATAATTAATAACCTTTTTAATAATCTAATATAAATTGATTTTAGAAATAACTATCAATTAATAACATAAAGTTTTATTTATGTTTAAC
Source organism: Viscum album (assembly GCA_963277665.1). NCBI lineage: Eukaryota > Viridiplantae > Streptophyta > Magnoliopsida > Santalales > Viscaceae > Viscum > Viscum album. The sequence goes on along the minus strand of OY728120.1, from coordinate 1,016,858,932 downwards.
AAAGGGGGTGTGGGTTTCGGGTTAGCTTCCAGAGGAAGCCTCTAGTAACGTATCAGAGAAATAGAGGAGAAAGGCGATTAGTGAGATGTAGTGGAGGTAGTCTAACGACGAGGTAGAAAAACCAATAGTGAGGAGCTTGGGAGAGCGTAGGGTCACCGTTAGAGAAAATAAAAAAAATAAAAAGAACATTACAACGCAAGGTCACCGATAGATAAAAAACACCGGTCACCATTGAAAAATAAAAAGAAGTTGTTTCCAGTAGAATGGTAGTTGTGGGTCACCGTTAGTTTAAAAAACAAAGGGAAGAACCAGCGCGGGGGTCACTGGTAGAACCAAGGGTCACCGTTAGTGAATATTACGGTTACCAGTAGGGAAAAAATATGGTTACCGATATACTTAAATGAATGCTACCGAAAAGCTACATATGGTCTCCATTAAAAAATAATATAAAAGATTACCATTATGAAATAAAAATAAAAGGGTCACCGGTACAAAGAAATTAAAAGGTTACCGGTAAAAATAAAAAAAAGGTTTCTGGTACAACAAAAATAAAAAGGGTCGCTGATAGTTTAATTAAAAAATATAGGTCACCGCTAGTATAAAAAAAAGAAATAATGGTAACTTTAAAAAAATATAAAATTAAAAGTTATGTAAACTAAATAAAAATTCTAAAAAAATTAATAAAAAGAGTGTTAAATACTATTAATTTAAAAGAGGATTTTTATTATACATAAAAATTTAAAATTATAATAAAGATTATTAATTGATAACAGTTAAATTAATAACTAGATATTTGATAAACTAAATTAATAAAAGGATTAAATAACAATTACTATATAAATAATTAAAGGGTAGCAACAAGTGAAAATGAAAAGAAACGGTAACCCATTAGGTTACCGATAGTTATAGTCTACCTCACCGATAGACTAAAAACAATAGAAAATAAGTAAATAATAAAAATTCATACAGAAAATTAAAAAATTAATATTTTAAAACTCTTAATTAATTAATTAAACAACTATTTGAATACATAAAATTAAAAGAGAACTATTTTATTTAATTAAAACTAAAATTCTTTACTTAATTAACTAGCAGGATGACTAAACATATTAATAAATAAAGTTAAAATATTTTTATGAATCCATATAAAATAATAAGATAATAAAATAAAATCTAAGGAAGTTAAAATATTATTTATTAATAATGTCAAATTATTAAATAGTGAGTAGATTGGCATTAACACAACTAATAAACAAATAATACATTTAGATAAAATAAGTATGATTAAAAATATTAATTTAAAGACTAAAAATAAATATTTAGTTATAAAAATTGATTAATTGACAAAATTAATTATAAAAATAAAAAAGTACAATTATTTAGTAAAAAGTGCGTAAATAAATAATTAAATCATTAAAAATTAAGATAAAAATTGTGGAAAAACTATGTAAAAATAGATCCACATCAAATTCCCCCACACTTAATCATTGTTTATCCTAAAAAAATCTCATGTCTTATTTTCATTGGAATTTGAAAAAGTGTATTAATGATTAAGATCACAATGTAACATGTCGATTACTCAAAAATAGGGGACAAAACAAAAAAATAGGATTTTAGGAAACTAATTACTCATGAATCTTGCTTATAACAAATACCCAAGGGTAATTAAGGAAGCTATGAATCATCAAGTAATGAAGATGTCATGCCTCATATGTGATACCAATTAATGAATTATTTCAATACAAGACAAAGTTCTAAGTACAAGAATGAAAAGAAGTAAAATATCATTGGAATTAAGACCTTAACCAAGGAACTTTGTACTTTGACAGAATCCTAGGTTCCAAAAATAATTAATTTTTTTGAATCAACTTAATGATACAATCTAAATGACTCCCATATAAACCAATTGACCCCTTCTTCATCTGGATTTCATCATTCGTCTCACCTTAATGAGCTCATTTTTTACCCTTGACACTTTATTTATTTTTTCCAAGACATGTATCATTGTGCCAAGAACTATGTAATGCACTTATTCAAGGAGTACAAAGGGCTTATAGTAAGTAGAAATGCACCCAGTATCTAGGGTCTCAGAGACTCACTATGGGATCCCAGATGCCGAGACTACTCCAGTTTCAAAAGTTTTATATAAAAAAATTCATATTGGATCATTAAAGAAATTACATTTAATAATTAAAAGTTGAATGAGGGACCTAGATTCAGAATCAAACTTCATGTTCCAAGGGTTATGATCCTAATTCTATTAAAAGGTTACACATATCACTTTAAGAGTTAGTTCCTATACCAAACATCCATGAAGTCCCTAAGTAATATCACTAAAAAATCATGGAAACTCATTAATTTCAGACTCTATGCAGTTCATAACTACCAGAAAGGAACATGTCCTAAGGAAAGACCCAATTGAGTATAGTGTAAAGCCAAAAATTGTGCATGAATTTTGAAAAAAAAATTAACCATTTTTTTACAAAATGTTTGATGTTAATTGGTAATTTATGGGATTTCATTAAAACACCATTTAGCATAGTCAAGAATTGACCCCCTCCCCCACACTTTAAAACCCAACTTCATCCCCAATGTTGACTTCCAAATATGGAAAATAATGATTGAAAAACTATGGTTCAAAACAAATTTTCAATTTAGTAGGAAGAAGACATGTAAAATTATCACATTGTTGTTCAAAGATATTGTTTCCCACAATGAATAACTTAACGATAGGCTCATTAGAAAGGATATGCATTACCATTTATGTCAAGGGACACAGATTTTCAAAATAGCTCAAAAGTAAATGGGATGTGTAAGTGCACAAATAATTGGGTGTAAGCATTTTAACAAAATATGATTCAAATGGATATTCAATATAATAGAATGATTCAGGCTATGTACCTTACAGACTAATTAGATCCAATGAAAAAGACAAATAATAGCAAGAATGCACCCCCAACCTTAGTTTCAAGGAGTGGATGATTTTAATAATAATGAAATTCATTTTTCAGTAGTGAAGTACATGCTGATTTTCTATTTACATAGAGACATACAATAGAATTGAATACAGTTCAAGTTATGCAATAGAAGTTTCAGTACATAAGTAGCAGAATTTTCTATTACAAACAGAATGATTCAGTGAACAAAAATTTTAAAACTGTAACAAATAAAGCATAATTTTTCATGAAAAACATTATAGTACTTCCCTGACTATGTTTTTTTCCAAAATTGATCATGGGAATTCCAATCCTTTATTGACACAAGCAGCAACAACCTGAGACAGTTCCAGGAAACAAAGAACAAGTAGTACCACGTATTTCACAAAAACAGAGCACAAAAGAAGGATTTTATTCAAGGTTAAAAATGACATATATAAAATAATAACCATGGGTTTCCTCCAATGCAGCACTAGATTTAAAGTCCCCTTCCAGACTTTATTCAAAAAAAATTCTAGAACAGTGAAAGCAGCCAAGCCCTTCTGTTGTCCCTCAAAATAAAGTTTCACTCTCTGCCCATTAACCAACATGGGTTTATTCCCTTCACTTACAATTTCAACAGATCCATTCTTCAGTACTCTCACAATTATAAAAGGGCCAGACCATTTGGACATAAGCTTCACATGAAAGAGTTTAAGTCTAGAGTTAAAAAGAAGGACCTTATATCCAAGTTTGAATTCATTGTTTTGTATGATAGAATCATGAAAGATTTTAGTTCTCTTTTGATAAATTCTTGAATTATCATAACTCTCTCTCATAATCTCATCAAGTTCACTCAGCTCCAGTAACCTCCTCTCACCATCACTCTTAAAGTCAATGTTCAAAGCCTTAACTGCCTAATAAGACTTCTGTTGCAACTCCATAGGTAAATGACAACATTTCCTAAAATAACCTGTAAAGAGATATACCTATTGGGGTTTTGAAAGCAGTTCTATAAGACTATAAAGATTCATCCAAATTAAGAGACCAGTCTTTCCTAGAGTTTGACATATTTTTCTAAAGTGTTTGTTTTAGTTCCCTGTTTAAAATTTTCACCCGTCCACTATACTCTGGTTGATAAGGAGTACCAGTTTTATGAAGAAACCATATATTTCCATAAAATATTTAAATTTATAGTTTTTAATGTGTGTTCCATTATTAGTGGTAAAATATCTTAGGACTACAAATCTTTTAAAGATGTTCTTCTTCACAAATTGTATTACAGAAATGGATTGACTGTTGGAAAGTTCCGCTACCTCAACACATTTTGAAACATAGTCAACAACAACAACAGTATACTCATTCCCCTGAGATGATGGAAATGGACCCATGAAATCTAAACCCCAGACATCAAAAATTTCAACTTCCAGAAATCCTTTATGGGGTAACTCTTGCTTCTTAGGAACGTTTCCCAGCCTCTGACATCTATCAAAACCAACTACAAAGCTCCTGGAATCCCTAAAAAGAGTAGGCCAATAGAAACCAGATTGTAGGACTTTATGAGTAGTTCCTTCACCACCATGGTGAGCTCCCCAAGGTGGGGAGTGACAAATCTCTATGACATGCATCATTTCTTCCTCAGGCTCAAACCTTATAAGAATACCATCAACACACAATCTAAACAGCAATGGATCAATTCAAAAATAAAACCTTTATTCAGAAATGAATTTCTTCCTTTGATTATTTGATAGATTATTGGGAAAGAAACCTACTGCAAGGAAGTTGGAAAAATCTGAAAACCAAGCAGATTTCCTGATAGAAACAATAAGTAGCTTTTCATCATGAAAGGAAGAGTTAATATCACTAGAATTTTCATATTCCGATTGAGTAAACGGAATCCTAGAAAGGTTGTCAGCAACTAATTTTTCAGCTCCCTATTTATCCTTAATTTCTAAATCAAATTCTTGTAACAAAAAAATCTATCTAATCACCCTGGGTTTAGTTTCCTTCTAAGAAAGCATGCACTTTAATGAAAAATGATCAGTGAAAATGATGACTTTAGAACTTAAGAGATACTAACTAAACTTCTCTAGAGCAAACACAATAGCTAACAATTCTTTTTCAGTAGTGGTATAATTCATTTGGGAATCTTCTAGTAGTCTACTAGCACATTACACCACATGAAACTTCTTATGTCTCCTCTGTCCAAGGACAACACCTTCAACCATGTCACTAGCATCACACATAATCTTAAAAGGTAGTTTCTAGTCCGGTTCAGTGATGATGGGGGATGTAGTAAGTTTCTCTTTAAGCAGATTAAATGATTTCAAACAGTTTTCATCAAAATTGAAAGGTGCATCCTTAACCAGCAAAGAACACAAGGGCTTAGTTATTTTGGAAAAATATTTTATGAATCTCAGTTAGAAACTGACATTCCCTAGGAAACATGTAACACCCTTAACATTTTCAAGGGGTTCAAATTTTTGAATGACATCAATCTTATCATTATCAACTTCTAGACTCTTGGACACATTATGACCAAGCACTATACTTTCTATAACCATGAATTGACATTTCTCCCAATTAAGAACAAGGTTGGTTTCAATATATATTTCTAGAACTAACTCAAGATTTCTAAGACAAGTATCAAATATACTACCCACAATGGAAAAGTCATCCATGAAAACATCCATGATTCTTTCAATCATATCCAAAAAGATAGCCATCATACAACTCTTAAAGGTGGATGGAGCTCCACACAACCCAAAGGGAATCCGCCTAGAGGAAATTTTTTTAAAGGGTCATGTAAAAGTGGTCTTCTCCTGGTCTTCTAGATCAATAGGAATCTGGTTATAACAAGAATACCCATCCAGGAAATAGAAAAACTCATTTCCAGCAAGCCTCTCAAGCATTTGATCCAAGAAGGGAATTGGAAAATGGTCCATCCTAGTGGCTGCATTAAGCTTCCTATAATCTATACAGACTCTCCATTTTATGGATTTCCTAACTTGGACTTCTTCATTTTTTCATTTTTAACATCAGTGAAACCTCCCTTCTTGGGGACAACCTGGAAAAGACTTACCCAAGCACTATCAGATGTGGGATATATCATTCTAGTGTCCAGTAGTATGATCACTTCCACTCTCACAACTTCTTTTATGTTAGGATTCAATCTTCTTTGACATTCCACCCCAGGCTTATGGTTAGGTTCCATAGGTATTTTATGCATACAAAATGAAGGACTAATACCCTTGATATCAAGTATTGACTAGCCTATGGAAGATTTAAAATTTTTCAAGACATTAAACAATATTTATTCTTGGTTTTAATTAAGTTCAAAAAAAATATTATAGTAAAAGTGGAGTTCTCACCTAGAAACAAATATTTAAGATGAGTAGGGATTGGTTTCAGTCCAAGAACAGGTGGTTCTCACTCAAAGGAAGACTCTTAGTCCTGTGATATCCAATATATTTAACATAACTCTTGAAAGGAGTTTTAAATGATAAAATATTTACAATTTCATGCTCAAATTAAGAAGTAATAGTGCCACTATCCAAAGTGGCCAATATACTGTCCAAATTTTCCATATCATAATTCTAAAAGTTATTCAGAGTAGAATCTTCTAGTTGTCTTATAAGTTCTCCCTCAATATCATCAAAGTGCTCAGAATGGTTGTTGTTAACAGAGAAACACTCAAACACACTCAAAAAGCTATTTTGTTCAGAAACAGAGGAGCCTTCTATAACAGAAATTGGATAGTTGTCCAATTATGGAAAATTTTCCAGATTTGGAGTTCAAACAGAATTTTCAATTTCTAAAAGAGATTCACAAATATTTTCGACTTCATAATTATTTCCTTCTGCAGAGAATTGATTTTTCAGATTTTTCAATATTTCTAGTTTAGTTATCATTTTAAAAGGACTCTACCATTAAACAATTTTTAGAAAACATTGGTCCTTTAATATTTTTACACACATTGATCTCTTCTAGTTGTTCTCCAATTTTAAAAATTAACCGACCCTTAGATACATCAATAAAAACACTAATTGTGGCCAAGAAGGGCCTACCCAAGTTGATGGGAACCTCTTGATCACACTCCATATCTAAGACAATAAATTCAGTAGGTAGAAACAGTTTCCCAACACCAACAAGTAAATCATCTACCCTACCCACAGTATGAGTGAATGATCTATCAGCTAACTGTAGTGTGACTATGGTGTGTTGAAGGTCACCAAACCTCAAATGTTGAAACAATGAGTATGGGAGTATATTAATGCTAGCACCTAAATCACACAAACAGTTGAGTTGATCATTGTTTCTTAGTGTGAAAGGTATGATAAAACTACCTGGGTCTTTCAGTTTAGGTGGGATTTTCTTTTCGATCACAACACTGCACTCTTCAGTGATGCTGTAAGTAGAAAATTCTTATAGAGTTTTTTTGTTTGAAACAATTTTCTTAAGAGATTTAAAATAATATTGGATTTGAATTAAAGATTGAATGAAAGGAATGTTCACTTGATTTTTATAAAGAAGACCAAGGAACTGAAGAAGTTCAACCTTGGTGTCACTTTGAGGTTTCAGCTTCTCTGGGAAAGGGATGGGTGTGGAAGAAATTTTCAAAAATATAGGTATATCCCTCACATCTTCATCAAATTTTTCTTTTCCTATATTTTTTTTATTTTTAGATGAAGTTTAAGATTGATTTAAAGGTTAAAAATTCAGATTCAGATCATTTTTAAGACTTTTCTGTGAATTTCCAGCAATTTTGGAAAGCATATTTGTATTACCAGTTTGAAGTAGATTTTCATTTTGGGCATTTTCAGTTTCTTTTTTAGAAATCGTTTGAGTATTAATGTCACTTCTAGTTACAACATCCATGGAATTATCTATAGGGTTAATTTTAGTGGTACTTGGAAGTTTATATTTTTTTCCAAGATTAAAAATCTCTAGCAAGTTGGCCTAACTGTGTTTCCATGTTTTTCATACTAACATCAATTTGAATTTTATCAGACTTATATTGATTTTGATGTTTGGATAGTTGAGTCATGTATCTTTCTTCTTGAGAGATTATTTAATTAAAAATTAGATCAAGCTTAGAAGACATGTGATTATCATTGTTTCCTTAAACATTTGAAGACTAACCCCTTTGTTGATTTTGAATGTTCAGTCTTGGTTGACTAGAGAAATTAGGGGAAGTGGATTGTTTAATAAAGCCTTGATCTTTCCAGGAAAGATTAGGGTAGTTCTTATAGCCTTGATTATAATTATTTGAAAACGGATCTTCATTAGGAGGTATTCTGGTACCATAGTTAACAAAGTTTGAATTCTATTGTTATTGGAGGGCATATCAAAATTAGGACAGAAGTTTTCAGTATGACCAAACATACCACACTGGACACATTGTTCCCTTAATTATTGGTTAGTATTTTGAAATCTAAGTTGGTTAACATTTTGTTTTGAGTTCTGGTTCATTAAGGATTGATGTTTGTTGTTGTCTTCAGCCAGTTGAGCATGAGTTTCATTCATTGATCCAATGATTGAATTAACATTTCTATTAAGTCTTTTTCTTCTTGAATTTTTATGTATTGAATTTAGTGAAAGATTATTAAAAAATTTCCTAATTTATTCACATATTTTATCATTGTAATTACCCCCAGCAGCTTGATCAACAATATTCTGTCTAGACTAGGACATCCCTTTAAAGAAGGTATCCATGAGATGGTGAGATGGGAGTTGATGATGGTGAAACAGCCTAAGAAGATCCCTGAATCTATCCCAAGATTCATGAAATTATTCTCCATCCTCTTGATAGAAACTAGTTATTTTTTTCTTAGTTCACCTTTCAGTCTATGATGATAGAATTTCATTATGGAAAAGTTATACACTTGATCCCAGTTTTCAAAAATGTTTTCATCTACACTCAGAAACCAATTTCTAGCATTCCCTTTAAGGAAAAACGGAAAGACTCTCATTCTAAGTTCATTTTATATGATTCCTGGAAGAGGTAACTGCTGCACAGTATTATAAAAGTCTCTAATGAAGGCAATGGAGTCCTCATTATAGAGTCCATTAAAAGCAGGAAATAGGGAAATGTGTGATTATTTAAGTTCATAATTTCTAGCCCTAGGAGATAGTCTAAAGAGTGATGGATTTCTTGAAACATGAGGAAGTTCATACTCCCTCATCCTAGGATTTTCATGTTTATCTATGTGTTCTGGTTGATTTTGGTAGTTATTAGGTGAATGAACTCTATTATATACATTTTCCATTTTAGTTTTGTTCTACTTTGTTAGAGCTGTGAGATGTTTATCTAATTCAAGGTTTAGAGGCTCTAATATAGCACTAGAAGTTCTTGGTCTCATGAAAACAATAGTAGATAGACACTACTCGGTAGTAAAAATTCAGCAAGAAGTGAAACAATTTTTTTTACAAATATCAATTTTTTCCAGTTTTAAATATTTTTATATATGAGCTTTTTTTAGAGTAATTGCTCGTCCCTTCCCTGACAACGGTGCCAAAAACATGACCTGTACTATCTTTTAAGCTGTTCAAAGTTTAAAATTTATATTCCTACTAACTACTGTATAGGTGGAAAGCAGGGTCGAACCCATAGGGAAGATAAATTGGGCCACTAGTCTTCTAAAAAAACATGGAAGATCCACTAGTGTTAGCAGCAGAGTGAATTTTTAATTTTTTTACATTTTATTTATTATTATTATTTTCTTTTTATTGGTATTAGAGTGATAGAACATTAGAATTGAAGTTTTGAAACTAAATTGAAGATAGATAATGTTGTAAAACATGAAATAACAAAGACATAGAACACTGATAAAAATAAAATCTATTAAAAAGCTCGGGGAGTAATCTACATTCTACTGGTTTTGAAGGTGTTTCAATTCACTTATAGGTTTTTGTAGAGTACCACTATAAGAGTATGACTCACCTCCATCACCAGTATTTAAGTCACACAAGCCAACCAAGTTAAGAGTTCACCACATCAAAATTAATCAACTGTGAACTATTTGAAAATTAACAGCAAAAAAACTCACCGTAAATCTTGAAGTATTTGAATATATTATCTTTTGGAAAGTGTTTCTACACTCAATCTCGCTAAATGATTGTGAAATTTTGAAAGTAAACTTTGGTGGAACAGTGAAATTAAATGAATTCAGCATCGATCTCACCGATCAATAATGAGTACATTAAAACAATAAAGTGAAATGATCGTTTAATGATAACTAGTGGAACTTCAATATACCCCGAACTAAAAACATAGCTATACATCATCTATATTACATATGATCAAACAATTCAATTAAAAAGTATAAGTATAGAAAGATAACAGAGGAAGAAAACTCCCTCTGCAGGCATGAATTCCAGCTCCGGGACCTTAGATCACCATGGAATGGTTCTCCGAGAGCTTCTCTAGAATTCACCCCAAGGTTCTTGCTCCTCTCCCAAGTGAATGATCAGATCACCAATTATTTTCCCCCTTAAACAATATGCTACTTTCCCTACTTAAGTAGTCACTGTCTTATTCTACTTGTCACCAAACATTTTCCACCGACATTGACTTTTATTTATGTATGCCCTACTCACATGCGTTTTTTACCACGACAGGCATGACACGCTAGTTTTTCCAACATAAAAAACTTCTACTGAGTTAGTTAAGTGAACTTGGACGTGTTTTTGACTCTTGAATGAACCTGCGTAAGAAAAATAAACAACCTAGCTACTACGTGAAGGAAATAAAAAATTATAGTTTAAGAATATAAACAGTCTTTTAATATAATTAATATCTTAAGTAATGTTTTTAAAAAAATTATTTTATTATCATTACTAACAATTAGTAATTATATATTAATTAACAATAATGAAATAAAATTTACAAAATATAAATCATGATAAATTATGTATTTTAATTTGAACTAATTTGTAAATAAAAGAGTTATTATTATTATTAAAAATAATAAGTTTTATTAATTATTAATTTTTATGCTAAAATCTTTATTAGTTATTATTTTTTAATTAGTTAACATTATTATAGTAAATTATAAACATTAAGTTTATTATTATTTTGAAAGATTACAATATTAAAATTTTAAATTAACCAGTTTAGTTTAATTATAATTAATTTTATTAATTATTATTAGTATTTTATTTTATAAAAAAATGAGTTATTAAATAATTAATAATACATATTATTAAATTATAATTAACAAACTTTTTAATAATATTTTCTAACATGATTTTATAAATAACTGTCAATTAATTACATAATGTTTTTTTTTATGTTTAACAAAGGGGAGTGGGGGTTTCAGGATAGCTTAGAGAGGAAGCCTCTAGTGATACAGTGGAGAGAAACAGAGGAGAAAGGCTATCAGTGAGATGTAGTAGAGGTAGTCTAATGGTGAGGTAGAAAAACCCATAGTGAGGTGCTTGGGAGAGCGTAGGGTCACTGTTAGAGAAAATAAAAAAAATAAAAAGAACATTACAACGCAAGTTCACCGATAGGCCAAAAAAACACTGGTCACCATTAAAAAATAAAATAAAAACTTACCTTTACGCAATAAAAATAAAAGGTTCACCAGTACAAATAAATTAAAATCATAACAGTAGAAATAAAAATAAAGGTTACCAGTACAAGGAAAATAAAAAGGGTAGCTAATAGTTTAATTAAAAAAGACAAGTCACCACTAGTATAAAAAAAAGAACTAACGGTAACCTTTAAAATACATAAAATTAAAAGTTAAGTAAACTAAATAAAAATAATGAATAAAATTAATTAAAAGAATGTTAAATACCATATATTTAAAACATGAATTTTATTTAACATAAAACATTAAAATTATAATAAAGAGTCTTAATTGATAACAATTAAATTTATAATTGGATATTTGATAAACTAAAATGATAAAAGGATTAAATTAAAATAACTATATAAATAATTATAGGGTAGAAACATGTGAAAATGAAAAGCAACAGTAACTCATTACGTTACCGATAGTTATAGTCTACCTCACCGGTCTAATAAAACCAATTGATAATAAGTAAATAATCAAAGTACATATATAAAATTAAACATCTAATATTTTAAAACTCTAAATTATTTAATTAAACAACTATTTGAATACATAAAATTAAAAGTGAACTATTTTATTTAATTAAAACTAAATTTCTTTACTTAATTAACTAGAAGGTTGACTAAAAATATTAACAAATAAAGTTAAAATATTTTAATGAATCCCTATAAAATAATGAAATATTAAAATAAAATCTAAGGATGTTAAAATATTATTTATTAATAAAGTCAAATTATTAAATAGTGAGTAGATTGGCATTAACACAACTGATAAACAAATAATACATTTAGATAAAATAAGTAAGATTAAAATTATTAATTTAATGACTAAAAATACATAATTAATTATAAAAATCGATTAATTGTCAAAATTAATTATATAAATACAAAAGTACAATTATTTTGTAAAAAATACTTAAATAATTAATTAAATAATTAAAAATTAAGTAAAACGTTGTGTAAAAACTATGTAAAAGTATAGCCACATCATTGATCGAGGATATCCAACACATCATACATCTGATAGGGAATTAGTGGATGGACTACCAAGCTAGAGATAGTGACAGGAGCAGGTAAATCCATAGGGAGGAAGATGTGGAAGAGGAGATGGGATATGGGAAAGAGGTGAGTGACATTTTGACAGGTTACCACCACCCCCTAGGTGGTATACACCAGGCTCATGGAGATGGAGGATTGGGGCAGTGATAGTTGCAGGTGGTTGAGGCATATTAACTAGGTAATTTGGGAATGATTTGAGGTATGATCTGTGTCTTTTCTACTTTAGTTTTGGTATTGATAGACATAGGTTCTAGTTGGTTCTTTCTCACCAAATATTTTGTTCCAGACCTAGAGATCCTAGTTGAATCATTTATATGAACCATATGCTTGGGGACACCTACTAGAGAAGACTCGGTGATCACAAATCTATGAAAATAGTGTAACATGACCCTTGGATGTGAGATTTTTAGTCAGTACCTCTTCGTGGTAGCGTTGATTCCTTATGATGTCATTATTGGTATGGATTGGTTATCTATGGTCCCTAACCAGATTGAATTATTTATGTGAAGAGTGAAGTATGTATGTAGTGATCAAACCAAGTTTTCCTTTGTTGGTTATAATAGAATCCAGGGAGCACTAGATGGACTCATGCATGGGAGGGTGTCACGTACATAGTGTTTTGTGATGCATCAGGGACTAGGCTTGGTTGTGTCATGATGAAGAGGAAAATGTTGATTTCCCATAGTTAAACTTATTTTATACCACATGATTAGAACTACGTGACCCATGATCTTGAGTTAGCAGTGATAATATTTGCATTGAAGATGTGGTGACACTACTAGATGGTCGAGTGATTTAACATCTACTCTGATCACAAGCGTCTCATTTTTATCTTCTCTCAGAAGGATCTAAAATTGAGATAGAGGTTATGGATATATTTCTTACACATACTATGACTTTTATATTGTCTCTACTCTTGGGAAGGGAACTATGGTGGCAGATGCTCTCAGCAGGAGATCTAGTTCATATTTTCTAAATGAGGAATCAGAGTAGTTGGCCTCATCATAGTATCCTTTGTGGATGGTGATGGAGCATCTTAACTCTAGTTGATGGTTGTTAACCCATCCACTATTACAGTGAATCAGGGAGTCACAAGTTGGGGATATTGAATACCAGACCCTTCGTGGTCAGATGTCCATAGGGTATGCCCCTGAGGGATATTCAAAAGTTGGGGAGCACATCATTCTATTCATAGAATGCACAATATTACAAATGGAGTTTTAGTAGGAGGTTCTGATTGTGTTTCATACATCCCATTTGGAATTAAATCCAGTTGTGGTGAAGTTGTACCAAGACCTCTGACGTAATTTTTGGTGGCTAGGGATGAAGAAGGTATTTTTAGAGTTTATCTCTCGATGCCTTACTTGTAAGAAAGTGAAGGATGAGCACCAGGTGCCATTGAGTTTAGCTCAACCCATTGAGGTGCCATAATGGAAGTGATATATAATATCGATGGAATTATTGATGGGTTTATCATATACATATATGCAACATAATTCCATTTGGGTGATCTTTTAATGATTCACAACGTAGACCCACTTCCTAGATATCAAAGAGTAGAGTACTATTGGGAGCTTGGGATACCTCTATATGTAAGAGATAGTTCAACTCCACAGAGTTACATTGATGATTGTTTCATGATGCTATTTTTACATCCTAGTTGTGTATGGTATTATAGGAGGTATTTGGGACCCATTTTCACTTGAGCACATCATTTCACCCATAGACAGATGACCAAATGAAGGAGACCATTCAGGTTCTGGAGGACATTCTACGAGCTTGCAAGCTGGACGTCATCCATAGTTGGAAGGATCACCTAGCATTGGTGGAGTTCACATAAAAAAACCGCTAACATACCACCAATTGTGTTACACCATTTGAGGCTTTGTACAGGAGACCCTAAAGGTCACCATTGTGTTGGACTGGCCCAGGAGATTCAAAACTCATGGGCTTAGAATTGGTGCTAGCTACTACTAATAATGTGTAGATCATCCAGGAAAAGATTACGACTACCTAGAGTTGTCATAAGTCTTATTCTAATAGGTGGAATGAGGCCTTTGGAGTTCGAGGAAGGAGACTATGTATTCCGATGGGATTCACCTCATTGTGGATTTCAATGATTTTACTAGGGAGACAAGTTATCTCTATGTTTTATCGACCATTTTTAGACACTTTGTAGAGTTGGCGAGGTGGTTCACCACTTAGCTCTTCCCACATTGTTTGACCAGGAACATGATTTCTTCCACGTGTTATATTTGGGGAGGTTCATGCATGATGAATAGAACGTCATTGACTAGGGAGAGATGGACATGGATGATGGAGTGTCTTTTTCTGAGTACCTGGTGGGGATTGGGGATCAATTGGAGAAGATCCTTCTTGGGTGAGAGATTACTTTAGTGTGTGTCTAGTGGAAGCATGAGAATCTCTAGGAGAGCACCTGGGAGTGGGATTCTTAGATGCATAATCAGTACCCACATCTTTTTGAGTATCCATTATTTTGGATTTCCATGGATGTAAAGCCCCAATGTGAGGATAATGTAATGTATTGTATTTTCCAAGTATTACTTTTATATATTATATGGTTTAATTTTGAGACTAGGTGATGAGATGACATGAATCTATGAGGCCTAGTGTGCCTGAAATAAATGTTAAATAATATGAAAATATTAAATAGCATGGGTATGTTTTTTTCCTAAAAATGAGGAATAATATCTAATCGGGCTCCCGTATCAGAAATCCAAGGGAACCATTGAGCTCTGAAATGTGGCTTAATGCTAGGAACCACATAAAGTTGGTCAACACAGGTCAAATATTAAAAAACTAACCAAGAACCTAACCATAAATATAATAATAATAAAATAATTTTATTTTTAAATCCTAATAGCACATTAACTATTACTCAGATTGGAAACAGAAGACCACCATTGAGTTTGTAATATTGTGTTTTCATTTGGCCTGAACTAACATTGGTCAGCTCGGGTCGGCTATGAAAATTAGTTTTTGGCATTTTTATTGAATAAAAAAATTGAATATTTATTTTTTTTCTTTCTGTTTCATCTATGTAGTGATAGTTTATTTTAAATAAACCTGTAGGTAGGGATCCAGGGTTACACTAATATTTCTATAATTCCCTGGAGGCTGTGAAGTGAAACCCTGGAGAATTCTCTCAGTGAAAAACGATGACAGAACCTTGGATTAGAAATTGACAGATGCCGTTATTGACAGATCCTTCCAATAGTGACAACGTAATAACCGATATTTTTCAGAGAGTGATCCAAATAAAATGTAGGACATGTTTTTTTTATTTTTCTTTCCCTTTTTATGGATCCAATGTTGAACATGGACCATCCAATGAACATGTAAATCCATGAATCAATTGTTATTGCTGGATGGGATTTAATTGTGGGGTTTAACGGGGGATTAATGTTAGAAAATTTATTTTGTTTTCTTGATTATTCTTAATGGAATAAATCAATGCCAGAATGGACAATTACTAATGTTCATTCCTAGGGCTTTTCATTGCGCCTTTTCAACCCCGATATTCTTTGCCTTCTTCATTCATTGTAGTTTGTGAATGGACAATAGTTTCTCCTTCGATCCATGGTTAAATGATCCAAAATTGAAGATCCATCATTAGGATGACCTATATGAGGTGTGATGATGATGGAAATGAATGAATCAATGAAATTTTGGAATACAAATTCTTTAGAAGATTCTAGAAAATATGAACGAAATCAGATTTCAAAGCCAATCGAAGGAGCGAATCTCACCAATTTGGTGTTGTGGGGGTGAGACGATCATGGATCTATATTTTTGAAGAAAACAGACCATTGGATCAAGATCTAAAAGATCAGACAAGGCGTGTGGAGGAAGGAGATGGATTTTGTAAAAAAACAACGCACACAACGTATAACTCGAGGTTACCTGGCATGTTTTCCCCGATGAGTGGTGGATAGTGTTTAGGGAGTTGGTTAAATTCTACACGTCGTGTGACCCTGTAACATGACATGTAGACCTTTCCCATAGACTCAGTGTGTATATCAGGAGATATAAGGACATGGGGTGGAGTACACAGGTTTCCTACACATTGTGTACCCCACCAAGATGCTTAGCCCAGATAGGATACACAGGTTACCCCATGTATTTGTACACAACAGGTAGACACAAGTTGAAATTGTGTATTTCCACACGAACAGAGTACATGGGTGGATCTCATATAGAAAAACATGGGGGGTGACCCTTCTACAAGGAGTGTACCCATCTTCTACATAATATGTTCTAAAAAACATGGGTCGTTGTACATGAGATGTACCGAGGGTCAATTTAGATTGCGTGTGACCCCACTACACACTGTGTATCAATTTATAAATGTCATTAATATCTTATCCAACGTATCATGGACATGTTTCCTTTGGGTTTGTTCCTATTATCGCTTCCCTAAAGGTAGCTGGGTATCATTTCCTACTCATAGAAGTATGATCCCTTCAGTCAAACTTCCTAAATAGTGTGGTTGGAATCCCCCGAGATGCCCGGTGTGGGATCCTCTATTAATATTCATACACTGGGTAGAGTCCTTGGTATTGAGGAAACCAATCATACCTAACATCGATCCTCTACTTAGTAGGTTAATCTAGATAGAGTTTTTGGTATCATCCCATGGACCTAGTGATGACCCTCATCCATTGTATCATGTCTCTCTCATTAGATATATCAGTGTATCTCTCTCTCATGAAGGTTTCTGATGAAATGTACATTTCAGATGGACATCTTCTGTAATGGCCCGGAACTCTCCGGCGCATTACTTTGTCAAAAAGAAGGTCACAAAGTGTTCTGGAGGGTAAAATGGATTTTTCCCACACTTTCCAGAATTTTGAAACTACACGCCGTGTAGTGTGATTACACGCCGTATACCCCCTCGCTGGGTATACCCCGTGTTGAAGGTCGTGTCCTTACCGTGTGAAATAAATGGGTACACGCCGTGTGTCCATACTACACGCTGTGTAGTCCCTCCCTGCATACGCGTTACCGTGTGTTCACCTGTCAATGGTCGTGTGCCGTGTTGGAGCCGTGTCCTTGCCGTGTGAAATAAATGGGTACACACCGTGTGTTCATACTACACGCCGTGTACTCCCTCCCCGCGTATGCATTACCTTCAATCTGTGTGTTGACCAGTCAACGACCGTGTTCTGCGTGGAAGGCCGTGTTGGAAGCCACATGGTGACCGTGTGAAACGGCCGAGAACACGCCATGTACCATAAAGTACACTCCGTGTACTTTTTCTTTTCTTGCCTATAAAAGGAGGGGTGCCCTCCTCCTTTTCAACTCACTCCTCTCCTCCCCATTCCTATGAGCAGAGCTCTCCCAAGAGATTCGAAGGCTCTTTCTTCCATAACTTTTTCGTCCGAGCTCCATTTTATGATCTATCAGCGGCCACGAGATCGTAACGAAGAGGCAGAACTTCTGATCTTGGATCTGTTGTCTTTCCTTCAGCCTTTCGTTTCCAACTTCCACCGGAGGAGGTTTTTCCGGGACTCGACGGAAGTGACGGATGCCGAAAATCGTCTCCTAAAGTTGATCTTGGGGAGCATTGTGATCAGAACCTGTTGAGGTAGGGATCTTACATTCGTCTCTCTAAATTGTGCTTCATATGTGGTTGGTATTCTCTTGTTTGCATGAGAAACAGTTGAACCAATAAATGAAGATAATAATCGGTTAAAGAACAGGGATGGGGAAGTTGATATGTTTATCTTTATATCCTATGATATTATGTTGTGAATTGAATAGGCTTATGCCTACTGAAAATCACGGTCGTTGGGGGCCTTTGCTTGCACAATTAAATTTTTTCCTATCTTCTAGACCGTTTTTGTGAATGGAACCTTGTGGAATGTGGAATTTGGTTAATCACGTAATGTTGGATGATTTAAAAATCTGGAACCCTTATGTGATCACCCCGGTCAAACAAAATGGAATAATGAAAATGTGGGTGTTGGCTTCGATACGTGGCATGTGATGGGGGTGTTTTGTGGGTTGTTGTGGATAGGGCAGGAAACGGGGATGCGATAAATGGTATCAAGGGGTGATGACATACGAGCATCGGTGTGTTTGTGGTTATGTTTGTTGGCAGTGGGGCTGCAGGGATGGGCTTGAATGTGAATGGACTCTAGGTTGGAATGTGAACAGACTATGGGTTGTGAATAATAAATAAAAAGTGGAAGAGTTAATGAATGGTGGGTCATGGTAATGGACTGGGATTAATAATCAATGGGGTTGGTTGGTTAAAAAGAAGGACTTGGTTATGTTGCTTGTGTTTTTCTTATCTTGATTTGTGGATGGCAGGGATATGTTTTATGAATGATCGATGTGGTTGGTTGGGGATAGTTGCCCAGTAGTTATGGAACTAATAAACTAATTATGTTGAAACCTGAAAACCTAAATGGGGTTGGGTTGTTTGTTGTATGCATGCTTCGTAGTAGCAGTGCCGAGGAACGGGCTCAGTTTCTCTGTTTAGAAGCCATAGGTTGGGCTGTGTGTTTGGTATACATATATATATATATCTATATCTTTTGTATTTTATCACACCCCACCCATGTTGAGGACTTAGTGCCAAACACTCCCATTTTCATGGGAGAGGGTGGTTTCCCCTTAGTTACTACCTCCTTCCTGCTTCTTCTTCCCTAGGCTGTGATGGCTTGAGGTGACCTTACACCTAAGACTCTTCGGGTAGGATTCGATTGGGGTAGTTTTTGCCCAAGACTCTTCGGGCCGGTTCTACTATTTCCCAAGATTCTTCAGGATGAGGCCCAGGTGTGTGTGGGCAGGATACGTGGTTGTGAGGCCTAGGTGTGTGCGGGTGGGATACGTGGTTTTGAGGTCCAGGTGTGTGTGGGCGGGATACATGGATGGGAAGCCCAAGTGTGTGCGGGTGGGATGCATGGTTGTGGGGCCTAGGTGTGTGCGGGCAGGGAGAGTGTGTTAGCGTCAGGGCGTTCGCCATTTGGAAGAGCAGCTAACTAAAGGGAAATGGTGCAGGGTACCGAAATACTCTTGTTCTTATATACTACTACTACCTATTGTGATTTTGTTTTGGTGAGTGTGGCTGGTGAGGTTGGGTGGATAGAATTCTTTGCTAGGTTTCTTCTTTGGTTCTCACGGGACATTAGGATGTCTCCCCACTTGTGCGTGAAAGCTTTATGTCACCCTACTAAGAATACCTGTATGCTCACCCTACATTTACTTTCAGTTTTTTAGGAGGACTACCAGGGCCGTACATGACCCTACTAGTTGGACAGTTGGAGTTGTTGCAGTTGTTGTACTCTTGTTTTATTTTGGTATTATACATTGAGCTCTCTTGTACTTGCACCTTGTTATAAAATTATTTAAACACGGATGTGGGCTTGTTTTGGGTTTATTTCTATACACTTGTTCTTTTCCATTTAGGGTGGTTTACTTGTCCTATTTCCCGATCTTAAATAATAAAAAGGGTAATGCCTCCCATATTTGTGAAAACTCATACCCTTGGTGCAATTCGCCACCCCAGGGCCTACTAGAGGCGGGACTCGGGGGTCATTATCTCCCTTTCGCCATTTCCAGCTTAGGAGGGGAATCAATGCTGGGAGGGGGTCATGACAGAATGGTATCAGAGGTGATGGTTGAGAGATAGGATGGAGTCTGGAGTTAGGCACAATAAGGATTGCATGGGATGGTAGGGAAATAGTGTTAGTTAATCTTGGTGTGTGACATAGGCCAGGGATGACCGGCTAGGACATGAGATTTTAGGGCCCCCCCGTGATCTGATGCTAGGAATCTCAGCCTACCGAATGACTGAGTGAGACTACATTGATTGTAGGGTAGAGACCCTAGGGAAGGTACATGCATCATCATGATTCTTTTTTTACTTTATTTGTGTGTTCTGGGAAAGAAATTGAAATAAAAATGATAAAATAAAACCTTAAGAAATTTCCTTACTACTTGGGCTTAGGCAATCTTTTTTTACCATATATCTATGGCACCTGGACGTCGTCCCCAGGTGGCTAAGATGGTCGAGGCCCAGCAGATTCTGGTGGTCGATCAGTTGAGGATTGACTGAGAGGAGGAAGATAGCCAGTGGCCGAAGACTCTCCATTCTTTCCAGTGACAAACCCTTAAGAAGTATGAGGGTAGTACTTTAGATTCGGAGACGGAGGGGTGGCGTGAAGAGCTAGGGATAACTTTTACCTTGATTCGTGCTCCGAGGGAGTACTGGGTTCCCCATGCAGTTTTTCAGCTGAGAGGTGCGGCGCGACAGTGGTGGACTCTCTACCACAGATAGAGTATAGAGGCAGATTTCTCGTGGGCTGACTTTGAGAAGGAATTCCGAGAGGAATTCCTTTCATCCATGATCAAGGTGGTGAAGCGGTAGGAGTTACTCTCCCTTTAGTAGGGGAGTATTTCGGTATGAGAGTTGGGGATAAAGTTCAAGGATCTCATGAGCTTTGGTCTGGATCTCTTTCAGGATGAGGAGTCTGGGGCGAGACGTTTGGAGGAGGCGCTTCGTCCTTCGCTCTAGTATGCTGTCACCCCCTTCACCCTTCCGACGTACATGGCAGTGTAGAAGAAGGAAGAGGTTGTAGATAGGATGCACTCACAGGGAGGTGAACCATGTGAGGGGATCCAGCCAGGTTCGTCAAAGGGGAAGGCAGTCATCCGTAGGTCTCCTGCGATGGGACCTTCTAGGTTCAGGCTAGTGGGGAGCAGGCCCTAGCAGTTCCAGTTCAGATCTTCAGGTCCTCGTCCCTTTTTCACAATCCCGAGACCGAAGTGTTTTTCTTGTGGATGTTTCAGACACATTCAGAGTCAGTTCCTGACCCGAGCTTAGTACGGTGGAGGTGGCCAGGTTCAGCGCCCACCTCAACAGTACCAGTTTCCAGCGAGGCCCTTCCAGCAGCAACAAGACCATGCTCTCCGAGAGCAGACTTTGCGGGCGGAGGCCGACCCCAAGATGCTCCTCAGGGACCTCGACTAGGGCATGGTCGGGGAGGTGGATGACATCAGAGAGGAAGAGGAGCTGGGCATGGACAGTCGCACATAGTATAGTTGACATCTCCGGCAGGACCAGAGGTGGTGCGAGGAACGATTTGTTTGTTCAGCACTCTCGTTTCTGCTGTGTTTGATTCAGGAGCTTCGCACTCCTTTGTTGCACCTAGTCTAGCCCATTCTTTGGGACTAGACGTAGAGAGACTTTCCGTACCACTGGTGCTGAGTACAGGAGTTGGAGGCCAGACCTGCATATCTTGTGTTTTCTAGGGATGTGGGATGATGTTGGGACCACATCGATCTAGTGGGGACCTTCTTCTATTACAGAGGCAGCCATACAATGTCATCTTAGGCATCGACTGACTGTTTTCTGTTAGTTCCATTATCGACTGCTTTTGGAGAAGAGTCATGTTCTACGATGTGGACGGGCATCGTGTAGCTTTTTTTGGCGAGAGGAGCTATCAGGTGGGAAGTCGGCATCTGGAGCCTCTCTTTTCCTTGTTAGGTGGGTTATCAGTGGTTCCAACTGATACAGAGATGATGGATGTCCCATAGGTTTTTGGGGAGTTCCTCGATTTTTTTCCTGAGGAGGTTGTGACTCTACCCCCCCAACGTGATGTTGAGTTCGGGATAGACTTATAGCCTGGTGACCGTCCGATTTCGATGGCCCCTTATCGGATGGAACCTTCAGAGTTGCGGGAGTTGCGAATTCAAATTGAAGATCTGATGGAGAAGAGTTTTTTTCAACCCAACGTATCTCCATGGGGTGCTCCAGTTTTGTTCGTGAAGAATACAGATGGTGGTGTCAGGCTATGCATAGACTACCGAAGGTTGAACTAGGTAACGATCAAGAACCGTTACCCCCTTCCAAGGATAGATGATCTCTTCGACCAAATGAGGGGAGAAAGTTGGTTTTCCAAGATTGATCTATGATCTGGATATCATCAGCTGAGGGAAAAGGAGAGTGACATCTCGAAGATGACTTTCAGGTGCAGGTATGGGCACTTCATGTTTTAAGTGATGCCGTTTGGAGTTACGAATACACAGGTTGTGTTCATGGGACTTATGAACTTTTTCTTCCGAGAGTTATTGGACCAGTTCGTCGTTGTGTTTATCGATGACATCCTGATCTACTCAATATCAGAGGAGGAGAACGTTGAGCATCTCAGGGCAGTCTTAGAAGTCCTTCGACACCACCAGCGTTACGGGAAATTATCGAAGTGTAAGTTCCTGACACAAGAAGTACAATTCCTTGGGCAAGTAGTGTCTCATCATGGAGTGTTAGTGGACCCGTCGAAGGTGGAGGTAGTTGTTTCTTGGGAAGAACCCAAGAGCGTGGCGGAAGATCGTAGTTTTCTGGGGTTGGCAGGTTACAATCGGAGGTTCGTTTTAGACTTCTCTCGAGTTGCTGCTCCATTGACATCTTTGACTACGAAGAACCAGGTCTTCCTATGGAGCAAGCAATGCCAAAAATCATTCAACTACCTGAAGGAGAATTTGTTCAGTGCTCCCATGATCAGGTTTCTAGAGGAAGGGTTGTTGTATGAGTTGTTTTGTGATGCTTCTGGACATGGTCTGAGGTGCTTGCAGATGCAGAAGAAGGGAGTGATCTGTTATGGGTCTAGGCAGTTACGCCCTCAAGAGCGTAACTATTCCACCCATGTCCTAGAGCTTGCAGAATTAGTGTTTGCACTGAAGTTGTGGCGACATTACCGCTTTGGGGAGAGCTTTGTGAGCTTCTCAGATCACAAGAGCCTGCATTATATGTTCTCTCAGCATGACTTGAACTTACGGCAGAAGAGACGGGTCGAGTTTCTCCAAGACTATGACTTCGAGATCTCCTACTATGAAGGTAAGGGAAACATTGTGGCTGATGCCCTGAGCAGTATTTCACATAAGGAAGTTGTTCGGGAATCCACTAATGCTTGGAAAGTGATGGGAGAGTTGGCCACCTTGCACTTGGATGCAAGGGTAGAAGGTGTTAGAGGCTGTTTGTTTTAGATGACGGTGTAGAACTCCTTTTTGAAGTATGTGGAAGAGTCTCAGTGGGGGGACTCCGAGGCGGAAGTGATGCGAGATCGTGTCGATCAGGGAAACGCTCCAGAAGGATGGTCAGAGGATAGTCGTCACCGAATGTTTTTTCATGGAAGGTTGTTTGTTCCGGATGCGATGCGTGAGGGAGTTCTACGTGAATTCCATAGATCAGCCTTGGCGGTACATCCAGGAGTTTCAAAAATGTACCGAGGCCTGAGGGAACAGTTTTGGTGGCCCAGGGTGAAACAGGCAATGGCAGAGTTTGTGGCTAAATGCCTAGTGTGTAAGAAAGTGAAGGCTGAACACCGTGTCCACAGTGGTTTGTTTCATCCTTTAGATGTCTCTGAGTGGAAGTGGGATGACATATTAATGGACATAGTCACAATACTACCCAGAGATCATGTTGGTTATGATGCTATCTGGGTAGTGGTGGATCTACTGACGAAATCAGCTCACTTCTTAGCAATTAAGGAGTCGGGCCCGGTGAGTACCTTAGCACAGAGGTATGCAGACGAGGTTGTGTGATTGCATGGAGTCCAAAAGACTATCGACTCAGATCGGGATACTTGGTTTACCTCACGAGTCCAAAGGGGGTTACAGCATGATTTTGGCACCCAGCTACGCCTTAGCACTGCATTCCACCCCCAGACCGATGGGAAGACGGAGCGGACTATCCAGACGTTGGAGGACATGTTGCGGGCATGTGTTCTAGATTTCGGAGGATCATGGGTATGACACTTTCCTTTAGTGGAGTTTTCCTACAACAACAGATTCCAATCTACTATTGGCATGGCACTGTTTGAGGCTTTGTATAGAAGGCCATGTTGTTCACCCATTTTCTGGGCAGAGGTTGGTGAGACTTGTGCTCTTGGGCCAGAGCTAGTACAGAGCACCAGAGAGAATGTTCAGCTTGTGCATGAGAGGATAAACGTGGCTTAGGACTGACAGAAGTCTTATGCTGATTGTCAGAGGAGGCCATTGGAGTTCGAGGTGGGAGATCATGTGTTCTTGAAGGTTTCCCCTCGACAGGGGAAGCGGTGGTTTGGGAGAGGGAGCAAGCACTCACTTAGGTCCATCAGACATTTTGAGGTGCTGAGGCGATTCGGTGAGGTAGCATATTAGATTTCCCATCCACCTCAGTTGGAGAAGGTTCATGACATCTTCCATGTCTCCCAGCTACGTCGATACTCACACGACAACTCTCACGTTATCGACTGGGGAGAGTTAGATATGGGAGACGATGTGACCTTTGAGGAACGACCTGTCCGAATCGAGGATCGTAAGGAGAAGGTGCTCCATGGACGAACCATTACGTTGGTTCGGGTGTTGTGGAGGCATGGAGGCCTTAAGGAGAGCACTTGGGAGTGGGAGTCCCAGATGCACGCTCAGTACCCGGAGTTTTTTTGAATTGTGTTTTCCCTTGTTATTCTGAGCTTTGTGTTGATGTTATACTATGTACCTTTGATATATGGAATTCTTGGCTTGTCAGTTGTGAGAAGTTTTGATTCCTTATTCCCTGGAAGTGTGTAACATGTCCGGATGTGTGGGGAAAGGGAAAAACCTGACCCTTAATTGAGACACATTAATGCGGATGTGATTGAACCCGTGCGGGTGAGTCAGTTCCACCTAAAGCGGATAATATCTCGACATAGGAGAAGGAATTTCCCAAAACCACATGTTCGAGCAGTGTGTTGGTTGCGTGGTGTTGGGGGTAGTGCGAGTTGAAAATTCCTAATGTATGAAAGTGGGAAGACCCAATTCTTAATCGAGACACGTTAATGAGGATGCGATTAAACCTGTGCAGGTGAGTCAGTGCCACCTAAAGCGGATAATATCTTGACATAGGAGAAGGAATTCCTAACACATATGATTAGGGTTGTTGGTTGGGCTCCTATTATAACGAGAACCCTAAAAGGTATCTTATTGGGTTCCTCTGGGTTAGGTTTTGAATTCTCAGGGACGAGAATGTTTTAAGAGGTATCTGATGTAATGGCCCGGACCTTTCCGGCCCATTCCTTTGTCAAAAAGAAGGTCACAAAGTGTTCTAGAGGGTAAAATGGACTTTTCCCACACTTTCCAGAATTTTGAAACTACACGTCGTGTAGTGTGAGTACATGCCTTGTACCCCCTCACCAGGTATACCTCGTGTTTAAGGATGTTTCCTTGCCGTGTGAAATAAATGGGTACGTGCCATGTGTCCATACTACATGCCGTGTAGTCCCTCCCCGCGTACGCGTTATCGTGTGTTGACCAGTCAACCGCCGTGTGCCATGTTGGAGTCGTGTCCTTGCTGTGTGAAATAAATGGATACACGCCGTGTGTCTATACTACACGCCGTGTAGTCCCTCCCCGTGTATGCGTTACCTTCTAGCTGTGTGTTGACCAGTTAACGGTCGCGTTCCGCGTTGAAGGCCGTGTTGGAAGCCGCGTGGTGACCGTGTGAAACAGCCGAGTACACTCCATGTACCATAAAGTACATGCCGTGTACTTTTTCCTTTTCTCACCTATAAAAGGAGGGGTCCCCTCCTCCTTTTCAACTCACTCCTCTCCCCCCCATTCCTCTGAGCAGAGCTCTCCCAAGAGACTCTAAGGCTCTTTCTTCCATAACTTCTTCGTACGAGCTCCGATTTACAATCTATCAGCAGCCACAGGATCGTAACGACGAGGCAGAACTTCTGAGCATGGATCTGTTGTCTTTCCTTAATCCTTTCCTTTCCAACTTCCACATGAGGAGGTTTTTTCGGGACTCGAGGGAAGTGACGGATGCCGAAAGACATCTTTTAAAGTTGATCTAGGGGGGAATTGTGATCAGAACCTGTTGAGGTAGGGATCTTACCTTCATCTCTATAAATTGTGAATCATATGGGGTTGGTATTCTCATGTTTTCATGAGAAACTATTGAACCAATAAATGAAGATAATAATCAGTTAAAGAACGGGGATGGGGAAGTTGTTCTGTTTATCTTTATATCCTATAATATTATGTTGTGAATTGAATAGGCTTATGCCTATTGAAAATCACGGTCATTGGGGGCCTTTGCTTGCACAATTAAAAGTTTCCCCATCTTCTAGACCATTTTTGTGAGTGGAACCTTGTGGAATGTGAAATTTGGTTAATCACGTAATGTTGTCTGATTTAAAAATTTGGAACCCTTGTGTGATCACCCCAGTCGAACAAAATAGAATAATAAACATGTGGGTGTTGGCTTGGATATGTGTCATGTGATGGGGGTGTTTTGTGGGTTATTGTGGATAGGGCGGTCAGTGGGGCTGTGATAAATGGTATCAAGGGGTGATGACATACGATCTTTGGTGTGTTTGTGGTTATGGTGGTTGGAAGCGGGGCTGCAAGGATGGGCTTGTATGTGAACGGACTTTGGGTTAGAATGTGAAGGGACTATGGGTTGTGAATAATAAATAAAAAGTGGAAGATTTAATGAATGGTGGGTCATGGTAATGGACTGGGATTAATAATCAATGGGGTTGGTTGGTTAATAAGAAGGACTTGGTTGTGTTGCTTGTGTTTTCCTAACTTAATTTGTGGATGGCAGTGATATGTTTTACCAATGATAGATGTGGTTGGTTGTGGATAGTTTTCCAGTAGTTAAGGAACTAATAAACTAATTCTGTTGAAACATGAAAACCTAAATAGGGTTGGGTTGTTTGTTTTATACATACTTCATAGTATTAGTGCCGAGGCACGTGCTCAGTTTCTCTGTTTAGAATACATAGGTTGGGCTGTGTGTTTGGTATACATATATATATCTGTATCTTTTGTGTTTTATCGCACCCCACCCATGTTGAGCACTTAGTGCCGAACACTCCCATTTTTATGGGAGAGGGTGGTTTCCCCTTAGTTACTAGCTCCTTCCTGATCCTTCATCCCTAGGATGTGATGGCTTGAGGCGACCTTACACCTAATACTCTTTGGGTAGGTTTCGATTGGGGTGGTTTTT
This sequence comes from Viscum album, assembly GCA_963277665.1. Classification (NCBI taxonomy): domain Eukaryota; kingdom Viridiplantae; phylum Streptophyta; class Magnoliopsida; order Santalales; family Viscaceae; genus Viscum; species Viscum album. Next base: position 1,016,831,376 of record OY728120.1, on the reverse strand, counting down.
TCCCAAGACTCTTCGGGCAGGTTCTACTATATCCCAATAATATTTGGGATGAGGCCCAGGTGTGTGCAGGAGAGATACATGGTTGTGAGTCCCAAGTGTGTGCAGGCGGGATACATGGTTGTGAGGCCCTAGTTTGTGCAGGCGGGATACGTGGATGTCAGTCCTAGGTGTGTGCGGGCGAGATGTGTGGTTGTGAGGCCCAGGTGTGTGCGGGCGGGGAGAGTGTGGTAGCGTCAGGACATTCACCGTTAGGAAGAGAAGCTAACTAAAGGGAAATGGTGCGGGGTACCCAAATACTCTTGTTCTTATATACTACTACTACCTTTTGTGATTGTGTCGTGGTGAGTGTGGCTGGTGAGGTTGGGTGGATAGAATTCAGTTCTAGGTTTCTTCTGTTGTTTTCACGGGACATTAGGATGTCTCCCCACTTGTGCATGAGAGCTTTAGGTTTCCCTACTGATTATACCTGTATGCTCACCCTAAATTTACTTTCAGGTTTCCAGGAGGACTAACAGGGTCAAGCGGGACCCTACTAGCCGGACAGTTTGAGTTGTTGTAGTTGTTGTACTCTTGTTTTCTTATGGTATTGTACTTTTATCTATCTTGAACTTAAACCTTGTTATAAAATTGTTTAAACATGCATGTGGGCTTAGTTTGGGTTTATTTCTATACACTTTTTCTTTTCCTTTTTGTGTGGTTGACTTGTCCTATTTCCCGATATTAAATAATAAAAAGGGTAATGCCTCCCATATTTCTGAAAACTCATACCCTTGGTGCTAGTCTCCACCCCGGGGCCTACTGGAGGCGGGACTCGGGGGTCATTATCTCCCTTTCACCATTGCCATCTCAGGAGGGGAATCTTTGGTGGGAGGGGGTCGTGACATCTTCTGTGCTGTTGGTCTTAGAATTGTGCTCTCATAGATGAGTACTTCATGGAAACTTTATACTGAATTCCTAGTCTTACTATGCAGTAGTTATGAATTACCTCTAGGCATCGTGTCATAGATTGAGTATATTGAGATATTTTTTTATATGTTCGATATAAATATAATTTTTTATAGTTGAATATATCTTTCCTTTTTTTTATTTGTGGTTTCGAGGATTCCTACTATGTATTTATATACTCACCCTTGCACAGGATTTTCCCGCACGTGTCATGTCTTGTGCAGACAAGAGACCTTTTGAAAGAGTCTTAGGAAGACTTGGACTAGATGATGCTCTATGTGACCAGACTACTGAGATGTTCCTATAGATACAGATTGTAGTCCCACTACCTTTTTAAAATAGATTTTACTTTTGTATAGAGACTTCTTTTTGGTGGTTTTGTATTTGGCCTAGTTTTATATTACATTACTTTAATATCGTACTATGTTGGTTGGGGTATAGTGGTAAACATGAATTTATTTCTTAGTGTTTTTTTACAATTCATAATTTTTTGGTATTGGAGATGTGTGCGTGCATACAAGTATATAGGCAATGCCTCCCATGTTAGTGATAGGCCTACTCAGTGATAGTCACTAACCCATGGCCTTTTAGTGGCGGGCTTGGGGAGTCATGTCGCTGGCCCAAATGGGATGGGTTATGACATACCAGTAACTATAGATGAGGTGAGTACATTTGGACGAAGTATCAAATACTTTTTAGTTTTTCCATATAGACTTCTGCAACATAATACCATAGAGGTATGAGTATATCTTATCTTTTATATAATTTTTTTATAAAATTTGTTTTAAAATTTTCAAGTATATGTATATATATATATATCTATTTTTTATAGTATCACATTAATGGAAATAAAATATTTTATATTCACCAAGAAATACAAAGAACTATGACATTAGATTCAGATTGAAGTACTCTTGATAAATTTTCATGATATTCAATTTTTTTCGGGTGTTTATGATATTCCAAAGGAAGATGATGTTTGTGGGTGTGCAATGACTAAAGAGATTTTGAAAAATGATATCATGGAGCTTGTAACTGGAGATATATTAGGCATCAACATGATATAAATTTGTTCCTTGTAAGTATTAGAATAAATCATTCCCTATATTTTATTTATTGGAAATTTATACCTATGTTTTTTTATTATGAATCATTATAAAATGTGTAAGTAGAATAAGAAGATAGATGTTTAAGGATTTATAGACCCATAGTTAATTTAACCAATAGTGTGGAAAAAAACTAATGAATAATGAATAGTTTATATTTTTAAAAGATTTCAAAAGGGTGTAATTATTAAATGATGGTTGTTTTCATATCTTCAATATTATGAAACATTTATCTCACAATGTCTTATATATATTTTTAGCATAATAACCATTAACATGAAATTTTATTTTATATCATTTTAAATTAGATGTTAGGTGTTTTATTTCCAATTGAGAAGACAATTTATTGGTTATGACCTATCCACAGAGAAGTGAGAAAATGTTTCAAGGATTTATTGGAAAAGTGTGTTTGAATTTCTTAATAAATTTTTATTTTATAATGAATTTAAAAATTATTTCATTGTTAAAATTTTCTAATAGGGGATGGAATTCCTTTCAAGAGACCCCAAATCAAAAGAGCAACAAGATCAAATATATAAAAGTAAAGATGAATATTCATTAGAATTAGTAAATTTTAGATATATTACTTAAAAATGTTATTTTTAATTGAAAAACTCATTTAAACATCATTTTCATAAACAATAAGGCATTAAAGAATACAGATATTATGTGTTAAGATTTATGTATGAATTAATTCCAACCGGGAAAGTTACAAAGTTCATTCAGGTAAAATTTCCTTATAAACTATTCTTGAATATTTCATTTGTTTTATTCATAATACATGTTAAATTAATTCCCTTTAATTTAATGATTTTAATGAATATCACACTTATAGTTCATAAGATATCACAAACATTCAAGTGGAATATAAAAATCATTTTATAGTTTTGGTTGTTTTTAGTTTGTTTTTTTAAATATATTAATTTTTAATTTTGTAATTGTAAATGTATAGTTAGTTGTTATACTGCTGATGCTACTTATTTTCTAGTTTTGTCACCTGTGTAGAGGAAGGTTGAAAATAAATATTTTAAAAATATATATTTAATTATGGTCATTTTATAATTGACGAAAAAACCATCTATGTACTCTTTTAAAGTCAGTTATTTAAAAACTAATGTGAATGAAATATTTCACGTCGATTATTTTTAATAGTCATGAAAATGAACTTATCACATTAGTTATTTAATTAATGATATGAAAAACATTTCTAAATGGGTTTTTACATCAATTACAAAATAAGCAACAAATTTTTTTGATGATTCTTTTACAACGTCCATTTATTTAAGTGGCGTTAAATACATATTTAAAAAGTATCTTTTATTAATGGTTCCATATAACCAACATAAAAATACATGATGTGAAAAATCATTTTCTCCACTAGTTACCATTCCTAAGGGGATTTTGGATGGAATATTTTTTATTTTTATGTTCATATTTCTAGAGTGATACCGGGGGCACATCCACCTACAAGGAAATTCATTAATATAATATCAAATATTTGACAGAAAAAATTCAATTCTAAAATGACTGGGGACTTTTTTATGATATCTTTATCCAAGATACCCATCTGAAGATTTAACCATGTTGGACCATAGATACCATGAATGACTATGTTAATATTGAACCATATTAGAATAGTATGTTATCCTTTACAACAACACTCTTTTATTTTTCTTGACATTCCAGTGAATAAATGAGGTGTGGGGTTTTTCATGGTTGATATAAGATTTTCATTCTTTATAGGAGATTATAGGGTTTTTATTTTGGTATTGGGTATGGTTTATGAATACTAATTCATTTTATTTAATTATTTATAAATATTTTTTTTAAAATAAAACATTAATGAAAAAACCATTGCCTCCTAGGTAGGTCAAAAATAAACATTATGATATATATGATCCAATATAATACGGGGCTATGTGATGTATTTGAAACTTATCCCAGGAAGAGAGTTCATAAAACGAAAGATAAGAAAAAAAATCCGAATAATAGATGAAAATAATTATTTATATAAATTTTTCATGAGACTTTAATTAAACTTATGGAGACATGTGATATTAAATTCTATTTTGATGATGATAATTTTAATACACTTTAAATTTGAATTTCATGTTTTTAGAATTATAGTTTATCCTAATTTTGATCCTTAAATTATTTTTGAGATCAATTCTTACCACCACTCATCCTTAGAGAAAATTTATCCTAATTGAATATACCTATTTATTTATTATGATATTTGAAATTATAGGGTTTATAAGGTATATTAAATGTAAGCCTATGGTTAGGATAATGTACTTGAGGTTTTAGAAAAAAATCCAATAATATTTTTACATTGAGTAATGAGAAGAAAAATTCATAGTGTGGTAAATAATAAATGGCATAGGTGTTGATGAAAGATTAAAATCTATAAATGAAAAGGGGTAATGTCTTGAATTAGATATTATATTTTAATATTGATTCATGAATTTATTATTTATTATTATTATGATTATAGAAAATTTAGTTATATGTGTTTTATTTAGAATCATCATTTTTAAATTCTTATGTTGTTGTTCGAAACCCTTTTCCTTTTGATGTTGAGATTTTTCTTGAGGGAGAGAAAAGGTTGTAGGGTGGAAAATTTTTATTTATATATTTCTTTCATATGATTTTGGAACATATATTAAATAATTTTATTAATTAATCTTTTGTTTTTTGTCATTAAATTCTTGATTTAGTGATCTTATTTATATTAATATCAAAAATTGGTTTTTTAAAAGTGATTTATTTATTAATATAAATATGATTTTCAATTAGTTGATAGAATATTAGTCATTATATTTCGAAGGAGCCAATTTTTTGGACTTTATCTATTCATGAATTCAATCAAGAGGAGTTAGAAACATGAAATAAGAACACATGGCCCCACTATACGAATAGAGGAGAGCCCGATGTGGGTTAGTGTTGTGCAGGAGGGAACCAAGGCATAATGACCTTGGCCATGCTCATCTAAGCATATTTTCTCACTACCCAATATATGAAAATATGGAATACCTATTATAACTTAGATGTGGGGCTCATAATATATGTGTTACTTTTACATAATCTCAATTGATGTCTCTATTGTAGCTCGAGCTCACCCCCACCACTCACTCCTAACACCACAGCTCACACTCACAATCACCACTCACACTCACCTACCACACATACTATTTTATATCACCATAAACATCATAGTGATCATCCATTGAAGAAGATGTGGGTTTACATGTGACTCGCACACTGATATTGACCTTGATTTTATTTTTTATTCTCTTCACTAAAAATCATGCTCTCCTACAACAATACATATTTCAAGAACCACAACAAATGCCACCTAAAAACATTAACTCGATATTTATAGTATATTTAAATGCTAAGACCACCATTAATGGTGTTTTGAGATTCCTAGGTGATAGTAAGGAAACCATTTTTTGATGAAGAGATATCTCCCGAGAAGGTAATGAGAAACATGGTTTAAAATAAATATATAAACACTAAAAATGTGTTGTATGTTCGTATTATAAAATATCAATTCATGCCTTATAAGAATCATTATAGAAGACATTCATGTCATAAAACTTATACTATAAAATAATTCCATTGAGAAAGAAGATGACTCCACATTTATTTATTCTCTAATACTAGATTTTGACATTTAAATTATAAATAATGAGATTTATAGAACTAGAATAATTCCATTTCGGTCATGAATCATCTATTGATGATATAAAACTCTTATAAAAATAAAATAATGCATTATTAAATTTTTATTAATATATGGGATTTTAATTTCGTTGATTGTAGAATTATAGGTATGGAGGCCGAAATTCAAGGATTATTTTGAGGGAATTAATTCCTACCTAGGAATCACACTCACCAATAAATAATATATAAAACTTATGCTACATGAGGTAGGTGTATGGATTTGACAACTTGTGGGGGGGGTAGAAGTTTGTATATAGTGTGTTTCTCTATTTTGATTGTACATTTTCTTATGTTCTAATTTCTGAATATATTTTCTGATGTCTTGTTTAATTCATTTTATTCCCTCTTTTATATTCTCCCTCCATCACTTTTTTCATCGATTATCTATTCTATGGCGTTTTACTTATTCATTTTTAATGAAAACTCGATGATGATAGTAAAATTTAATAGTGGAGAGAAGGTTCAATAGAAGTTTGTGAGTGCCAACATATATTGATTTCTTATTGACATATAGAATGTTTTTATTCTATACTATTATTCTGAGATCCATGTTTTTATCAAATCTACCATTAAACAACATCCTTAGTTTTTTTAGTGATGAATGAACCCCAGTATTAATAATACAATTAAATCATGATCATTGAGTGGTGTTATATTTCTATATTTTTAATTCATACTTAATATGATCATCTTATTTTAATCAATCTTACCATGAGGATTGAGTGGATAAGATAATTTTGATGAAACATGTCAATTTTAAATTGAATATATTATTGATTGTGTAGCCATCATTTATAATGATCATTCAAGTGAATTGGAATTAACTTATTTTTAAAAAACCATTATTGGAAACTATCCTCTCTCCTTTATTCATTTATTTTTTACACTTTGTTTTATTATTTGAAATTATTAGATTATTAAATTACTTTTGTTGACCCCACATTTGGTTGAGAATAGTCATTGTGTTCAAGAATATTTTTGGGATTGACCCCATATTAACACTATGATATGCATTTGTAGTCCACAGAGTTAAGTAACAATATAAATTTCTAATATGATCATGCCCATGAAGATTTAACGATGCTACACAGGGATATCAATTATCACATTGCATTAAATGATAATTTAAATATAAAAATCAGCAACAAGTATCATGTTGAATCATTAATTTAATGCTATAAATTATTAAAACAAGAATCTAAGAATAAATTATAGTTTTAAAAAACATTTAGGAAGAATAAATTCTATATTCATGCCCCTTTAATATTAAAATCAACATGAATTTCTAACATCATGTTACTTATCCAATTTCATTAACACATGAATAAAAAAAATTCAATTAACCATGCATTAATAATTATATGATTCCAATGAAATTATATAAAATAATATATTTATAAATCATGCTTCTTTATTTCATTAGAAAAATAACAATTTATAGTTTTACATTCATTAAACAATATCATCAAATTAAAATTGCCACCTATGAATAACATACACTCACATAATTAATAAAAACATATATCATACTATTAAGTCAATCAAGATGAAAACCATTATCCTGATTGAAAACATTTGAATACTACAAAAAAAACCGTTTATTTTGCAGTCAATTCCACCATCACCGAAACACCTAATTCATTATCAATTTATTATGCACATAAAAAGAAAATGGGTAAAAATGAATCCCCTACCACAAGTCTTCAAAATATTTCAATAAATAATGGAAAAACATTTTAGATCTCTAATCACCTCTCCCACTAGAAATATATAATCGTCCAATAATGATGCATGAAGACATAACCAAAAAAACATTAAAGGGAAACTGCATAAGAACAAATTAAAGAAACCACCATTACATAGAAGGAAATAAAAAGACAACATATAATTGAATGGACAAAAAATATTAGAACATTCCTCACATCATCATGGATTGATATATATAATATTGGGGATAAACCTGATAAAATAACATTAGTGCACATTTAAAGCCTCTCTTAGATGACTTGAATTTGAGAGTGTCAATGCAAAGAAATATTATATCAATGGTGTTTGGGGTATATATATGCAGATTGGATGTTAAATTACAATGGTGCATCCCTATACACCACAAAACTAACAGGATGATTGATGAAAATAATAAAACCTAAGACCAAATTCCATTCCTTAGGCTACAAGTCAAATCCATGTTCAAGGAACACATTGAATACTATGGTGAATATAATATTATTTAGGAAGAAGATCATGTATTAGGGGTAATATGCTATCCGAACAACCCATTATCCAATATCAAGACTACTATATATCCTACCTTCAACACTATAGGTGTAATATTTTTTTTGAAAATCCATAAAAATTCCACCCAGTGCTCAATGATGTAGTTTTTAATAACACACATTTTTACTAAAAGAGCCAAATAAATGACCCTTCTCCACATTTTAGCAATTCAAAAAATAGAAGAACCCTTGGAACACCTAATTCTATGGTACTATTCTACTACCATCCACAATACACAATATATATTACCTTACATAGTTCATATCAATGCTCCATTCCAAAAAATCCTATAAATCTGTATTAGTTGTTACAACTCCACTCCTACCCCCTTCAGGACCCCTACCGATACCTCAATCACGCCAACTAAAAAAGGAACATCATCAAGGATCTATGACCTTATAAAAAAATAACACGCAATGTATTTTCATCCTCAATAACATAAAAATAGAGAAAATGGAAAGGAAAAAAGTGGTCATCCAAAGAATGAATCCATGAGATACCTCTCATGCATCTGACCAACATAGGAGCTCAACCACCTTACAAAGGGGACCCCTGAAATGAAAAAATACAACTCGCAAATAATATCTTGGTATATATACCTATTAATCTAGATAAAGGATGTAGTAATGGAAGAGTTATGTGGATTCCATCTAATACACTATATAATTATCATTTCCCATAATGAGCATCACTAAAAGAGAAGGAATAAACAATAAATAATTTCAGATAATGAGAGTGAATCTATAAATCCCATTCCCATGCTCTCACCTCCATCCTGCCATTCTACCAATAGAGATGAACCAAGTGAATTCCATACCCCTAAAACTCGTTCTTTTGGAAATCCTAGATCTCCAAAGGCCATTCTTGAATGGTCACATCATTGTCAATGTCAATCACACCATAATTAATGATTTAGGAATCATCATATAACATTGTTTCGACCACACATGCAAGGAATCACGCATATATATCATCTATAATTTATGCGAAATTTGATAATCTAGGACTCCAACACCGGATAACACCATGAAAGGACCAATAGATAGGAGACATATTTTACTCCCATGATTAAACCATTACTTACCTTAATTTGGAACCTCCTTCAAGAAAAAAAGATCTCAAATTGCATTCTCTAGGGGCCTCCTATGGCTTAAATATGAATTATTAAAATCCTATTCTACCTCCATCATTTTTTGAAAAGCCTGATCCATCTGTGATATACTCTATAGTAGTTCTATCCCCATAATATATAACATTCATACCCTAGTCTATCCAAATACAGAATTACATTGTCATATGTCCAATGATTGAAATAGTGTAATGCTAAAGGTTGAGCTAAAACAATTGTTTGAAAAAAACATGACCAAGGAAAGTTGAAACATCAAAGATCATCAAAAATCTTATACACAAGAACACAAAATTTCCTTAAGCATATAAATAGTATTCTTTGTCTAGTCATCCATCTATGGATAAGAAGTAGTGTTGAGGCATATCATGAATCCAAAATAAAACTGTACACATATCCACACACTAGAAAAAAAATATGGATCACGTTAAGAGATGATAATTATTGGTACTTCATAGTGTCTCACCATATCCACTATATAATACCTCATCAAAATATTTATAGATATTGAATCCTATATATATATAAACTGATATTATTAGATCGAAGGTTATAAAATATACTATATAGAATCAAATCCTCCATGATCTAGAGGTAGAAGAGTATGGAATTCCATTGGTATTTCCTCACACATATAATAAGGAAAATCAATCAGCTGGAGTAACCCATAGGAAATATGGTGTTTTAACTTCACCTTCAGGTAGACAAACATTAGGAATTATCCACTGTATATTCATTCTTCAACCAGATCCACTAAAAGATCCATCTCAAATATTAGTATACATTTTCCTTAATAGGATGTACAAGAATGGGAGAGATATAGAACTCATGAAGCTCCATATCACACATCACTAATGGGATAATATTCCACCATTTGACCTAAATATGGTTCAATTTATAATCCAATAAACCATTAGGGGAAATAGGAAAAAACTTATCCTCCCTATACCTCCACAACATAATAATCTTTCTATGACTTTTTAACCCACTACACTAAATATGAATGCACTATCTTCTAAAATAGAAAATCTCTTCAACCAACATCTCCCATATCATGATTAATATATATGAGATCATATATTACACTCCATGAATCTACATATTGATAGAAAACATCAATACATGAATTCTTTCTCAAAATATCATCCACTACATTACCAGTTACTAGTGTATATGATGTATTAAATTCATAATCCCCCAATATTTCCACAAAAAATAATTGGCGTGACCTCATGGAATATTGGGAGAAGAAAAATATTTGGTTATTAGGATCATTAAAAACAAGACAAATCTCAATGATTAGTAAATTTCACTACAACTTTGAAGATTTTTTTTAACAAACTTCAATATCAGGGGTAGAATAGTTACAATCATTGGGAAATAACTATTGAGTGTAGTAATAATAGTTGAACTTTTCTATATAAAAAATACCCAAATAATGGTGCAAAAAATTATAAAAAAACTTGAACTAATGTCCCTCTTCTTGGAGATGATGAATTGTAGTGATGAATAACTTCTACTTTAGGTTCTCAAAACCTCTCTAACAAAAATCCATCCACAAGAATACATGATCCTTTATTTTCAATATTTTTAGAGGACTCAAAAACTAGGATAAATCAATTATTAACATCCAATTATATCGTATAAGACCAATAAATCACCACCCCATTATGACTGACATTGAGGATTCCCATGAAATGACTACCTTGGTCATCAAAGGATCTAAAAATACAACTTGATAAGATACCACATTACCCATGAATTGAAGTTCAAGATCCCAGAACACACACCATGATATCTCTATGAATTAATAATGATGACCAAGAATACCCAAAAATATATTTAAATACTTTGTGTGTTCTTCCTTATATGTGAGGTACACAAGGTTTTTACCAATTAAAATAACTATGAACTAATCCTCAAATTATCTAAATACTACATTCATAAAATCTAGAAACATTGATAGAATTTTCTTAAAATAAATTACTTACAATGAACACATAATGTACATATTAGTATAAGAAATATCCCTTCCAAACATCCTCAACATTCCCTTGAATTTGGTAATATCCTGATCACATATTAATATTTTAGAATAAAATTTCTCCTTTTAGTTGATTGAATAAATAATCAATCTGTGGAATGGGATAATTTATCTTCACTATATGTTTATTCAATGGATTATATACTATTAAAGGTCAAAAAAATTCATCATCCATCATTCCCAATAAAAAGGGTGTACACCAAAGGTGACACTCTCTTCTAAAACATCCTCACTGCAAAATATCAACAAGTTTTGTTTACCACTCTCACTACCGAGAAGGTTACATACTATATAGAGATATAACGGTATGATAAAAATACGAACTATAATTATATTTCATTTTCAATCACTTTTCCGGGGTAACTACACAAAATTCTTAGGATACACAATATAGTACTCTTCCACAACCCCAAGAAACACCATTGGGTAATCTTATGATGAAATAAATATTATCTCGACCATCAAGGATGACAAGGAAGGGAAATTAATCCAAAATATTTTAGGTTCTCACTTACCAATTAACATGGAAAATTATTTTTTTATTATATTATAACATAATATGATGGCTGAAGAAATCTCCAATAGCCTGCATGGACTACAACCATTCCATAACGAGGACGAGGTCATATGGATGTATCTCATAACATAAGAAGACTCCCCAATATTGGTGCTTCCATTGAACTAGATCCAAGTCTATATATACTTTATACAAATAACCCTTAACCTCAAATAGATGTATTTAATTCAAGGGGAAATGGAAGTCTCTCTAACTCAATTTCTGAAGCATGGAATATGGAAGGAGATATGAAGTAGTGTGTATCTATTGAATAAAATAAGTCATGTATCCATGTATGAAATAAGGAATGGGTACCTAAAAATGAAATATGGCTATATCAATGATGAAAAAACTGGGGAATGTGGTTGGTCAATGCCTACTCTAAGACCTCTTTGACCAAGATAGTGTCCACCTCCATGCTAGTGCTCTACACTTGGAGTGAGAGTAGTATCTCATGTTGTCATCTACCATCAATGTATCCTCTCTTCTCATCCCATGTTTGAAAATAATATTTTATATTCCTTATATAGAGCAACCTAAGTGGAGGAAGATTTTGTGAAACATTTGGTGAACACTTCATGCTCAAAAAGGTCATCCACTCTCACCTATGATAAACTTATACACCATTATAGAAACATGTGTTTGATCCCTTTGCAAGGTTGTGAGACTAGGCACACCCAAATAAATAAGATGACGAGATATGGGAATAACCACCTTTTCTTGGATTCCTGACACACAAATCGTTTTCATGAGGAAATTAGGTTACTCCTCTCTCAGGATAATTTAGTTTTTGTTAGTATCCTTTCTACAAATACTTCTCTTTCCAACACATTGATATTAATTGACCACAAAAATATGGTGACCTAACATTATATATATGTATGAAAATAAACATAAAAATGAATTATTTTGGCCACCTCATTTGAAAAAAATTCTAAATCATATCATAGAAGGGTCCTAAAAGGGATATTAAACTCTTTCATGCTGAAACTTCCTTTTCAATGGTTATGTAGCTAGTAGATACTATTAACCATTGTGGTAAATGAAATAAACACTATATATAATATGTCCCTACACTACTCCCATAATACCTTATACTCCTTATGATACTTGAGGAATAAGATACACCACTTCCTTTATGGAATAAACATCATTTTCATGAATAATGAATCCCAATTCTCCTTCCGAGTGTAGATAAAACTAAATTATATCTCATCATTATCCAACCAGTCTTCGATCACAATGCCAAAAATGGATCCCCATAGTTTTGTAGGTTATGGTGATGAAAAACTAGGGGTTTCCTCCTATAATTTTCATCCTCGTTAACCTCTACTCTGTAGTGATCTGTGGGAATATCCTACTAAAAAACCTCTGCATGATCATTAGGGGATGTTGACTTAGAGTCATACCCAAGATATAGAATATGGTTATATTAACATAAAATTTTAATATAGAATATTTATAATAACATGATAGTTGTTTACTTTATTTTTTTCAAGGATTAACATATCCCTAGGTGAATCAATTTAAAAAACATTCATAAAGAAGGATCTTCCAAGATCCTTTACTATGCCTATACCCTGAAAAAAATGTCACTTCACATAGTAGACTCATTTAATAAAAAGTTTAATTCCTCCGATCACTGTGGGACATGAATACATGTGTATCATCTAATCTACCATGTTTACATCTCATACAAAAAAGCTAACCCCTTTTACCTACCATAACATGTTGTTTCACTTGCGCCTAAATCAAAATTCCATCTTATCCCTCAACCTAATCCTTTGATACCATTACTTCATAAACCCTCCCCCAAAAGGTACCCCTCCAAGTTCACTAATTATAGAATTGATGTAATTATTCTCTAATCCTACCTCCAAAGGCCACGTGATATTGAAAATCCCCATGGATATATAATACAAAAAAATTAGAGGCATTATCGTTTAAAAGAAAAATGAGGAATAAGTGATAAGATAACAAAAAACAATAAAATAATACTATAAATATATTATCAAGATCCCACATACTTTAAATTATTATAAAAAAGCATAATAACATCTAAAAAAAGAAAAAACATGAGCCAAGAAATAAATTCAACAGTGACCATGAAAACCAAATATCACCAAAATAACCATGACATAGTAATATACTGAATGAAATACAACACTATACTAATAAACTAAAAATAGTTTATATATATGTTTGGTGATATTAAAAGGTATAATCAAAAGGATTCTCCTAAGTGTCCCTTTTTCAAAATATAAAAAGACATGCTAAATCCCAGTGAACAAAATTTGAATCTAACTCATCACTAAATCATTTATAATGTGTTACTAACCTCAACAAGTCTATCTAACTAAAATAACACAAAAATCATTTCATATATCATAGAAATAAAACATGGTTAGCCCTCTACCACTTGTCTACTATATTTAGGCTCTTCCCCTACGTCATAAATCCTAATACATATCTCTCTAATAGAATACATACCAAATACACCTAGGATATTATTTCATATCATGCATTTAATGTACCAGGGTGGGGATATGCCATGAATTGCTTGTGAAAATAAGATGGTTCTTAGTCCTAAGGTGGGTAATCCTTAGTCTATCGATTAGTATCAGCCTATTAGTTTGTGTAACATACCATAAAAGAAATTGGACAACATTCTTAATAAGAGATTATCCTTTCATATTGATTCTTGGATGGCCTCGGAATGGCATGGATTCATTAAAGGGCGGTCAATTCAAGGCGTGATTGGTGTAGCCCAAGAAATGGTGAGTGGAATTAATAATAGGCCTTTCGGGGGAAATTTGGTGGTTATTTTAGACATGAACAAGGATTATGATAAAATGGAATGGGGTTTTGTTCTCAGAGTCATGGCCTGCATGGGTTTCTCAACATGCACCACTAACTAGCTTTTCCACTGCTTCATCACCAAATGGATTTCTCCATCTTTTATGGGAAAACAATTTGGTTTTTTCAAATATTGTTGTGGTCTTAGGAAAGGGGATCCATGGTCTTCCTATATTTTCGTTATCTCCCAATATTCTTTTAGCGGTTCTATTAACCAACATCTCAACATGGGGAAAGTTCTCCCTTATCATAACAGGCCTACAATAAGGGGGATCTCACACCTGATGTTCACAGATGACACAATTATTTTTATTAATGGAAGGAGTCAGTCAATGAAGGGGTTGAATTTTCTTCTTGGGGAATATTGCAAGTGGAGTGGGCAGGTGGTTAATAAGGAGAAAAGAAATTATTACATTACCATGAATGTCTCTGAAAGCAGTGTGAGGGTTGTGGGGGATAGATTGAGTATGGAGAGAGGTTCTTTTCCCATGGAGTACCTTGGGGCCCCGGTTAGTCCTTTCTCCCTCAGGGTTCATCATTTTGATAAACTCATAAACAAGATCTTCAGTCTCATATTTAACAGTAAAAATAGATTATTATCCTTTGGAGGTCGCATTACTTTAGATAACAGTGTCCTGGTTTCCATTACCATGCACATTCTTTCACTCTGAAGGTTCCCAAGAGTATAACCTCAAATCTCGATAAGATTATGGTTTCTTTCATTTGGGATGGTCAAATGGAAGGTAGATATCATTGGGCCTCGGGTAAACATCTTTCTAGACCTCTATCAGACAGGGGTATCAACCTGAGGAGTGTTTTCTCAACCATGAGGTGGTTTCATGCAAATCTTGCATGGGAGGATATGGAAGGTCGTTCTCTTTGGGACATGACTATACAAGACATTTACGGTTAGAATATGTGTGACCAGAGATCTAAGACATCCCGGATATGTAATTTGATTCACCCTTACATGGAAATTTTTCAAAACATTCTCAGTTTGTAGTGGGTACATGGAACATAAAATTTTGGAACCAAGGATGGGGGTGGGTAGGCTGTATTTCCTAGGCTTCCCCACCCAGTACATATATTTCAGTGAGGCCAGCGGTCATCCTCGGTTCATTCAGACCATTCTTGATGAGGATAAGTGTGTTGTTTTTAAGAACATTGTTTCTAGTAATGTTCCAGATAAACGTATATTCACTGGTTTGATGTTGGGTATTTTTCCATCAATGAGTTTGCTCATATTACAGGGGAAATTTCAACTGAAGATCAGTGGGGGGTCACTTTGTGGTGTAAGGAGGTTACTTCCAAATATAATTTCATGTTGTTGAATGTGAGGAACATAGATCTTTCTTTTGATGAGAATTTGAAGAGGATGGGTATTCAAATGGCTTCTAGGTGTTGGTGTTGTAGGTCCCCAAACCCAGAAATTGTGGGGCATTTATTTTATAACAGCGAATGGGCTACATGGATTTGGAAAACTTTTAGGGATTTCATTGGCTGTGTTGAATCTAAAGGGGAAAAAGAATGCTTCATGTGTTCATGTTTTAGAGGAGTGGGTTCTCACATAGCTCAGAGGAAGGCCAGGACCATAATCCTGATTGCTGGATGCTGGACCATCTGGCAGGCTAGGAATGACGCTCGACACGAGAACGGCTTGGGCTCCAAAGTCTGTATCCTTTTTAAAATGAATAATACCTTTCTCGGCCTACTGTAGTTGTGTCCCGATTGCCACTCTTCTCCAACTGTGTGTTCTTTAGTCCTGAATCTCTCTGTCAATAGTCAGTCGGGGATCTCTGGGCAGGGTAGATCGGTATGGTGGCATCCTCCAAGTCAGGGTCCAAAACTCAATAGTGATGGATCCTTAATCAGGGGGGAGATGTGTGGGGGTGTGGTAATAAGGGAACAAAGAGGTTCAGTTGTTCCAGCGTTTGCTACATTTTTCGGGAAAAGAGATGTTCTATAGGGGGAGGTTTTGGCTATGGTTACCATACTAAAGTTATGCAATCAAAGGCAGATAAATATTGAAATGCTGGAGACATATTCCATACTATTATTTAATTTCCTGATAGGTAAGGGAAGTATTCCTTGGAACATCTCTTATATTATTAGAAAATGAAATTTTCTAAAAGGTAATAATATTGAGGTTTATCAAACATGGCAGGAGGGGAACATGGTAGCATATTTGTTGGCGTCTAAGGCTTCACCTAATCATATTTTGTGTTCTTTATTATTCATGGATTCCTTTCCTAAAGAGGGGCTAAAATTTTTTGTCAGCGACGCTATGGGTTTTCATTACTTTAGACCACCATGATTTTTTTTGTGTTTTCCATTGTACGATGGTTTTTTCATAAATCAATAAAAATGATAGTTTTCAGTCAGTCATCATATCTCATACATTGAATAATATACCTAATGATATTTCATCCCATGCATGTCATACCTACAATAATCCTTGGAAGAATATATTTAGAGATACATGTGTGACAAATACCGTAAGACATTAAAATTTACTACACACATTTATGGGAAAGATAACCATTGTTCCTAATTATACATAAATACTACCATACGAAAAGAGTTGTGATAGAGAGGGTAGTTATACACCAATAACTCACCAATATAGTTTTTTGGGGATTATATCCTACCTTAGGCCACTATGATTTAGTTTACCTAATGAAATGTGAGGGGTAGTGTATGAAATTAGAATACATACAGGATTTAATATATTGAAAATGAAAAATTAGGAATTAACATATTATTAGGATCAACTACAACAATGATCTATTGGATATCCAATTACCAACACTAAGAATAATATATCCTATACAAACATAATTATTTATTAATAATTTTAGTAGTTCATTATTTCATTTTTTTAGTAAACCTTAGTTGATTTATTCATTAACAATTAATTAATGTTATTTTATAACATTTCATT
Organism: Viscum album; assembly: GCA_963277665.1. Lineage (NCBI taxonomy): Eukaryota > Viridiplantae > Streptophyta > Magnoliopsida > Santalales > Viscaceae > Viscum > Viscum album. The sequence goes on along the minus strand of OY728120.1, from coordinate 1,016,813,799 downwards.
AACCATTAAATAAAAGTCCACGCTCCCTAGGAATAATCCAACCAGGTCCATGATTTCTCATGATTAACTTTCCTTTAATTCTAACATATGTCTAACATGGGGAATGGAAACCCTATTTTTTATTACATTACTATAGTTTAGTGGTTATACATTTGGTCCTATCTGAATGAGGAGTTCATATAAAACAAGATTTTCAATTTCTGTTGAATTATTGAAAATGTTTTTTTAATATTTTTTAGAAATTGGTAGAATGAGGATGATTAATTTAATTAACTTAAAAAAATTGAGAAAGGTAGTGACTGAACCAGTTTTCGAAAGACATAGTTCTATGCTATCATGGTTTCCAAATTCTACCCATTTTTATTTTCCTGACCCATAAGAGGGAGAATCATTTACCAGGGGATGTATATCCTTGGCTAGATGGATATAATGATATTATTCTGATCTGAATTCTTTGTTTGGTCTACCATGATTCATGTTCTTGTGGTGTTCCAAAATGCTGAATTTAATTAATCAGGGAAATCCTGAAAAATGAATTATCATTTCTTAATAAGAAAACCTTTTCATCATTCATGTTTACACACATTCTGACGATTTTCACGAACTACCCATATAAACCAAATCCTTTTCACCATATAAGGAAATGTATTGGGTGGAGGGAAATATTGATCATTGATATTGTAAATTTAAATTAACAGAATCAAAAAATGAATTCAATCATACTTTTAATTTAAAACTGAAATTCATAAATGATACCATACACAAAAAGAATAATGGATTTTATATAATTTATCCACAAAAACACAAAAAAATGGTATAGCCTCCCTCTTTACCAATAACTTAGAGAATCAACCCCTCCATGGATTTGAGAAGACGAGATGAATTAGGTGAGTGGATACATTACATGAATGAAATCAATGAAAAAGAAATATGAGAAATAAATCTACACTAGTTCACCATCCAAAGATTCCATTGATGATTAATCTCTTTAAATCCACCCATAGTCTCTTATTTACAGGAATGGAAGATACTTCACAATTTAATAATTTTTAATTAATATATTTAGAGTCAGAATGGGATATCCTAGGGTTTTAAAAGTGTTTCTGCCATTTATTTCTATAAAAAATTTCCTTATCGTCATATGTCTCAGATTTTCACATCATGTAAATTATATTCATGATGTGTAATGTGCGGATCGACCCCCATAGTATAAAACATATTACCCAATGTGTATAGTGGATTCCTTATGTGTACTATGTCGGACTACCCTTATCTTGAATTGTTTTCACACTATGTAATGATTAATGTTACTCATCATGAATGACATACACAACGTGTGTACCCTATTTTCATACATTTTAACTCTAAATGAACCTGATTCTTCATTTTCAGGCTTTATATAAGGACATTAACTTGTCCCATTATCACATTCCATCATATACATCATCAAATATTCATATTTTAGCTTTAAAAATCATGTCTCATGCAGTGAGGCTTCATTGAATGGTATAAAGTGTTTTCAGATAACTATATTCATCACTTTTTTTCATTTTTGTTCAAAATTAGTTTCCTCCCACAAAACATAAACAAATAAAATATTGAGAAGTTTACTAATATAATTTATTCAAATGGGACATTTTATATCCTCAAATACATTCATAACGTGGTTTTCTTAATCCGACCACACATAGAACTTTATTCTCCCCAAGAATATAATCTCAACATAAAAAACGAGGAACAATATGTTTCTAGTATTTAAATTTCGAAGAAATTAAATCAAATGTTTAAAAATATGTGGAGAATTTTCAAGATTCACATAAAACATAAATTCAATTTCACACTCTTCAAAAAAACTAATTAACACAAATATTTTTCTTTTTTCCATTGAGAATTGGTGGGTCTCTCCTCTCATTCATTCATTTATCATAATTCATTGTTATCACACATGTCATTTCTTGATTTACCATATAATTTATTATTTTCTCTTATCCTTCATAATAAAAATTCACGTAGAGGTGTGTTATTATCATCAGTACTCACTCCTTTTCCATAGTCTTACAAAAGATCTTAATTCTCTACTAATTAAAGGAAAAATTCACATACATTCATAAGGTATTTGAAAAAAGGCCTATATTAATCTGAGGCTTATTGTTGGTAGCATTTATGTTCAAAATGTTAAAGATAAAAAGGAGGGTTATATTTAAATGAAACTGAATGATATCATATGTAAAGTGCAATGAAAATCACTACTGTAAAATGATATCTCCACATCCACAAAACTATTATTATGTTCATGATCAGTGTATGTATAATGAATGGTTTTCACTTTATGAATTTAGTTTGATTTTTTTTTTAATTTTTTGAATGTAATTATAATAATAAATATAATATTATCCACATAACCATATACGATTTATAGATTAATTGTCCAGATTTTTTTTAGTTTTCCTAAAACATAACCCATTTTTTCATTTTTATAAATTGGATAATATAAGTTTAATGGATGAAACATGATAACTTCCCAATACCCAAAATAGAACCCCAATACCTATTTGGTGTAAACCATCCCATCATTGAATACTTCATGAACCCCTACACTTAAACATTAAAATATAATGTAGTATAAATAGTATAGGGTAGTAATGGATAACAACAGATTGTAATGTAAGTCATTAATAGTGAGTTCATTCATGGATTCTACTGGCTATGGAAATATTAATTTCATGGTGGGTCCTAGGATATTAATTGAACAAAAAAAAATATCCAAAATCATTTTAATTATGATTTTTCATGGTTAATGATTCAACATGTTCCAATGAATGTTATAGCATGTGTCATGCCCTGATATCACTAATGAAATATTATATATATATAAATTGGAAGTACTTGGTCTAGAAATACCCTTTCGAATAGAGAATTTATTTTAGGACAATCACTTATGGAACAATATGAAAATAAGAAATCAATCAAAATAAATTTATGAATTCCAATGTGTAAAAATTGTAGGGACATTTCATTTACTTGAATCAGCTAATTCCATTAAATAATGAGTTATTATTTCAATATCCACGCTTCGATATAATTATTTAATTCCTCATTTTACTCATTAAATATCATTAAAATAGAAATATAAATAATTTAATTATAGGATCCCTATGAAATTTATGTCTCCTCGAGGAGTCATGTAAAGAAAGAAATCTATATTCGGGTATGAAATTTTATTTTAAGGATAAAAATATAAAAATTAATATACAATATAGGTACTGTAATATATTTTTTTCATAAAAGGAAACACACCCCATTAATGATTATTTATTTTTATTGCACATTTAACCATCCTTCAGTTATGTATCACTTTCATGATGTGTATACATTTTAGATTATGTATTCGATTCAGTTTATCCATTGTCTATACATGTATCATCTTCATTAATGATCTGAAAAAAATAATAATAAAATAATAATAATGTAGGCCATTTAAATCTCTCTAAAATAGGATTTTTGGGAAGATATGAGTGTGGAAAAATGCAGGTTTCCTCTTTTATGTGATTTTGATTAATATAATTTCCTCAACTTAGAAAATGATTTTTTTAATACATTGACTATAAGAATTCTTCCCCCCCAAAAAAATTATACAGTGTCCTCAATGAAATTATATTTATTTTTCATCTATGATGATAAAAAATTTAATGAATTCATTTAATCAAAGGTAAAGGAAAGATGCAACCTGATGGCCTTCATTGGCAATCATGGTTAAGGACTATGATATCCTCCATTGGTTCTTGAGGTATGGTCCCATGAAACTTCTTCTGCCTCTACACATTTACAATGACTATGTTTTCTCCTCTTTCCTTCCCAATATTCACATCACCAATAGTGTATACATGAATAATAATAAGTGGACCTTCCCATCTAGATCAATGTTTACCTAGAACAAGTTTATGTTTGGATTTTTACAATAATAGTTTATATATAGGGATAATGGTTCTTTTTGAATAATAATTTCATGTGTCATCATTTTTCTATCATTGTAGATATTTTAAATTTCAAATGATTCCATCCAGATTACCTATAGCTCCTATAGCTTAAATATTATATCTTTTATAGACTTATTAAGGTTCAGATTCACCTCTCTTACAACCTATATGGCATTGTGTTACAATTCCATATGGAGGTGAAAGAACTTTCTAAAAATTCATCTATACAGGATCAATAAAATAAGTGTATTTTATTATATCTTTTAATCCCAAAAGGTAACATCAGACCTTTGACTTCATTACATCTTATTGGGTTTAATAGACTTTTCTATAATTCCTTTGATTTCGATATTAGAGACTTATGCATTTCAATTTATTTGTGGACGGTATGGTGTTTCTATTTGTTGATGCAACCCATAATTTTTCTATAATGAATCCTCATTCCTATTTCTAAAATGGGTTCCAAGGTAACTGATTATTTCTCATGGTACTCCAAACCTAAAAAATATGTTATCCCTAAAAAAAACATTAGCATCATCATTCCTGGTGGATTTTTCTCCCACCCACTTTGAAACACAATCTAAAACTAAAATAATTAACGAATTAATGAATGAAATTTGGAATGGTATCCTGAATTCTATTCCACACACTTAAATAAATCATAAAAATAAATTGTATTTTGTGGAATTTCTAGTTGTTTTGAGATATTACCAGAAAACATGATTTTTTAACATCATTTACTGAATTTATAATCATATTTGAATAATGTGGGATAATAAAATATAGATTAAAAAACATTTATGGATGTAATATGAGGTATAAATTTTCCTACACAATATAATACATGAGAATATTAAAAAACTAATCAAATTTACCTTACTAGAAATCATATTCGTATGATTTGATCACTATATTTTTTCCAAAGGAATTCGTCTTCCAAAATATAATATCTCAATTTAGATATTAGCTTGTGATGTTTATTAGATTTTATTAGAGATAGGTTTTGATATGTTACTAAATAATTGATAATTTATTGGAACCAAAATATTTCTGTGTACCTTTTTTTATTTTTTTTAATGGTTGGGGTCGAAACCTCATTTATTATTAAAGCAAAGCAAATACCTCTTTAACTGGGTAGAGGGAGACCCATTACATAGACCGAAGGCCCAGTGGGCATTTATCCCATTACCTGGCCCGTATGCCCATTCTTTTGGCCCAAATCCCATTCTTTGAATAGTACTAATATAGTACCCGCGCTGCTACAGTGCTGCACAGTACCCGTCGCCGCTACAGTACTCTTCTGCCGCTACAGTGACCTGCCGCCGCTACAGTGCCCTCCATTTCTACAGTGCCACTGCTGCTACAGCACACTACAGTACTACTATAGTACCTGTGCCCAATGGGTTTTGAATGTAATTCTCCGTCCCTAGTTACCCAGAGTTGGTGCATTATTACATAACATTGGCATGATTACAAGGAAATCATGTCTCGAAAGATCGATCTGTTTATTATTATTGGAAACAAGATTCATACATATGATGCACTTTAGATCATGAAGAGAAATAAAACAATAATATATTTCATTAGAAGCATCCAAGCATCCAAGATTATGCCTATAGGTCACTCATAACTAACTTCTTCATATCTTGGGAAAATGAAACATAAGAAAGGGGTGAGCTCAAATGCTCAGTAAAGGTAATTAATACATCGGAAAATGACATAAATATTAAGAATGGTAAATAATTGAAAATAACATGCCTTTACCAATAATAAACATGAATACTTTTATGGAATGATTATGAGTTGAGTAAACAATTCCATAATAAAACTATATCATGGGTATTCTACTTGTTGAATGACCACATGAACCATCAATATTATTTCCATAATGAAGGAATGTATAATGCCATACATTCTGAAACATTTTGTCAAGGCCTCAGCCAAGATGTCTAAAATGATTAAGGCCTTGACCAAAACCATAAATCAAATTGGGAAAGGGCCTCAGCCAATTCCACATCTAGCTGTCTCATGAGACCTACCGATTCATCGAGGAGCTATAGCGGGCTCCACCCATCAATTACTAAGTCCAATACATTCCTCATATGAAAAGGTATAAACATATCATAAATATTCGTATTAAAACTAGCATAAGAAATTTCAATACATTAACCATAAGCAATGAATGGTATAAAAAGAGCACATCCACAGTCAAAAAAATCACAAAAAATTCTATACAATATGGAAGTTTTGTATCATAATAAATCAACTTCAAATAAACTTAAAATCAATCAAAGGATGTTGACATAGATGCAATCAAAACCATTTTTTAGAGACATATCTCTTTATATTTTGAAATAATTTAAGAGTCACATAAAGAAAACATTTATTTGAAATATTCTTATAAGTATGTAAGGGAAGCTTCGACAATATTATAACGACGGAAAATAGCCTCACCCGCTGTATAAGATAAAAAATGACATCCTTACCTTAATTTTGTCGTAAAGGTTAAAAAGGGCCTTGTTTGGAGAAGACGGAAAGATTCCTTTATAAAATTATTATAAAAAGTCAAACAAGGGTATAAATGACTTTAACCAATATTCTTTAAAATATAAAGAATGTTTTGAAATACATTTTTAAGAAACATGGATGTGGATGATAAAGAGGTTCCAATAGATAATTTCGTATAAAAAACCTCGGATAATGAATAGATTGAGAAATAAACCCTCACCTTGTACTTTTCCTTGGTTGATGGTAGGTTAACCTCCTGAATAATGGTGAAATAATTGTAATTTAATTATTCAAAAATCATATATATTAATATGATATCATATATGATCTTTTATCATCACTTTGTTAATAAAATCTTAGTATTATCGTCGTTTTGGGTGTTAACTTACTCGTTTTCTTTTATATAAGCCGTGTTTGTTATGGATAGGTTGTATCATACTCATATCCAAAATTATATTAAGTCCTTAAATATTATTTTTAATCATCCAATAAAATTTATTCTTGAATGGATACGATGGGGAAATAATCTCATCGCGTTCGTGGAGACGGTAATCCGTACGTACGCACGAGCGACAATATCATTTTTTTGATATTAAAATAATATATAATTGGATGGCATATCATATAGATAGAATAATTATCATGTTATATTTATTATTTACATGAACTATACATCATTATTATACCCATATAAATTATCGTATATTGATTAATAATTACACCACAACGTGGAGACGGTAGGTCGTACGTACGCACTTATGGTGACATGTCATTCAAGGGATGGATAGAATAATGAATTTTTTGTCCCATAATTATAATAACATCACAGTATATAGAATGTACTGGATTTTTTTTTAGAAAGGAAATAACAAGGAAAGAAGAAGTTGGAGAAGAAATGAACTTTAAAGAGGGTGGTGAAGACGTTACATCTTCTTCGAGTTCTTCCTTTTGATTTGATCAAAAGGGATCCTTAGGTAGGATTTAGGATCAAACTAAGGCCTCTAGGATGAATTGAGGGAAGTTGGGAGGATATTTTGGTAGGGTTTGGCTGAGCCAAATGGCTTTGAAGGTGTGAATTAATGATAAGGGGGAGTGCCCTTTTATAAGAGGGGTGAGGGGCTCTTTAGAAAAAACATAAAGTATTATTTTATAATAAAATCATATTCGGTTTCTAATGTATCAAAAGTGGATTATTCAAAGTCTTTGGTTGGGATGGGTCGAAATCCTTTCAACCAATAGATTTTAGATAGGTTTGGGTCATTATATTAACCTTATCTTTTAGTTTTAACTCTTGGTTAATTAGTTTAACACTTACCACGTCACATTTTATTTTTATAATATATAGTTAATAAACTTACTATATACTTCCAACAGACCCCAAGAGGTCCATTAATGATACACACATAATGATATAAGTCCTTTGGCTGAACTTAGATTTTTAGGAATATAATATAACTTAATAATATAATATTTGTTTTAAAAACTCATTTATGTCAATTTTGACACTACTCAATAATTGATTTTTGTTAAAGTCTTAACAACTTTATTAATTCCATCCAAAGTCATTTAAGAAATCATAACATGTCATATTAGCCAATAAAATTCTATTATGTCATCAAAACTTTCAAATTATATATCTTTTAACAGTTATAATACCTATTATTTGATTCTTTCATTAATAAGGAAAATACTGCATCATTATTGTGTCATATATATTTTTATTTTTTCAATGTATAAAAATTATATATTTGTCTAAAAATTTAAAATAAAATATAATTATGTAGGAAATATTTTTATATTTCTAATGAATATTTATAATAAAATATATAACATATATAACCCTATGTAAAAATTGTTTTTCTAAAAGATATAAGCTTTTGTCATTTTCGTATTTACTTAAACTTAATTAATATAAAGTGTCCCTATCACCTACAAGTGGAACCAAGGGGTCCCAAAATCGACCCAAAGATTCCCATGGTCAGAAATGTATCCACCAATAATGTTAGGACGCATTTTAGGGTAATTTATTATTATTATAATATTATTTTTTTACCCTTATTTAACGGATTTTCCCTTTAACCATGGTAAATAAAATTTTTACCGAAGTAATTATTCAAAATGTCTAAATATAAAAGTTTCCTCTTTACACAATTTGGACATCCTGATTCCAAATATGGAATCCATTTTTCCAAATTTAAAACATAGAAGTGGCAGAAAATAATTTAAAATTAATTCCCGCAGTCAAAACAAAAAGCGTGTTTTTAAGATATAATAACTATCAAAAGATTGACAATTATTTATGTCCGGTTTAATTGTGAAATTATTTCCAATGACCCACATTGTATTAAATGGTAAAAATATATACTAAATATACTTTAAAACCACTCAAATTACTAATTTATCACTATTAATTATTTTGATTAAAAAATTTGTTTTAATTAAAATTTGGTAATTTTCACTATTCATAAAAATATATAATTTCTCCAAAAAGTACCAAAATTTCAACCTAGGATAATTTCGATATTCCTAATCTAGAAATTAAGTCCATTTTTAAAGATAAAATGTATAAAATTTCAAAAAGTGGGTATTACTATTCATAACAGCTACTTTGATTGATCGCGGTGTGTTAGAATCTCAAAGTTGCGTACAATGCAAGCTATTACATTACTCAAAGGGAAACGTTCCGTGGAAGCTTGGGGTGTTACATTGAACCCCCATTTTCTCCTAGTATTTTGTCATTGTGTTGGTTTTGATTCGAAATTTTTGTATCATCGTTGTTGGTAGTGAACTCAGATGATCAGTCACTTGTTTTTTGTTTCCCTATAAATCCTTGATCTATAGGTGGAAGAAATATAAGATAAAAATAAATCTTACCAGTTGATACATAACATTAACATTCATCATTAGATACTTTAAAGGTACATGATCATAGAACAAAAAACATTGGATCAATATGGAATTGATCTGAATTGATCTAATGAAAAAAAACTACATGGACCTCAATTTATGTAGTCATGTAGTTGATATTTTTGGAACCTAGTGTTCATGATGAATATGATATGACTTGAGGTTTTCCCTAATTTATTTAAGTGGGTGAGGATATTACCCCTTGATTTTATGTGTCATAGAGAAGCTCAAATGGATGGCCCCATATGTGAGGTTACCTTATTGATGATGTAATATACCATTGTTTCCACTCCTCAAACTCCTTTTTTCACTCTTAATCAATGTTAAAATACAATTATTTTAACATCAATATAAATATTTGTTCATTTATATTGTTGAAATAATTTATAAATCTTTAGTTGAAACATGCATGTCCTAAAAATGTTCTAACATTCTAATGAAATTATAGAAAGAATTACCGAAAATAGTCAAATAATTGAGAAATACCTCTGGGAATTACATAATATCATTAGTGAGAAATTCTAAACATGAACCTTTGAAATGTACCAAGTGCATTTCATATCTTCCAAATTACTCCTTTTGTTTGTGAAGGTTCCAAATGGGCAGGTGAAGGTCGCCTTCTCCTAGTATTGTCGTGAAATTGGTATCCATAAGTATAATGGAAAACCATATAAAAATCAATAATGAGTTTTTATAGCCAATATTTTTTGTACTTTAAAGAAGAATGGGATAGGGAAGTGGTATTTCCATGTAGCTAGATTAGTATTTTTGTTATCTACAAACACTCTCAATTTATTTTTCACTCTCATGGATATCTATTCATTAATTTCATTTTAATAGTGGTCTTGATGGTTTTCATTGTGACTATATAAATGGGGATGAACCAATGAGAATAAAAAATTAGGTAAATGAATATGTAATCTAACATATTCTCTATCTCCTTCATCAAAACCTCCTTGATGATGGGATAAATACTTCATTTGGGTTGTCTAAAAAGATGGTATTTACTTTCTAAAAATACTCTAATATAGTATACATTTTGGTTGATTCCTGGTATATCACCTAACCTTTGACCTTTGACTTGGAAATTTCATTTTAGAAAGTCAATCAGTGATTATTATTGGAAATGAGATTGGTTAATGGAAATTATCACTAGTAATTTCTCTTATATCATAAGGTAATCATATTTCAAATAACTATAGGGTTTGTTCAAGGTTTGATATTGTGTTGGTGTTCCCTAATTGAAATTATTTGGAATCTTTTATCATATCATTGGATTTCAGTAAATCGTCAAAAAATCATAAATAATCTCTTCTTCTAGCATAAACTAGAGATTCTCATGTTTTTGGGTATTACTATATTTAGATGAAAAATTCTCTCATAATTCTATGAATTCGTGATGTATACCTAAATCATCAATCAATTTTATACATTCTTCATGGGATATCTCTTAATGTGAGTGACTTCTAGAAGTATTTTTCATCACATCATGAATATGGAAGTGTACTATATTATCTATAATTTACATTGTGAGTGTTCCATTTTGGAAATTTGATTATGATCCATTGTATCATTATGAAATTCCTCACTAGGATGATTAGAGGGTGGCATGGTGATCTATCCTCTTCCATGGAAAGTACATAGGAGTCAGATGAAAAAAATCACCTATTTATCTCATATGAGCACAAATTATATAGATTATATAGAAAAAAATGTGAGAATATTCACTAATTTTACCACTAATCATCAAATTTCTAATTATAAAATATATAAATAAGAAAATACTGACAGTGGTATAAAAATTAATGATGCACCCAGATGAAATAATTAATAATTAATATTTACAAAACTAATAGTTTAGGGAATAGATAATATCACTGGATATTCAATTTCTTTTGGTATTAGCAATGTGATGAATTCTACGACACTTTTTTCCAAGATAATTAAATAATTTCAATCATGTCATATTCTTTTCATGTATAAATGATCCAGAAATTTTGCGTAATTTTGGATTTTTATATGGCCTCTAGTAGTGGGATGTTGATTAAAACATTCAAAAAGGTCTCCAGAATATATTTTTGAGTTATATCCTCTTCCTCATTCTTCAACTTAGCTAATGTGGAAGTTAAATATGTCTATATATCATTATTTTTTCATCACTTCTTCTGTAAGGTCGTTTATAACCATTAATATTTTTAAACTGTCTTTATATTTTCAAATTTTTATCTTGTTATCTTATCTAGGTGATTGATTATTTATAATTCTACTTAGCTTCATCAGCATCATGTTATTCAAGTGGTTGAATATCTTTTCTACTTCATGTTTTGATAGTTCTGAACTTTTATTTGGGATTCAAAATTATCTCTCCTAGTAGTTTCACATTATTTCTATATAGAATTTCCAAAATACTTATGAACTGATCTATAGAATTATCAATATTTCCTTCCAATACCAAAACATTATTTCATAGCTGCTGGTATTTAGTTGATGGTGAACTCATGGAAGGCTTCTCCTATGACTTCTTTGAGAAAGGCTATGGTTGGGTGGATTGATGGTAAGTGGGTAGGTTTTAATATTATTGATACTAAAAAGGATATTGGAGATGTAATTGGTTTTGATAGTAGGGATTCAATTTATTCTATCCATATCTGGGTTGATCCTAGGTTTGGTGCAACAGATTCTACTGGAATTTTCGTTGCTAAAAAGATTCTCTAATGCTCTTAATTCCCTGTACCTCAGAAAAATTATTGGAAAAAATGAGTAGGTGAATCACATATACTACATACCTAAGAAAAAAGTTTCACAATTTCTTGATTAAAATCCACTATATATTCTAACCTAATGAGGTTTTAAACCATGGATTGAAGAAGAGGTGACAAGTCATATGTTCGTGCCACATGGATTCATCTCTCTTCTATACCACTATAACTGTATTATGTTGAATTTTATGAAATATTCTCGGTTAGATATCTGGAATCATCTTGTATCATATCAATTATAAACCTTGAATATTAGGTGTCAAGAATTTTTTTATTATTGTCAATATATCCATGGAAGATGAATAAAGGGAATTGATTATACACCATTTCACGACGTGGGTAACTATAGTAGAGCTTCTTAATCCAACCCTCGTAATCATAGAGGTATTATACCTTTGATTATAATGTTATTTGAATAAATTTTTGTGTTTTCATACTCCTATGTGTGGGGAATAATCTATGCATGATGTGTCTTTGTAGAGATTACCATCCACTAAACACTTGTACTTGTAAACTATACAAATATTCAGTAGCTACTCTTTTGAGTGAGAAGGTGAATATTCTCCATTGGAATTAGTCTTTAGATTCTCCTCATAGTATGAATCTAGAACATAAGAATATGAATTATTGGATATGTATATTTGGGTCTTCTAATAAAATACAATGTAATTTTGGTAGCTATAGAATAATATTATCAACAATTTCAAAATAATTTTTTGCATCCAACATACCAGTTTTATTATTTTTATTTACAAAATGAGCTGTGAAGATATCACATAGGGTTTGGTTGGTTTTATAGTAATTATGTTTGGTTTAGAGTGAAAACTAAAATTTTTACTACAATCAGAAAGATTGATTTTCTCAAACTCTTCTTGTTATTTTAGTTTTCACAATTTTTTAATCCTTCATTCCATTTCAGGTTCAAAATTAATTAATTGTATTTCTGAAATACATTCCATGAAATGTAAATTAATTTTTTTTGTGTTTTGTAGGGACAGACTCCCCCAGAATTGTTCCACATCTAACACAGTACTTCTTTGCGGAATGGTAGAACAATTTTTTATTACCTAGGAGTAGTCTCGGCGTTAACCCTTAGTTATTTTATGAATATAGAGTACACACAAAACAACATTGTCACATTTTATTGATTTTTGAAATGTTTGTTTTTAATAATTTTTGTTTAAGTGGGAAGCAAGAGGTAGTTTTCATTAATTGATTGAAAAAAAGTTGATAAATGAAGAGACCACAGTTAGTTTGGATATACATTGTGTCATGCTATCATGTTTTCTAAATCTCACATGTTTTCTTTTGCTGACTGGAAAGAGAGAGATTCATCTATGGATTCCTTAATCTCCATTATCAAGATGGTTATGACAAGAGTATGAAAATTTTAAAATTCATTTTAGTATACCCTCCTTCCTATGACTTTGCCATTAGATGGGGTTCTCTTGATTAATTATGAAATTCCTTGATCAGGAATTGTTGTTCCCTAATAAACCAATATTTCCAACATAGAATTTTACACACATGGTAACCTGAATCGACCACTCCCCACAGAACCCTAATCTATTTCAACATATACTGAAATAATTTGGGGGAGGTAGAAATGGTTCATTGATCTAGTAAATTTAGATTAACAGAATCAATACCAAACAAAACCACATTTGGAATTTAAAATTGAAATTATGAATTGAAACTAGATATAGAAATAAGAAAGTATTTTATTTAATTAAATCACAGTAGCTCAAACAATGAACATAGATCCATCCAACCCATTTACCATTCAACTGTATAAACTACCCCTTCATGGATGGGTAATTAAATTTGATTATGGAGAGGAGATCTATCAGAAGAAATAAATAAAGGAATTATTTTTGGAAACTAATCTTCATCAGTTTGTAGTCTAGATCTTCCCCAACTAATTAATCTATTTTAATCCACTCTACCCTATTATTTATAGGAATTATAAAACCTTTTGGGAATCATAATGTCATATTATTTGGTTTAGGTTCATAATGGGTTATCCCTGGGTGCCTAAAAGTGTGTCTTCCAATTATTTCAATCAAAACTACCATTATTGGTCAGTGTCTGAGAGTTTTGTGTCATGTAGTTAATATTCATGACATGTAATGTGCGAAACCAACCCCTTGATTTCAAAAAGAAAATATAAATCTTGAAAAGTGGATTCATTATGTTTAATGTGCAAGACCTCCCACATCATATATTTTTCCACACTATGTAATTCTTCATGTGACACGTCATGAATGAATTACATGATGTATAAAGTTGATTTCTAAATAGTTTCCCTCTATATTTGTTGGGTTCTTTATTTTTATGTTTTATACATAGTCCTTAACATTTCCCTTCTTCATGGGACATTATATATATAATCATACACCAGTATTGTAATTTCAAATATCATGTGTCATGACACGCCATCAAGCGACACACTGTGAAGTTCTTTTAGGTTACTCTATTTTTTAGTTATTATAAATTTCTATTCATACATGGTATGATAAAAAAATTCACAAGATTAATCAATTAATTTATAAAAATATGCCCTTTAATATCCACTAATACATGCATAAAATGGTTCTGCTACATTCCAAAAATCACCAACCTCATGGGTTAAATAATTCATCAACCATTATCATCATTTCTTAATACCATGTACTCTACGAAAAATCCTATGATACGCTTAATGTAATGCATAACCATCCACAACAATATTCTTCAAGTAGTGGTGAATGGAATGTAGATAAACAAGAAAATAAATTACCTATACATTAATTTTGTTATTAAAAATAAATAATTCCAAAATTCATCACAACAACTAGAAATCCCAACTTCAACCTATTCCCAGAATCCCAGTTCCATCACTATAACCATTAGGCATGTCCCCATGCATTTCTCCGTCAATGTAATAATATACTTCCACATACTCAAGACTCTCTACCTATACCTTTTAAATAAATAATAGTCCCAGACTCACATAACATAATATAGAAATGCACATATATTAAGAAAAAATAGAAGAAAAAAAGAAGCAAATTCTTCTTGGAAAATAGGCCCTAAAAATAAGGCATCCAGAATTTATATGAAAATGATATGACTTACTCCAAAAAATTTATCTCAAACAAAAAACTTATTTTAATAATATTTTTCTTATCCGATTTATTTATTATAGGATTCAACAATTTTTACTCTTGGAATTGGATATATATATATATATATATATAATTTACTAATTTTTTTTGTAAGAATAAAATCATACTACAATAAACTTTATGGTTGAAAAAAATTCCTTTAGTATTCCTAATTTTTTGTAATATCAATAATCATTTCAAGAATCATGTTCCTTATCCAATTCTATTAATGTAAGAACCTGGTTATTATTCATGAGGTACGGGTTTCTTCTTTTCTCTTTTCCTTAAGTGTTTTAGAGAGGATAAGGAAAATGGGTAAAAAATCCTAAATTTTGTGAATACACGCCATGTACTTTTCCACACACCATGTACTTTGTCCGTGTGGGATGAGTACACAGGGTGTGCAGCCATGTCGATGAGGAAGGGTGTAAAAACTGAATACACGTCGTGTAGTGGGTATTTACACGCCATGTAGTCATTCGGCATGCAAACAGAAAGGCAGTGGATAGCTGTGCGGAAGTACATGCTTTGTACTCAGGTTTCACACGTCGTGTACTCATGTTTACATATGAACAGTGCCATGCTGGCGAGAATCCGTCGAAGGAATTGTTAAAAAAATGAAAACTACACACCGTGTACCCAATAGTACACGTAGTGTAGTTTGTTTTTTTCACTTGAAATGGGAAGTAGCCAACCCTATTCATCAGATTGTCTTAGAACCGGATGAAGGAGTCAGGAGAGGAGTCCGAACCTTCGAGGATCTCCAGATCGAGCGTTGGGAATCCGTTTTCACCTCTGATGATCTCATTGGAACCGCACGGGTAAGCCCTCCACTCTCCTTAAGCCGTTCTTGCCAATGCATCCTCTAATGGAATTTATTTGAGTTTGAATGAGGTTTTCTTTCCCATCAGATCTACATCATTCTGGGACGATTCGAGGATCGTCATTCGGGTATACTGTTTAGGGGCGTTTAAAGTAGGTGGTTTGGTGTTTAAATTCCAACTGTTGTGCGTTTTTGTGTACCATTGAGCTACGATCCAATGATTGTGTATCGTGTGGATAAGGACATGGTTTTTTTGAATACCTAGAATTGTATAGGTAATTAAATGTGATAATAAACTATTGTTTGGGATCGGTTCTTGGATCCAGGACCACCCAGGGGATGCGTTGCTCTATTTAGCCGTTTGGCCAGATACCCGAGGGTATGCCATTGTAATAACGAATATTGAATTTCCATGAGAGGAATTGCATGTGTATTGCTTATTTACATGTTGGGCATGGCCTGGTTACTTGCGCCTGAGGGCAGTGTTCTTTTTAGCCTGAGGGCATTGTTTTTTTATCCTAATGGCAAGGTACTGCTTATCCTGAGGGCGACGTTCTATTTCTCCTGAGAGCAACTTTTTTTATGCCTGAGGGCAGTGACTTCTGTGCCTGAGGCCGAAACTTCGTACGCCTAAGGGAAAATCTGTTATCCCTGAGGGAAATGCCTGAGGGAAAGATTCTGATTACCTCAGGGTAAGGGGTTGTGTGTCTAAGGACACTGAATGTTGACATAGAAAATGCACTGTGGTGGTTTTCCTTATATTGAATGATTAAATGATTATTAAAATGGAAACATAACTAGTAAAGTTAGTTACTTTTGAGTACTGCTTAGTTTATTTCATTTACTTTTGCACACTGTTGTTGCATGCTTATACACAGTTGAGCACATGCCTTTGGTGGGTGCCTACTGGGTTTTATTTCTCACACTCTGTTTAGGTCATGTCTTCAGCCCAAACATATTACATTTCTGTAGGTGTGGATAAGGGCAAGGGTCCTTATACAGATACTTTATTGCTGATAAGGAGTAAGGGAGGATGTGACCAGGCTTAGTCTTGTGATGTTGCATGCTGTTTTGTTTTTTTTGTTGTAGTCTGTATTGTACTGTACTGTTCTACTGTGTAACATGTTCTGGCTATTTTCTTAGAACTAGAGAAATGTTGTGCCATTATCTATATGACTCTTGGTTGTCTTTACTGCATTTGTTCATTGAAAATGGTGTATTGTTTATTACTTCTGCTATTGTGGTATGTTTTATATTTTATTCCGCTGTGCTACACATTGACAAATGAGGGAATTGTTTCCCCACTATCAGACCTAGGCCCTTGCTACTAGTTGGTAGCCTTTGGTGTTTTGGGAAATCTGCTTGAGGTCATGTGACCAACTGGGTTCGGGGCACCCATTGAGTGGCACCCAGATCCAGGATGTTACAAAGTTGTATCAAAGGGGTTCTTTTCATTGACTTACTATTTGGAGCCTTAGTCAGGGATAGGATGGGAACAATGGTTGGTAATATGGTGTGCCCGGGATTATCTAACCTTTGTATAGGGAAAATCCAGTCTACCTCATATTTTTACAATTTTTTTGATTTTGCAAATTTTACAGTTGATTTGTTTTCACGGTTGGGTGATGCACTTGTGATTGTGCTGTTTATATTTTATCCCTGGGTTCTATTTAGTTGCAACCCGATGAGATGAGGGTATTCCATCTCATGCATCATTTAGGCACATGCTAAGAATCACATGCCATGCATAGTTCCATGCCATGTAGGTGCATTATTAATTGCATGTTGTTGTGATAGTTGTTGTGATAGAAAGGAATGATATTTTGATAGCTTCTTGATAAATACCTGCTATGTGATAGGTTATCTTGGTATGAGTTTGTTGATTGAATGGATGCCAAACTTTGGTTTTTGTGGAGTATGGGCCCCCATTGACCAGAATTTGATGGATCATTGACTGTTTATTTTGTTATAACACATATAAGATTCCAAAATTTGATTTTCGGGGAGTATGGGCCCTCACGTATCAGAATTTGGCACTTAGGTGTTGTTTTTTAGTATTTTCTAGGTTTTGAAGTAGTTTTAGAGGTGTACTGTCCGGAAAACTTAGTATACATGCCGTGTAGTTCCTCGGACACACACCGTGTGTTCTTCTATTCGGGAAGAAAAGAAAACTTTTAAGTACACGTAGTGTAGTCTCTTCCCGTGTCATAGACTGTGTGGGAAGGGACATGAGGAAGGAAAAATCATTCGAAAAATGCACCGCGTATCGGATGTACACACCGTGTAGTGTTGACCCGGAGTCCGCCCGTGTCACTAACTACATGGATGGAGGAGACCTTACGCTATAAACACCGTGTCCACTATGGAACATGTTGTGTTGTCTGACTTGGGATCCGGTCGTGTAACTAACAACACGGGTCGGTGAAATCCTTTCGTGTACACGCCGTGTGTCGATAGAACATTCCGTGTATTTTGAGTCGTGTATCTGGCTATGAAACTAACAACACGTGTTGGCAGAGCTTGTCCAGTACACACCATGTGCCGGAGGGACACTCCGTGTAGTCTTGTCCGAGGATAGACCGTGTGGACTTAGCTGTGAGGCTGGGGAAACTGGGTGGTATACACGCCGTGTGCAGGTGTAACACACCGTGTATTGTCAATCCGAGTAGTCGGCTGTGTCACAAACGACACGGGCAGTTGGAATTTACACCATACACACCTTGTAGATTATATAAACGCTCTGTAGTTTTGTTTAATGGGAGCCGTGAGGCTTAGCTGTGTAGAAGGACTCGGGTAGGGGATGAGAAGTCTGGTACACGTCGTGTAGCTGGTATACACGCCGTGTAGTCTTGTTTCTCAAATCTTGAAATTCCTTCTTCCTCCTGTTACCCTTTTGGTCCCTTCATTTTCAGTCTTTGAAAATCTTGATCTAAGGTGAGCGTTTGACTTTATAGAGCCATGTCGCCGAGATGACCACATGTTGTCCGCTAGGTGAGTGGCAATGATTTTTCTCGAGAGATGGTGGGCCATGGGCTACCAATGGATTCTCAAGCAGAGCCAGATGTAGTGCCAGCTGATATACTGGACACAGGAGCAGAGGCGCAGTTCCGTGAAGGCTTTATACGGTTCATGTGGACCTTTCAGGGGGCACTACCGGCTGCCACATCAATGGCTGAGCTGACTCGTATCTTCTAGCAGCAGCATCCGCCTACTTTTTCAGGGGATGGTGGACCAAAGGCTGTGGAATCTTGGATCTGGTATATGCAGATTATTTTTGAGCATATTGAGATGCCTCTAGTATGGAGGGTCAAGCTCCCTACTTATATGTTGTTTTATTCTGCCAAAATTTGGTGGGATGTTACCACTCAGATAGAAAATCATAGAGACATGGTGTGGGAAGATTTTTAGGTAGTCTTCTTTGACTTCTTCTTTCTAGAGACGCTGAGGGCAGATAGAGCTCGAGAGTTCATGATACTGCAGCACGGCGCAATGTTGGTGATGGATTATTCAGTTCACTTCCCTGAGCATCAGTGTTTTGCAACCGTTCTGGTGGGAGATGAGATTTTGAGGGATAGACGCTTTGAGGATGGTATTCGATATGACATCAAAGCACTGGTGAATGTTTTTAGGTTGCCTTCAGTACATGCTATTGTGAATCAGGCACTAATTATTGAGAGGAACCTGCAGGAAGCTAGTGGTGTGGGCCAGGGCAGTTCAACACCAGTTTCTGGTACTATTTCTACTCGCAAGAGGAAGAGACAGATGAGTTTTTCTCACGGTCGTAGTACTGTCCATGCAGTTTCTTCAGGAGGCCGGTCTTTTGCTACCAGTGTGGTAGAGAGGGGCACAAGCGACCGCAATGTCCACGAGACCCAGTGGAGTGCCAAGCTTTCAGCAAGATGAGTCATCTGCAGTGATTTTATATGGCGTATCCATAACTGGCTAGTGAGAGAGGTTATGTTCAGACTTCGCATGCGGGAGCAGGACTAGTGGCTTCTAACCAGTCGGGAAACTATAATACATCAGGGCGTGCAGGCTGAGATGGTGGTCATGTCCGTGGTAGCCAAACACCAGGATCTCAGAGGTAGCAGGGTAGGACAGCTCGTGGTATCCAGGCTATGTCACATGACCGTGGCATTGGGCAGACAAATGTAGTGTAGCAGAACCAGCAGGAGTAGGATCCCGTACCTTCTACAGTTAGAGGTACTATTCTAGTAGCTTTTGTCTTATCCTCAGTACCTTTTGATACAGGTGATACACATAGTTTCATATCATTGTCCATTGTGGAGAGCCTGGGTCTCTGTGTTTTTCTTCTTCTACTATTATGATGCTAGAAACATTGTTGGGAACTATAAAGAACTGTGTGCGTTATTGCAAGGAGTTCCCCTTTGAGGTTGAAGGGTGTCACTTTCTTTGGGACCTCTATACCTTAGAGATGACAGCTTATGACATCATTCTTAGGATGGACTGGTTGGTTCCCTTCGGAGCCTTTGCAAATTTCTATCGTCGCAGGGTGAGTTTCACATCACCAGAGCTCAGAGAGTTTCTATAAAAGGGCGAATGGGATTTTCAAGCGATTTGAGTTGGACCAGAGCATCATGGGAGAGGTGGAGTCACAACCCAGATTGTGAGTTTATATCCGGATGATCAGGAGACTTATCAGACGTATTTCCCTTTTGTGGTTGATCATTTTAGTGATGTCTTCCTGGATGACTTTTCAGGTCTACCTCCAGAGTGAGAGGTGGATTTCTCTATTGAGCTTGTGCGAGGGGCAGCCCTAGTTTCCATTCCTCCTTATAGGATGGCCACACCAGAGTTGTAGGAGCTCAAGAGGAAGTTCGAGGAGTTACAGGCAAAGGGTTTCATCCGACCCAGTACTTCTCCTTGGGGTTTTCCAGTCCTTTTTGTGATGAAGGCGGATGGTACCCTCAGACTCTGTGTGGATTATCGAAAGCTGAAGCTATTGACAGTTAAGAACTGATAACCCTTGCCGAGGATTGATGATAAATTTGATAAACTTCGTGCGACATTAGTTTTCTCGAAGATTTAATTGAGATCTGGATATCATCAATTGCACGTGAGACCAACCGACATACCACTTACAACTTTTCAGAGCAGATATAGTCTACACGAGTAATTGGTTATGCCGTTTGGACTCACGAACGCACCAACAGTTTTCATGGATCTGATGAATCTTGTGTTCCCTCCTTACCTGTATTATTTTGTGGTAGTATTTAGGGACGACATCTTGGGGTACTCTCACACTCGACATGGCCATTCCACCCATCTTGAGATCTTATTGAGTATTCTGAGAGAGCATCAGCTATATGCTAAGCTCTCAAAGTGCCACTTTTGGATGGACCAGATTCACTTTCGGGGTCCTATCATCTCAGAGGTAGGAGTTGTCGTGGACCTAGAGAAGGTGAGAGCAGTAGTTTTCTAGGAGTAGCATAAGAACGTGTGTGAGATACAGAGTTTCTTAGGGATGTATGGTTACTACAGATGTTTAATCCAGGACTTCTCCAGCTTAGCAGCGCCGTTGACTGGTCTGACTAAGAAGGATGTGAAGTTCGTTTGGACGGAAGCTAGTGAGACAGCCTTTTAGGACATGAAAGGATGGTTGACACCAGCACCAATCCTGATACTCCCTGAGAAAGGAAGGATCTATAAAGTGTATTGTAATGCATCAGGTATTGGGATGGGAGCTGTGTTGATGCTGGGTGATCGAGTTGTTGCCTACGCGTATCTGCAGTTGAGGCCACATGAGAGGAATTACCCGACACATGATCTCGATTTGGCTGCAGTTGTTCATGCGTTGCGCTGTTGGAGACATTATCTTTTGGGAGACCATTTTGTGGTTTCCACTGACCAAAAAAGTCTCAAATACATCTTTAATCAGCGTGACTTTAATCTAAGATAGCAAAGGTGGGTTGAATACCTTCAGTACTTCGACTTCGAGCTTTTCTATACACGTGGTAAAGGTAATGTAGTGGCTCATGCACTGAGTAGGAGGACTCAGATACGGGTAGTTTAGGAGGCCAGTGGTGAGTGACAGCTTATGGATTTTTTCTCTGAGATGCATTTGGAGGTGCATGACAGTCAGGGGAAGACCTATCATTCTTCTTTAGCTGTGACTTCTACCATCCTGGACAGAGTGAGGATGAGACAACTATATGATTCAGAAGGCTTAGTTCTATGGGAGTCAATGGCAATTGGGGACCCTCCTCCTGGTTGGACGATAGGCGATGATGAAATTATATGTTTACATGGATGAGTGTGGGTTTTAGGGGATATACATGAGGAGATGATGTGGGAGTTTCATGCTTCAGCTTGGACAGTTCATCCCGGGGTTACCATGATGTACTGAGACTTGATAAGTCCGTATTGGTGGCCGAGTATGAAGAGAGATGTAGCTAGTTTTGTTACGAGGTGTTCCACCTATCAGCAGGTGAAGGTAGAGCATTAGAGGCCATCCATACTATTACAAGAGTTACCCTTCCTGGAGTGGAAATGGGATGATGTCGCGATGGAATTCGTGACTGGGTTTCCGAGGTCACCTCGAGGCAATGATGTCGTGTGGGTTGTTGTAGACAAACTCACAATGGTAGCTCAATTTTTTCTGATCAAGGAGACCTCCAGTGTTAGCAAGCTTGGGACGTTGTATATCTGAGAGGTCGTATGTCTTCATAGGGTCCCTCGTTCTATCATTTCAGATAGGGACGCCCATTTTACATCTCGTTTCTGGCAGAGTTTTTAGAGGGCATTGTGTACCCAGGTGCTTTGGAGCACAACATACCACCCTCAGATCGATGGCCAATTAGAGCGTACGATACAGGTTATTGAGGACATACTGCGTGCATGCATCCTAGACTTTGGGGGCTCTCGGGAGAAGCACATACCCCTATTAGAGTTTGCCTATAATAACAGTTTTCAAGTGACTATTGAGATGGCACCTTTTGAGGATTTATATGGTAGGCCATTCCGATCACCTTTTTGCTGGTTAGAGGTAGGTGAGGCATCTTTAATAGGACCACATCTCGTGCAGGAGACTTCTGAGCAGGTCCAGTTGATTCAGAAGCAGATGGAAACTGCGCAGTATCATCAGAAATCTAATGTTGATCGCCACAGATGACCCTTGGAGTTCATGGTTGGGGATTAGGTTTTCCGGTGTCTTTCGCCGAGGTTGGGACACAGAAGGATCAGGAGATATGGTAAACATTCACTGAGGTATGTGGGACCATTTGAGATTCTGGAGAGATTCGGGAAGGTTGCCTATCGGTAGCAGTTACCACAGAGGTGCCGAGCCATGCACAACGTCTTCCAAGTATCTCAGTTGCGCCGCTATCATTCATACCCATCTCACGTCTTTCATCCAGAGGAGGTTGAGCTTCATGTTTATGCATCCTTTTAGGATCATCCTATTTGTATCGTTTATAGGAGAACGAAGGAACTTCGAGGCCGGTCAGTTCCTCTCGTACGGGTGCTATGGCAGCATGGCTGAGTGCAGGAAAAATCCTGGGAGTGGGAGACCGACGTACATTCTTAGTGACCAGAGCTGTTTTGTGCTTTATCTTCGCTACCCTGGGAAGTGAAATTGAGGGACGAATTTCTTTTAGGGGGGATGTTTGTAAGAACCCGGTTCTTATTCTTGAGGCATGAGTTTCTTCTTTTCTATTTTCCTTATGTGTTTTTGAGAAGATAAGGAAAATGGAGAAAAATCATACATTTTGTGACTACACACCATGTACATTTCCACACGCTGTGTTCTTTGGACACCTAGGATGAGTACACAGGGTGTGTAGCCATGTAGACGAGGAAGGGTGTAAAAACCAACTACATGCTGTGTATGGGGTATATACACGCCGTGTAGTCAGTCAGCAGGCAAACAATAAGGCGGTGGCTAGGTGTGCGGTAGTACACGCGCTGTACTCACTTTTCACACGCCGTGTACTCATGTCGACAGATGAACAGTGCCACGCTGGGGAGAAGCCGTCCAAGGAACTGTTAAAAAATGAAAACTACACTCCGTGTACCCAATAGTACACGCCACGTAGTTTGTTTTTTTCACAAAAAATGGGTAGTAGCCAACCCTATTCACAGGATTGGCTTAGAACCGGAGGAAGGATTCAGGAGAGGAGGATGGACCTTCATGGATCTCCAGATTGAGCGTCGGGAATCCGTTTTCGCCTCTGATGATCTCGTTGGAATAGCCCAGGTAAGATCTCCACTCTCCTTAAGTATTCCATACCAATTCTTCCTCTATGAGAAGATATTTGAGTTTGAACGAGGTTTTATTTCACCTCAAATCTACGTAGTTCTTGGATGATTCTAGGATTGTCATTCCAATTTACTGTTCAGGGGTGTTTAAGGTAGGAGGATTGGTGTTTAAATTCCATCTATTGTGCATTTTTGTGTATCGTTGATCTATGAACCCATGTTGGGGTATCGTGTGGCTGGGGCCTTGGCTGTTTTGAATACCTAGAATTGTATAGGTAATTAAATGTGATAATGAACTATTGTTTGGGATCGCTGCTTAGATCCAGGACCACCCCGGGGGTGCGTTCCTCTATTTAGCAGTTTGGACGAATACCCGAGGGTATTCCATTGTAATAATGAATATTGAATTTCCTTGAGAGGAATTTCATGTGTATTTCTTATTTACATGTTGGGAATGGCCCGATTACTTGATCCTGAGGGTAATGTTTTTTTTAGCTGGAGGGCAATGTTTGTTTAGCCTGAGGGCACGGTAATGCTTAGCCTGAGGGCAACGTTCTATTTCACCTAAGGGCAAATTTTCGTATGTCTGAGTGCAGTGACTTCTGTTCCTGAGGAAGAAAATTCATAATCCTTAGGGAAATATCTATTATGCTTGAGGGAAATGCCTGAGGGCATGATTCTGATTACTTGAGGGTAAGGGTTTGTTTGTCTGAGGACACTGACTGCTACATAGAA
Organism: Viscum album; assembly: GCA_963277665.1. Classification (NCBI taxonomy): domain Eukaryota; kingdom Viridiplantae; phylum Streptophyta; class Magnoliopsida; order Santalales; family Viscaceae; genus Viscum; species Viscum album. The sequence goes on along the minus strand of OY728120.1, from coordinate 1,016,788,727 downwards.
AATTAAATGTGGTGGTTTTCCTTTTATTGAATGATTAAATGAATATTAAAATGGAAACATAACTGGTAATGTTAGTTACTTTTGAGTAGTTTTTAGTTTATTACATTTATCTTTGCACACTATTGTTGCATGTTTACACGCACTTGAGCATGAGACTTTGGTGGGTGCCTACTGGGATTTATTTCTCACACCCTGTTTGGGGCATGTCTTCAGCCCAAACAGTTTACATTTCTATAGGTGTGGAAAAGGGAAGGGTCTTTATATAGGTACGTGATTGCTGCTGAGGAGTAGGGGTCATGGGACCAGGCTTAGGCTCGTGATGCTGCTTGCTCTTTTGTTTTGTTTTTCTGTACTCTGTATTATACTGTACTGTTCGGCTGTGTAACATGTTCTGGCTGTTTTCTTAGAACTAGAAACATGTTGCATCATTATCTATATAACTGTTGGTTGTCATTAAAGCAGTTGTTCATTTATAATTGTGTATGGTTTATTGGTTCCGCTGTTGTGGTATGTTTTATATTTTATTCCACTGCGTTACACTTTGACAAATGAGGGCATAGTTTCCCCACTATCAGACCTGGGCCCTCGCTGCTAGTCGGAAGCCTCTGGCGTTTGGGGAAATGCGCTTGAGGTCATGTGACCAACCGGGTTCGGGGCACCCATTGAATGGCACCCAGATCTGGGACGTTATAATTAACACAAGAAAAATACTATTCAATTACAATGAACTAAGAATTTCTTAACATCTATCAAATCATATAACCTAACATGCTTATTAATCAGTCCACTATTCTTATTTAGACCTTAAAAATTAATTAGATTTACATTAATCAAACATTTTCATTAAATTAAAATGATAACCCAAGAATAAAAAATATTCTATAAAAATCATTAACCAATAGAGTAAAATACCTTGTAAATAAATAGGAAAACCGTTATCATTGATTAAGAAAATGAGAGAGCTACAACCAAAATCCATTTATTTTATATAACATGTTTTAAACTATATTTGGGTAAATTACACTTACACACAAAGTCCTAAATAATGATAAATTTAGGATTTCACATAATAAAAAAGGAGATACAATGAATCTGCATCCTTAAGGAATGAATGTACATAAATTGAGAATATAAAAATAATATATATCCACATATTGACGTTTAGAAGGTGGGTGTTGATCCTGATGAAAATGGGTGTCAAAGGAATTCAAAAATAAATATTGGGTGCCAAGATTTTAAGAGAGAATATGGAGATAAATGTGTGTTTTATGGGGTTCAAGGTATTTATATGCAGACTAGTAGTTGGATTCCCATAATACAAACCACTAATCCATGGTGAAAGGATTTTGACACAAGACAAGACAATGATGCATGACCATGAGACACACAACAACCTACCCAGTCGATGTTGAGTTAGTAGAACACAACAAAAACCATGGAATAAATCTTATTATTTAAGATGAGTAACATATTTTTGGGATAATATCTAAGACACATGAACTATTTTATATAAATAGGTTGCCTCACTGTCCACCCTAAATGACGCAAGTCTTTGATATTTTTTTTACATGGAAAATACCATAATGATGCTCCAAACCACAGTCGAGACCCCCACACAATAGAAAATAAATGGCCTATGCTACAGACCATATCTATACCAAAATAACGTAAAAAATGAATGAAACCCTAACACTACCACCTTTAATCTATTTCTTCATATTGAATACCCTTTATGGTGAATATAAAGAAAACCCCACTATTTAATCCTCAACAATTGAATTTTCAGCTGGCCCTCCTCTCTTATCCCTCCGAGCCTCCACCAGGAACCTCTGACACACAAAACAAGAAAGGAACAATTTCAAGTATCCATTTCCTTACAAGTTCCATCAGAAGTATTGGTTCCATAAATCCAAACAATTTCATATCTAAAGAAAGAATGTTATGATAGAAAAATTATTATTGTATATCAAAATATATATAATTAAACCTACTTATCAAAAATGATGTAATTTCATACAAATAGTTTTTAAAGAACAGTTATTAATAATTTTTTTAGTATTAGGAAATAATTAAAATACACAACAAAACCAATCACATTTGATTTTACTATTTGGTCAATATTGGAGAGGGCTATCCTGGTTTTCAAACAAATTATTCATTTCTAGTGAACACTAATGAAATAATTAGATTTCCATACAAAAGAAAAGATTATTACCGTAAGGTGGAATTCACTGTCAAAAAAATTCATGTAAACCAATACCAAGAATGCATAAAAAATTATTAGGGGAATACCCCAATGTGTAATTATCCCTGATGATGTGATGTATACAATTTCATAAAACACCTACCAAAGGACTAGTGGGAACCCCCAATGTGTTATTGATACTGGAAAATCAATGACAAGTATGAATATTGAACCCCAGCATCCATATCCAAGGATCCTATGTAATACAATTATGAAAAAAATTCATAGTGTTAATCAAATTTAATGAAATTGTTCCGAAACCCATTTTTATTATGAAAACCATGATTTGAAAACCAATTTCCATGAACAAAATATCAGGGATTTGAAATCCCCCTTCTTTAATCAGTTTTTATATTGAAAAAAATATTATATCAAAATCTATTACCCATTCATCTCAGAAATCTATTATCGTACTATTAAATATGTTTAAAATATGTTTAGAGACCACTAAGGAAATTCAATTATTTAAAAAAAGTATTTATATGAAACCACATTAATATATAGCTGATTCACACGATGAAAAAATTGGACCCAAAAATATTTTTGATAGGGATCCCAAAAAAAGAAAAAGTGAAGGCTCAATACATCAATTCATTACTATAGAAATAACATATAGTGGTCACATGGTTAGTGTACCACAAAGGGAATCACATACCTTGTGATAGATGAGATATACACAATAAAAAATAAGATCCAGCCTCCGTGAAACAGACTCACAATAGATCTATGGTAAAAAAGGGGAAATCAAAAAAGTGAGAGGAAGGGTAAACAAGTTATAAATGTTATGAAGATTTAAGGTATTATGTATGATCATAAGAGATAAGTTTAAACATACTCATTCAATGACAATGGATGGATCTAGGATCAAAATGAAAATTACAGATGTTCAAGGAATCCATGAATTTAGAAGTGAATCCCATCTAAAATCTATTGTTGAATTAATTTTGGTGGAGATGGATTGTGAGAATAAAACAAAATTTTGGTGGATTAAAATTAAAAAACAACCCTAACGTCGATGACTGAAATCTGTGCCACCAGCTAGATATTGGTGTAAATTATTGCAATTTAGTCTCTAAAAATAATCTTATTAGTATTCAAGTGGAGTCCCACAAATTATATAGTGTCTATAGGTAGATTTATTGTAGTGTAGTTTCACAAAATACTAGCTAGTGAACCACTACAACATTGGGGGGATTTTTCCAAAACCATAGGCGGGCTAGTGGCCTACTATCACCACCACCAATCCCAATACACCATGTAGAATCCGTAGATCCCAAACAAAAAAACCTCATGAAATACCAAATATATACTTACATTGACCAAGATATGATATAAAAATTAATATCTTATGTAATACTAATAAACTGGACATTAACTCATAATAGGTTTTTTAAATGGTTTAGGATAAATCACACATTATTAATGAAAAAATTAAACATATTTTTAAATTGGGAATAGAGGGAACCCATTATATTAAAGGGAAAATAAATCATGAGTCACAATAAAATTCTGTGGGCAGTAAATAATACATGACTCTTAGTAGTATGGAAAATTAATTTAATAACCACAATCCATGAGAGAATTTCATATGTAAATTACAAAAAATTAGAATAATACACAATAAAATCATATAAAATCAAAATATGTGTTATGGATAACTACCAAGAAAAATATAACATAGTGGAATAGGCATTACTAAATATGTTACATAACATAGTGAATCAATAATAACTTCCTATATCCCATAATGGATCGTGATTTACTAATAAAACCCATAGTAATGTCATGATATGTAAACATTTACCCAATTTATTCAAGGAATATATCATAATGATTGATATTTTAATGATAAATTACACAATTTCAAGCCACCAGAACATTAAAAAAATTGTAATTCTATAAAATCCTAGTGAAACCATGAGAAAAATATCGATTTCTTGAATATTTCAAAAAATAAAGATCATAATCAATCAAATGAATGTATTTTTATTGAGTCATTATAGAATATCCCTAATAAAATAAAAGAAATTTTTTATGTTTGTTGATATAGATGAAATAACCTTATACGATCATTAAAAAATACATTATATTTTAGAAGGAATATAATTTTTTGGTATAACCATTTATTTTAAAATATTTTTCTAAAATAATGATAATATAAATTACGTTAGAAAACCAAAAAAACATATAAAATATTCTTTTTTGTGAAAATTTAATTATATAGAAGAAAAAATTATAAAATCATATAAAAATAGACTTTAAAATCAATAAAAAAATATAAAGGACATGGATATGAACGATAAATATTTCCCAAAAAAATATATGATAAAGTATGTTCTTTTTAGAAGAAACCATTCAGTAGAGTTGTAATCTAATGGGAGGTAAAACTATTAGAAGAAATTTAAAATCTTAAAATTAATAGAGTAGAATGAAATATACGGGTTTTAAAAGTTAATAAAATAAAATTTATTAAATTATGAATTTATACATTGATAATTACAATTTCATAGTGAGGTTAAAAAAGTAACGCTCATAACTTCAGTTACTTTTGATCAATTAACCATAAAATAAATAATATGTGATAGATTTTTTAAATCCATTTAATTTCATGAAATATATGATAAATGACATACATGGTCATTAGATTCACTATAAAAAAATAAAAAAGTGGTGAAAATAGAGTATATCAAAGTGAATGAAAATTGTTATTAGAAACCCTTAAATCATACTACACCTCCCCAAAACTTGTTCTAACACACTGTATAATAAATTTTTTTATACTACCCATATGTATAATAAGTTTATTAATATTAATTATACTTATTAATAATCATTTATTTTTCAATATTAACTATATACTACTATTTTTATTTAAATTAATATTATGTTGTTAATTTTTCTGTTTCCCATGCATGATTCTATTTTCTATTTCCAATTATAGCTCCATCTTAATTATTTTATTACCTATAAATTTTTCACGATGAATTAACAATTTTTTTTGACATTGTTCTCATGTTTCATGTTAATTTCATGGAAATTTTGAAAACAATTCATAAAGTACACATTAAAAATACCATTTGCAATGATTGTTTAATTAATAAAAGAATTTAATTTATTTTTGAGCTTATTTATGAAAATTAACTCTATAGAATTTTTACAATAATTAATTAATAAATATTAAATAATATTTCCATTATTTATATTTCATTATTCAATTATAAGGTAAACATTAATACAATGTTCATTTTATAGGAAATGTCAACACCAAAGTAAACACAACATAATGTCTTAATGAATAAGAACATTTTTTTATGTAATAATTATATTACTTTTATAGAAATATAATATTCCTAAATTAATTGTATGAATGTGTAAAATAATATTTTGGAAGATGTATATAGGGAAAATTAATTATTATTATTAAAATAGGATTATACTTATGTTGAGTACTTGAATATCCATTAACATAAAATCCTGAAAATAAAGGATTTTTGATTTCATTAATGAGGATAGTTTCCCAAATATTAGAGAAAAATTTTAGAGAGTGAATTTGGAATGTTATTTAGGATAAAACTAAAGGAAAGATGTGGTTTTATTTTGGGATGGGAAGGGTTCTTTTTTATTTGATGAGAGTTTTTGATTTTTTAATAATTATTCATTAATTGAAAAGGGATGCAATTTTAAAGAAATGATGATCTAATGTAACACCCAGAAATTATAACAAAAGAACATTGGGTTTGACAGCATTTTCAACACAAATCCCTGATTTGATATGAATAGTAATATAGTATACTATTATAAACTAGAAGTTATATTATTGGGTATGAATATTAATAAACAAATTTGTAAAATAATGGATTTATATTCATTAGAATTAAGATTAGAATAATTTAAAATAGAAAAGAATTATTTTATTAGAAACATGTATTTTTTCTAATGGATCGTTTATTTGATCCTTGTCCATATAATTTAAAAGTAATTTAAACCAATTTTAGATTTTTTTGAAAAAAATAAATGTCATTTTTTAAATAATCATATCAAAAATACATTAATGTTAATTTTTTTTATTTTTTTGAAATGATTCATTTTTCCATAAACATTGAAAAATACTGAAATTTAATTGAATTATGCCTTTTAATTTAAAAATTATATAAAGTTAAATTATATTTTAATTTTTTTTTAAATTAAATTTAGTCAGTTATGTGTCATTTAATCAAATTTCTTCCATTTTAATCATCTTAATGACGAATAGTTTAAGGTATACTTTTTAATGTTATGTTCAATTTCTCTTTGGAAACCTACTTTCACATCATGTGTGAGGGATTGAATTTAAATTTTTCCACTTCTGTGAATGGATTTTTGGAAATTGATTGCATATTTGGAATCATAAAAATTTATATCATCTAAAAAGTTCCACTTTAAATTTGAATAAAAGAAATTGTGAAATCAATTAAAATTATTTACTGTAGTTTGCGTAAGAAATGGGTTTACTAACGGTTAAACTAAAATTCTATGGGATAAATATCCATATACACTAGTATAAAATATTTTTTTATTCTAATTTTTGACCCTATAATGTATAATTATATAGAATAATTAATTTTTGACCCTAGTATCACAATAAATAAGTAGGTATGCCTTTTTATTTTCAATTATCACAAGTGTGATGCTGAAATCACTTATAAAAGGCCACTTTGTTCCCTCTCCACATAAATCCACAAAACACATTTTTTTCCTACACTTATCTTCCTAAATAAATTAAAAGCATACCTCCTATAATTATTTAATCGTTTTTTTCACAAGTCAATCCTTGGAAGGATTTTGGTGAAAACTGAGGGAGGTAACTCAAGGAATATGTAACATTCTTCATGGGGTGTTTTTATTTTATTTTAGAATACACCACCTTAAAATTATTATTAACCCAATATGACATAATAAAATTATTATAATACATATAATTAAATTTTATTATGTTATGATAATTACCTATAACTATCCCCACTTCTATCAAATGGTTTACTAAACAATCATTCATGTGTATGACAAACTACTGCCTTAGGAATCAATGTCATCCTTTTTTCCATTTACATATCTCACGATTGGGTATGATAATTTATATAAAATATATGTGTATGATATTAATAAAATAATTATACCTTTTTGTTTTTTATATCATATAAAACTTTTTTTATTTCCATTCCCCAGGAGATACGATAACATCACTCGAGTGTGTGATGAAATACCACATCATGAAGGGATGTGATTCTTTTTTTCAAAAACTATTTACATGGATGGTAATAAGGATAAAGTTAATAAATATATCTCATATTCATGAATTAATTATGATATTAATGAAATATTTATCATTATGTAATGATTATATATCATTTTGTTTCATACCGTTCCAGTCACATAAAGATGGTAACATCATTTGTGAATGTTGGGACTACCACCTTCACAAAGTGATGGGAATATCTTTTCATTACCACATTAGTGGATGATATATATATAAGTTTCTTTAATGAAATAGTATTTTATTAATGACATTTTGATCATTCTATAAAGATAAAATTTTACTTATATCCTTTTCATAATTATCATTGAAAAATTGTAACATTACCCATGCAAACATGGAGAATAGCTTATCCATGATGTTAACATAAGGCATTTCCCAAAAACATCTTTCATTATTGGTATTAAAAGTATAAGTGATTTAAAAATATGATAATTTTTTCATTATTATTATTCTGAAGATGGTAAAACTATATAAAATGGACGAGAACCAGAAGAATCCTAAAAAATTAGGAACGAGGAAACAAGAAAATTAACATATGATACAATGAAAATGTTGACTAATTATTAACAAAAGGGTGATAAGATGTTATAAAATGATCATATATGATATTAAAAACATTAATATGGTTCCAGTATAAGTTAATAACAAATATAAAACAAATATATAGTATTTTAATGTATTTCCAATTAAATAGAAGCCTATGGAAAGCGACTCCATCTCAAATTTCCTTCATTGATTCATATTGTAATGCTAGGATCCAAATTTAATTTATATGGTGCATATAATTTAAAATTGACATGTAATATCATAATTCATTAATAATTAATGTAATTCTATGTCTCTATTTGAAAAATTTCATCAAGGTGATTTGACATAAGAGTTACAAAGTGGTAAAGTATAAAACCTTGAAAATTGTAAAAGAATAAAAGTTAAATCAATATCTCATGTGACACACATCATAGATTTTATCTTGTTGTAAAGGAAATACTGAGTTAGTTTTCATTTCACGAAAGACTGAGTTTTACAAAGAAATTATATTATTAATATTATTATTTAAAATGATAGTTATCACTTAGATTTTGGAATGGAATTATGAATTGTGTGAGCTAATTTATGAAAATATATATTATAAAAACATTTTTTTACCAATTTATTATAAAAAATTATAAATAATTTGAAGGAAAAATAATTGTTTTCCTAAAATAATATTTTTTCTAAAAATATTGTTTAATTGTGTTTAGAGATCGTAATTTATAATTATTTACCAATTTTATAAATTTTTCATAAAAAAATAAACTTAAATTTGTTAAGAATAATAAAAAAAATATTATAGAGTGAATTTTTTTATTTTTCTTATAAGTTTCATTTTTTGATGAATAGTGAAAAATACTATATTATAATTGAAAACTGCCCTTCCATTTAAATAATTTTTATTTTTAAGTTATATATTTAATTTATTTTGAAGTAACCTAATATAAATATAATATCAAATAATATAATTTTGTTCAATGGAATCATTTTCATGTTGAATTCAGATATAATAATATTTCAATCTTTTGAAAGTTTTCACGTTAAAAACCCTCTTTCTCTTCATGTTTGCAGAGTTAATTTTAAATTAATTTTTTCCACATAGGTGAGTTGAATATTTTCAAATGTATTAAACATTGGGATACATAAATATATATAATTTATAATATGTTAAACATAGTTTTTTTCTAAAATTATTATTGAAATCAGTTAAAATTAATTACCATGATTAAGGTAAAAATGATCTCACATAGTAGTTAAAAAAAGAATATATGGTGTAAAATGATCTAATAACTTGTCAAAAACCCATTTTACAGAAACATTTCTACCCATAACACCTTATTCAATATTTTTATGAGCATGGGGACATTGTTTCCATTAAAAATTCCCATGTAATAAGTTATGTTAAGAAAATCACTAAACAAATACTTTCTACATATTGATATATATAATTCTTTGGGGTATGGGAAAAAATATTTTAGTTATATATATAATTATTAAATATAGAGTTTTTTTCTTGATAATTTATATATATGTTTTAGATATGAATTAGTTAAAATGGTTATGAAATTCCAACATAGAAATTATTTAGTTAATAATTAACAAAAATAAACGATACTAAAAATATTTAAAGTGACGTGAATTGAAATAATTATTCCATTTAGTTATTTTCTTGATGAATATATAATTTTAAAATCATTTTAAAATAATATATCTGAACCCCATAATTTTTTTGATAACATTGTTAATTCAATTTAATTTAATAATGTCAAAATTGACATAAATGTTATTTTATTTTAACTTTTATTTTATTATATAATTTAAAATTACTAAAAATAATATCTTATACCATGTGTTTTTAAATGATAATAAATACAGAATATGGTCCATTAATGTACCAATATATCCTTTGTAATGACCATGTAGACCAATATATAGTAAACACACGGTTAGCGCTGAAATCGTTAAAAAATGATTTTTTTCACATTATATGTGCTTGGGAAAAAATTAATATTAAACACACATAGGATTAATTGTATTATAAATTAGATATAATATTTTTAATTATAGGGTATAAATTTTATAATAATCCTTTCTCTAATTTAGTCATAGATTATATATTACTTTTTTTTAAAAAATAGTTAACAAAATGAAAAAACCAAATATGTAAAATAAGGAAACAGATGAGTCAGTGAAAAGAATCATTAAAATATTTATTCTATTGTGTTTTGGTGGTGTATATAGACCATATAACCCTTAAAACCCATTAAATATAAATATTATATCCACATGAGTTAAGTGATACCTCCCAATAGTTAATACTTTTGAGTTTTTACATGAATTCCACTTCACCTCAACTATAAAAGGGAAGTCAATATCTCTCTTACTTCTCACCTACAAAGCCAGTTGGTTCATCAAAATCCTGAATAAATAAATCCAAAAAATCTCTTAAATCATATTTTAATCCTAATTTTTGGATTAAAGAAAGCCCTTGATGGTTTTATTACAATTCTACGGAGGATACCTAAATAGAATTAATATTCTTATAAAATAAATTTATTCAATTTGCTTCACCACCTAATTAAATTTCTATTATAAAATTGTTATATAATAAACTCATTTTATTAAATATACTCATATCTTTTTATGAAAATTTTATGACCTAAACTTCAAACACTTCCATAAAATGGGTTACGATGCCATCCTTCCAGTGTACCTCAAACTTTCTCCTTAGGAACCTATGTCCTTTGTTTTTTAAATTTACACATTTTACAGTTGGTAATAAAGATAGATATATTGTTTATATATGATATATGTGATATTTATATTGTTATTATTATTCTTTAATTAGGTTATTTCACATTCCATCATGATTTCCATTTTTTGGAATACAATAATGTCACTCATGTATAAGGCAGACTACCACATCTCGAAGTGACGTGATCCACTCACTGGTTACAAATAAAGTATTATGGATGGTTTTAATATAAATATGTGAAATATATGAACCAATAATTAAAATTTAATGATTATATATATACATAATTTACTTTTCTTTATTTAAATATTAAAAAATGGAAATGACATTCTTGTGTATGCACAGACTACCGTCTCCACGAATGGTGTATTTAATTTCATATCAAAAATTTCTATGGATTTATCTAAATACCTATATAATATGTATTTATGATATTTAAATCATGGTATACTTTCAGGATATGAATAAATTGTGACTTAAGTAATATGAACAACAAAATAACAAGATAAAGCATACTAAAAAAACAAAGCATATATTTCCAAAAACAAGGGAAATAATGAGAAATTATTAACAAATGAGTGATAAGATATTATAAATAAATCATATAGGGTATTATGAATATAATTATGCCTCTCGTATAAGTTAATGACAATATTAAAACCATTATACACAATTTTATATTTCGTTCAAAACAAATGAAGTCTAATGAAAAGGATTTCATCTCAATTTACATTCAATTGAGGTTTATTTTTTATTATTCACAAAAAAAATTTATGTAGTGTATATACTTCCCCTTTGACATGTGATATCTTTAATAAATCAATATTCATGTTATTTTATGTTTCAATTGAAAATATTTCTTCCAAGGGATTTTGAATAAAAAAATTTAAAAATGGTAAAAGTTATTGTAAAATCTCACTTTGTTTTGTTACTAGTAACATTATTATAAGACAATCAATTTATTGTAATAAATTTTCATTGTAAATTATATTCCTCTTAAATATACCTATTATTATTTAATGGATATTATTTTTTTCAAATACATATATTTTTTTACATATGGTGTTTACATTGAATGTTATTTGGTTTAATGTGAAAATATTTATAAATTTGTATCCATTAATATATATAGATACATAATGATGATGAAAATTTTTTATTAATTAAAAAAAATTATTGGATATATACGTAATGGTTTTTATTGGTACGACATGGGTTGGGGACAATTAAAATTCATCCTCTTGATGTATTAGTAGTCTTATGTGTTGTACCTATTTTCAAAATCAGATGAGTTTTTACATGGTATATTTTAGACAATCTTATAAAAAGGAATGAAAATTTAAGAATTTCATTCTAATTTTATTTATTAAATAGCATGTGAATCAATTAATAACTTTGTAATATTAATTTTTTGTATCATTATGATATTCAATATGTTCAATGACATGTGTGTTTTGTTATATACGAATACATGTTTATTAAAATTATCGATTCATGTTTTCTTCCAATATAATAAGACCGTACTGATCATTTTTTATACCATTATTTTCTTCCCATTCCTTTGGTTATGAAGGAGAGATCAACAAATTATTTTTAAAGGATTTAGTTTATTATATTTTGTTATATACTATGTTTAATTTTCTATTCAAAATGTAAAATTTATATCATGTATATATCTGGTGCTTCAAAAATAATAAACTGATTGGTACTTTGTAATTTTATTCCATATAATCATTCTAATGTAATAATGTAATGAATCAGTTTTGGGATTCTAGGGTCAGGGTTGTTATTTTTGGAATCAATGGAAGTCTCATAGAATCTTTGGAAACCAAATTTTGTAAACCATATATTAGGGAACATAACCAAAATATAGACTTTGAAGATATGTATATAAGAATATCATATTGTTTTTGAAAGGGATATATTATTCGGGTCTTCCTAGAAATACAACCCTATTTGAATATTACTAGTGGACGTGGTTGTGGAACAAATGTACATTGGGTAATAACTATGAAAAATGAACATCAGTCTTCAATCGAGCATTAATAGTACAAAAAAATCGCCCTTACTACAAACTTAGTTTGACAGTCCTTAGGGATAAACATAGGATTATTCATAGTCTCTTTATAAACCATTATAGTGGATTTAAAAACAAATATATCACTAAAATAACCATGTTTAGGATTTTTTTATTGTAGGGTCCTGAAAAATCCGTAAAAGAGATTCTACCCAAATTCCCCAAATTATTGGGGATAAGAATGGGGAAAATTCAAAGAAGGGACACAAGCAGGACCAGTCCGTGGATTCATCCCATGAAAACATGATGTGGCTAGGCCCCGCGAAGCACCCACTCTACGAACCTTCATCATTCGTGAAATGGAGGTGGAGATCCTTCGTGGTGGCGAGGCAGGATGTGCGCCAATCCGGTTCGCCATCAGGAACTGCCCCAACCGCGGGCCGCAAGGACCGGTTCAAGCCACATCCGCTGTCGTTCGCAGAATGAAGGTAGAACCCTCCATGACAGCGAAGCACTCCCCGAGTTCGATTCGCAAGGGGGGGAGAAGCACTCATTACTCACCGTGAATCGCGGATTGACCAAGTCACCCGTAAACTGGGTTTTCGGTCATGGTCCTCCACAAAAGGTGCCATGTGGCCACAGATACATCTCTTTCCCCACTCTATGAAAGGAGACAGAGTGGGAAGGGAAAAGGAATTTGGAATTCGGATTCAAACGATTAGAAGGCGGTGGAAGAGAAGAGCAGTCAGAATCAGGAGGAATGATTTCGAAGGAAGGCAAAGGATTTTGCAAACAGAGAACTCCCAGTTCAGGAACCAGAGCAGGTATAAACCTGGGGACGAACTAATAAGGAACTGAAAATGAATAATAATTTGGTGAACCACGAACATAAAATAATATAAAAGGGAATACGGAGAACCATATCCCCTCCTCGGAAGCACTCCTCGTGGACCATGCTGTTTATGCCTCTTTTTTGATCTGCCGCACCGCGTAGCACCCTCCTATGCGGGCGAAGCCTTGACTGACGAACCCTCGATTGGAGCCTCCCTTGGCCGCCAATGCTTACGTGGACCCCTCCGCGTACCACTGGTACGTGGGCCGAACCCGAAGCTAAGAACCACCCTGGTTCGCGGGATGCTCGCCAGACTGCGAACCATCCTGGTTCCCAGGATGCCGCACAGTCCGCGGACCACCCTGGTTCGTGGGATTCCCCCAAGTCCGCGGACCACCCTGGTTTGTGGATGGCTTCTCCAGCCGCGTAGCACCTTCCTACGCGAATGGAGACACCACTCCTTCATTCATATGGCCCATCAGAGCCTTTGGAGTTCCTATTCCCCAAGACAGGTAAAATCCTTCCAATCCGGCCCGATCATCCGTGACTCCCTCATTGGCCTACTCATCGGCCCCGAGACGAGGCCTCCACCAGAGCCATAGGATCTGCGTGGTGTAACCATCAGGTGCATGAGATATCCATTTTGAGTTCACATACCCATGGTAAGTAGAGGAGAAGGGGTTTCCCCGACCCTTGAGAAGGTTCCCGAAGAATTCATGGGTTTACATTCCCACGGTAATGTAGAGTCTGAGCTTGAGAATCCCCTTTCTACCCCTCCACTTATCAAGGGCTCTTCAGGGGTAGTAAAATACCCATCAGAAGGAACCCCTCACGCACTACAAGAGAGGAGACGGTCACAAGAGCACCCACATTCCCTCTCCCAATGCGCTTTGTCGTATGGGCCTCCTCAGAGTGTATGCCCCAATCTATTATTGTGGGCCGTTCCATGTATAAGCCTCACTCCATTCCTCATGGGCACACCATTTGTGACGTGAATGTCAGGTCCTTGCAGCCTCTTTTTTCTCACACCGAGCATGATTCACATGGGATTAGAGTAAGCATCAATCATGAAATCCTCCTATGGGCCTCCTCAGAGTGTAAGTCCCAATCCATTACTATGGGCCTCCTCAGAGTGTAAGCCCCAATCCATTACTATGGGCCTCCTAAGAGTGTAATCCCCTCCCGTCTCCATGGGCCTCCTCAGAGTGTAATCCCCAACCATCGCCATGGGCCTCCTTAGAGTGTAATCCCCAACCCTCGTCATGGGCCTCCTCAGAGTGTAAGGCCCAACCATCGCCATGGGCCTCCTCAGAGTGTAAGCCCCAACCATCACCCTAGGCCTCCATAGAGTGTAAGCCCCAATCCATCATTCTGGGCTGCCTCAGACTATAAGTCCAAAGACAATGAAAATTACGTGGACTATGATCCCTTCCTCCTAGATAGGGTACATAGAAATCCTCCAAGAGGTTCTATCCCACCACCCGGTTGTTCCGATTATCTTCACATCGGTTCACCACGGCACTCCTAGTGCCGCCTCAAGCGAGTTCTGACTCTTCGGGGTCATTAATCCAACGAGGGATGGTAATCCTCAGTCATAATTGATTCCAAACCCCTGTGTCCAGTTGACTATTTCCCACCAGGGTTAAATCCATGGATACTATGTTTGGGTGTAATCCAAAGATTCACGAACATATGAATACGTCTTAAATATATAAGAGAGTCCCAGAACATGCAATAATTCACCCAAAAAGGGTGGGATGAGCCCAACGTCCCATCCTCTCTAAAAATATGAGTTCTTAAGTGTAACTGGTCAGACCATCCGGTGAACACCTGCCTTTGGAAATCAGGTCCACGCTCCATCAGATAAGGAACCGTTGGGCGTTTCGAGACCGAAACCAGAAAAAAATGGTGAACCCGACGTGAATCTTTAACCAAACATGACTGATTTAACCTAATCTCACTCTGTGCCCCCATATACTCTCAAGGAGGGACAAGAAAGGTCATTAATTATGCATGGGATCATGAGATGATTCTTTGACGAGTTTTCTATTTGAATTTGATAAAATGTTTTACAGGTACCTTCAGAACTCACTTCAATCTAATGGAATCGCAATGGAACTCACAAGTGAGCACTTCCAAAAATGCAAGGACTGGACATCCTCACCTATAGAGGACCCCGTCACCCACCCAGAGCCTTCTGTGCTGGGTCTTGGAGGTGCTGATCCGAGAGTACCACGTGAATGGTACTCTCCCAATGGTGGAGGTGGCCATATACGCCCTCCGGTCTACCAGAACTCGCCGGTTGCCTGCCCAGCAGTAGCCGCAAAGGTAGATCCAGGTGGCCCTTATTGCCGTCTCGAACCATTTTAGGATTCTATCCCCAGAACGGGAAAATGCATACCTCCCTTATCTTAGGGAGGTAGATGAGTTTGATGCTGAGGACTTCATCCCTGCCGAACGGGGGTTCTGCTCCAAGGCCCCTGCCGGAAGGCGTCACCATGGTCACGCTATGACTCAATATGCTCATGCCGAGGAGAATGTTTCCCCAAGGATTCCGAACCACGCTGCCCGAGCTCCATCTCCTCCGACCGCTCGACGAGGGCGGAAGATGTACAATTAGGGATAGGTCATCACCCTGGTCCTTGAGGAGGAGCTTCACTGCCCAGCCATGAAGACGTACCATGAATAGGCACCTACACCTGTTCCCTCCTCCCGAGCCCGCCATCCAGACACGGCAGCATCATACGAGCTGGCGTGCATCCCCGCTGAGCCCCATCAAGCACGTCACTCACGTAGGACGACACTTACCCGGATGGCACCTCTCCTTGCCCAGAGACGTGAAGCCCACTAGCTTGATGTGGTGGCAACCCTGCGCCTGCAGGACTAGCTCCTAGCAGATTCTTCTGATGCCCTCCATCCTAACATTGTGGCGATCAGCAAAGCCCACCACCCAGATGTCACGACAACTCATATGCGGTCAGGTCTCCCCGCCCACAAAGGCCACCGACATGATACGGTAGGAAACCAATATATGCAAGGCCAGCTCCCTGCAGATGCAAGTAAAGTCCACCACCCTGATGTGGCGGTGAACGGAGAGATAAACCGGCGTATCCCGGTACAGGGGAAAATTCATTCACCTGCCCCGGCAGAGGAGAATTGTCAGTACCCACTGACCACAGGAGGATCGGAGCAGGATATTCCGACTCTGGTATCAGAATGGACCTTCATACCCGTTCCAGCCATACATGTCTCTCTACATATCCTGGAAATGATGGAGGAGAAGGTATCGATCCCATATCATATCTTGCAGACTGGCCAGAATGTAATTGCATCATCGGAAACAGTAAGGACTCAGGCCCATGAGCCCGTCTCCCCAATTTTGGGGACTCATCAAAGTGACTAGATAGCCTCCTCGGAGCAGATCTGCATCCCTGCTTCTACCCAGGAGGGTTTCCGACCATATTCCGCACACTGCACCGACTGCGCCACATCATCGGTGACGCTCCAACGGGAGTCCATATCAGGGGATGGGGGGAACACGGAGCACTGCATTTCCCTCCACTCCCCGCCCAGAAGAACACATTCATCATGGTGTCTTGCAACATCATCACGTCAAGACGGAAATCGAGTGGTCCTCCTGTTTAGGAAAGGAAAAACACCCAACAGAGTCAGGTCTTGAGTAAGTCCAAGAAGCATCAGGCCCAACAGGAACAAGCCATTCAAGAACTCTTGAATCAGGCCACTAAGAGCATACAACAGGCCTCTCGCCTAAGAGAGTCCAATCAGTGATCTTTTCCGGCCTCCCCATAAGGGATTGATCCACAGGTGAATTTGGCACCAAATCTGTTTTCCCCCCCGAATGGGGGCACGCGAGATCAGGCAGGTCGCGATAGCTGCAGCCGCTGCCGCAATCCAGGGTCAACCCCAGCTTATAGGGCTTGGGGCATTTTTAACAACAAATGCCCCCATAAGGCCAATAAAAATGGGAGGAGACTCAACTTCCATGGAACAGAGCCAACCCCAACCCTCAGGGCTGGGGGAATTATTACCCCCTAAAAAAACCTCCCCCACGAGAGTAGGTATTCTCTCCTCTAGGGAGGACAGTCAGAAGAGCAGGTTTCCGTCCTATCCCATCATTTGAATCATCATCCCCTCTGAGAGGAAGGCGCACCATAAGGTCGCATGAATGAACTCTCCGTGTCACCCATTGTCAAGAAGTCAGAAGTCAATCCCAGGTCATTAAAGGGAAGGCCAACAAAAGACACGGGAGATCCTCTTCCCATTTGGAATTTGACATCCACTCTACCCCATGATATGCATTCATCAATGCCATAGAGGCTAACCCCACAGATAACACTGGGGAAAATGAAAATCCAGATGGATTGGGAGACAACGGTTCTGGTCAGGTTGTGACTCACAACGAATCCCCAGGTGTGCACACCCGAACCAGAGGGCCGCCCTAAATATGGCCGTCCTTCCAGCCTACAATTCTTTGCCTACCCAGTGAGCTTCTAATAAGGATAAGAATAAGGGAATTGTTACCCTTAACCCACCTCCTTCTCTCAACAAAAACAAGCCACTCACGCTCGAAGAGTGATTCAATCGACAGGATGAGGAGATGAAAGAATTAAGGCAGCTTAACGTGGAGCTACTCCAGACAAACCAGATTATTGAAAGTGCGTCCCAGGAGGAGTCACATCATGCACTCCCAGTAAGTGCACCTCAAAGGCTAAGGCTTGCTTCGGAAAATGAAACAGGGTCAGGGCTCCTGCCCAATGAGGTGCCTGGTTCTCCAAACTACCTAAATGTGGATGATGAATTCCAAGATTTCCCTCCACTTAGGCGGAAACTGGAGAAAGTACGCATGAACCCTTCGAGGGTTCCCCGAACGGAATATGCACCCTTGGTGCCGGCCAATCCGGACCCTCAGGCAATGCCTCAGGCTACGCCTTCCCAAGACCGGGCCCAACAAGATGTAAACCAGGGTCCCACCAACACCATTTAGGTACTATCATCTCAATTTGATGCGATGGAAAGATGATGCGCTCTGATACAACCAGAGTGGAAACCCTACCTAGATTGGGTGACAAACACACCACCTCCACCCAATTTTGGGAGCCCAGTATTCCCTTTTTTCAATGGGTCAGGCGATTTGAAACAGCATTTTATGCACTACGCATCCTATTGCGACCCTATGATGGGAACTCCAAAAAAACAAGAAGCAGTGAAACTCAGATTCTTCGTACGGACCTTGCAAGGATCCACCTTTGTCTGGTACACAAGTCTACCAGCCCAGTCAATAAAGAGCTGGGAGGACCTTCGGCAGAAGTTCCTATCCCACATCAGCTCGACGTTTCCTAAGACAACAATCAGCGACCTCATGAACTACAAGAAGATGGAGAACGAGAGGGTCTCATATTTCATTTCCAGATGGAATGTTCTAACCTATTCTCTGAACAGGACAATACCTCAAGATAAGATACTAGCCATATGCATCAATAATCTTAGATATGAGTAGCAAACACCGCTCATACTAGTGGAGTGCACCACTGGCTTCTTCCATCTCTCGGCCATTGCCCAGAGAAATGAGGACTCCCTGCAACGGAATAATTTGATGTCCCAAATAGAATCACAAGCTCCTACAAAAAGAGCCCCTAGAGCTGAAGTGTATATTTTCACTCTCATGCCGGACCCTATGCCCGCTCCACTGCTCAGGCCTCCCCCAAATCGTCAAGGCCCCCCTGCATATCAGTGGCCACCTCAGACTAAACGAGAAGACCAGAGAGGACCGAAGCGGAACCAGTTTGAGGAACAAATACTAAAAGTATACTCCTTCCGAGATGATCAAGTTCGCAGCTACTTCATTGCCTCCATGAATTGCAACCTGCTCCGCCTCACGGAGCCGAGGAAACCCAAAGAAGTCGGCTGCAAGGACAGGCCAGATTACTTCCCCTACCATAAGATGTTGGGGAACAATATCCAAGAATGATTCGTCTTCAAATACCTCCTATAGACGATGGTAGACTCCAAACAGGTCGAGCTGGGACCACCCCATCACATGTGGCATGTATCTCTACCACCGAATTCGACAAAGAGGTGGGGTGGAAAAAAGTCACCAGTAAGCAGGGGCAGAATTTCGATGACGGGATGAATCAGAAGACTATCAACCGAGCCCAGGGCATACTCCGAGCTAGGATATGGTAGCCAGTGTTGCCGCCAACATCCCCTGACGCCACACAACCGATAGCATCGGCCTCACAATCCTCTACCAGCCGGTCATCTGGGCAGAATAGAAAGAAGAAATAATATCAAGAGGAGTAGTCCGCAATAGGGCCATTGTTAGTCCCGACCCTGGCAGATTATAGGCCCTCAAATTTGGCATCACGGGCACTGACCCACCAATCGACACCATCAGGGACAACAGACCAGGTTGACCTGTCAGAGGATGAAGAGAAAATATTTGGTTCTATTGATGTCATCCATCTTAGGGAATCATTCCCTGATGAAGGGTATATTTACGATCCTGAGTTCCCTGCACGAGGAGCCGGGAGGAGGAATTGCCGAGGTAGGGGATACTAGGGGAGGCGTTGCCGCGGCCGAAACCAACCCTATGGTTGGACCCCGGCCCAAACCATTAATATTTCGGAAACCTGTGGGAGAGCCCTTCAATGGACTCAGTAGGAGAATGAATGCCCCTCCACCTCCACAAGCAGCCACTCTGACCCTATTGTTCTGTGATACCCACCAGCAGAGTAGGAAGTGTCTGGATGCCTAGTGCGCCCAGACAGACCGGTCGGGCCGAGTCCCCAGAACCCAGGAACACCATCGACATCCGACCCCACGACCAGTCCCTCCTCGTCAAATGCTCCATCCCCCAAAGCACCCGCTAAAACTCTCCTTCCAGTAGAGAAGCGTTAGCTACTAGAGGAAAAATACGATATCCTTAAGCAGCTGGCATCGATACCAGCCAAGCTGTCGATCCTGGACGCCCTAAGTTTGTCAACAGACCTTAAGGAGGCACTTATAGAAGCTTTGATCATCCCCCAGGAGTGTCAAGCCGATGTAGCTGCCGCCGAGATTTACCGGACAGAGACTGGCCTAGTTGAATGCAATATAGTGATTTCCTTCACCGATCAAGACGAAGATTCCATCCTTAAAGGACACATTAGACCACTATATGTTTCTGGAACGCTAAATGGTATTGAGATCTGGAAATTCTTTATAGACAATGGCTCCGGAGTTAACCTCCTTCCCATATGAACACTCTGCAAGTTGGGCTACAGTGATGCCGATCTAATTCCCTCAGCCACAACGCTGTTGGGTTACGAAAGTAACGAATATAATACAATGGGAAAAATTAACTTAAGGACCCATTTTGGGGACCTGGTAGCCTACATGGAATTCTTGGTGGTCCGGCAGAGCACATAATTCAATGCCCTGCTGGGAAGGCCATGGCTCCATAAGCACATGGCCGTTCCTTCATCCTACCACTAGTGTATCAAGTACTACGTCAATGGACAGAGTGTAACATTGCACGCCGACAAGGTACCTTTCGAGCTTTCTGAGTCACATTACATTGACGCTAGGCTCTATGAGAAAAACAAAAAGAAGCATTTGGTTGATGGTTTCGACTGGATCCCCGCTCCAAATGGCCTGGAAATGGTTCCTGATGACCCCCTCAGCCAGCTTGGTAGAGATTATGTCCTGCCCATTAACCATGTCAAGAGTAGGAGTTAAAGTACAAACACGTACTCAGATGTCCTCATGACCTCAACCACGATGTCTGAGCACGACAATGTGGGAAAGTCCACCAACCCTCGATCTGGGGATGAATACTCAAGCAGGGATGCCCACAATGCCTATCCCTCACACCCTAGAAGCATCAGACCAGAAGCTCTCTCTTCGCCAGATCAAGAAGAGGAGGACTTGAGAGAAGAAGTGGGGGAAGATATCAGGGATGCACCTCCTGCATTTGAGGAGGGTATCTCCACCACAGTGGTTGAGCTTAGGGAATTAAACCTAGGTACTGAGGAACATTTGAGACCTACACTAATTAGTGCAACCATGTCCCCCGAGGAGCACGAGGTATATACCTCCTTCCTAAGGAAACACTGGGACGTCTTTTTCTGGAATTACACGGAGATGCCAGGACTCGATCCTGAGGTTGTGACGCATCACCTGGGTCTTCCAGAAGACCACCGGGGCTATAAACAGGCCGCCAGAAGGACGCATCCCTCACATGCCGCCAAAATAGAGTTTGAAGTCGATAAGCTCATTAAAGTAGGCTTCATTCGAGAGGTCCAGCACCCCATTTGGTTGGATAAAATCATCCCTATCAAGAAGAAGAATGGTAAAATCCGAGTCTACATTGAATTCCTAGATCTTAATCGGCATTTTCCGAAAGATGACTTCTCGGTTCCAATCACCGAGTTGTTAATCGATGCAATGGACGGGTATGAGGATCTGTCCTTCACAGAAGGCTATTTTGGCTATAACCAAATTAGTATGGCTCGAGAAGACAAAGAATTCACTGCTTTCAGGTCCCCTTAAGGGGTATTCTGTTATAGGGTCATTCCCTTTGGTCTCATGAATGCTGGCGCCACATATCAGCATGCCATGCATCAGATCTTTAAGGTGTTCCTGAGGAAATTCGTTGAATGTTATGTGGATGACCTGGTGGTCAAATCTAGACAGTGCTCGGATCACCTATCAGACCTTGAGACCATCTTAAACACACTCCGACAGCATAGCTTAAAGAAGAACCCCTTGAAATGTGCCTTTGGGGATACCTCAGGGAAATTACATTGATTCGTCGTATGCCATTGTGGCATCGAAGTAGACCATGAGAATACAAAGGATATCCTTGGTCTTCCACCTCCTCGCAACCTCACTGAGTTGAGGGGATTCCAAGGACACCTAGCCTATATTATGCGGTTCATAGCCAACCTGGCATGCAAATGTTTTCCCTTCACCAGGTTAATGAAAAAGGGGGTCACGTACCAATGGAAGGATGACTGGAAAGAGGAATTCGACAAATTGAAGAAGTACCTCTTAAGCCCACTAGTGCTCATGCCCCCGGTTGAAGGAACACCTTTCATCTTGTACGTGACAGCCTTAGAGCGGTCACATGGAGCCTTCCTCGCACAAAATAATGACACTGGCAGCAAAAACAGTCTCTATTACCTCAGTCAAACCATGATTGATGCTAAGACTCGATACTCAAATATCGAGAAGAGCTGTTTGGCCTTGGTATTCACAGTTCAAAAGCTGCGACATTATTTGCAGCACCATGAAGTCCATTTTATCTCGCGGAGTAACCTGCTCATGTACATCCTCAGTCACCCGATGCTAACTGGATGCCTATCCCAATTGGCGGTCATCCTGCAATAGTTCGACATCCGGTTCGTGCCTCAGAGAGCCATCAAGGGCCAGGCATATGCAGAATTTCTGGTATAGCACCCTTCGATAGGGACCACTACACCGGACGCCGAGCTACCTAATGAAGACATCTTCTCAGTTCGAGAGGAGTTCCCAGCATGGGAAATGTACTTCGACGACGCATCCCGAAGCTCAACCGGGTGGAGGACGGAGGACCCCAGATTCAACAAAGTTGGTTTGGGAATAATACTCGTGTCCCCAGAAAAGGCAGTCTTTCCATATTCATTCCTCATATTAGATGGATGTACAAACAATGAAGCGGAATATCAGGCTCTCATTGCAGGCCTGGAGCTCGCACTCCAGGCACAAGTACAACACCTTAAGGTAAAAGGTGACTTGGAACTGGTCATCAAGCAAGTAAATGGTGACTATGCTATTAAAAAGGAGGAGTTTATCCCTCTGTTTGACCATGGACAAGGGTTAATGGCTGAGTTCTCCATAGAACCACCATTGACCTATATTCCCCAATCTCAGAATGCTCAGGCTAATGCAATAGCCAACGCGGCCACAACCCTAGCTGACCCAGACCAGGATGAAACAGTCATCAGTATTGCTCACCATCGAATGGTATTGTCGTTTTTCCCAGCCAAGACATAAGAAATTCAAGAAGTTAGTCCTGTCCCCAAGCTAAATGCTCCTGCCATCGGCTGGATGAACCCCATTGAAAACTACCTTCAACAGGGAGAACTTCCATCAGACAGGGATAAACATGAGAAAATACGGAGGAGGGAAATCAACTTTGTCCTATATGGCGGTGTGGTCAGCAAGAGGTCCTCTACAAATGATGCCTCGATAGAGTGCTCCTCAAATGCATTGATAGAGAAGAAACCGCTGCCGTAATGAGGGATGTACATGCATGAGAATGTGGGGCACATCAACTGGGGACCAAGATTTCCTATCAGGTTCGAAGGCTTGGGTACTACTGGCCGAGACTACGAGCATTTTACCGCAAAATGCCACTCATGCCAGATTCATGACAACTTCATACACCAACCCCTAGAGTTACTTCATCAAGACAAGTATTCTTGGCCGTTTTCCATCTGGGGGATGGACGTCGTGGGACCATATCCTCCCGCCACGGCCAAATAGCTGATGTATATCCTCACAGCAACTGACTTCTTTTCCAAATGGGCAGAAGACAGACCACTCAAGGAAGTCGGGGTGAGAAATAATGTCTGCTTTGTGAAGACCAACATCATCACTAGATTTGGTGTCCCGCATACCATACTGACGGACAACGACACTAACTTCTGCTTTTCCGAAGTGGAGAAACTATAGCGAAAATATAGTATCAAGGATAACAACTCATCCCGCTACCATGATGTGGCCAATAGACAGATAGAGGATTTCAATGAGACCCTGCTCGATATTCTCCAAAAAATGGTGAACAAAGACATGAAGTCGTGGCCAGATAAAATCCTCCATTCGTTGTGGGCTTATCGAACCACAATCCACACCACTACTCGGGCTACCCCGTACTCATTGGTGTATGGCACAGAGGCAGTCCTACCCATTGAACACCAACATCCCTATCTCAATGTTTCCCTCTAGGATCAATTATCTGGTGATGAGTAGTCAAAAAAGCAGCTAGGTTAATTGGAACAGCTAGATGAGAAGAGGTTGCACACTTTGCACCATCTCGAAGTATTCCGGAACCGGATCACACGAGCCTTCAACAAAATGGTTCGTCTTCGGTCTTTCTTGGAAGGAGAATTAGTGTTGGTCCTCTGGACCCCAATGATACCTGGCAAGAAACCTCCAAAGATGGATCCCAAATGGTAGGGACCGTACGTTGTACACAAGGTATACTCCAACAGAGCATATCCCTGGATCTCCATGGACATGCAATTCACCCCGGCTCCTACCGAAGTGAGATTCCTGAAGAAGTATTTTGCATAGATACCAAGATCATTTCGTCCTTACTGCATGATGATAAACTGCACAGACAAAAAAAAAGGAGGTGTACTCTTCGTCCGAGCTGTATGAAATTAAACTTCCAAGCACCCAACGGACCAAACTCTATGACCTTAAACTAAGAGTAATACGTCCTCACCGCATGATGTTAAACTACACAAAATCTTATAATACCCCTCTTCCTAACCTCATGACGTTAAACTGTATGGACCTTATCCTCACCGCATGACGTTAAACCACACGGATTTTAGAGAACTACAAACGGATTGATTCTTGCCCTCACAGGATACATAGTGATGCCGGGATCCCCTATCCTGGCCCAGCCACTCCCAAATAAAAGTTAAAAAAGCATTCTTCTCCCCGTGTACAGACCAGTCCTACACGGGGTGTATCAATCGTCCTCACCTCATGAAGTTAAACTGCACGGACAAGAAGTTTTAACAATATCCCCTTTCCTCGTTAACGGACCAGACATACACGGGGTGTACTCCTTTCAGAGAACTACATGTGGATTGATTCCTTCCCTCACAGGATACGTAGCGTCACCGGCATCCCCAATCCCGGCCCAGACACTCTTGAATGAAAATAATGTTAAAAATTCCCTTTCCCCCGTGTACGGACCAGACCTACACGGGGTGTATCATCTTTCAGAGAACTACGTGAAGCTTGATTCCTTCCCTCATAGGATACGTAGTGACACCAGAATTCCACACCCTAGCCCAACAACCTCGAAAAAAATTCCCCCTTCCCCCATGTACATACCAGACCTGCACAGGGTGTATACTCCGTCCTCACTGCACAACGTTAAACTGCACGGACATCGTCCTCACCACATGACGTTAAACTGCACAGACTTCATCCTTAGCGCATGAAATTAAACTTCATGGACTTCGTCGCGACCCACCCAAGACGCATCGAGAAATGGGATGGAGATACTCCTTGAACATTTGGGTGCATCCTCTCCATACATCAGACTCCACGACCTAGATAATTATGGATCTTCATAAACAATCATGGCCATAGGAAGTGGAAAGTCATCGACCCGTGGACACCTTTGCATGACTATTCATACCATTCCCTCAGTGTCTCTGCATATTGATAGCCCCTGGCCCATATATCAAAGGCACGATTTCCTCGGATGACACTCTTCCTAGCTCCATACGCCTACCGGCCTCAGAGCCCCCATATCACATCTCCCGATCCAAAAAAATTATAGAGCAGTGGTTTACAAGTTCATTCCGATTTTCACATCCAAATGTTGCCAGGGTATCCCTACCTGGCTAGCCTATGTGTCTTTCGGTAGTTCACATAGTGACCCGCATCGGTGAACATCAAGCCAGGACTAGGCTACATTGACTCAAAAGACAATTGCAGTGAAGATGTTTCTTGTATACTCAGACACCATTATCCCCACTAGCCGAAATTTTCACTATGAGCAATCTTGGATTTTCATAATCATTCATGGCCTTCAGAAGTGGAAAGTTATTGACCCGGGGACACCTATTTACGACTATGCATACCATTCCCTCAGTGGCTGTGCATAATGATAGCCCCTGGATAGTTCATAGAATGCAATATTTCTTTATGCGGTACTCTTCCTAGCTCCATACCCTTACCGGCCTCAGACCCCCACACCACACCTCCCGATCCGGGAAAACTCAAAGTTGCAGTTTACAACCTTCATCCCCCACCCTGTTCTAAGTATATCAGAACATGGTGACCCAGTTATCCTTCGAGTGACTACAGTAATAGTCACCCGATGGTCCGAGCTCTATGACCAATAAACTTGGAGTACTTCTTCTTTACCGCATGACGATAAAACTGCATGGAGAGAAGTCACGCCCCCGCGAGCAAGATAAATTAGTGCAGGGGGCTCTTTGTGATTTAACAACAACCAGGGATGAATATCCCCGACATGCCAAGATATTTCCTTACCAGATGACGGAATTCGTGGCCCAGACAATCGCAGATCCTCATAACCACTCACAGCCATCAGAAGTGGAAAGTTATCGACCCGTGGACACCTTTGCATTACTATGCATACCATTCCCTCAACGTCTCTGCATAATGATATCCCTTGTCTTGTTCACAAAAGGCAAGATTTCCTCGGGCGACACTCTTCCTACCTCTGTACGCCTACCATCCCCATATCCTCCATGTCATCTATCCTAATCCAAGAAGCCCCAGAACCATGATTTACACCATCAACCCCCCTCCCCGTCTTGGACATGCCGAGATGTTCAAGCCCAGTTGCATTATAATCAAGAGCGTCCATTTTTACAATTTCCTTTCTGCATGATGTCAAACGGCACAAAGCACATCTTGGCCACTTAGCGTAAGACTGCAAGGGCCAAGTATCACAAATCTAGGGGAATGCCTCCAACAACAAGAATTTTCACTAGTTTAATAATGCTTCTTGTCCTTACCACATGACGTTAAACTACATGGTCAATCATCCTTGATGCATGACGTTAAACTGAACAACATGGGAAAAGGAAAGAAAAATGCCCCCAGTCCATACTGTATGACGTTAAACTGCACAACATCCTTTATAGGTTTAGTAAGAAACATAGGCTTTTCTCTGCCTTTTGGTGCATGGGTCAGACCTGCGCAAGCCACGGTCTCACACTCGCGTGAGAATGGATTGCTTCACCCATTCTCAGGAAGATTAGTCTAGAAGTTTCCCCCGTATCCAGGCACCCACTCGTCATAAACCATACTCAGTACTCAGAAAAAGCCGAACTCTCATAAGCCACCCCTAGTGGTCCCAAATCTCAACTTCCCTGAAGTTTCTTGGCTATTGGGGGAATACAATCATTGACTTATGGAAACCTTTGTACAAATATGCATACCATGCCCTCAGCGGCTCTGCATATTGATCACCCCTGGCCCACCTACCAAAGTAATGATTTCCTTAGGCAATGCTTCCCTCCGTACGCCTCTAGGCCTCTAAGCCCCCATGTCTATCCCGGGATTCGGAAACCCTCTGAGCTACAGTTTAACAACCTCTTTCACAATCCCACCTGAATACAGTGGAACACCTTTGAAAAGATTAACGAGAACTAGGAGAAGTCGTTCCATTTTAAATAATGTCCCAGCTGTATGACTTTAAACTGTGCCAAGCCTCAACCATCCCTTATGCTAACTAAATGTGTTTGGAACTGGTCTCCTGACCATGATTCTGATTAGTACAGATGTTCCCAAAACACTTTCAGATGTTAAATTCCCCTTCTGAGCCACTCCTGGTGGTTTTCATAATTTTATAAGCTACCCATCGTGGTTTCCATGAGCCGGACTTCCATGAAGTCCCCTGGCCATCACAAATGGATATTCATTGACTTAAGGACACCTTTGTAAGACTATGCATACCATGCCCTCAGCGGCTCTGCATATCGATTTCCCCTGGCCCGTTTACCGAAGGAAAGTCATCCTTAGGCAATGCTCTTCATACCTCTGTACACCAACATGGATCCCATGCCTTGAGGCATGTCCTGCATGTCATTCAAATTTAAACATGTTCCCCCCACGTGCATCTGAAGAGTATTGAGAAATTTTTTAATCAGTTGAACCCCATTGGGGCCCTCACCCCACCATATTTGGTCAACGATGTTCGACCAAAAACATCAGAAATGATAGTCTTGACGGTGGGACTTTAAACCACCGAAGAAAGGAGGCACAAGTCCTGTTAGACCGAAAACCAGAAAAGGGAGACCTAAGAAAAATCCAGGTTATACCCACTGGGTCAACACCAAATGCGCCGAGGAAAAATTAGGGTATTAAAAGAAAAGAAAAAAAGTCTGTGGGGCTTCTCTATAAACCCCAGCAATAGTCAAACTATGCTCACTGGATCCCATAGTCCAGGAAAAAGTTATAGTTTGTTTCTATTATCCTAAGTTGTGATTAATTCTGATTCATTGAGTTGTTATTCACACGACAATTGTTCTATAAACAATAAAATTTTACAACCGCAAAAGACTGATATAGATTTTACTCCATTGAAAAAAAGAGGAGGACATCCATAAGCTGAGGCCTCTCCCTCATAGTTAGGGGGGGTCCGCAAAACAGAGTATACAAGCAGGGCTGTAATCGTCACAAGGGAGTCTGGCTTGCTCTCTCCACCAGATCAGCGGCCGTGTGGTGGAGGTAGTTGCAAGACCGTTCCAACACGGCCTTCTCCTTGGCTTCAACCTTAGCCACTGGACGAGTATGATCCAATGTTTCTTGGAGATCGTTGATCCCTTTTCTGGTGTCTTCGAGACGACCGGTGACAGTTGACAACAGATTCCTCAGCATCACTGCCCGTTCTTCACATTCATGAAACTCCGAGGATAGGACGGTCGCCTGATCTCGAGAGGTCGCCTCCTCTGCCATCAGTTGATGGAGTTGTATCGTGGATTCCTCCAAGGCTCAGGTCCCACAATGAGCAGTAGAAAATTGAGAGAGTTTGCGTTCACTGGTGGCAGATTCCTCGCAGTCCATGACAACTTGGAAAGCAAGAGAATAGAACTGCCGATAGTCGAAGCCACTCGACCCCAAACCCAAGAAGAGCAGTCGAAGAGCTTCAGTCTTAGTTTCCATCTCACCTAGAGGTGTTTAAGCAATGATCTCACAAATCTGAGGCCATGCCCACTTGCGAACCACCCAGTGGTCCACCATGACACGACGATCCTTGGTATCCTCGCCAGATAGCACGGGAACTAAATCTGTCATTGCAACCAACACAGGCTTGTTCTCGCTAGGATTTGGATATGAAACATCATAGTATGGGGTCGGTAACCCCAGTTCAGGCTTGTGGATCATGTTACTAAACCCGGTATCAACTAGAAAAACTTTTGGGATTGCCTCACTAGGACCCGGAACCACATGGTCAACCTCATCCACATCCAAGAAGGATTAACCCGTTTAAACTTCGACCACCGTAGGACTGGGGGAGGAAAATCCCTTGATTCACTTTGATAGACGAGCCATCAGTTGATCCTCCCTTAAAGCTAATGAGGAAGGTGCGGTGGACGCAGCAGCCACAGTACCTCCTGATTTGGGAACCTGCTGGACAACCTTCCCTAAGATCCCATTGGGATAGTGTTTTTCCCATGTTTTTGCATACTCAAAGGAAAGTCCGGCAACCACCTCCATGATAGACAAGGGAATGATTGCGTCACATCCCTCTTGTGTCAGAATCAACCACCATTGGCAAAGTGTGGCCGGGTGCAGTCCTTGAGCCTGAGGAGAGGGAAGGGAAACTTGGTCTTTCATACACCTAAATTGGTGATAAAATTGATACGGGACGTACAACTCGCACAAAGAAACTCTATTGATCCGTGTGGACAGAAATCCATCCCATAGAGAGATCATGTAAGAGCGCTCCTCCATACTCTACCTATGGTAGTCAACTAAGACTCCAGAAGGGTTGGGGTAGGGAGTGAAAGAAAATAGGGAGAAGTCACTCAGAAGCTCGAAGACTTCACTAGAGTCAAGGGATTTCAAGTGAAATTCGGCTATATCAAGTAGGGTAGGCCGAACAGTAGGAAGCGGAATGACCATGTTGTGATGATACTCATAGTAGCGAAAATGATATGCTACCCACCCATACAAAAATTTAAGTGGCCCGCTCAGACGGAAGGGTGGCCCGCCCTTCTGCATGTGACCCAACAGTTCATAAATACGAGCCAATGTTGGCATGACCAAATTCACCAGGCGGCCTTCTGCTTGCTTAGCTGCCATCACCAGGGTGCTAGCCCTGATGTCAGGATTAATATACCAAGAAGGGAATATACACCCACTCAGGAACATAGCAAACAAACCTGCCAGCCAGAGCATAGGCGGCACACCAGGGCGCATCTCGTAACCCCATGAAAGGTAGTCGCCCGCCTCCAGAACCGCCCAGTAGGAACCTGGGGAGGTTCATGATTGTTGAGAAGGTTGAGTCCTGGGGCACTTTATCTTCAGCACATGACCATTGGGGTTCATAAATAACCCTATCAAGGTATTATAGGGAATAAGAGAGCGGGAAAGCAAGGCCTGACCGAGTGATTTCTCTGCCATAACCAGCAGATCCCTCGCCAATAAAGGCACTTGTTTGACATCGTCCCATGCATCAGGGACATGCAGAAATTCATCACACATCTCACCAATAACCGGGAGCCCTCCCAGTTGATGGATATCCCATAGGCTAATGCCAACTTCACCATGGGAAATGTGGAAGGTATTAGTGCTTAAACACCAGCGACTGAGTAGTTCTGGCAGGACCAAGGATGGTGGGTAAATAGAAAATTGGGAAGCCCACACTGCGGAGTATAAATTGACTGATTCCAGTAATTCAAAAGACTCCTGAAAGTGATGATGGACCTAGAAATCCCAGGCCCAGTCATTTGAGAAGTTCCGGCCAGACCAAAGATCCCACCTAAGAATCCACCCCACACCGGGATCTATTCGAGCAAGGTTGATAATAGAATGGTTACTCTTGAAAACTGCTTCCTGAGAAAAGTTGTGGACATGCTGATCACTTTAGGTCCAAATAGAGCCTCTCAAAATGAAGGTGTCCTTTCGGTCAGAGTCAGAAACCATCTCCCCCGATTGGGTATGGTTCGCCTGAATACACTTGGGCGACGCTTCAAAGAAAGGAGAAGGAAGACCTGAGAAAGTGGGAGGAATTAGGACATTGTATTGAAGACCGAATCCATGAAGCGGAAGCCAAGTTGATAGTGGGTAATCCATGAGCTCAGGAGGGAACAAATCTTTCAAGACACCATCATCATGAATGATGGACCGACTAGGGTCCTCTAGGGTGTTCTCCGCTCTACGAATCATATCTAAACGTCTCCCTGAACTAGGTGGGAAAGGCTCTACGGCAGTCCTCCGTATAGAATGAGGGGGAACCATATCTTCTCATTGCACGATGAGAGCCAACAATCGGTTAGTCCGGAATAGAATCTGGGCAAAAATACCAGTTATAAGGCTGAGGATCAGTTGAGGAGCCTTAATAATCAAAATATGCGAGGAGGCCTTGAGGGATGGTTCGCGATGACAACATCTCGCGGACCAGCCCTTCGTGAAAGGGTTTCGCGACACTCTGGCCTGGTGAGCATTTTCCAGAAAACCGCGAACCAAGTTGCTCCGTGGAATTTTCAATCCCGAATTTAAGTTGCTAAGTTCAGAAAACTTAGAAATATTTAAGGATTTCAGTTCGCGGTCCATCTACATCGTGAAGCGAGTTCCTCCGCAGCCCTTCATGACTTACTTTTTCATTAATTAAGTGTAATGGTTCGTGGTTTTGAAATTGGTTCGTGGGTGAGGGAGACCGCGAAGAAGGAATGGTTCACGGAAGTCACAGCCAGTTCGCAGACGAAGCACTTCACGGAGGAATGAGCACGCGGAGGCGAGGGAGCTCTGGTTTCATAGAGAATCTAGTAAAGGAAAAATGAAGCCCCCCTGTATTTATAGGTGTGGTCCCCTGCCGGGTTCACCTCTCTACCACAAACAATCTCAATTTCAGGACCACTCTACATCGGAACGAACTCCTCTTCATTCTGATCGGACCCCATTCCGATGGGGGGCATTTGTAGGGTCCTGAAAAATCTGCAAAGGAGTTTCTACCAAATTCTGAAAGGAATTGGGGAAAATAATGGAGAAAATTAAAAGAAGGGACACAATCAAGACCGGTCCGCATACCGGTACCATGAAAACGCGACGCGGCCAAGCCCCGCGAAGCACCCCCTCTACGAACTGTCGTCGTTCGCGAAATGGAGGTGGAGATCCTCTACAATCGCGAGGCCGGATGGGCGCCGATCCAGTTCACCGTCATGAATCGCCCCAACCGCATACCGCTTCGATCGGTTCAATCCACATCCACTGTCGTTCATGGAATAGAGGCGGAACCCTCCATGACCGGGAAGCACTCCCTGAGTTCGGTTTGCGAGGGGGGGGAGAAGCACTCAGTACTGACCGCGAATTGCGGACTGACCAAGTCAGCAGTAAACCGAGTTTTGGGTCATGGGCCTCCGCAAAAGGTGTCGCGTGGCCATAGATACATCTATTTCCCCACTCTATAAAAGGATATGTAGGGGGAATGGAAAAGGAATTCGGAATTCTGATTCAGATGATCCGAAGGTGGAGGAAGAGAAGAGCAATCAGATTTGGGAGGAAGGATTTCGAAGGTTGGCTTAGGATTTTTCAAACAGCGAAGTTCTTGTTCGTGAACCAGATCATGTATAAACCTGGGAATGAACTGATAAGGAACCGAAAATGCATAATTATTTGGTGAACTGCGAACTTAAAATAACATAAAAGGGAATACTATGAACCATATCCCCTCTATGGATACACTCCCCCCGGACCTGGGTGTTTATGCCTCTTTTCCGATATGCTGCATCGCATATCACCCTCCTACGCTGGCAAATCCTCGACCAACGAACCCTCGGTAGACACCGCCCTTGGCCATCACTCCTTGCATGGACCCCTCCGTGTACCCCATGGTACGCGGGCCGAACCCGAAGCCGTGAACCACCCTGGTTCACGGGATGCTCGCCAGACTGGGAACCACCCTGGTTCGCGGGATGCCCCCTAGTCCGCAGACCATCCTGGTTCTCTGATGACTTCTCCAGCCACGTAGCGCATTCCTACGCGAAGGGCGCCACCACTCCTTCATACGTATGGCCCATTAGAGCCTTCGGAATTCCCATTCCCCAAGCCAGGTAAAATCCTTCCAATCCGGCCCGATCCTCCGCGACTCCCTCATTGGCCTACTTATCGGCCCTAAGCTGAGGCCTCCACCAGAGCCTCCAAATCCACATGGTGTAACCCTCAGGTGCCTCAGCGCGCCATTTTTATTTCACATACCCATGGTAAGTAGAGGTGAAGGGGTTTCCTCGACCCTTGAGGAGGTTCCCGAAGCATTCATGGGTTTACATTCTCATGGTAATGTGGAGTCTGAGGTCGGGAATTCCCTTTCTACCCCTCAAATTTTTAATGGCTTCTCGGGGGTAGTAAAATACCCATAAGAAGGAAGCCCTCACGCACTTCAAGAGAGGAGACGGGCACATGAGCACCCCCTTTCCCTCTCTCGCTACACTTTGTTGTATGGGACTCCTTAGAGTGTAAGCCCTAATCTATCATTATGGGCCGATCCATGCGTAAGCCTCACTCCATTCCTCACGGGCGCACCTTTCATGACGTGATCGTCGGGTCCTTGCTGCCTCTTGTTTCTCACACCAAGCATGACTCACGTGGGCTTAGAGTATGCATCGATCATGGCATCCTTCTACGAGCTTCCTCAGAGTGTAAGTCCCAATCAATTACTATGGGCCTCCTCAGAGTGTAAGCCCCAATCCATAACAATGGGCCTCCTCAGAGTGTAAACCCCAACCATCGCCAAGGGCCTCCTCAGAATGTAAGCCCCAACCATTGCCATGGGCCTCATCAGAGTGTAAGCCCCAACCATCTCCATGGGCCTCCTCAGAGTGTAATCCCCAACCATCGACATGGGCCTCCTCAGAGTGTAACCCCAACCATCGCCCATGACCTCCTCGGAGTGTAAGACCCAATCCATCTTTCTGGGCTGCCTCAGAGCGTAAGTCCAAAGCCAA
This sequence comes from Viscum album, assembly GCA_963277665.1. Taxonomy (NCBI): domain Eukaryota; kingdom Viridiplantae; phylum Streptophyta; class Magnoliopsida; order Santalales; family Viscaceae; genus Viscum; species Viscum album. The sequence continues at coordinate 1,016,754,118 of OY728120.1, read as the reverse complement.
TGTGAACTACGTGGAATTTGATCCCTGCCTTCTAGGCAGGGTAAATAGGAAGCCTCCAAGAGGTTCAATCCCACCACCCAGTTGTTCTGATTATCTTCACATTGGTTCACAGTGCCACTCCTAGTGCCGCCTCAAGCGAGTTCCTACTCTTCAGGGTCACTAATCTAACGAGGGATGGTAAAGAAAAGGCATAAGTGAATCCAAACCCCTGCGTCCAGTTGACTATTGCCCACCAGGGATAAATTCCTGGATACTATGTTTGGAGATAAACCAAATATTTGCGAACATAAGAATACATCTTAAATCTTTCAGAGAGTCCCCGAACAGGCAATAATTCCCCCCAAATGGGGTGCGTTGATCCCAACTTCCCATCCTCTCGACCAATGTGAGTTCTTATGTGTCGCTGGTCAGACCATCTAGTGAATGCCTACCTTTGGAGAGCAGGTCCATGCTTCATCAGATATGGAACCGTTGGTCGTTTCGAGACCGAAACCTAAAACAGTTATAAACAACGCATAAATTTTATTTTATGCTATGGGTTACACCATATTTTAGGTTATAAATTATTAATAATTTATGAGATAATGTAGTATATACAATTTTTAAGAGATATATTGAGGAAGGGAGATATTTATTAATAATGATGGCCAATGGAGAGGATTTCCTATTGAGGAATCCTATATAGCTAGTATTGGAAATGATCATGTAATATATATATTTGAGGATCTTAATAAGTTTATGAAACATATTATTTTCAGAATTCATTAATGTTTTCCACATTGACATTATTTGATCTTAGAATTCATTATGAAATAGATTCCCTCATTATATAGTTTTACTTCTGATCCAATAGAATATGATCAATGAATTATGTCTTTGGAGAAGATATTTATAGTATTAGGAAGTGGTAAAATGGAAAATTTCACACTTCTGTGTATTATCCCAATATAGATGTTGATCAATGGTGGTGATATATCAAGGATAGTAAAGAGGAAGAGGAAATAGAAGGCATGTAATGCAAATATTTTAAAGAGAAATTATATAAAAAGTATTTTCCTCATGAGAATAAAATGACGATGGGGATAAAGTTACTTAGTTTAATGGAAAATGAGGAATAAAGTGTTACAAAGTATGAATCTACCTAAATTTTTTTAGAATGGTATAATATATATTTCATATGTAACATAGAGTGAAATATTAACCATTTCTTCAATGGATTAAACCAAGTATCCAAATGGAACTGATATCTCAATATTTTTATACATGATTAAATAGTTTTATATAATATCAAGATAATGAATGAATTCTTCATGTCTCACTGAATTAAATGGGAGAAAGAGAATACGAGTACTACATATGAAATAATTAACAATGTAAGATAGGGAAATATATATTTACCAATATGTTATAACTTTAGAAAGAATCACCCAAGGAAATGATCGATGGAATTATGGGATGTTATAAGTTAATAGAATAGGGTTAAGAGGGAAAATAATTTAAAGGGAAGAAATTAAACACTAATATTAAGAGTTTAATTAGTATGGGGATGTGGAACTAATAAAATGAATGCACAAAATACCAATGAAATATAACATATAATATTTTAAGGGTCAAGGCCATGTTTATGCTATTAAAACAACTGAAGTAGAACATTTATTATTTTTGGGCATGTGGATCCATGAGATAAGTTATAATTTTTTTATTGATGATATTACCATCATAAGAAGTAATAAATATATAGGGATTATATTGAATTAATATTTCATTATGGATTTGTGGAAATATGTTGAATGACAAGAAGAAAAATGATTCGGTGGAATGTTTGAATTTTGGTGAAAACATTATTTAACAAATGATAACCCTAAATTTGTTCCTTATTTTGAGATAATGTAGTTCTGATAAATATATGATTGATATGGATAATGTAAATTTGATACTAGTAACCACTATGGAACTGATTATTTATTTATTGGAAAGTGGCTACCCTATCATTGATGTTGTCTAAAATTTCTTGGGATTTGAGGAGTATATCCAACAACCCATGTTTTATATATGGAATGAGGAATCATACATGTTTTCAATATGGTTTTATGGTAATTCAAGTAGTGATCATGTTTTTATATAGTACATGACAAAAAGCTTCACATTATTGGTATTAAATATTAAGAGGATCTATATTTTGATCAGGGAATATAATTTTTATTTAGTAGCCTTACTTATAAATTTGGTCAGAAATATTTTGGATGAGATTTTAGGATAACTATTTATTGAATAGATTAAGTTCAAATTCAGTAGTTATTGGTTAGATTTTTCCTACAATTTTGGTTTTAGTAAAGAAAAGAGGAAATTATTGTTACACTTTTATGGATCAAATGATCTTTAAAATAATAATTTTAGTACATCAAAAATAAAAGTTCATTTTTAGAAGTTATTTTCTTAATGTAAGGGATGAAATGGTAATTTATCAAAACACCACCAAAAGATGAAATTGTTCTTATGAAATAGAGACATATCATGTAACTATATTTCCTAATATTCATAGAGAGTTTATGAATTCCTATACTCTAGAAAAAAGGTTCTGGAATTTTTATATCATATTGTCAAAAAAAATTTATAATATTAATTACTATTTTTCCATATTCTATTTTGTGGATTTTTTATCGTTAACTTTCTAAAAAACATGTTCTCTATCAATCTCCGTCTATTTTTCAGTGTTAGTTTTCTCTGACATATCCATGTTTCCATTTTCTGTCTCAGTTATCCTATCTATAAACCCATTTTTTTGATTACCCCAGATGATAGTTTTACGTCACTTTCTGTCTTAGTAATAGTGTATTTATAGGATTTTTTATGTTGTGGATCATTCCATAATGATATTTGTAAAGACCCAGAAATTTCCAGGAAAATTTTTTCATAAATACTTCGGAATTTTATGAGTCTGTGGCTTATGACAGAACTTGATTCCGTGGCCCGGTGTGCTCGGAATCAGTTATCGAAGTTTACCTCTGGTATGTTGAGTAAACGAACAAGCGGGTTTTTCTATCTGTTGAACCGGTGCTCAGAATTGAAATCTGATGGCACCGATGAACTCACAGTGCCAGTAATTTCTTAAGAGGACTTTTACCATAGATGTGTTTTCACGGGAGGAGAAGTCAAAAATTTGTTGATTAAATGAGATGTGAATAAAATTGTGGTCCAAATTTATTTTTTTATATCTAAGGTGGTTTATCGTACATGGGGGAGTTCGGGTGGAGCACCTAACTACCCATGTGAGGATAAATGTGAGGTGGGGCCCACATGCGCCCCAACCCTTCAAATTCTCTAAAACTCCGTAAAACACCATCTAAATTTTGTAAACTTCTCATTACTTGTGAAACCTTTCCACCTTCTCTCTCTCCCCCTCTTAACTCTTGCCAACACACTTTAAACAATTAATTGATCCACATCAATTAATTAATTAAGTGTTTTGAAATTTAAATTTTGAAAGGCATGGCATGATTAAATAAAATAAGGAGAAGCCTTATTTTATTTTTGGATGGCTTGTTGTGTTGAGATTTTGGGGAGAGAGCACTTGAGTATCGAAGAACGCTTCATCTACATTGGTGAAGAATTCCAACTCTCCGATGAAGAACATCGACTTGGCGACCCCGGATTCTCTATCCCCTTCTTCCTCCATGAAAAGGGAGGAGTCACCAATGCGGAATCTCTCCAACAAAGTCTCGACTTATAATATTCACTCCACGAAAAAAGGGGAGACACCGCATCCTCCTTGGAAGCTCTCCATCGTGGTCTATGAATCCTCACCTTGCGACACCATCAACCGCGATGCCCGAAGTTCGATATTTTTGGTTTAGGTAGGGTTAAGTTAAATTTTAATGGATTAAAATTGTGCTTTGGTTTCTCGTTGAGCATCTTGTTTACCACGATGTTTTGCTATCGCTTTACGCGGAGGGCACGGGCCAAACAAACAAGGCCCGATGACCCTCTGTTGATCTTGTTTATTTTATTTAGAGTTGGAAACCAATGTTGGAGGATGCACGATGCCATCACACCGTGCCAGGAACGTGAAAAAGTAAACTGTCACCGTCGCGCCGGTTGTGCGGGAGGAACCGTGGCCCGCTACACGGGCCGCTTCGGTTCAAGAACCGGCCGACCCGTCGGCCGTCCGGGCGGAGGTGAACTGCGGTGCAAGGAGGGCTTCAGGCTTGAAGATCGGCGGCCTGACCATGTGGGCCGCATGCACAAAAGACCGGCTGGGCTAGCCAGCCGGTTTGGGAAAGGGCTGGCCGCGTGCCTCACCGGGTCGTGCCAGGCCGCACCCAGCCGCACCGTGCCGGGCCGAGCCGGGCCACACCAGGCAGGGCCCGGCCACACCCTGTGGGGACGGGCCGCGCCCTATGTGGACGGGCCGCGCCCTGTCGGGCTGGTCCGCACCCGGGCGGGCCGGGCCGCGCCACTTCAAGACGGGACGCGCCACTTCGGGTCAGGCCATGCAACTCACCGGGTCGGTCTGACCCATTTTCCTAGTCAGACCAGCCAAAATCGAGTCGACCTGATATGTCAGCTCGTCGGGCCTTACGGACCGGGCTTGTTATCCACTTAAACGTGAATAACATAAGGACCGCGCGTCCGATCGATGCGCCGTCTGCGGCACTAGGACTCTTTCCATGAGACGGTCCATTTTGATACTCTAAGTGAGTTTAGGATGAATTTGGATATCAGCCAGGTTAGAACCGAGCATATTTCTAACAGGGCCCCTAGGACGGAAATTCCAATATCTCTCAGACCGAGCGTCCGATTGACCCGACGTCTGTTGCGTTGAGTTATTATTAATGAGGCATAACTTTGGGATACTTCAAATTTCGGCTTCATGATAGTTGATGTACCAACCCCCTGGGCTCGTGGAGCAGACCCTCCCAGAATCGAGCGTGTTGTGTGCGGAAACCCTAGAGATGGCTGCAACTCCGACGACAATGACGACTGTACATGGATCCTATGTGGGTTCGGAAGTAAGGACGACTGTACTTGGATCCTCCGTGGGTTCGACAATGATGACGACTGTACTTGGATCCTATGTGGGTTCGACAGTGATGGTTACTGTACATGGATCCTATGTGGGTTCGGCAGCGACAACATCTGTACAAGGATCCTACGTGGGTTCGGTAGGGGAGATGATTCAGAGACTACATCTATCATCTCCACCCCTCTTCATGAGTAGAATACCTGTGTGACATGATTATTGACTTTCAGTCATTATCATCGATGTGATTGACTTGCTTTCCTGTGTGGAATGGGTTGGGATTTCCTGTGTGGACTGGGTTGAACTTGGGATCATGAGCTGGAGCCGAACTAGAATCAATACTTAGATATATGTATGGGAATATACCTATGTAGAGTTAGTTGATACTTTCTGTTTGAAACTTTCTTTCGTGGTTTATCCTTTGTGGATTCTGGGAGACCTTCGGGGGTCTCAGGGTCCCAACTGAGTATCGTATACTCACCCCTGCATGGGCTATGCCCGCACTACGTTGTGTTGGATGCAGACGATAGACAACACTGATCGTGGTGGATTCTTGTGGAGCGGTATGGTACCAGGAGGTGGACCACTTAGCGGGAAGTACATGGAGCAGACGATAGGACCCGAGTTGCTTAGGAGATCATTTGTACCCACCCTTTAGGTGGGATATTCAGAGGATGACTCAGTGGTTGCTGGTTTACTTTACTGCATCTATTCTTTCTTCTCTGTTATACTGTACTTTGAGTAGGGTTTGTATTCTCGTCCATTTACTTTCTAGCACATACTTTTGTACTCAGTTTAATTAGTTTTTACTTCATCTTGTGTACCCTGTTGTGTTTCTTTACTTATATAAATGAAATGACTTCTCTTTTATCGAGATCTAAACCTTTGGTGCTAGTTGCCAGCCCCTAGACTATGGAAGGTGGGATTGGGGTAGTCATGACACGAGCCACAAGGATGGGTCGTGGAAAATTGGTATCAGAGGATTCAGTTCTACCGCAGAACTCAAGACTCTGATAATTTCTTCTGTGAAGAAATAGTGTTAAGAGTATTGAGTGTGGTTTTTAGTCCAGGGAGTCCAGTGTTAGTGCGGTGGCAGACATATCCATACACCCGGACCTTGACTTCTGATTTCCGACTCAGTGCTCGAAAACAATGATTGCATGTGTGTTTCAAAAGTTTTCTTTGTGATTACTTTGTGTCAGCTCACCAGGTATACTGTATTAACCGTAGTGCACCTGTTGTTTTTCAGGATGGCCCCATGTGTGCAGCCATCTAGGGTTCTGATCTTTGTGCGGGATGGTAGCCCACCGAGCGATGAGGCCTCAGTTCAGGGCCCCATTACAGTGGAGGAACCAGCGGTACCTCTACCTGTTGGGCCACCGATACCACTAGAACCAGCAGTAGAGAGTGCATGCCGCCTGAGTGCATTGCATGAGTTTCAGCGATAGAGGCCGCCCAGGTTCCACAGAGAGACGGATCCTCAGGCAGTCGAGGATTGGATGGAGGCTATCGTCAGAGTCTTCACATTGGTAGGTACACCAGTAGACCTTATGGTGATCCTTGCCGCGAGTCTACTGCATGGAGAAGCAGGTAGATGGTGGAGCCTGATTCTCCAGGTGCACAACGAGGCATCACTACTTTGGACAGACTTCGAGTTCCTTTTCCGCTCAGAGTTTGTTCCAGCTACCCTGCGTGCGGTGTACATCTAGGAGATACTACAGTTGCGGTAGGGCAGCATGACAGTAGCCCAGTACTCAGCGAGATTTACAGACCTCTCGTTCTATTCCCCGGACATGGTACGAGACCCATTCTTCCGGGCCCGGACCTTCGAGCAGGGACTGAGGCATGAGATCAGGGCTTCGATGATCTCCCACTTCATTTTGATGTAGGAAAGAGTATTGGAGCGAGCCCTTCTTGTGGATAGCTTCCTTGGTGATTCTACGCCAGCAGCGAGGCCTACCGCAAGGCGACACGTAGCGGAGTCTTCTGTAGCCGGTAGTAGAAAGATGTCGCAGAGGTCTAAGCAGACCAGGCCATCAGGTGGAAGACCTCATGACACTGGTTCAGAGGTGCGGGGAACACGCAGCAGAGCCAGTCATAGGAGAGGCAGGAAGTGCTATGCATGCGACGGGCAGGGCCACATGGCTCGTCACTGCCTGACCCACCATACAGAGGAGCAACAGACAGTTGATGGACCACCCAGGAAGAGGCAGAGGTTCGACCCTGGCGGTCCATAGGGAGTTGGATGATGAGGCAGAGGAGTTGGCTGAGCAACTGGTGGTGGACGACACTTCGAGGCTCTACCACCACCACCACCAGGAGGACCACCCCGACCACAGGGAGCTAGGAGACAAGGGTAGACTCAGCTCCAGGCATTTGAGGCCTATGACCATGGAGCACCTGAGATAATTCAAGGTACTATCTCTGCCTACTATACCCTTTCTGTAGTTCTTATAGACACAGGAGCGAGTCATTATTTCATTGCTTCTGCCTTTGTTCGGAGTTCGTTGATTCCGACAGAGTTGTTGGCTCGATCCTTACGGCTAGAGACTCTTACGAGAGTAGACTTGATGATTACTCACTGGTGATGGAAGTGTGAGATTACTCTAGGAGGCGAGAGCTTCGATTGGGAGCTTCTTGTAGCGGTGTCGAGGCCTCACGATGTCATCTTGAGCATGGATTGTCTATCTACAGTTCATGCCCAGATTGATTGTATTAGGCGCAAAGTGTGGTGTGTCCGCACATATGGGAGCAGGTTCACCTTCAACAGCGAGAAGGGAGCCTTTGCAGAGTAGGATGGACTTAGGTAGAGGAGAGGGAAACCGATCACACATCAGTTGGCTATTATCAACCTCAGAGCGGTTGATGTGCGGAGTCCGTGTTTTCCTGTTGTGGTGGATCACTATGCGGAGGTTTTTCCTGATGACGTTCCCGGACTACCTCCTCGAAGAGAGGTAGACTTCAACATTGACATGTACACTGGGACATCCCCAATATCAATTTGAACATATCGGATGGCTCCCGCTGAGCTTCACGAGCTGCGGATACAGTTGGAGGATTTGTAACAAAAGGGATTCATCCAACCCAGTGTTTCACCCTGGGCTTCTCCGATTTTGTTCGCCATGAAGGCGGATGGGAGCTTGGGACTGTGTGTCGACTACCGTCGCTTGAACCAGGTGATCGTGAAGAACAAGTATCCAATTATGAGGATTGATGACCTCTATGATCAGCTCAAAAGATCATGATGGTTCTCGAAGATAGACCTCAGGTCAGGTTATCATCAGCTCAGAGTTCGAGATGAGGATGTGCAGAAGATGGCCTTCATGTGTCCGTATAGCCACTATGAGTTCTTGGTTTTTCCTTTTAGCAAATCCAATGCTATAGCAGTGTTCATGAGTATAGTGAACAGGATATTACAGCCTTACCTCATTCGATTTGTCATAGTCTTCATCGAAGACATACAGATTTACTCGACTACTGAGGAGGAGCATGCCTACCAATTTTGGGTTATACTGGACACACTCCATGAGAACCAGCTTTATGGTAAGGTCTTGATGTGTCAGTTCTGGATTCGAGAATTCCACTTCTTGGGGCATGTCAACTCTGAGGTGGGAGTTGCGGTGGAACCTGCGAAGATTGAGGCAGTACTTTCTTGGGAGCCACCTAGGAGTGTGACGGAGGTGAGGAGTTTCCTAGGTCTGGCTGGGTACTATCAGTAATTTGTGCTAGACTTCTCTAGAGTTGCAGCATCACTTTCATCTTTGACAAAGAAGGGGAAACCCTTTCTATGGTTAGATAGATGTCAGCAGATCTTCCAGGAGTTGACAAAGAGATTGACCGGTGCACCCATCTTGAGGATACCGAAGGAGGGCGTAGGGTACGTAGTTTACTGTGATGCATCAGGGGACTGGACTTGGGTGTGTCCTGATGCCGGAGTGGGCAGTGATCTCCTATGGTTCATGATAGTTGAGGCAGCATTAGTAGAACTATGCTACCCATGACTTAGAGTTAGCAGAAGTTGTCTTCTCCTTGAAGATGTGGCGGCACTATCTGATGGGCGAGTGCTTTACAGTCTACTATGACCACAGGAGTCTCACGTATATCTTCTCTTAGAAGGACCTGATCCTGAGATAGTGGTGATGGCTCGAGTTCCTCCAGGACTATGACTATGAGATAGTCTATACTCTAGGGAAGGGGAACATAGTATCTGATGCTCTCAGTAGGAGATCGGTCATTCAGCTAGTTGGATAGGCGACAGAGCAGCTAACCACATTACAGATATCCTTCATGGATTGAGATGGAGCAGCCTTTCTAAAGTCGTTCACAGTCACTCCTCCACTACTTTAGTGGGTCATAGAGGCACAATGTGGGGACATTGACTATGAGACACGACGTATGCAGATATCCATAGGACAACCACCTGCTTGATTTTCTGTAGGAGGAGAGCTTGTCATCCTCTTTAGGGGATGTACCATGGTACCAGTTGCCTTATAGGAGGAAGTAATGAGGCAGTTTCAATCTTCCCCTCTGGCGGTACATCCAGGATTAGCGAATATATACCATGATCTCAGAATATATCATGGGTGGCCGGGTTTGAAGAAGGTTGTGGTAGAGTTCATTTCACGATGCCTCACCTGCCAGAAGGTGAAGGTGGAGCACCATATATCATCATGTTTGGTATAGTCCCTAGAGGTCCCGGAGTGGAAGTGGGACAGGATATCTATGGATCTTTTGATGGGGATCCCACATACTTTCAGAGGACACAACTCAATTTGGGTGATCGTGGACTGACTCACCAAGTCGGCCCACTTACTACATATTAGAGAGCAGGTCTCAATGGAGATCTTGGGACGACTCTACGTTCAGGAGACCGTACGGCTTCATGGTGTGAAATTTTCAATCATCTCCGATCGAGATGCTCGCTTTACTTCCTGCTTTGGAAGGGGTTGCAGGAGTCATTTGGGATGCAGCTACGCCTGAGCACTGCCTTTCACCCTCAGAAGGAAGGCCAGATGGAGAGGACCATTTAGACACTCGATGACAGGATCCATGCATGTGTCCTTGTCTTTGGTCGCAACTGGGAGGATCATCTACCTTTAGTTGAGTTTTCATACAACAACAGATGCCACTCCACCATCGGGATGGAACCATACGAGGCACTGTACGACCGACCATGCAGATCACCTCTGTTCTGGACAGACCCTGGGGAGTCAGCACTTGTAGGACCAGAGATGGTCCAGGATATGACGGAGAAGGTGAAGATCATCCAGGAGAGGATGAGGACTACACATAGCAGACATATGTCTTATGCTGATAGCAGGAGGAGACCACATGAGTTTGAGGATGGAAACCACGTTTTCTTACGGGTCTCACCCCGATCTGGATTACAGAGATTTGGCCAGGGGGGCATGTTATCTCCAAACTTCATCGGACTTTTCCAGGTCCTCAACAGGGTAGGCGAGGTGGCTTATCGCCTGACCCTTCCACCTTAGTTGCACTGGGTGCACGACGTCTTCCACGTATCTCAACTGAGGAGAAACGTGCACGACCCAACCCACATCATTGGTCACAGGGAACTGGATGTAGATGACGGAGCTACATTCACAGAGGTCCCGGTGGAGATCGAGGATTAACAGGAGAGGGTCCTATGTGGATGGTCAATTCCTCTTGTGCTCATTTTTTGGTAGGACGTGAACCACCAGGAGAGCACGTGGGAGCGGGAGGCTCAGATGCGTGCATAGTACCATCATTAGTTTTCCTAGTTTATGATGCAGCTTTACGGGGACGTAAATCCCTGAGGTGGGAGTAATATAAAGACCAGGAAATTTCATGGAATTTTTTTCATAAATACTTTGGAATTTTATGAGTATGTGGATTCTGACGGAACTTGATTCCGAGGCCCGGTGTGTCTAGAATCAATTTCAGAAGTTTAGCTTGGGTACGTTCAGTAAATGAAAAAGCGGGTTTTTCTATCTTTTGAACCGGTGCTCATAATTGAACCTTGAGGGCATTGATGAACTTTAAACACCAGTAATTTCTTAAGAGGACTTTTACCGTAGATACGTTTGCACGGGAGGAGAAGTTAAATATTTTGGATTAAATAAGAAGTGAAAAAAATTGTGGTACAATTTTATTTTTTTTATATCTAAGGTGGTTTTATCCCACATGGGAGAGTTAGGGCGGGGGAACTAACTACCAATGTGAGGATAAACATGAGGTGGGGCCCACACGATCCCTGGACCTTCACATTCTATAAAACTCCTTAAAACCCCCTCTTAATTTTGTAAACTTCTCATTACTTGTGAAACCATTCCACCTTCTCTCTCTACCTCTTAACTCTTTCCAACACAATATAAACAATTAATTGAACCACTTAGATTAATGAATTAAGTATTTTGAAATTTAAATTTTAAAAGGAATGGCATGATTAAATAAAATAAGGATAAGCCTTATTTTATTTTTGGTTGGCTTGTTGTGTTGAAAGTTTGGGGAGAGAGCTCTTGAGTATCGAAGAAGGATTCATCTCCTTTGTTGAAGAATGCCAACTCTCCGCCGAAGAACATCAACTTGGTGACCCCAGATTCTCCATCCCCTTCTTCCTCCATGACATGGGAGGAGACACCGACACAGAATCTCGCCAACGACATCTCACCTTATAGTTTTCTCTCCGCGAAAAAAGGGGAGACACCACTTCCTCCTCAGACGCTCTCCGTCGATGTCTACGAATCCTCACCTCGCGATGCTGTCAACCATGACGCCCGATGTTCAATATCTTTTGTTAAGGTAGGGGTTATGTTCAATTTTAACGGTTTAAAATTTTTCTTTGGTTTGTCGTTGAGCATCTTGTTTACCACGACCTTTTTCTATCACATTAAACGGAGGGGGCGGGCTAAAAGAACATGGCCTGGCGACCCTCCATTGATATTGTTTATTTTATATAGAGTTGAAAACCGAATGTGGAGGAGGCACGATTCCGTCGCGTTGTTCCAGGTACACAAAAAAGTAAACAGGTGCCTTTGTGCCTGTTGTGCAGGAGGAACCGCGGCCCGCTACATGGGACGCTTCGGTGGAAGAACCGGCCGACCCGTCGGCCGGCCAGGTGGATGTGAACCACAATGCCAGGAAGGCGCCGCACTGAGGAACCAGCCGGCCCGTCGGCCAGCCAGATGGAGCTGGACTACGTTGCTAGAAGGGCACCACGCTTAAAGATCGGCGTCCTGCCCATGCGGGTCGCGTGCGCAGAAGACCGGTTAGTCTAGTCGGCTGGTTTGGGAAAGGGCGATGCCGATTGGCGCGGCCGGTGCATACAACCGGGGGGGCTGTGCCCCCCCACCTTGGAACCCACTTGGCCAGCCGGCTGAGAAAGCCGGGCCACACGCCCAGCCGGGCCGGGCCACGCCCTTTCGGCCTGGGCCGCGCAACCAGCCTGGCCGGGCCGGGCCGCGCCCCGCCCTTCCTGATCAGGCCGCACCTCTTCGGGCTGGGCTGCGCCACTTCGGGCTAGGCCATGCAACTGACTGGGCCGGTCTGACCCCTTTGCCGGGTCGAACTTTCCAAAACCGATTCGACCCGATCCGTCAGCCAGTCGGGCCTAACGGACCGGGCCTGTTATTCACTTAAACTTGAATAACTTAAGGACTGCGCGTCCGATCAACGTGCCATCTGCGGCTCTAGGAAACATTTGATGAGACTGTCCATTTTTGATAGTCCAAGTGAGTTTCAGATGAATTTGGATATCAGAAGGGTTAGAAACGAGCATATTTCTAACTGGGACCTAGGACAGAAAAGCCCATATCTCTCAGACCGGGCGTCCGATTGACACAGCGTCTGTTGCGTTGAGTTACTATTGACGAGACAGAACATCGGGATACTTCAACTCTAGGCCTTGTGACAGTTGATGTACTGACCCACTTGGCTCCTAGAGCAGACCGTCCCAGAATCGAGCGCACTGTGTGTGGAAACCCAAGAGCTGGCTCCGACTGCGACGACGACGACGACTATACTTGGATCCTACGTGGGTTCAGCCGTAAGGACGACTGTACTTGGATCCTCTGTGGGTTCGGCTGTGATTAAGACTGTAATTGGATCCTATGTAGGTTTGACATTGATGGTTACTATACATGGATCCTATGTGGTTTCGGCAGCGACGACTTCTGCACTAGGATCCTACGTGGGTTCAGCAGGGGAGATGATTCAGAGGCTACATCTATCATCTCCACCCCTCTTCGTGAGTAGTAAACCTGTGTGAGGTGAGTATTGACTTTCAGTCCTTATCATCGATGTGACTGAGTTTCTTTCCTATGTGGACAGGGTTGTGCTTTCCTGTGTGGACTGGGTTGACCTTGGGCTCGTGAGTTGGAGCCGGACTGCAATTGATGACTTAGATATATGTATGGTCACATACCTATGTAGAGTTGGTTGACACTTTGTGTTTGTAACTTTCCTTTGTGATTTATCCGTTGTTGATTCCGGGAGACCATTGAGGGTCTCAGGGTCCTTACTGAGTATCGTATAATCACCCCTGCATGGGCTATGCCTACACTATGTTGTGTTGGATGTAGACAACAGACATCACTGATCAAGGTGGCGTCTTGTGGAGCGGGACGGTACCTGGAGGTGGACCACTTGGCAGGAAGTACACAGAGCGGACGACCGGACCCGAGGAGCTGAGGAGATCATTTTTACCCACCCTTCAGGTGGGATATCCGGAGGATGACTCAGTGGTTGCTATTTTACTTTACTGCAGTTGTTCTTTCTTTTCTGTTGTACTGTACTTTCAATTGGGTTTGTATTCTTTCCCATTTACATTCCAGCACTTACTTTTGTACTGAGTTTATTTAGTGTTTACTTTAGCTTGCATACTCTGTTGTGTTTCTTTACTTATATAAAGGCAATGCCTTCCCTTTTATCGGGATCTAAACCTTAGGTTCTAGTCTCCAGCCCCTAGCCTATGGAAGGCGGGCTTGGGGTTGTCAGGACACGGGCCCTGAGTACGAGTCGTGACACTATTTTTAAATTTCAAACAGTTATTTGTTGAGATCAAGTTTGAATTTTGAGGATGCAAGTTATTTATGTTGGGGAGAACGTAACATAGAAAAAATTATAAAATAATGAAATTTTATTTAATATCGTATAATATACAAAAAATTGAGTTTAGTTTACGGTGTAAGAAAAACCACGTTAGCTGGCTATCCATGCAAGAATTAGTTATACTGGAAAAATATACTATTATTATAACTATTTAAAATGGTTTTTATCACATATCCCTTGGAATAGAATGTAAAAATATGATTAAAATTTATTAAAATATATTGTTTAAACATATTTTTTGGTTATCTATTGATTATAAATATAATAAGAATCATTTCAAATAAAAATAACTGTTTTTGGAAAAAAGATAATTCAATCTTTCTTAGTGCACATAATTTAAAATTTATTATTATTAAATTTATAAAATTTATAAAGAAAAAACAAAAATTATTTTTGAAATAATAAAACCAAAATTATCTTAGGTTCACATGTTGATATTTTTCTTAGAAGATTCATATTTTTGATAAATATTGAAAAATATTGAATTTTCCTTAAAAACTGCCTTTTTATTTGAGTTTTATAAAAGTTGATGCAAAATTTCCTCTTAATTGAAGCATAAAAAAAGTCAACAATAGAGGTTACAAAGGAGAACCAATAGGAACATCATTGACCATGCAGAAAGAATTACTCTGTTCTGGAGCGGGTACTCATGTTGTGATATGGAATTCGCCCACCCTTTCCACGTGTATGACGACCTCCCTTCCCCTTGCATGCATCCACATACCATCTACAACATCCACCACAACAATAGGAGTGGAGAAAGAGGTAGTGGGATCATCAATATTTAATACAAATGTGAGAAAATTAGAATGATTCAAAGTAGTAACATTACAATTAACCATCTAATTTGTAGATATAGTAATCCTTAATGGCGCTGGAACTTCTTTTGGCTGCCCATCAGATTTGTCCAACATCATAGTGGACTGATCCAGATTTTAACTGACGATCTCATGGTGGATAGATAGAAAGGGGTCAATGTGACTGGGTGATGGGTAATCAGAGTAGTTCAAGGGATCATATGCAAAAACAGTTACACACGAAGCCTGCAGTAAGGTGGTGTCTCTAGAAATAATTGTCACTACATTACGACTTGAGGATGATAGACAAGTAGGTTCTATAGTCATGATTGAAGAGTTGGAATGGAATGTGGGAATTCCAAATTTAGATTCAGTAGGGCAGCTTACTTTTTCCCCATTTTTGATTGGAATTACCATTATCTGAGGTTGTACCATGAAAAATAATCTTTCCTTTTCTCCATTTCATAGCATGAATCTCCTGCCTTACTCTCTCATTCGCCATTGCTTGAGCTGATTTTTCCTTCTTTGTTTGACTATCATCTAATTCCATGTTATTTTCTTCCCCTTTTATGCATTAAATAAATTCATCTCTAAATGAGAGATTTATTTTAGATATGTAGGTACCTTCTGCAATATCAGCACAGTTTTCATTCATTACTCCAACTAGATGAGGGGAGGAAGGGTCCCCCTTTTCCAAGTGAGAGCACTGAATTGGTGGCTAACCAAGGGTCTTCAACATAGGTTGGGGATGCACATTCTGGGTATTTTCAGAAGTAATTCTTTGGCTCTCAGGGATTAGAAGTTCCCCTGGGTGTGGATTCAGAGTAACAGAACTTCCTTGAGAGGGATCTTTTTATTTGAATTATTTCTAATGTTAAATTATATTTTTAATTGTTTTAAAAGAAAAATTAGATGAATTATATATATATGAATCAAATTTTGTTTATTTCACTAACATTTATATTGTATTTAGATATAAAAACATTTTAAACATTTGAAGATTTTCCCTATAAAAACATGCTTTCTCGTCTTGTCTATGTGATTAATATTAATTTAAATTATGATAATTATATGATTTGAATTTGAAAAAAATAGATTCCGTATCTAGAATAATTATAATTTATAATTTATAGTAAGGTCAACTTAATTTTTTTAAAAAATTATTAATGAAAACAAATAAAATTAATTATTGTGCTTTGGGTAAAAAGGAGTTTACAAAATGGTTAAAAATAGAATATAAGGTGTAAAATGTCATACCAACTTGTCTAACACCAGTGTTATGTTCGTAGTTCAAACCCTACCACCATAAAATATTTTTTATGAGTTATTGGGTCAGTTTTTCATGAATGTCACAAAACATACTATGTTATGTATAGAAAATGTCAAAATTAAATCTTTTCTGTTAATATATATATATATGTATATAACTTTGGTATATGGATGACAAAATATGTTAGTTTATATATATTATTTTGAAAGAGAAATTATTTTTTTATAATTAAAATTTATCTTTAAATTTTAGAGATTAATTAGTTACTTAAAATTCTTATGAAACACTAACACATTAATTACATAGTTAATAATAAAATAAAATAATTGGTAATAAAAATATTAAAATTTTATTAAATTGAATAGAATATTATATTAAATTAGATTTTAATGAATATATATTTTTAAGATGATTTTAAAATTATATATTTAATCACCATCATTGTCTTGATATTTTTTAAATTCAATTTAAAAGTATTATGTGAAAATTGACAATAATGTTACTTTATGATAAATTATTATTTTTAAATGATTTAAATTTAATAAGAATACTATACTCTAAATATTTATTTTTAATTGTTAAAATATATCACATATGGTCTATTAATGGACCATTTTATCTTTTATAATGATTATATTGACTATTAAGTCGCAAAAACCTGATTAGAGCATTTACGGTTAAAGTAGTGCTTTTTTACAGGTTACATGATTTTGTGTTAAATTTAATTTTCAATAAAAATATGATTTTTATATTATAAATTTGATACCATATTTATAACATTGGGTTATAAATTTTCCTGTAATTCTCATTAAAATTATATCTTAAAGGATAAATTAATTTTGATAGAAAACTATATAATATAATGAAAAAACCAAAATCGTAAAAGAAGGAAACACAAGAGTTAGGGAAAAAAATGTTCAAAACATTTTTTATATTGTGTATTGAAGGTGTGTATTGACTATAGGACTATTAAATACCATTAATTATCAATATTGTATCCATAATAGGCACCGGAGACCTCTGAATAAGGAATAATGTTGAGTATATATAAGAATACCACAACTCCTCAACTATAAAAGGGCATTAACTACCCCATACTTCACAACTCTCAAGACATTTAGATCATCCAAAACCTACCCAAATAACTCCCTAACATCTCTTACTTTTTCATAAATTCATTATTTTGTGTATAATGTAATCCTTTTATTGTTTTAGTGTGAACTAATGGAGGATACAAGAGGAATAGGTAATGTTGTTCTAAAAGAGTTATTAGTTTATTATCCTAACAACCACATTCATTTCCTATTATAACATTATTCTATAATAAAATTAAAATTTTCAAAATTATAATATGTAATTATTAAAAGGTTACAACCTAAAACAATACACACTTCATACAAATGGGTTACAAAGTCATTGTTCATGTGTACGACATATTAATGCCATGCAAACAAATGTCGTTCATTTTTCCATTAACACTTTTGATGGTTTGGAATAATAATGACTATATTGTTTATATATGATATATATGAAATATATTATGATTTTATGATTCTTTAATTATTATATTACTAATAAACTAATGCTTTACATATTTTGGAATATGGCAACGTCACACGTGTGTACGGAGGACTACCACCTCATAAAGAGATGTGATTCGTTCAATCCTTTCATTGAATGTATTAAAGATGGTTTCAATAAATATATGTGACATATATGAAACAATTATGATTCAATAATTCTAATATAAATATATAATTTATTTATATTTATTTCAATATGACAAGAAAAATGGAAATTGAGTTCAAGTGTACACACGCCTTTCCATCTCTATGAATAGTGTATTTCATTTCCTAGGATGAAATTTTATGGATTCCTATAAATAAATATATATAGAATATATATTATTTTTTCATAAATTTTAACATTATTTATATTTCTAAATCATGATCAATATAAGAGGAGGAAAAAAATAACGAAGTCAAAACCTACTAAAAAAGATGTTATTTCCTAAAATAATGGAAGTAATGAAAAATTATTAAAAAAAGTGATAACTATTTATAAAAGAATAATATATCTTATGATGAATATTATTATAGTTATATAATAATTCAATAGCATTATTTAATCCATCATACTTGAAGTTAAAGGTTGTTCAGCCAAAAGGATGCATAATGTAAATTATTTTGTCTCAATTTACATACCATTGAGACTTATTTGTTATTATACACTAATTCACTTTTTGTCATGTATATGCTGACCGTTTTACTTGTAATATAATGAATAAATCATTATTCTAGGTATTTTATGTTCTAATTTGTCTTATTTCATCGAAGGTGTTTGGAAAATAAATTTACCAAATGGTAATTATAATTTTTGAATCCCACATTATTGAGTGATTATTAAGTTTCTCTTAAAAAATGAATTTATTGTAATCATTATTCACCAAAGATTATATTCCTCTTAAATGAAAATATTATTTTTTAATTTATATTATTAGTTCCTTAAATGTTTTCTATTTTTACATACATGGTTTTTCTTTTAATTTTATTTAATTATCTGGGGAAATATTGATAAATTTATATCCTTTACTCAATACAGATACATGAAGATGAGGCAATAGTTTTATGAATTAAATTGATTACTTTATATATATGGAATGATTTGGAATTGTATGAAACATGTTGGGTACCACAAAAATTAATCCTCTCGATGCCTCATTAGTCTAATGAGATGAGGCATTTGATGAAATCAGATTGTTTTTTACATGATATATTTTAAACAATATTGTGAAAGGTTTTTATGGTAAAGGAACCATGTACATAGAAAAAATAGTGTTAAATATTTATGATTTTTCTTCATTTGGAATTCAGTTTTTATTATTATCCATGTGATATTTTCTATGAAATTATCTAGGGAAGAATTTAATTCACTGTTTATAGATAAAATAGATTGTGTTTCAGCTAATTACCTTGCCAAATTGATTATACCTTATCTCACTATGATTGTAATGTTATTTAAATAGTATTTTTCAGTTATCTACCTTTCAATGATGATTATTATTATTTATTCATGTTTTTATCCATGATACATAACCGTTACATCATATTTGAGATCACTATTTTGTTTCCTTTCCCTAGGTTATGGTGAAGATATATTTGATTGTGATTTCAAGGATTTAGTTATTGATATTTTGTTATGTATTATGTTACTTTTATATTACCTATGTTATATAGGTATCATATATGTATCATGTTTTATATAATTTCTAAACTAATCACATTAATGTGATTTTATTCCATATAAACATCCCAATATATTAAAGTAAGACACTGGATTTGGGTTTTAGGGATTGGGGTCTTTACAAAATGTATTTCATAAATCAATTTCATTTCATTGGATTATATTACTTCTTCATCATATTTGATATTATATTATTATGTTTGTATTGAATTTTGATAATTTTATAACATATTTTAAATTTTTATATATGGATATACAGTTGATTCATATAATTTATTTATTTATTAATTCTCATAGTAATGTTATTAATATTATAATGGTTTATTTCACAATCTAATTTAAATCAAGATTGTTTATTCTTTAATATCGATTGAAGAAAATTATTTGAAAATTTCCCAAAAATACCATTAAATTTACAAATCCTATGTTTATATGTGACATTTTTTGTTAATAATAAATTTTTTACACTATTTGGTATGAACAATATCAGATATTTTTTAAGAATATCCAAAATCATTTATCTCTTTAGTCAGAAATACATTTTCCCCAAAAATCATGTTTTCTAAAAGGATTCTCAAAATTTCTTTATGATTTTACAAATTATTTAGTACTGAAATTTCTAACCACTTTGTCTTTTTACAAAATAGTTTTAAAGGAATATTCATGTTGTTTTCAAAACATTACTCATTTGTCTTTCACTAAAAAAGTGAACGGAATATTTGTTTACAATTTTTTTAGGTGTGGAATTTCCTTTCATAATGAAAACATAATGTTTTAATGAATCCATTATAAATTTCATATATTTTTCTAAAAGAACTTTATTGTGATTTTTTTGTTAACATTTATATTTTAAAATTTATTTCTGGAATTAACATTATATTTTCATCAATAATGTTTGTAATTATATTTTTGGGGCATTTCTATTCATTACTGAAAATAACACTTTATTCTTACTGAAAAGTGAATATATTGAATTGATATTATCTTAATATATTCTAGAATTGTTTTATTATCATTTGGAGAATGGACTTTTTGTTCACTGACATTGATGTTTTATTATTGTCATCAATAATTTGTCATGGATATATTCCCTGACCTATGATCATTGGATATTAAATTTCACCTAAAAAACATAATATTTATCATAGAAATGTCTATTTCTTTAAATTTATAACACTTCTACATATGATGTCATATATTTAAAGGTATTTTTTACCTATGTAAATATTTATTAATCTGTATTCTTTAATCAATAATTATATTTTATGATAAGGAATATTGCTCATGAATTCAATCGATCATTCAATTTATGAGGAATGCATAGACAAGAATTCATTGATTGATGTAGTTATAGATATCTCCTTAATGAATCAAGAATATCATGAGATAAATTAGTTGGATTTCCTTAGTTAGTGTGTACATACACATCTAGTTTGAACACTCACGATGAGAGATCTTTCTGGTGTATATATCATGATTCCTGTGATCACAAAGTCTAAAAAATAAGAATATCTTTTATTGAGTTTATGTTTGTTTTATCTATGATAGTTATTCAATGATGTTATCTTTGAACACATTTAATTAATAGTTTATTAATTATTTGGAACATGACTTCTATTACGTTCCTTTCCATATTTATTATGACCTATCTTATCATAATTTTCATCTTGTTTTAATGGGATGTGTGTTCAGTTATTGACCTTTCTATGTTGATTATTCTTATTGATTAATGAGATATTATGCTTTACATAACCATTATAAATCATTTGATCTTACAAATATTTTGTTTCCTTTATCATGAATCCATAAAGTATTCTATGTATGATATGAAAGGATATTAGAGAGGGAATAATGATATTAAATAATATTGTGTTCTAATTTATGTTTTCAAATGTAATTCATGACTAAAGTATGTATCTAGTTTTCAAGGACTACTAAAATATATGGTCTATCATAATGTGACTCCATATATCACATGACAATTTAATATAGAATACATTAGCTTCGGGTTACTGGGGTTGGAGTATTTATAGTTGATATCTGATTTAGTTTAGTAGTAATATTGGGAAATAGATTTATGAAAACATATATTAGGAAACAGAACCATTTTATCAGCTTCTAGAAAATTTTAAAATAATATACAAAGGAATTAAAAAGTTGTATATTAGGTGGGTTTTTTAGATATAAATATATATTTGGATACTATAAGTGGAAATTGTTCTCGTATAGTATCTCATTGGTATAATAACTCTGAGAATTTCACATTGGGATTGATGTGATCTTTACATAGTTCACGAAAACGATCCTTTTTATTCAATTTGTTTGATACTCTAGCGTAATATAGTTAGGATAAATCACATTTTGTTTCTAAAATATTATAAAGGATTATAATATAAAATGAAAATGAGTAGAATTTGATAAACCAAAGGTTTCATATAATTAAAATAAGGTGTTTTTAGTTCAACATCCTATAATTGATTATATGGTTGTTCAATTATGATTATTGTTCTCACATATTTTATTGGTTTTAATCAATGGTTAGAGTTTAAAGGAATTATGATAACATTGAACATAACCAAAAATAGTGAATATAAGAAAAAAATGGGATAAATATTGGAGTGATATATGTTTTGATTATTACAACTCATTTATTCCAAAATATGAATAAAAACCTATACATTAACCAAATATTAGACTCAACAGTGATGAGAAGGATAATGTTATATATGATCTCAAGTTTTGAAGACCATAAAATAATGAAGGTTCAATTTCAATCATGTATACAATATGTAATGAGACACCCAGGAATGTGTCTCAGTGGAATGATAAAATTCTTTATGTGTGGAAAATAGGAGATTAATGAAAATATTACCAAGGAAAAATGAGTAATACGATGGATGGAAATAAATATCATCTTAAGGATCCATTTAAAGTTCAGTATCTTAAATGTGGGAAATCCAAGAATTATCTAAGTCAATTAACTTTCCTAAAGTTTTACTGATAGACCCGGAAGGACCAATGTTTAAAAAAATGGATGTTGTATTTTGTATTTTAATTAAAAAATTAAATTGTAGAAGAATTACACTAATTTTATTTTGGTTATAGGAACTTGTAAAAATCTATGAATTATGTTAAATGTTAGAAGAATATATGTAATTATTAAAATTTGATTTATGGAAACTATAATGGGTTTATAAGTAAAATATTGATAATAATTTCAACGTCATAATCAACATTTTGGGGGGTTTTTATTGGATTCTACAAATATTAAGGATATTTTGGGATATTTCTATGGAAAGTATATATCATATTGGAAAATTTATTTTAGGAATAAAGAATTTATGTTCTATATACATATGTTTATAGGTATTTATAACCTTTAGAGTTAATAAGATCATTAATTAAGTTGTACAAATAGTCAAAAAATGTTATTTTAATTTGTGAAAAAAACAAAACAATGCTAGTTGAAAACCTTAATCAAATGGTTATTTAAGGATTTATTGTATTTCAATGATTTACATCAGATATTTTTTTTGTAATTTTATAAGAATTATATTAAAATATTTTTAGAATAAAGTCAACCCACATCTCGGGTAACAACACACCATATTAAGAATGGTTGTGTGGATTGAACCCATTAACAAAAGATGATAAGGTTTTAGCTTCTACCACTATCATTGATGATTTCCTGGTTAACATTGCACTATTTTAAGTTAAACGATTTGACGAATAAATATAAATGAAGAACCAATAGTGTTATTGTTGAGGTTGAAAAATTAATTTATTATATCAGATAACTTATTTAAAATAAATTATTTTTTGGAAAATAGTTATTTTATAGAACTTACGATTTGTCAAAAATTGAATATTAGTTCTTCAAGAATAAAAAATTCATTTTCAGATATTCACATTATGCAGTAAGCATTGAATTATAAATTTATTGATGAAAATATAAAGGATGAAATGATATTATGAAATATAAATATATCGAGTAATTATATTTCCTTGTATTATTATATAGTAAAATAATTCCTCACCTTTAGGAATAGGATCATGAAACAAAAAAATTTATCCTGTTATATTCCCATTTTATGAGTCACTTGATGTTTTATATCATTATATATTTATAGTTTTGAGGTCTCTAAAATTCCATTTATCGTTAAATTTTGTGTGATCAACGAACTCTATCACTCTCAATAATTATTTATTTTTTTATTACATGTCTATATCGTCACTTTCTACTAATGTTCTAAGACATAGAAACCTAGTTATGAGACCTTTATACTTCCATTTCCCTCTTATTAAGAGGATGTTTAATTAATTAATTTTATGATGTTTGTTTAAAAAATATACTTTAAAAATATTGAAAAATATATTATCAATATCATATTTAAATTGTGAGGACATAATTTATTAAATGTTTGGAGAATGTGAGACCTTAAAATTCTAAAATAAGAATAATTTATTCGATAGTATATGCAACACAAGAACCTAAGACTAAATGAACTGAGATATATTATATCATTAGAACTTAGAAGTTAAATTGGTGGTTATGAATATTATCAACTAAATTATTAAAATAAATTTTTATATTTATTTTAAATAAATATGAATAATTTAAATGTATATGAAATGCTTTCTAAAAAACTATATTTTCTATGAAAGATGGTTTAATTGTAATTTGTGGACATAATTTAAAATTAATTTTTATAAATTTCCTAATATTCATTTTGAAATAATAGTATGAAAAATGTATTAGGGTAAATTATTTGTATTTTTATGAAATGTTTAGTTTTTTATGGAATAGTGAAAAATAAAAAATTTTAATTGAAAACAATCATTTCATTTAAATTATTTATAAAGATAAATTTTATTTTATATTGGTTTTACAGTGAAATTATTCAGATTATATATCATTTAATACAATTTAAGTCATTATAATCATTTTCATAATGAATTATTATATAAATTATTATAATCTTTTGATCTTTTCACTTTGAAAACCATCTTTATCATCCTGTTTATGGGATTAATTGTAAATAAAAAATTTCTAATTATATGAATGGGTTTTCAAAAAATATATTCATTATTTGATTTATAAATTATTTATGGTGTATTATAATGTGAAAATATATATATATTTTTAAAAATTAATAGTGAAAATTGTTTAAATTAATTATCACATTTACGGTAAAAATGGATTTATCTGGTGTTAAAATAAAAATATAATTGTTAAAATGACCTAAAAATGTCAAAAATATATTTTATATCGATATTTGGACCATATAATTTCTTAGTGTATATAATAATCCATCTTACACCCATTTCTATTGGTAAAAAAGTTGTAAATTTTTTTAAAAAAAATATACAAGTGGGCCACTCACCTCACTTATAGAAGGCCACCACCTCTTATCTCCTTCTAAACCATTTTTTAGCCATTTTCTACAAAAATAAATTATAAAATTACCCAATATCATACAATAATCCTTAATTTGGACATAAATACATCCTTTTAAGAGTTTTGCTGAAAACTTAAGGAGGTTACCTTAGGAAGAGGTAACGGTATTCCTCGCGATTTTTTATTTTATTTGTTTCCTCCACCTCCTTTAATTATTATTAAAGCATTCCAATATAATAAACTCAGAATCTTACACAAACACAGATATATATATATATATATATATATATATATATATATATATCTTAAAATTTATTCCATGACATAAAATAATTCCCACATCCATAAAGTGGGTTATGAAATCATTATTTGTTTGTATGATGGAATATCGACTCACGAACCAATTTCATTAATTTTTCCATTATCACATATCATGGATTGGTATAATGATGTATATAAAGTATATATATATAATAATTATACATATAGTGTAATTATATTAGATACAGCTTTTTATATTCCGTTTCTTATGTGATACGACTACGTCACCCATGTGTACGCCGGGCTACTGACTCATGAAGCGATGTGGTTCAATTTTTTTTTGAGAAACACATTACATGGAATGAAATAAAGATGATGTTAAATAATATATTTGATATAAATTAAATAATTATGATATTAATGAAATATTTATCATTATAGAAATATAATATATCATTTTTTATTACCATTTAACTCAATTATTATGATAACTTCTTTTGTGTATGTGTGGACCACTACCTTCACAATGCGTTGTGACTATCTATTCACCACTAAACCAATTGGATGATATATATATGTATAGTTAATTAAATTATATTGTAAATATGATATTATTATCATTATTTAAAGAGATAATATTACACAAATCTAATACAAAATTATCACCACAAAATTAAAACATTACCCATGTGTACATATGGCCTAATAACTCCATGACCATAACATACATATTTTTTCAAAACCATAATTCATTATAATTAATAGAAGTTTATTTTTTTATAAAAATGATAATTATTTAATAGTTATTATTATAGATACTATTAAACTATAAAATATGAACATCAACCATGACTTTCATAAAGAATCATAGATGAGAATTAATATAATTAACACCCTTAACAATGTGAATAATGAAAAATTATTAACTACCATGTGATAATATGTTCTAAAATGATTATATGTGATATTATAAATATTAATATGGGGTTTTTTATATGTTATTATCATGTTTAAAACCAATATACCAGATGTTGAATCAAATTTAAATAAAAGGAAGCTTGAGATAAGGGACTTCTTCTCAATTTTGCTTCATTGAGGTATATTTTATTGCTATACACATAATTTCATTTGTATGGTCTATATAAAGACCCTATGATAAGTTATATAAGGTTTCCTTAATTATCCCTAGAATTTTGAGATTCAATTTGTATTATTTTATATAATGGGAAATGACAGAAATTTTACTATGTGGAAAAGAATTTCATGACTGAATTTCTATTCATTTAATTATATTACTTATTCATTGAATTTTATATTATTAGATTATTTGGGTAATGAATGTTTATTATATTTTATTTTAATTTCTATTTTTATATGTGTATTTATATTTTATTAACATAATTTATTCATTGATTAATTCATAGTAAATCATTTTGATTATTATAAGAGTTTATTTGAGAACCTAATTCTAATCGAGGTTGTTTATTCATGAATATATGTTGAATGAAATTATTTTAAAATTTCCTAATAAAATAATTTCATTTTATTATAATATATTAATTTAGGATATTCTCATGTAATATTATGATTTTCCACTCCTTTTTTGTTAAAATATTTGAGAAAATGATTTTATGAAAATCCGAATTTATTTCTCACTTTGGCCAAAAATAGATTTTATTCCAACCCCATGTTTTTAGAAAATGTTTTCAAAAATTATTTTAACCATTCAAAAATATAATATTAATAAATTTTTTTCAAAATTTTATGTATAATTTTTTTAAAAGAAGAATCATGTCATTTTCAAAACAAGTCATGTTTTCATTTTACCAAATGTATGAAAGTAATCATTGTTTCAACATACATGAATGTACAAAATTTACATTTTCATTACCAATAAATGTTATAAATATTCCATTAAAATTTTAAAATATTATTTTCAAAGGTAATTATTTTCAAAGGATATTATCTTCAAAATGTTTTGTAATATTTTATTTTTAAAAAATTATTTTCAAAATGATGTGGATGTTTTTTTGACGAATGTTTTAACAAATTTTTATGGTATTTCTATTAATAAACTACATAAACCATTAAATCTTACTCAAATGGGTATATGTTGGATTGATTCTATCTTGATTCATTCTATGGATGGTTTAGGATCGTGTTGTATAAGGAAACCCTTGACACTTACATTCGTGATTCCTTTTATTTATTTATAAACTTTATAATTAAATTTTCTTTTACCTATGTTCATTTTTCATTAAATATCCCATAAATATCTATATTATTTATAATGGATATGTTTATTTACTAAACCATATATCACATCTACATAAATTTATCTACATTGAATGTTAGTTTTTTATATAATGAATTTTTGAAAAATCATTATTCCTTACACAATATGGATATTTGATGACATGGTGCATTATTCTTGAATTAAATATATTATTAGATATATGGGGAATTATGAGGACCTGAAAAAATGGGTGGTCCTAATTATAGATATCCCTTGATAGATCAGTAGTCTTGTGAGTTGAATCGGCTTGATTCCCATAGATAAATGGGTTTGTAGTATATACTTACCCATTGGATTTTATCTTTCAAGAAAAAAATTATTGATGGTATAGGTATCTTGATTATTGATATCATGAAATAAAATAATTATAAATTTATTTTATTCGAAAATAATTTATTTTTATCCCTGATATTTTAAGTTATATTATCTCTCGAGGCATTTTATTATTAGTTTATTGATTAAAAGTCATGTATTTTCAGTTATTTACCTTATCATACAGGTTATTCCTAACATTATCAGGAATGTCAATGTATTTTAATGAAATGTTTGTTTTGTTATTTAAAATATCATGTTGATTATTATTATTTATTCACGATATCTTATACAATAATTAACCGTTGATGAGAATTTGAGCTCACCCTTATTTGTTTTCCTTTCTGAGGAATACAGGATGTGTACTATGAAAGATATGAAAGGATATGCTAGGGGGAATAATGATATTATAATAAAAAGTAATTTTTAATTTGTGTCCTAAAATGTATTACAATATAGGATTATGCATCATGTTTACCATGAAATCTATATTATTATGTCCTTTAGTATGCGACTCCTTATATCTTAGTCTAATCAAATAAAGTAAACACGAACTTTGGGCTAATGGGGTTGGGATCACTACATCTATTATGGGAAAAATTTCCAAAAGGATAAGGGGATATTGATTCCATTTTCGATGAATTTAAATATAATATGTAATTGTGTTTTGGGACACTATCTCTTAATTTTACCATTTCCTTCTTTTTAGCTCTTCAAATGGACACTAATTATCACCCTCATAATTTATTCTAATGAATAAAATTGAATAGAAAATAATTTTATAATTTAAAAAGATGAAAAAAACTTACATTTGATTTGTTTTAAAGGGGATAAATCTTAATTTTAATATAAGTGTGCCTAATGCATACAAAATGTATTAGGAATAAAGCATTTTATGTATAAAAATTAATATATTTTTATTCTTCACTGTAATAATAATGAGTTTATTATTTATATACATATATAATTAATTTTAAATAATTCATTTATAAAAGGTATTATTTTACATTTTAAAACTTTAATACACAATATATAGAAATAAAATCCCTTTAATAATATTTTATTTAGTATTAATTGATTTTGTCATTATTATTACTACTCTATAGTCAATTAGTAAATTTTTATCTATTTTTTTCTAAATATGAAGATTATATTTCAACAATTTTCACACTAAAAAATGATAAATTTAGGTTTTGAAAAGAAACATTATATATACAACAGAAAATTTCTTTAAAACAACTCATTTTAGTTTCACAAAGAATAATAAAATATGCATTAATTAAAGTTACTTATGAATTTATTCAATGTTACTAAATTATCTTTCAAATAATTCATTCAATATTGTCAATAAATTATGTTAACATAATTCATTATATTTAGTAATATATTCTAAAATAAATTATTTTATTTATAATCGACAATATTTTCTCAATTGAATTATAATATATTAATTATATTAAAAATTCATATATTACTCCAAAAAAATATTTATAATACAAATTTTTATTTTTTCAATTATTTAAAACATTATGTATATTAACTAAATTCTCATAATTTCAAACTCATAACAAATTTATTATTATTATACTAAATGATGATATACAATTTTATAATGACCAAATAATGTAATTATTTCCCCTATTATATTCCATTAAATTATTCCATTCTAACTTCAAAAATGTGACTTCTCATTCATCAAAAATTTCTTTAGTTTTATAAATTGATTTGTACATTCATGTGGGGTTTTCTCATTATAGGATTAGTTTTAATAACCATGTTTCCCATGCATAGTGATATTCCACATGATTACCTAGCTGTAATGATTTTATTATTTTTAATTTAATATCCCATTTTAATTTTTTTACATTTAAGGGATGTAATAACTATCGGTAAGTAAGAATAAATTTTATATATTACATAGTGTCATGTTGTCTTTTTGTAAGGATGCCTTGGGAGTGAATAATTTTTTCTTAATTTAAATTAGTTATTAAATAGTTTATTAAATAGTTCTACGTGCATTCATTATAATGAATAAAATAAGTAAAATAATGAAATGAAATAAAAATAACAATATGGGATGTTATAATTCATACTCTAAAATTAAATATTTCTTTCAGTGGTATAAACTTTATATAGAGATTCATGGAGCTGATGGAAATTTTAGTCATTAAATATATACATACAAAACCATCATTTGGGGAATAATTGATGATATATGGTGATGATTCCATAAATTTTTTGGGTTATATACTCCTAAAATGGGTAAAATTATTGACTATAGAGGAATTCTAACAAAATAATTGAAAAAAATACAATACTCATGATCTAGATTTTGTTGTGGTTCTCGTGGACTTAATGTTTTTTCGGAATTATCTCTATATAAAATTGATTTAGATATATAATGATCATAGACCGGTTAAGTATAAATAATCTCACAATTATCTCATCATTAGATAATGATGATAAATTTGGATGAAATAGACTAGTACTAATAAATCATATTCTATTACGAGAAAATTTAAAGTGGCTGTTGTTATAAATAGAAAGGATCATAATTTTTATTCATTGTGAGGTTATAAAGTAACGAAATTTTTAAAAACATGTGATAAATTGATTTTTAAATATTAGAGGAGTGTATGGACTCATACCATTCTCAAAATATTTCTCAACCATCTACCGTGTAAAATATTGGGGTTCCACTATGGATGATGTAGAGATAAAAAGATAAAATCCATAATTAAGGATGTAACTAAAGATTTTTATATTAATAAAGGTTGATTGAAAAATTTAGTCAATGATTATATGTACCACATTAATTGGAGATATATAATTCTATATTATATTATTCTTAAAAGAAATCATTTACTATCTACTCTAAAAGAAAAATTAATTACAATGATTTATCGAAGAAATATTTATGGGAAAAAATGATGGTGTAAATTTTTTAATATACATCATTATGATTGGTATTCAAAAATTGAAATAATGAATGAAAAAAAGTTAAAGGGGGTGAGTTAATTACATCCCATTAAAATGTTGAATTTTGATAACATCAATACCCAATTTTTCCCTTATCTCGAAATGAAATATCAAAGAGACCATTACCCATGGGTTATGGGGTATTATATATTAATAACTACTTATTTAATCTTCATTTGAGAAGTCCTTTCACCCAAAAAAATTCCTGTAATATGTAATAAAGAATTAGAAAGGATGAACAGAAGCCAAAATATAACAACCCAAGCTTAAAATAAAAGTATATTACATCATTTGAGAAGAATATTCATCACCTTAAAAATTTACATGATCGATGACAACAGTAGTTTAGCGTCATTGGAGACATGGAACAGATTCATTTAATTTGGTGAAAGAACGTCAAAATATCCCAAAAATATCATTTCCATTAATACTCCTACCTAAAACCATTATTTAAATCCTAGAGAAAAGAAACATTAGAAATTGGTGAGCTATGATTACCAGAAAGGGTATACAGGGGAGATACATAAGCTTAATCATGAACATAAGGTAATGTGAACAAGATTATAACATTAAAATATCATACCCTATATATAAATTATCATATACATGAGTCATGGATTAATTATTTTATGTTTATAAGACACGAATCAAGAGGGAATCAAGAGAATAATCCCTAAAAGAGTATAAAAGAATAGTACACGGAATTATATAAGAAAAAAAAATGTCATATAAATCCCCATAATTCAAGGATCATTTTAAAAAACTTATCAAAGAACGTAATGAGTAATACACCTAATATGTGGGGTACATCTCCTCCCCTATTCAAAGTACCTTCCTTATAGTGGATAAGGTTACAATTTCTTCCCATAGTAGATCAGGTTTCCCATTCTTCCCATAGTGGAATAGGTATCCCCTTCTTCCCATAATGGACTGGGTTTCCCCTTAATCCCATTGTGTGTAATTATCATTGACATTCATACTATTATTATCTCGTGAGATATAAATGTTTTCTCAATGCATTCGAGGGAGATATACGTCCCACCCATCATATATTGACATAAAATGTATGTATTCCCTAAGGTAACAAAACAATCATCATTACTTAACCCTTGAAATTAAATGGGTATCATAAATGTGTAATCATTTCATAATCTATGTAAAATATAGGTTTCATAATCATTTAATCAAATAATAACTCATGAAAATAAGGGGCTTTCAAAATCATATAACCCGTGGAAGAGGAACAAGTCTCATAAAAAACATTTCATCAGAATAAAAAATCATTAAAAGAAATAATATAAATGATATCCATGTATAATAACACAGTAAATAATAGGTATCATATATAGATGAGATCATTTTTTTAAAAAAAATCAAATATAATTTAAAACATTTCTTGAAGAAAATATCCTTTCTTATTTTAGAAAATGATTATTAAAATATAAAACCTTTTGAAAATATTTTTCATCGATAATATATTTAAAAATATATAAAGAAATATTTTAAAACATTTAAATAATATTCAATATTTGTAATTTTATAATATTACTTATTTTTTTTAATTTTTTAGAAAACATCATTTCTAAATAAAACAGATTTCCGATCAAAGGGACAAATAAAGTTGGTTTTTTCAAAAAATATTTTCTAAATCATATTAAGTACCAAATAGTGGAAAAATGGCACCATGAAATGAGGGTATCATTAATAACCATAGTATATAATAACTCATGAGAGTAATTGGGAGAAGGATAATAATATTTCATCAATGGAAGCATAATCATAAACAATCTCGATAAACGATCAGATTATAGCAAGAGACTAACCAATTTGTAGACATTGAATAATAATATCCAAAAGATAATAATATTAAATGTGGAATATAATATAAATAAAATAATTATTTTCATGATGAGACATTTCAAAGGGATTTATATATATGTTGAAAAAGAATATAGGTCCATAACATAACTAGTGTCTCAAAGAAAGAAACTTTTGTTGAAATTACATTACCTATTTGGTAATTTTTGAACTGTAAACCCCATAAATGAGATATCATAAAGTGGATATTTAAATAAAAATTAATTTTAGGATAAAAATAATATAATAAATCCATGGTTTGTATATAAATAAAACAAAATAAATGGGAGGTAAATATGGAGAAACCCTCACAAATAGAAAAGTGAAACTATAAACCCCCTCACTACTTGAGTAACATTTGAATCGGGAGATCCATGAAAGAATGGAATAAATTAAAACATTTAATATCATTAATTGAATTAATCCTCTGATATAACATGACATATGGTAGTATATAAACCACAAAAGAGAAACAAGATTTTTATATGGCACGCATCTCACAGATATAAAAAAGTGAGATAAGAAAACCCTTACCTTAAGTCATGAGTTTATTCATACATGTTCAATATTACATTATAAAAAATATGTGTTTATTAAAAATACACCATAGGGAAAAAAAATATATATCATACCATAAATTATTTTATTATTAATTTATAATACCCTTTTATTAACAATTCTATGTAAATGTTATGCTTTACATAATATCGGCACTTTTTTCATATATGTTTTGAGTTGTTATTATTGATACTCTTAATTAGACCATGAATTTATTATCTAAATAATTTATAATGATATTTAAATATCATATATATTATGTAAATACGTATTTATAATAATCTGTAAAAGATATAAATATGAAATAGAATACACTTTTCATGGTGACAATTATCAAACATACACATAAATGTTTCTTCCACTTTATTGTCATATTAGATGAAATAAATTAATTGAAATAAATTTATATATTAATATTTTATCATTAAAATATAAGTAATCGGTCATTCATTTCATATAAATTTATGAAACCCATCTTTATTACATTTTATGTAACATGTGATTGAATCTCATCACTTGGAGGAGGAGGTGGTCTACACGTCCACAAATGAAGTTATCATATTCCTACAAAATGAAAATCATGAATGTATGTGCTATATAATTATTAAGGAAGAATATATAAATCATAAATATCATAAATATGATATAAAAATATAGATTAAATCATTTTCCCCTTCTTTGAAAGGTGGTAATGTAAGAATGAACGACATTGGTTCATGAGACGGTAGTCCACCATACACATATATGATGACTGAGTGTACCATTTGATATAATTGTGTGGGTGTGTATAGGTATTACCCTATCATAATAAAATATCAATATATTTAGTATAATTATGTTATTATATAATCATTGAATAATAATTTTTTAGGGGGTGGATAATGAAATAAAATAAAAGTGCTTGTTGAATGATGTTACCTCTTCTTTTGGTAACTCCTTTTGGTTTTCACCAAATGGATTCCATGGATATTTTTATGCCAAAAGGTAGCATTTTAAGATGATGTTATGGAATTTGGGAGGCATTTTGGAGATGTTTTCTCCAAGAAAAAGGCCATTAGAGGAGTGAAGAGAGGGGAATAGGTTGTTCCACTTTATAAATGTGGAATAGGACACACTTGGTATTTTTAAAAAGAATTGTGTGATCCTAACGTATTAATTGTAAAATAAGGGTCTAATAATCATAATTAAATATCCTAATAGATTTAATGGTTGATTTAGGTTTGTCTAATATTTTTTATAAAATTTTAGGCTCATTTTTATACCTTATATTCTATGTTTTGTCACTAATTAAGCTCATTTTTTCCTCAATCACTATAATTAATTTTATTTATACTCAATAATATATTTTGTAAAAAATAAGTTAAATTTAATAGACATTACAAATATAATTTATTCAAAATATGAAATACATTTTTATAAATTATAATAACAGTTGTGGAATAAATTAATTTCAAAATAATCCTATAGACGTGATGAGATGATGAGTATATAATGTGAAAAAAATTTATAATATTGATATGTTTTTATATCCCATTTCAATTTGAAATTGGTTGTAATCAAATATATTGATTTACCATATTTATAATTTAACTTATTATACTTTAAAAAAATTAAATTTGGCTATAAATACAATATAGATGATATGGTAGTTTCCAAAAAAAATATTGTTTTTTTACTATTAATCATAAAAGGAAATATTTTAGGAAAAAAAATAATTTACCCAAATATATTGTCGACAATAAAATTTGAAAAATTATATTTTTGTTTCTAAATTTTTTTTATAAAAGTGAAATGATTTATATTTATCATATTCTCTCCATTAAAAGGCGGTAAAATTACCTCTTAGAAAATAAAACTTTTAATTGATAATATTGTACTAATAAATATCGTATAATTATCAAATCTGTAGTATGAGTGTAAGATAATTTTATTGTGTATATAATATAAATATATTTTTTAAATAAATTCAACAAAAATAATTTTTTTAACTTATTGAGATAAAATGTGTTTGTAAAAAGAAAAAAATTTATCATAAAAAATGAATTACATTATTTTAAAATAGTTTTTACTTTCAATTATAACTAATTAAAAAGAAAAAGATTATTTTTATATAAATTTTAGATCTTATTTTCAATATTTATATAATCTTATTTGAATCTTCTATTCCAATGTCTAGGTGGTGACTATAATATTCTTTAAAGACTACAATTTTTAGTTTGGTAAAACTGACCACATCCTGTAATGCAATACATCGAAGGAAATCAACATTTTGTATAACTTAAGATATACATAGTGTTTCATTTATCTCAAGATAATCTAAGGGTTTCATGTAGTTCATGAATAACATGGTGTTGCGTGAAACACAAGATAAACATAGATAATTTATAAAAAAGATCTATATTTAGTGTTTCATAGAAAGTAGAATGTAGAAATAATTAAATTAATTTGAAAAATCCACAAAACAATGATGTGTTACATTATAACCATATTAAAATAGATTTTTCCCTTTAAATTAATATATTTTACCAGATTATTAATTATTTAATACATTTCTTAGAAACCCACATTGTAAAAATGAATACTGAAACATCCCTTTGAAAATGGAAATTTTGAAATATAGTTGTTACCCAAAGAAACTCATAACTAGGATTCCACATATGAGAACATACGTGGGAACTAAAAACATGGACATTGTAGAGAAATATAAATATCAGGTTCTAATGGATATTGATAGAGGAAATGGTTATGATAACAATAATTATCATAAATCCATAAACCAATGGGGATTGAAAAAGGTCATTAATTTCATAAAAAATGATGATAATGGGATAAAATTTTATTTCACGACCCTATTTCCTAAAGTTGAAGAATTTTCATGAGAATATCTACGTACATAATTATAGGAAAACCACACCCTTTGTTATTCCTTGATAAATTTTCATATCATCTCTTATTCCAATAAATTATTTTCGAATTTTCATTCAAAAATAATTAAAATATCATGGGATCCATTAATAGAATGATAGGTTATTCTATCTGTATTTATAATAAAAAATATTTAGAACAAGCATTACAATATGAAAAAATCCTCATATAGAGAGATAATACATTAATCTATAATACCATATCCAATGTTTAATAGAAAAAATTACAGAAATGGTAAACCTTATTTCCCTTTCAAAATATGAATGTCCAAATATTTTGAAACAATATCATGAAATTTTCTAAAACACTATTAGCATTGACCCCTCATATATATTAATGTTTCTATTTTTTTCATATACCAAACATGTGGATACATTCATCATGAAACATTAAAACTACCATAAATCCTTATTGAAAATATACATTCATTCGTATTCCAATGATTAATGGATATATTCCATAATTCCAAAAATGTCGTAAACATTATTCGTGGTAGCATAAAACACTTTTTCAAAAAATCCTTAATCATTTTCAAGGTAATAAATATCATAAAATTTAGATATTCATATCCAACATATCATTAACTAAACATCATAATCCCAATATCAGGAACATAGTAAGAGTTATATTTACTTTAATATTATTTTTCCCATGATTATCACCATTCCATTAAATCATATTTCCAGTTCATTAGAACCATTTAACACATTCTTGTAAATACTTAAGGGAAAAATGATCTGAACAATCCTTATATATTTAACAATTCAAAATTATTAAATCCAAATTCATAAACACTTTGGTTATTCAACTTTATCATTAAACCATTAACAATACTACATACCCCTTTCACTTAATGCCACTTACCTTTTGCATTTCACCTATAGTCCTATCATCATCAGCAGTATAACCATTACTCAAACAATATTGCTAACTCTCTTTATGATTTTTACACTTATGACATCAATTTTCATAATTTTCATTCATTACACATATAATACATTCAAGCATCGAGGATGTATATGGGAGGACATTATTATCATTCATATAATTAAATAGAATTTTTATTTTTCTATTGCATTTTCTTGCTTTTTTTCTCTCCATATTTTCCATTTTCAAATCAATTTCCTACTCCTATAGGATATTTAATTGGGTTCTATTTTCCTCATTGTCGGCATAAAGTAAAATTAAACTTATTTCTACCAAGGTCTCAATTACATTAAATCTTACAAAAATCCTTCCTTATGTTCTTTGGTGAGTCTGATAATTGGTTTAGGTACATGTTGTTTATCATGTTTTGTGAAGACTAATTAAGCATGACCATAACATCCTTTACTTTAGTGATAATACCATATGGTTTCTCATCAGATAATTCCCATCACCTTCACTGCTAACCAATTTCCCTCTAGTTCCCACCATTGACTAAAAAAATAAATCATACTATGAGTATTACCTATCATAGTGGAAAACGACAAAATCATAAAAAATCACTCATAGGATGTCTATATTATGACACAATTAATTAAATTAATGGAATCATAGGCTTATCATTTGATACATACCTACGTATTACCTTATAAATATCGTTATGGATCTCACTAATGTTTTCTCATCAGATTTTACAAAGTTGATAGACCCTTTTTATTAATATAAACTATAAATACCCAGGCTTAGTATTCATAGAAATTACATCATTTTGGATGAATATTCAATATATTAGAAAACTACATTCCCACAGACTATAATGGTTTATTTTTTTTAGAAAATTGGAACAAATTTTTATAATTGGGAGAATGTTCTTTAATATATTCTATAAAGATATTCTCCTTTAGTACACCTACATAAAACATTTATTCATAACCTGTGGGAAAGAGAGATAAGAAAGGGGTGAACACATATTCTCAGTAATGGTAAACAATAGAGAGAATAATAAAAATTAGGAACATAAGGGTGTGATAACATGATAATAAAATTATAATATCATACACTACTTATCAAATATCGTATAAAAAATCCATTATACTAATATTGGATGCTCATTAGACATTAATTAAAAGGGAATCTACAACATTATCCATAAAAGAATAACATAACATAGAAATAAGAATTGAAATTATGGAATACATGTAAACATGTTTTATCATTACCTATAGGTAAAGTATCATCTCCAAAAATATATCACGAAATATCAAGTGGATTTCACCTACTAAGAGGGACACACCATCATCCCTTTTCATAGTTATTCCTTTATAGTGGATTAAGTTACATCTTCTTCCCATAGTTGATCTGGATTCCCCTTCACCCTATAATGGATTAGGTGTCCCCTTCATTCCATGGTGGATTGGGTTTACCCTTTAACTTACAGTGGATCAAGCACATCGCCTTGTTTCCCATCATTATCTAATGAGATTTAAACATTTACCCAATGCATTGGAGGGATATACAGGTCCCACCCATCAATAATTACATAATTAATTTGTGTGCTATAAGATTATAAAACCTTCATCATATCATACACTATGAAATTAAATGGATATCATAAAAACATAATTATATCATAAACTATGGAAAATATAAGTGTTCATAATCATTTTATCAATGTATAACCCGGTAAAATAAGCATGTTCCAAAATCTTATAACCAGTGGAAAAAAATATTTCATAAAAAACATTTTATCAAAATCATAAACCATTCCACTAATGAATAATAATGGTATTATTGGATTATAACACAGTATGGTATAGGTAAAATTCATATATGTCATCATAAGTGGAAAATAATTTTGAAAGATCTTGTAAAAAATTTCATGAAGATAATATCCTTTTGGCTTTTATAAAAACTTTTAAAACATAAATCATTTTGAAAACATTTTTATTGGAAAATCGATTCAAAAACATATAAAGGAAAATTTGTAATCATTGAAATCCATTTCATTGAAATAAAGGTAAATATTTAAATTGATAAAAATTTTGAACACGTTTTTACAAAATATGGTTTTTGAATTTAATATATTTATGATCGAAGAGAAAAATAAGGTTAGGTTTTCCTAACGATAGTTTCTTAATTATATTAAGACCCAAAGACTGGAAAATGTTATAAATACCATATGATAACATGAATAACCATAGGAGAGTAAAATTCATGATATTTATAGAGATATGGATCATAATATTTCAATAATTGAAAAATAATCGTTAACAATCCTGATAAATGATGAGATTGTAGTAATAGACTCTTACAATTTTGGTAACTTCGAAACACAATTATAATAAATATAATAGAAATAAATGAGTATTATAATATACTTTAAGTAAGAATATTAATGTATAAACATTTAAAAAGGAATTATATATACCTCGTAAAAGAATATTGGTACATAACATAACATGTGTCTCCAATAAGGAAAATTTGGACAAAATTACCTTACTAATTTATTAATGATTATACCATAAAAACCATGAAAACGAGACCATAAAATGGATATGTAAATAACCAAAATATTAAGCTAAAAAAATCATAGAACTCATACATGGGTAGTATATACACCAGTAAAAAGAAATAGGTGGTGAAGATGGCATAAGCCTCATTGAAATAAAAATGAGACTAGAAATCGTCTCACTACTTGAGTATAATTTGAATCATGATATCTATAAAATAATGGAATAAATTGAAAATTTTAATCTCCAAAAATAAATGAAATTAGAGATATAACATGTAATAGGGATGTATATACACCACACAATAGAAACTAGTGGTGAATGTGTAATGTATCTCACTAATATAGAAAGTGTGATGAGAAATCCCTTAACTTAATTCTTGACTATATTTATACATGTAAAAAACTTATGTATAGTAAATATGAATTTATTATACATATACCAAATATCTATATTATTAAATAACATAAAATATATTTTTTTATTATGAATTTATATTACCCAATTATTAACAATTCCATGTTAATGTTTTTCTTCATGTAATATCCATTTTTTCGTATATGTTTTGACGTGTCATTCTTACTCCTACTATGTAGATCAAGACTTACCTTTTAAATTATTGTAATATATATATATATATATCATATATATTAGGTATATAAGTATTTATAAAAATATATAAAATATATAAATATGAAATGCAATACACTATTCATAGAGATTCTAGGCCGTATGAATGCATGAATGCTATTTTTGTTTTCTTGTCATATTGAATGAAAGTAAGAAATTGAAATAAATATACATATGAATATATTATCATTATAGTATAAATATTATTTCAAACATTTCATATTTGTTTAATAAACCCAACCTTAATACATTACTTGTAAAGTGTGAATAAATTGCATTGCTTTGAGGATGTAGTCGTCCACAAGCCCACAAACAATGTTAACATACTCCCACAAAAAGGAAATCAAGATGGAATGTGGTGTATAATATATATATAACAATGATTAATAATATATATATATATATGTCATATATATCATATAAGAATATAATTTCCATCATTCTCCCAAACCCTGAAAGGAGGAAATGGAAGAATGATTGACATCAGCTCATGAGGTGGTAGTCTGCCGTACACATAAACGATGATTTCACATCCCATTTTATGGAAGTGTGTGTGATTGTATGTCATAGCCTTATAATTAAAACCTATTAATATATTTATGACACTGATTTGTTTATATAATTTTGGAATAATAATAGATGTGGTGTGATGAAAGAAGTAAAACAAAAGTACTTGTTGAAGGGTGTTTCCTCTTCTTTGGGTAACTATATTGGCTTTTCACCAAAGGTCTTCCTTGGATGTATTGATGAAAAATGGTAGGGTTTAAGTTTGAATACAGGGATGTATATAGGATAATTGGATAGTTGTTTTTCGATCCAATGGGGTTGAGATATGTGAAGATATGGGAAGATCTAGTGAGATTTTATAAGTGGGGAAAATGAAACACTTGGAAATTTTGAAAATAATTGGGTGCTTCCCACGTTTTACTTATCCCAAATGGTTAAAAATGGACCAATATATATCTTTATAGGATTAATGGTAAAATTATTTCCATAAAATAATTTTATGACACATTTAGGGTAATTTTTACGCTTTATTCTCCATGTTAAGTCATTTATTAAGATCATTGTTACTATAATCACGGTAAATAAATTTAATGAAATAAACTAATTTTTTTTTTGTAAAAACATTTATTGAACATGTTATAAATTATGAATTAAAAAGATAAAAATTATGGACTCTATTTTTCCATATTCTTATTAAACTAGTGGAAAAATTAATTTAACATTAAACCCGCAAACTGGACGAGACGACTAGTTTTTTATGTGAAAAAGTTCAAAAGAATAAAATGTTTTTATATCAAATTAAAATATAAAATTGGTTCTAATTATGTAAATCGGATTAATTTATTTAAAATTTAACTAATTATACATTAAAATAAAATTAACATATAATTTAACTATATAAAAAAACTATTCGAATAATCATTTTTCAACAAAAATAGTGTTTTTTATTATTCAGAAAAAATAAAATATTTCAAAACATCACAAAAAATTTATGCTCAGATAAATTTTAAGTTAAAATATTCAAAATTCTGTTTATTTGTTAAAATAATATTCATAAAATTGTTAAAATGTATATTTAAAAAATATTCTCCAGTAAAAGTTTATAAAATTACCTTTTAGAACAATAGAAAATTTTCTTTGTAAAATTAGATCTATTCATTCATTATTTCTATCAAATATAGCGGATGAGTGCAAATTTTTTTAATAAATAATATATAAAAATTATGAAATGATTTAATCAAAATATATTTCTTTAATGTATTAAGAATAAAATGTTTATACATAGATAAATAGTTTTCGTAAAAAATGATTTTCATAATTTTCTAGGAGTTCTAACTTTGATTTCTTTATAATTGAAAACCACCTGATTCATTTTATATACATATGTAAATACTACTATCAAAACACTCATAATATTATTCATAAATTCCATTAAAATGGCTTGTTGGGAACCATAATAATATTTTAATAAAAATATTAATAGAATATTGTAGTTTGATAAAACTTAGACTTGTGTGTAATGAAAACTATCTATGAAACAAGAAATTGTGTGTTATACAAGCCAAAAATTGTGATTTTTTTATCATAATCTAATATATGTTTTGTTTTTAGTTCAATATTAACAATTTTTTTGTGTGAAAGAGAAGACAAAATTAGTAATTTCATTTAACACATGAAATATTTAGTGTTGCGTATAATGCAGAATAACAAAATATTAAATTAATCTGAAAAAATTCTAAAAATATCATGGTGTTACAAAAAAATAAATTATATTATTTAATATATTCATATTTTTCTATATTATTATTGAGAGATGATTATAATATGTTGATCATGGAGTTCAAATTAAGTATAACATATCAACCTCAAATAGAAGATCAATCATAAAAGAATATT
The DNA here is from genome assembly GCA_963277665.1 of Viscum album. Classification (NCBI taxonomy): domain Eukaryota; kingdom Viridiplantae; phylum Streptophyta; class Magnoliopsida; order Santalales; family Viscaceae; genus Viscum; species Viscum album. The sequence continues at coordinate 1,016,711,645 of OY728120.1, read as the reverse complement.
CATACTCTAGAGGATAATATTGGAGCATTTTCTATAGTTCTAAAAGATTTATGGAATATAAATAATCATTTTTACATGTTATTATATAATAATAGCTTTCAAGGGAGTATTCTTATGAATCTATTTCAATCTTGATATAAAAAAAATTTAAATGTACAAACTGTTGGGATTAAAAAGGGAGCAAAAACTATATCCACCAAAACCTATAGATTTAATAAATAAGAGAATTCAAACAATAAAATAACACATTATATAGTCATATATATTTTATAAGTTTTTTGATGAAAATGATAAATTTGATATATAGTTTCATTTTGGGTATAATATTTTTGTGAGGATTGGAATGAATTGAATGTTATGTCCAATGCAACCGGTCCCATTTCATATTATTGATGTTTTTAGAGTTGTTTTATGCTGACCCACCCATATAAAAAACCAATATAAAATAAATATTATGTTCCAGATATTACTCCTCAAGAATCACAAACCAAACGACAAAAATGTAAAAAAAATCCAAAAGTTCTTTTGTAGGACCGTGCTCTCTGTTACAAGCTATAACTGGCAGAGCATTTAGATAATAGAGATAGTGTGATACAAAAAATTCCACCCAACATGTAAATGTTATTTTAAAAAATCATATTTTTTTAATAGGTTACATTGTATCCCATCTATGAAAAAAATTAAAACCACCCCCATGAATTTTCTTGTTAGGTATTGTGATGAAATTCCTATGGACACATTTCTTAATAAATAATAATGTAACCATACATAATATGAAGATATGTCTGGTTATATTCATTAAATATATGTGTTCTATAATTAATAACAATTTATGGTAAAAATACCAAACAACATATAATAAAAATAAAAATTATTTTATTATATTAATATAAAATAGTAAAAATAAACTATAAATATGACACAAAATATTAAAAATAGTAAAGTAGAGAAATAACTACACACAAATAACATAACTGGAATATGAAATTACGATAGGTCATTGGAAAATTGAATTTTCACAAACATGAATACTAATCATAATAATTAAATATAAGAAACAAGACTGTAATTTGAAATTGTTATGTAAACGATATAGATATACATTTGAGTGAATCAATAATAATTTAAATTAGTCGTTTTTATTAGATTTACTATAAATATATTCTCCTTGGAATAATATCTTACTGTTGGAATTGATAAATCAAAATCTAAATAGTGACATAACAAATGATTTTAGTAAATTTCCAAAAAATTCATATAAAAACTATTTAAATTAATTTATTATAAATATTATAACCCTGTAACACGATTTCTGAAATGAATTAACATAAAATATAAATAATTATAAACTATAAAAAGATTTTATTTAGGGAATTTAGTAAATTATTTATTTTTATATTCAAATTTTAATATTATAATTACAAAATCCTGATTCTTTTTTGGTGAAAAAATAAAAAATAATTAAATATCTACTATGTAATAATTATTAAATAATAAAAAATAGAAAATTAAGAACCCATGATAAAATAATTAGTCTCTATTTGAGATTATTTTTTTACAAATGTCATATTATTTTATATAAAAATAATTTGACAAATATAGAATTTTAATTTGAAGAAATAAATAGCACATGTATAATTTGAATGTGGAAATTATATTAGGGTAAATTTTTCAAATTTTTCTGAAAAGTTGATTTTATGGGGAATTGAAATCAATCCAATAATTACACTTAACATAATATTTTTCACATAATTATGGTGTTAAAAAGAATCAAAATTTATTAATTCATTTTTAATGATTAAAACGTATTAGTTGAGTAAAATATTGTATCCAAATGTTATTAAAATATATTCAATGCTTATGAATTAATTTTTCACCCAAAATCATATTTTATATGAAAAAAATTTCATCATTAAATTTTCATACATATTTTTAGGAATCCTTTGAATTTTGTGTGTGATAAAATGTTTAAGAAACAAGTATTATTTAATTTTAAAAAACATATTTTATATTATTAAATATTATCCATAGTCTAGAGACTATAAAATCAAATGAATATGTTTTTCAATGTTAGTTCTTACCTTAGTATATATAAATACCTCCACCACGACTACTTGATAATATAAAAATGCTTTACATAGAAAAATAATGTCACAAACAACCCTTTATACTTTCCTAACCAGATTCAAATGAAATGTTTAGAAGACACTTCCCACACATATTGATTTTAAACACAGTTTAAAAGGTGATACTCAACGACTATGTTTTGGGTTTTCAAAATCCATTCCATCAACATCATATATATTGATGATTTCAAGAGATTAAATTTCCTATAATTATATAATTTTATTTTCAGAAACCTATTTATTAATTTATTTTAGTATACCATTTATACATTTATTAATCATGACTGTGTATCTTTAATACGTCCGATTGAAATGTATCTATATTAATATTTTTTAAATGAAATTGAATTTCAATAATATAAATATATATATATATATATTAATCTTTAATTATATCGTCACCTTCTTTTTTTCATAAAATAGAATTATTTTAAACAAATTAAATATAATTCCGTAATAATGAATAATGTTATATATTTTTTAACATTTTTTATTTAAAAAAAACCTAACTGTTTTATTATCATGTTAAAATGAACTAAAATTTTCTAAAATCATATAAGAAACAATAAACTATTCTAATATTATGAGAAACCCCAAAGAAGTAGAACAATGTTTTTGTATCCTAAAAAATTCATGATATTCTATCTAATTATTTTAATTTTTACAACTTATATATATATATATTAAATGATTAAGTCATAAATAACTACTAAATAATGGAATTATTAAAATGTCAAAATTTCATACATCGTATCAATGTATATTCCCACTTTTTAGAATTTTATAGCTGTATTTATTATTCATTCGTACATATAATACCAAAATGAGTAAAAAATCCTTCAACAACTTAAAATCATTGAATGTGTTTTCATGTTATCACTTATATTATAAAATTTTATGAACTAATGGACTAGATTAGAATTCCAAGATGATATATCTTAAGACAAAATAATGAACTCATATACTGAAAACATAAAAAATGATCTACTATAGATATAGAATTGTTTTTGAAAAAATATGTTGTAGTGGTTCTGAGGTATCAACTACCCTTTACATAAGAGAGATGAATGAATTAAAAATGTTGATTTGAAAACAAAAAGATAATCTAATCACATTCATAGAATACATATAGGGGGAAGTTAAATCATTATTTGTTTTTAGTTATTTTGAAATAAAAAAATAATGATTTACACGGTTAATCTATCACCTCATATATTTGAAATTTATTGTAAATATAAAAGGATTTTTTTATAAATTATGATTCAAAATAATATTATTTATAATTTAATTTCCTTATTTTGTTACACTTGGATGAAATATAATTGAATTATCATGTTTCCAAAAATTGTTTATAATTTTTTCCTGTTTGGAACATTATAACACCCCAAGCTTCTACGATACGCTTCTCTTTGAATAATGTGATAGCGTGTGTTGTACGCAACACCGAGTTCAAACACACCATAACCAATCAAACTAGCCGTTATGAATAGTAATACCTAATTTTTGAAATTATATATATTTTATATTTCAAAATGGACTTCATTTTTGGATTAGGAATATCGAATTTAGCCTACGGTGAAATTTTCGTACTTTTTTGATAACTTTCATATTTTGATGAATAGTGAAAATTACTAAATTTTAATTAAAAACAACTTTTTTAATCAAAATAATTAATAGTGATAAATTATGAATATGAGTGGTTTTAAAGTATATTTATAATATGTTTTTATCATTTAATATAATGTTGATCATTGGACACAATTTTACAATTAAACCGAACATAAACAAGTGTCAATCTTTTGATAGTTATTATCTCTTAAAAACACGCTTTTTGTTTTGACAGTGGGAATTAATTTTAAATTAATTTCTGCCACTTCTGTGTTTTGAATTTAGAAAACTGGATTCCATATTTGGAATCAGGATTTTCAAATTGTGTAATAGGTAACTTTTATTTTTAGACATTTTGAATAATTACTGCGGTAAATATTTTATTTACCATGGTTAAGGGTAAATCCGATAAATAAGGGTTAAGAAATAATATTATAATAATACTAAATTACCCTAAAACGTGTCCTAGTGTTATTGGATGATACATGTTCGACCATAGGCATCTTTGGGTCGATTTTGGGACCCCATGGTGCCACTTGTAGGTGATAGGGACATTTTTTTTAATTAAGTTAAAATGAATACAAAAATGACACAAGCATATATCTTTTAGAAAAACAATTGTTACATAGGGTTATATATGTTGGATTTTAAAATATAAATATTTATTAGAAAGATAAAAATATTTCCTACATAATTATATTTTATTTATAATTTTTAGACATTAAATATTTTATTTTATTTACGACACAATAATGATGGAGTAATTACTATAGTAGTGAAAAATTAAAATAATTGATATTATAAATGCCCAAATAAATATAATATGAAACTTTTAATGAATTAAACTAATTTTCTAGGATAATATGATATATTAGGATTGATATAATTGACTTTGTTCTAAGTAATAAATCTGTTATGAGTTTCACAAAAATCAACTATTGAATAGTGTCAAAATTGTCATAAAAGAGTTCTTAAAACAAATATTATATTATTAATTGATATTAAATTCCTAAAAATCTAAGGTTCGGCCAAGAGACTTATATCATGATAGTTTCATCATTAATGGACCACTTGGGGGTCTCTTGGATGTATATAGTAAGTTTATTAACAATATTATATAAAAATACAAAGAGACATTGTAAAAGTGAAACTAATTAACTTAGAGTTAATACTTAAAGATAAGGTTAATATAAGTACCCAAACCTGTCTAAATTCTATTGGTTGAGTTGGTTTTGACCCATACCCACCTTAAAATTTTAATAGTCAACTTTGGACCCATTTTAAACCGAATATGAATTTATTATAAACTAATATCTCTAGCTTTTCCAAAGGTACCCCTCACCCCTCTTATAAAAGGGCACTCCTCCTTCTCATTTCTTCACACCTTCAAAGCCTTTTGGTTCGGCCAAACTCTTCCCAAATACTCTCCCAACTTCCCTCACTACAACCTAGGGGCCTTAGTTTGATCAGAAATCCAACCTATGGAGCCCTTTTGATCAAATCAAAAGGAAGAACCCGAAGAAGAGGTAATGATTTCACCACCCTTTTCCAAGTTCATTTCTTCTTCCACTTCTTCTTCCTTTGTTGTTACCATTCTAAAATAATAACTCCAGTATCTCAAATATACTGTGATGTTATTATAAATATGGTACAACCATATTCAGTATTCTATCCACCCTATGAATAACATTTCACCATACGTGCGTACGTACGACTTACCCTCTCCACGTCGTGGTGTAATTGTTATTCAATATATTATTAGTTGGATGGGTATAATAATGATGTGTAACTCATGTAAATAATAAATATAACATGTTAATTATTCTTTATATATGATATAACATCCATTTATATATTATTTTAATATCAAAAGAGTGATATTGTCGCTCGTGCGTACGTACGGACTACCGTCTCCACGAACGCGATGAGATTCATTCTCCATCGTATCCATTCAAGTATAATTATCATTTGATGATTTAAAAATGATGTTTAAGGACTTGATATCATTCTGGATATGAATAATATACAACCTATCCATTACAAACATGGCTTACATAACAAAACATATAAAAGAAAACAAGTAAGTTAACACCCGAAACAACGATAATACTAAGATATTATTATCAAATCAATATTAAAAGATCATATATGATATCATATTAATGTATATGATTCTTGTATAATTTAAATACAATTATTTCACCGTTATATAGGAGGTTAACCTACCCCAACCAAGGAAAAGAACAAGGTATGGTTTATTTCACAATCTCTTCATTATCCGAGGTTGTTTATACGTAATAATCTGCTGGGATCTCTTTATCATCCACATCCATGTTTCATAAAAATGTATTTCAAAACATTTTTACTATTTACTAGAATATGAGTTAAAGTCATTTATACCCTTTTTGACTTTTATAAGTGGTTTATAAAGGAATATTTCCGTCGTTTTCAAAACAAGGTCCTTTTTAACCTTTTCGACAAAATTAAGGTAAGAATGTTTTTTTAACTTGTACGGCGAGTGCGGTTATTTTCTGCCATTAAAAAATCTTCAAAGTTTTCCTTACAAGCTTATAAGAATACTTTCAAGAAAATGTTTTATTTTATATGGCTCTTAAATGATTTCAAAAATAGAAAGAGATATTTCTCCAAAAAGTGTTTTGATTTCATCTATGTCAACATCGTTTGATGGATTTTACGCTTATTTCAAGTTGATTTATTATGATACAAAACTTCTATGTTGTATTGAAGGTTTTGTGATATGTTTGACTGTGGATGTGCTATTTTTATACCATTCATAGTTTATGGTGAAATTATTGACATTTCGTATGCTATTTTTAATACGAATGTTTATGTTATGTTTAAACCTTTTCATATGGGAATGCATTGGACTTAATATGTGACGGGTGGAGCCCGCTATAGCTCCTCGATGCATCGGTAGGTCTCATGAGACAAACTAGTGTCTTGGCACAAGGCCTTGACAAAATCTTATTTGTAGTCTTGGCACGAGGCCTTGACTATGTGGTTATGATAGTGTGGCATTATGCATTCCAACATTATGAAAGTGGTTATTGATTTTTTCATGTGATTATTCGATTAGTAGAATATCCATGTGAATAAGTAAATGGAATTATTTCATTTTATTTATGCCATACCATGTTGAAAGATCATGTTTGAAAGGCTTTTGTTTTAGTTATACATTTCCTTAAATGTTTATTCTTATTTATGAAAGTTTCTGCAATATTGTTATCCTTACTGGGCATTTGAGCTCACCCCTTTTCTATGTTTTATTTTTCCCAGGAAGTGAAGAAGTAAATTATGAATGACCTTCAGGGATGTTATGTGGGGATATGAGTGTGGATTATGGAGACATTATGTTTTTGTAGTAGTTTTTCATTTTATGATGTAATGTAAAACTTATGAATATATCTAGTGTTTCGAAGGCTACTAAACCAATCGGTCTTTCGAGATTTGATCTTTCTTGTGATCATGCCAATGTTATGTAATAATGCACCGACTCTGGGTAACTAGGGTCAGGGCGTTACAGTTGGTATCAGAGGAAGTTTAGTACAAACCTTGGAAGCTAGATTTAGATAAACTCTGATTAGAGCACGTAGACCTAAGATGATCTTTGAGGATTAGTATAGAAGAACTTCCTAGAATTTTGGTATTGAAGAGATTTTGTGAGTTTTCCAATCAATACATCCCTGTCTGGATACGAGCAGGTAGAGGCGGCTCTGGCACAGATTTACCTAGGGGTAAAACCCGAAAACACCGCTTTGAGCTAGACTCAAACGCGAACTGGTGCACGGCAACGGGCCTTTCTGCACTCTTGGTTACGACACTCCCGGGGGATATGCATAGGATAACTCTCATTTTCTTTACAAATAATTATGAAGGGTTTATGAGTATATAATTCCTCAAAGAAAACATTTTTATTATTATGGATTATATCCATAAATAGTTCAATTTATGTTAAGTGTTTTATAAGTATGGGATTATGTAATTTGATTCATAATCTGATCTAGTTTATGCCATGTTTTAGAAATGGCGCCTAGTGGAAGAAATGGAAACTGTATCAATGCACGCACTCCATGTAGGGATTGCCCTCCTGCTCAAGATAATTATAGTGGGGCTGGTGATGCAACTGGTGCCGATCAGCTAATCACCATACTGGGACAACTTACTCAGGTTATGAATAATAACCTTACCCGTATAGAGCACCCTGATCCACAGCGTGGAGGATAAATGTTAGATCGATTCATGAGGCAACAACCACCAATGTTCAATGGGAGTATAAATCCCTTAGTAGCCGAGCAATGGATAAATTCCCTAGAGAAAATATTTCAAGCTTTGGGGAGCAGTGAATGGGAAAATGTTATCATGGCAGTTTACCACCTCACTGGAGATGCTGATCAATGGTGGTCATTGATTCAAAACATGAAGGAAGTTGATGAAGTATCAAATATGGAATAGAGGGATTTCAAAGATCTGTTTTTAGAAAAATACTTCCCTCGCGACCATCGAGCAGATATGGAAAGGCAATTTCTAAGTCTGAGATAGAAGGAGGATGAGAATGTCGCAAAGTATGAGGCTAACATTACAAGGTTAGCAAGGTACGCTGGTGATTATATACGTAACCAAATAAGTAAGATTGATCATTTCTTTGAAGGGTTAAAACAATTTCTTCGTCGAGCATTAGTCTCACAATCCATTTCGTCATACGAAGACATTGTCTCATGTGCTATCTAGACTGAAAAGGAATTCTCTAAGTCTTATGACTTTAAAGAAAAGAAAGATAAGAAGAGACCTGTTGATCAATCTGGGAATGGAAATAAGGGGAAGAAGGGAAAGGTTGAATATCCATCATGTGGTAAATGCGGGAAGAAACACCCTGGTACTTGCTTGAAGGGAATGGGAGTCTGTTACAAGTGTGGTGAAAAAGGCCACCATGCTCGTGATTGCAAGGGGAAGAAGGAAGCTACCAACATTCAGTGCTACAATTGTAGGGAGATGAGGCATTATGCAAATGAATGTCCTAAGCGTCAGGAGAACTTACCTCAGAAAAGGCCAAGGGATCAAGGCCAGGCTTATGCTATCACTACTGCTGAGGTAGAAGCTCCGAAAGACGTGGTGGCAGGTAATTTAATGGTTTCCTCAAGTTTAGCAAATGCATTATTTGACTCTGGATCGTCGCATTGTTTCATATCTTCCCAGTTTTCTAAGAAAATTAGATATTTCCAATTTGATTTAATAAGGGAGTTGTCAGTTAAAACTCCCAAGGGAAGTATCATTGCAACACAATTTTGTGAATCAGTCCCCATTAGAGCACATAAATTTTCTTTATCTGCTGATCTCATCGTCATACCTATGATTGATTTTGATATAATCCTCGGTATGGACTGGCTTTCAGACTATGATGCGAAGATTTATTGTAAGAAGAAAGAGGTTACGATTCTTGATGATAATGATAAGGAACACCTTATTTTTAGAGTAGAATCGTCACCACCTAATTCTTATTTAGATCCACCCCCAGTAGCTCAACTTAATTCAATTATTGGGGAGGAAGAGAATGAAATAACTGTCGGTGAGGAAAGGAATGCTCAAATAGAGGATGTACCTGTTGTGAAAGAATTTGTAGATGTATTTCTGGAAGATTTACCTGGACATCCTCCAGAACGAGAAGTTGAGTTTTCCATTGATTTAATTCCTGGATCAAAGCCTATATCGAAGACCCCTTATAGAATGGACACTGTAGAATTAGTTGAACTAAAGAAACAACTAGAGGAATTGAGTAATAAGGGATTTATTCGCCCTAGTGTTTCTCCATGGGGAGCCCCTGTTCTTTTTGTTAAAAAGAAAGATGGATCTATGTGGTTATGTATCGACTACAGGGAGATCAATTCTATAACGATAAAGAACAAGTATCCCCTGCCTCGCATAGATGATTTATTTGACCAACTACATGGAGCTCAATACTTTTCAAAGATTGAACTTCGATCTGGATACCATCAGTTGTGTGTAAAGAAGGAAGACATTCCGAAGAAAGCATTTCGAACCAGGTATGGGCATTAGAGTTTACTGTAATGCCTTTTGGATTGACTAATGCACCCTCTGTATTCATGGATATGATGAATAGAGTTTTCAAGGAGTATCTCGATGAATTTGTGGTGGTATTTATTGATGATATATTGGTATACTCCATAACCTACGAAGATCATGAAAATCACTTGCGCATTATCTTGAAGACTCTGAGGAGGCATGGATTATATGGCAAGTTTAGGAAGTGTGAATTATGGCTTCAGGAGATTTCTTTTCTTGGCCATATTGTCTCTAAAGATGGAATCTCTGTTGATCCTTCTAAGACCAAGGCAATCCATGAATGGCCAGCACCTACGAGTATAACTGAGGTACGCAGTTTTATTGGTTTGGCAGGTTATTATCGACGTTTCGTCCAGAATTTTGCCCGATTGGCTAACCCATTAACGATGCTCACACGTAAAGGGGTTAAATTTGTTTGGACAAAAGAGTGTGAAGACTGTTTTGAAGAACTGAAGAAAATATTAGTCAATTCTCCTATGTTGACTCTACCATCGGTGAATGATGGGTTCGTTATTTATAGTGATGCATCGAAGAAAGGACTTGGTTGTGTCCTTATGCAGAATGATAGAGTTATTGCCTATGCATCACGAAAGTTGAAAATTCATGAACAAAACTATCCTACTCATGATCTCGAGTTAGCATCTGTGATCTTTGCTTTGAAAATATGGAGGCACAACCTCTATGGTGAAAAATGTGAGATTTATACTGATCACAAGAGTTTGAAGTATATTTTCTCACAAATAGAACTCAACATGAGGCAAAGGAGATGGCTTGAATTACTCATGGATTATGATTGTACGATACACTACCACCCGGGGAAGGCAAACAAGGTGGCAGATGCTTTGAGTAGAAAAGACCATGGAGTTTTGAACAATATGAGAATTTAAAGGGATCCAATTTTCATGGATCTAGTGATGATGGACATGGGAATAATCAGGGAAGGTGAAACATCAACGCTTTTTCAAATGGTTACCAAACCAACTTTACTAGAAAGGATTAAAAGTTCTCAGACCGATGATGAAGAATTCCAAAAGAAGATTAAAGCTGTGAATGATGGGAGATTGAGAGACTTTGTGTATGAAGATGGAATTTTTAAATTCGGGAAGAGACTTTGTGTTCCCGATTTACCTGATCTAAAAAGGGAATTGCTGGATGATGCTCATAGTTCCAATTTCTCTATACACACTGGGAGCACCAAAATTTATAGAGATTTGAAGGAACATTTTTGGTGGGACAACATGAAGAGGGAGATTGCTGATTTTGTGTCAAGATGTATGGTTTGTCAACAAGTGAAAGCTGGAAGGCAACAGCCTGGAGGAGTCATGCAACCTCTTCCCATACCGGAGTGGAAATGAGACAATATTACGATGGACTTTGTCATGGGGCTACCAAAGACTCCTAGAAGGAACGATGCAATATGGGTTATTGTTGATCGTCTTACCAAGTCAGCACATTTTCTTACTATAAGAGAAGATCTACCCCTGGAACGTCTAGCAAGACTATATATTAATGAATTTGTGAGACTTCATGGAGTACCTTTATCGATTGTTTCTGATCGTGATCCCCGTTTTACTTCAAGATTTTGGAAAAGTCTTCAGAAGTCCCAGGATACTGAATTTCATTTGAGCACTGCTTACCACCCTCAGATAGATGGACAATCAGAACGGACTATTCAAACCTTAGAAGACATGTTGAGATCTTTCTCACTTGACTTTCAGGGTATGTGGGATCAATATTTACCACTGGTAGAATTTTCCTATAACAATAGCTTCCATTCGAGTATTCAGATGGTACCATATGAAGCATTATACGGAAAGAGATGTCGTACACCAACCTGTTGGGATGACGTTGGTGAAAGAAAACTTGTAGGCCCAGAACTAGTGGAGGAAACGGTGGAAAAGGTGAAGGTAATCCAAAATCACATCAAAGCAGCTCAAAGTAGGCAGAAGAGATATGCCGATAATCGAAGAAAGAATTTGGAATTTCAAATCGGTGATCATGTTTTCCTGAAGGTATCTCCATGGAAGGGATTCATACTTTTTGGTAAGAAAGGTAAATTGAGTCCCAGGTACATCGGACCTTTCAAAATTCTAGGACGAATTGGGGCTGTAGCTTACCGATTGGCAATGCCTCCAAGTCTCTCTAAAGTTCACGATGTGTTCCACGTATCTCTGTTGAGGAAATACATGCCTGACCCAACGCGTTTACTCACCTATGAAGATTTAGAACTGCAACCCGATCTATCTTATTGCGAAGAGCCCGTCAAAATTCTTGATACGAGAGAACAAGTGCTGAGAAACCGGACGACGCCTCTGGTAAAAGTTTTTTGGAGAAACCATAAGATGGAAGAGGCAACGTGGGAACCCGAGGAACGTATGATGAAGAATCACCCGAGTCTTTTCATGTGATAATTATTCTAGAAATTTCGAGAACGAAATTATTTGAAGGAGTGGAGAATGTAACACCCCAAGCTTCTACGGTACGCTTCTCTTTGAATAATGTGATAGCGTGTGTTGTACGCAACACCGAGTTCAAACACACCATAACCAATCAAACTAGCCGTTATGAATAGTAATACCTAATTTTTGAAATTATATATATTTTATATTTCAAAATGGACTTCATTTTTGGATTAGGAATATCGAATTTAGCCTAAGGTGAAATTTTGGTACTTTTTGGATAACTTTCATATTTTGATGAATAGTGAAAATTACTAAATTTTAATTAAAAGCAACTTTTTTAATCAAAATAATTAATAGTGATAAATTATGAATATGAGTGGTTTTAAAGTATATTTAGAATATATTTTTACCATTTAAAATAATGTTGATCATTGGACACAATCTTACAATTAAACTGAACAGAAACAAGTGTCAATCTTTTGATAGTCATTATCTCTTAAAAACACGCTTTTTGTTTTGATAGCGGGAATTAATTTTAAATTGATTTCTTCCACTTATGTGTTTTGAATTTAGAAAAATCGATTCCATATTTGGAATCAGGATGTTGAAATTGTGTAATAGGTAACTTTTATTTTTAGACATTTTGAATAATTACTGCGGTAAATATTTTATTTACCATGGTTAAGGGTAAATCCGGTAAATAAGGGTTAAAAAATAATATTATAATAATACTAAATTACCCTAAAACGTGTCCTAGCCTTATTGGTTGATACATGTTCGACCATAGGCATCTTTGGGTCGATTTTGGGACCCCATGGTGCCACTTGTAGGTGATAGGGACATTTTTTTTAATTAAGTTAAAATGAATACAAAAATGACACAAGCATATATCTTTTAGCAAAACAATTGTTACATAGGGTTATATATGTTGGATTTTAGATTATAAATATTCATTATAAAGATAAAAAGATTTCCTACATAATGATATTTTATTTATAATATTTAGACATTAAATATGTTATTTTATATATGACACAATGATGATGCAGTAATTACTATAATAGTGAAAAATTAAAATAATTGATATTATAAATGCCCAAATAAATATAATATGAAACTTTTAATGAATTAAAATAATTTTCTAGGATAATATGATATATTAGGATTGATTTAATTGTCTTTTTTAGAAGTAATCAATCTGTTATGAGTTTCACAAAAATCAACTATTGAATAGTGTCAAAATTGACATAAAAGAGTTCTTAAAAAAAATATTATATTATTAATTGATATTAAATTCATAAAAATCTATGGTTCGGCCAAGAGACTTATATCATTATAGGTTCATCATTAATGGACCACTTGGGGGTCGCTTGGATCTATATAGTAAGTTTATTAACAATATTATATAAAAATACAAAGAGACATTGTAAAAATGAAACTAATTAACTTAGAGTTAATACTTATATATAAGGTTAATATAAGTACCCAAACCTGTATAAATTCTTTTGGTTGAGTTGTTTTCGACCCATCCCCACCTTAACCGTTGAATAGTAAACTTTGGAGACATTTTAAACCGAATATTAATTTATTATAAACTAATATCTCTAGCTTTTCCAAAGGTGCCCCTCACCCCTCTTATAAAAGGGCACTCCTCCTTCTCATTTCTTCACACCTTCAAAGCCTTTTGGTTCTGCCAAACCCTACCCAAATACTCTCCCAACTTCCCTCAATACAACCTAGGGGCCTTAGTTTGATCATAAAGCCAACCTAAGGAGCCCTTTTGATAAAATCAAAAGGAAGAACCCGAAGAAGAGGTAATGATTTCACCACCCTTTTCCAAGTTCATTTCTTCTTCCACTTCTTCTTCCTTTGTTGTTACCATTATAAAATAATAAATCCAGTATCTCACATATACTGTGATGTTATTATAAATATGGTACAACCATATTCAGTATTCTATCCACCCTTTGAATAACATGGCACCATACGTGCGTACGTACGGCTTACCGTCTCCATGTCGTGGTGTAATTGTTATTCAATATATTATTATTTGGATGGGTATAATAATGATGTGTAACTCATGTAAATAATAAATATAACATGTTAATTATTCTGTTTATATGATATGACATCCATTTATATATTATTTTAATATCAAAAGAATGATATTGTCGCTCGTACGTACGTACGGACTACCGTCTCCACGAACGCGATGAGATTCATTCTCCATCGTATCCATTCAAGTATAATTATCATTTGATGATTTAAAAATGATGTTTAAGGACTTGATATCATTCTGGATATGAATAATATACAACCTGTCCATTACAAACATGGCTTACAGAACAAAACATATAAAAGAAAACAAGTAAGTTAACACCCGAAACAACGATAATACTAAGATATTATTATCAAATCAATATTAAAAGATCATATATGATATCATATTAATGTATATGATTATTGTATAATTTAATAACAATTATTTCACCATAATACAGGAGGTTAACCTACCCCAACCAAGGAAAAGTACAAGGTAAGGTTTATTTCACAATCTCTTCATTATCCGAGTTTGTTTATACGTAATAATCTGCTGGGATCTCTTTATCATCCACATCCATGTTTCTTAAAAATGTATTTCAAAACATTTTTACTATTTACTAGAATATGAGTTAAAGTCATTTATACCATTTTTGACTTTTATAAGTGGTTTATAAAGGAATCTTTCTTTCGTTTTCAAAACAAGGTCCTTTTTAACCTTTTCTACAAAATTAAGGTAAGAATGTTTTTTTAACTTATACGGCGAGTGCGGTTATTTTCTGCCATTATAAAATCTTCAAAGTTTTCCTTACATGCTTATAAGAATATTTTCAAGAAAATGTTTTATTTTATATGGCTCTTAAATGATTTCAAAAATAGAAAGAGTTATTTCTCCAAAAAGTGTTTTGATTTCATCTATGTCAACATCGTTTGATGGATTTTACGCTTATTTGAAGTTGATTTATTATGATACAATACTTCTATATTGTATTGAAGGTTTTGTGATATGTTTGACTGTGGATGTGCTATTTTTATACCATTCATAGTTTATGGTGAAATTATTGACATTTCGTATGCTATTTTTAATACGAATATTTATGTTATGTTTAAACCTTTTCATATGGGAATGCATTGGACTTAATATGTGACGGGTGGAGCCCGCTATAGCTCCTCGATGCATCGGTAGGTCTCATGAGACAAACTAGTGTCTTGTCACAAGGCCTTGACAAAATCTTATTTGTAGTCTTGGCACAAGGCCTTGACTATGTGGTTATGATAGTCTGGCATTATGCATTCCAACATTATGAAAGTGGTTATTGATTTTTTCATGTGATTATTCGATTAGTAGAATATCCATGTGAATAAGTAAATGGAATTATTTCATTTTATTTATGCCATACCATGTTGAAAGATCATGTTTGAAAGGCTTTTGTTTTAGTTATACATTTCCTTAAATGTTTATTCTTATTTATGAAAGTTTCTGCAATATTGTTATCCTTACTGGGCATTTGAGCTCACCCCTTTTCTATGTTTTATTTTTCCCAGGAAGTGAAGAAGTAAATTATGAATGACCTTCAGGGATGTTATGTGGGGATATGAGTGTGGATTATGGAGACATTATGTTTTTGTAGTAGTTTTTCATTTTATGATGTAATGTAAAACTTATGAATATATCTAGTGTTTCTAAGGCTACTAAACCAATCGGTCTTTCGAGATTTGATCTTTCTTGTGATCATGCCAATGTTATGTAATAATGCACCGACTCTGGGTAACTAGGGTCGGGGCGTTACAAACATGATACCAAAAAATATAAATATCATTCAATAAAAAAAATATAATAACTCTTTACGATAGAGTTTTTTATTTTTATGAGTACAGAAAATAAAAATAATGATTCCAAAAATAAAAAATAATTTAAATATTTAATTTAAAATTGTAGAATCATTATGAATTAAAGGATTTAATGAAAATATAGGAATATTTATTTTATATTCTTATAAATTTAGGATATATATCAATAAATTACACATGATCAAAAACTATATACTTTCTTATAGTTATCTTTTTTCATCGAGAGTTATATTCTAGATTAAATAAAAGAGATAAAGAACTTATATTATCACATATAAATTGTGTTTGGGTGAAAAATAACTATGGTATCTATAATTAGGTTTCATATCAACAATAAATATGTATATGTGTATTTAACGTTAAATATTTGGATTGAGTAGTGTAATGAAAAATTAAATGTTTCTTCTTGCCCGAAAATGATTCTATTGAATTTAATAAGAAAATATAGATTCTAAAAGTGATTTTTTATTTACTCTACATCATATATAATTATTATCCATGTAAAATTTCTGTGATAATCAATATCTAAATATATTAAATAATATTCTTTGTAATTATCCATTCTATTATGGAATAATGCATCATGCATAATTCAAATAGGATTCTTTTTTATTATATAGAAATATTAAATATAAAAAATATATGACATGACCTTTAGTCCACTAATAAAAATAATTGTAATCTTTTTGATATTTTAAAACAGAATTTTTTTTGATAAACTAGATTTCTAATTATATCTAGATAAAGATTAAATTTAAATCATAATTGAGATTTATTACTTGTTATATTATCAAAATCAAATCCTTTATATTATTATATAGGGTACCTTGGGTGAGAAAACTTACTATTTTCCAATTAAATTGATATTTTGAAATAATAAATTAATATAAGTTCACCGATAATAATTATCAAAGATGAAAATTTCACAAGATAACAAAAATTTCTCCTACATATTTTAAGGTTGATAAAAAAATAACGACATCAATATTGATTTTATTGATAATAGTTATATTAAATATTTCAAAGATAAAATAATATAGGTTATATATATTTTTAGCAATATATTTAATATGATATTTTGATAATTGAATATTCCATACTGTAAGTGATTATTTCTGTCTATATTCAGATATTTTATGCATATAAATATTATTTTAAAAATTTTATTTGTTAAAACAATATGGGTTATAATATTTAATTCATTCTGAATGTATCGATTTATACATTCCCTCTTAGTATATATTAAAAAAACTCAATGAAAAAGGATAGTTATTTGAATATAGATATAAATATTTATGTATGAGAAATTTTTTTTACAGGAAATACCATATTCTTGAGTATAGAATGTGTAAAAAATTATGTCCACATTGCAAACAACTGTCCAATTTAAATCAGATCATTTTTTAAAAAGTTACATGGTTCCAATAATAGGATGATTATAAGTAAAATTTATTGAAGGTGAAATCTTGTATTGTTTGAATTTATTTTATCTTGTTACATGATAGTCATCCAACATTCATTAAGTACATAATAATCAATCATTTTAAAATTAATAGGATATAATAATTGATCATATTTTGGAAGATTCTGTAATGTAACTCCGAATATTAATATCTCGCCAATATCACAAATATCATGGTCACTAGGATGATATTTTAAGAATTTATAGTTTCTATGAAAAGTGAATGGTTATTAGAAATAAATTATATTCTTAGATTCTATGAAAAATGATTCCTGTTCAATGATGTCAGATTTTTTTTATTCAACAATTGGCTTATATAAAATAAATGTGGTCCTAAAAATATCATCTGATCAAATTAATAATTAATATCATTAAGATTTGATTTATTAAATTTATTTTTTTTCACCAAATATCACATTTCATGTTTATTTAATAGTATTTATCCTTTTTAGAAAAACTTATCAACCTTACTAGTAGTTGAAGAAGGTTTAAATATTTATTCATATAAATTTTGGATCAAATTTAGTAATATTAACATTAGTATTTAAAAGAATTTATTACAAAAAAAACATAATATTTTAACAAAAATATATATCCTTTATCTCCACAATGAATAACGAATTTTATTTTAATATATACAGAGGAACATTTTATGTAATTTTTAAAATATGTATTCAAAACATCGACCAAAATATATATTGAACTCTGATATTAACTCAACATCAATTTAATTGTATTTTGAATTTTTATATTTCGTATTTTAATCTGATTAGTTTACAAATAATATTGTAAATATATTTCTCAATATAATTGTTTTTTCAAATTAATAATTCTCAAATTAATCTTTATGACCACTTCAATTAGTTATTATAGGAATAATTTTATCATATTAAACTGTAGTGGAATTTTTTTAAAATAACATGATTTATATAGGGTTATATGATAAAAAGAATACAAAAGTAAATGTTTTATAATAATGAGGTAAGACATAAAAGTTTTATACCAATGAGTCTTAAATATTAATTTTTTATGAAACTATTATGGTGAACTAATATTTAGTTTTCTAGATTTTGAGAAATCACTAACAAGTTATAAGGAAATATTATATTTCATTATATATTTATAAGGTTAAAAATATTTAAAATAATTGAAAATATATTCTAAAACATCCTTTATAAGTTTCATCTTTAGATTTTTATTTCTGTTTTTTATGTTACAGTTTCCAATTTTTCTACGCTAAATCCATCAGTTATTATCCATTCCACTATGGAACTAAATTTTCAGTAGGTCAAGTACACTATTATTATTGAATAAATTATATCAATCTTGTTGAAGGATTTTTTATATACTATATATGAACTAGTGAATATAAAATAAATATTGAAAATGTAGATTGAGGTACCTTATTTTGATATCTATATTATTCTGATGAGGCTTTCCTAACGTTTAAAAAAATAGGTGTTTCATTTCTCACATATAAAATATATTATATATTGAAAATTATCTATATCCCTTGAAATATATCTTTTTAATATTCATAAAGAGTTATAATTTATTAAGGAGAATCTACTTATTTAGTGACATTTTGTTTTAATGTATGTAAAAAACAGTTCACTTTCATGTTAATTTTTTTTGGAAAAAATTATTACATTTAATGAATAAAACCCCTCTATAAAATTCCTTAGGAGTTTTATATAAATAAGAAATAATTTGTTTTTTTTTCTATTCTTAATGTTGAATAAAATGTTATTTGGTATTCTGTTTCATTTTTAGTTGAATGGAATAATTTTATAATAGTTTTGCTACAAAACTCTAATTTTTATATGTTTAGTTTGATTATAATTTATTTTATTTTTCATTATAAAAATATATAATAAAATTTTAATATTTATTTTCTAACTATAACTATTGTTATTCAATGTTTTACACAAATTCATTAATTTCATCTGTATAAAGTGAGTTCTATTTATTATATTCGGATAATCTAAATGAATTTAATGATTCAGTTTAAATGGAATTAATAACCTTGTTGTTATAAGAACAATGTTAAATACCCAAAGGGTGGGGGGATTAATTAGTTTATGAAAAATTTATACAAATACCCCTTTATATCTTGTTTAATCATTAATTTAAATAGACTTATCTACATTCCTTGTAGAAATGTATTATAAGAAAAGAAAACATGGACACCATAGATCTATTTTCTTGGGTCACCGTCGTTGGAATATATCTAAGGAGAAAAAAAATAAATTTATCGAGGTTCCAAATCAACTAAATAGAAATGATATTACATGGTATTAAGAATACTCACATTTTGTTCTTTTCTACAAAAAGTAATATTTTGATACATCACTGCTCTATCAAATGATGTTAGATCACTACTCCATCATAAGATTATTCTATTGATCACTTGAGTCAATATAGTTAAAAAATAATTTAGTGCATCATGACTCTCTACATTCAACCAATTTATGAGAAAGTCATTAACATATCATTATTGGAGAAATCATTATATGATCCCACAAGTTTGGATTTTAGAAAACCATCACCAAACTTGTATACAATGCTATTGAATTATAAACAACATTTATATTCATCGTGGAGCTCTTAAATACCATGAAACATTTATATTATCTCTAAATTCACTTGTTCATATATACATAAGACATTTTCTATGTGATATTGATGGTAGAGCTGTTTCTTTGTGAATGTAATAAATTCAGGCAACTCTAATGTTAATCGAAGCCTTAATATTCCCTAAGGGTTGACATACTCAAAGTATGAGGCTAGCCACAAATTTATAGACATATTAGAAGCATTATGAAACTACCTACTAAGTCTTGATTTTTCATGGAATATTCCTTATGCGATGAAAATTAATATTGTAATGTTGACTTTTGGGAATAAATCAACACTATCATGCAACTACATCTGTATTTCATGGGAAAACAAAACTCACAATGTGTCACATAGCTATGAACTTATTTATTTTTGATATCTTTATGAAACACCTTTTCCATAATTTGCTGTGGATTATCCAAATATTTACTAACACGAAACATTGAGATAATCCTTCTCCATTTCTTTCTAATTTTATAATTTTGAAATTTTTTTCATTTTCCAATAAATTGTTTTAGTACCTAAAAATCATTTATCCAATAATTTAAAAGACCTAGGGAAATGTTTCCACCATATATGTGAAAAATTTTATGACACTTCCAGTGGGTTTATACCTTAATCATGGCGTAGTGCAAAAATATATAGTAAAAAATTTCATTGGAACTACATAACTAACCTTATAGAGAAAATTTATCATCCAACACAATCAACTCAAATAGACTATAAAATCTCATTGTAGGTTGTTTCCTAGAAATACCCCCTTTCAGTTTTGAAAATTCCTCTCCACTTAATACCATAATACATATTCTATTTTAAAATTGTTGAAAACATGTTTTTACCTTCTATGTTTAACCAAAATTATCTCTTAGTGATTTAGAATAAGGATCTTATATTTACTCAGCAAAAACACTAAGACAACCTTAGTCATTTTTGATATGAGAAACAATTTTTATATGAAGTGTTCATTAATGAATCACATAGTTCTTGATACTACATAATGGACATTTATTGATACTAATTTCCATACCAAGATCTGAGAAAATATTTTTATTTTGATTATTTTTATCTATTTTGGTTTCAATGATCCTTCCTAATAATTTTTGGAAAATATTTGGGTTTGAGGAAGTTTTAAGGGTGGCCAAAAATTTCAACCATTTTGTAGAAACCATGCAATGTAAATTTTTTAATTTTACAACCCAGATAGTGGGAATGTCCTGATTACATAGTATGCACATGATTATAATGCCTCAATAAGAAAACCATGCATCTTCCACCTTCTTTTGTCAGAGGGTACTGCATGGTTGGTGGATGGTCTGGAAGACTATGGTGCCAAACTGTGTAATATGATAGGTTAGTTAAGTAGTGATATTTTAAAAGTTTTCACATCTTGATTATTAACGCTTTTACCCTTGTTATTCCCCCATTCAAACCCTTGTAGTCATATATCATTCCTGACACCCCCCACAGGGTTATACTTCTCCTCTATGGTGGAATCATGAAATTCCCTCATGATTTTTGGTGGATCATCAAAGGAAATCAGTCCATGCTTCTACTCTTTCCCTCATATTCCACTTAAATCTTATTCCACTTTTTCCAAGGGTTTTTAGGACCATGGTTTCAGGTTTCATTGTTTTTTATATTGAGAGGTTTGATATTTTACTATTCTTCTTAGTTCCGTTTTCCCCCTTGATCTTCTTAGTGGTGATTTGAGTTTCCATTATCACGTGAATCCCTATTTGAGGAAGGTTTTACTTATGTTCAATCATTTAAATTGATTTCTTTAATTTATTGGTGTTTTCCATGGATTGTTAACATTAAATTAAATGTATATTCTATGTATGTGTTTCGATACATGGAAATGGGTTTTCTCTTACCTTATCAACCTCTGCAGTGATTTATATTATGAATTAAATTTGGTTTTAATCATTCTTGGATGTTTTTTTCATTTGAAAAGATAATTTTATTGATCAAATGGGTTTAAAATTATTTTAATCTGCAAAAATGTGTTTCCCCAATAATGAGTTGCAGTTTTGGAATTGAAAAGGTATTGCAAACTTGTCATTTATAAATTAAAAGTGTTCCATTTGAAATTATTAGGCTCGGTAGGAACATTAAATAATTTTAATGAGAAGGGGAAACCACTTTTATATAATTACCCCTTTTATATGTATATGTGGTTTTTCTAGAATGGATGTGTGGTTTGGGATATGTTTCTGAAGATGGGATATTGCATTGGTTATGTGTATTGAAGAGAGGATATGCTTGAGGTGGGATGCCATAGGTGAGAAAGTGAATGATCATTTCCTATGAAAATTACATGATATGTTTATATAAAATAGCTTGACAAAACACATCTCTATTTTTTATTATTAGAATTATTAGGTAGTTTGATGGGATCCTATGTACACATAAAGAACTAATTTAGATTATGAAGTCACTTGTGGCCTTGAGTATATATCCAGACTACCCATGGTATATTCCCCTAAGTCTATCCAGTGAGGGTGACACCGGGTGTTTGAGCAGTGTTGGTGGATAACTAGTACTAGTAGGGATTTATTGAGTGACATGTAATTGATAATTTTTCAAGTGTATCTAGACTATCAATTGATATATCATGATTCATGTTTTTCATACATCTTATTTTCTTCTATTTAACATATTCCTTATGATGTGGCTTTATTATTTTGTTCTATATATTAAAAATCTCTTTTAGCATTGGGTACATTTTTGTCGGTAATTCACTGAAAGGTTTTTCTCATGTTTTGGGAACTATTTTAGAAGGCTAATAGAGAATGGTTTATCTTAAAACAAAATGGGAGACTGATACATGGTTTTAAAATGGAATGGAAAACTTAATTTAAATATATATATATATATATATTATTTTCAAACCAGAAAGAATGGATATCAGAACAAAGGTATGGAATATTGAATTGGTTTTTCTTGTCTTCCCAACATAGCATCTTGGTACTCACACATATTTTTCATTATTTTCCAACTTTATGTCGATCTCTATCTTGGATCTCTCATAGAGAGAATGTGGGTCCTTAGTTATAGGCAACCTGTGATGTCTTTTCGAGGTAAATTCTATTTTATTATCATTTTTTGAACAAGTGGTTCACCAGTTATTTTTGATTATTTTTCTATTTTTGCTGGATAAATCATTCAAAACATTATATATTTGATTCCCAACACTATCTTCCATATTAGGAGGATTCCGAACACCTCCAAGGTCGTGTTGTGAGACATCTTGGGTGGTCTTTTTGGGGTTGAATTAGGTTGGTTCATGAAAAAATGGAATCAAAACCAAGTTTATCACTTTTTTATGGGAATGTATGGTGGTTTTAGAAGTAGGATTTGTGGAATTATAGTGTCCATTCATGCTTATGTTCTTAATCACATTGTCTTTATAAGGAAACATGAATTTTTAGGGTAGTCTAGGCTGATCATGAATTGAAATCCACGATTAGATATCAGTTTTTTTTGAGGTACATGGTTTTGGTTGGGGTTTTTAGTTGGTTTTGAGAATTTGGTGGTTTTTAGGCATGATATTCATAGGTTTCATGTTTACTATGAATGGTTTGGTAAACCATACATATACCACTAAATTTCCTATGATAAACATTATTTTGTTCACCCAGTTATTACATGTCCAACCAAACAATGCCACCAAGTCATGTGTAGTGGTTATTCTATTAAGATTTTGGGATTTGTTCCAAATTCAATTGATCTATTTTTTTTCTTCATATGGTTGGCCATTTATTTCTTTGAATGGTTTTTATATAATTTATAAAATGATAATTGGTTTTAAAAATGGTGATTTTTTTTATCAAAAATAGGATTTAAAAAATGAAAACCATGGGTTTAATAAATGTGAAGTGGATTGTTTTCAAAATGGTGGTCATTTTGGAAAGTGGTTTCTAAAATTTTCTATGTTCATTTAATGGTTTTTCAAAAGGTCAATCCGAAATCGAATTAGATTTTTTTTGGAATTTTGGAAATATTTTGTGAAATTTGAAATGGTAGTTACTTGGGAGTTTATAAATGAGATGCATTAATGAGGAGTGTATAATTGGTAAACTAATTGGGATATTGTGATCTGGGTTGGTTGTTTTTTTAGAAAAAAAAATGTATTGTATTGACCTATTTTATTCCTATGAATGATCACACAAACACACACACACACATAGATATTTATACGGATGTATGTATGTGGTAAATTGACGGTTGTGGGCATGTGGGGTTGGGTTAAAGAGATAGAAAGTGATGTAGAATTTTGAGACTTCGTGGAATACCAATGGAAGATGCCCAGTTTGTAAATATATTTTTATTTTATTAAAATTGTTTTAAAAAGTGGGATTAAATGTTTTGGAAAATGGTTGTTGTGATATTTTAAAAATTTATTTTTTTTGGTTTCTATTTGACCCTACTTGATTGTATTAGCTTGTATTTGGGTTTGAAATGGTGTTTGAATTTGATTTAATTTTTTGTGATTGAGATATAGAGTTTCTATTTGGGTTGAGTTGTGATATAGTTCCAAAAATCTTGTTTTCAATAAGATCCACCAAAGAGTTAAGTATGATTTTGAAGAA
Source organism: Viscum album (assembly GCA_963277665.1). NCBI lineage: Eukaryota > Viridiplantae > Streptophyta > Magnoliopsida > Santalales > Viscaceae > Viscum > Viscum album. The sequence goes on along the minus strand of OY728120.1, from coordinate 1,016,686,846 downwards.
CCATTGGGGTTGGTCAATCTATTACAAGATATTTGTTTGATCAATTATTTATGAAATAATCATTTCTATCTTGGATATAAAGCCTAATGGTCCATAGTATCAATAAATTTTATTGAGGTTCCATGATATTAAACCTCTTCATTTCTTGGGACTCTGAGAGACTAGGAAATATGATGAATGGCTGTGAACCATTGTGGATATTTTCATTCATCTCATGCAACCATAGTCCCTTAAGATCGATTCCTTTACCTTTATGCTTTAAGGCCTAGGATGGATGTGCTGGAAGTATATTAGCTAGTCTAAACCACATATGGTCCAATTGTGGGAAATATTCAAGGCCATATTCATTCAGAAGTATTTCACAAAATTTGTGGGGGGGGGGTACTGAAGGAGATGTAATTGTACCGCCTTTGGAAAGGAAATTTTACATTCCTAGAATATACTACGAGTTTTGTTGATTTGGTGCCATATCGTCTACAATAGATCTAAGATGGTTCCCTGAAGGCTAGTTTCATTGAAAAGGAGCTTCAACAAGGAATATTTCAGGTAGTGTCATCCTATATTGACCCCTATGAAGAATTAGTAACGGAGGATTTTCTGATTGAGGAAATTCTAGAAGGAGGGACAAATATGGTGGATATTTCACCCATCCCTAGGAGTAGTGGTGGTGGATCCAACAAATTGAAAGGAAAGAGAGCTATGTATGGCCTGATCGGTTGTGGTATTATGTGGACTTTATGTTTCTTCCTATTGGACACATTCAATAGGGAGTGGTGGGTGTGCTATCAGTATGGGAAGATGGGACTCAATAATTTGTCATGTCTATAAAAACAAAATTCATAGTGTATTTGTAGATGCATGGGTCAAATAATACAGTTTTTCCAATGTGCTTATAGTAATTTGTGTGGAGTCAGATCTACCCCTTCAAAGGACCCCCAACCCATTTGGATAAGTATGGTGATGATAACGATTATTTTTAGAGTCTGTTTTTCTATAAATGTTTCATTTTTTTGGATATTTATCATGGTGGTATAATCTTTTATTGAGAATTGGGGATGATTTTGTTTGTCCTTATATAAGTTTTGTTATTCATGGAGATCTTTTTTTGGGAAATTTTGATTCTAGTGGTCATGGGAATTTGATGTTATCTATCTTTAGTAATATATGTTGTTATTTTCATCTCCATTTGAATTAGTGATCATATTCCAATTTTCAGAATTACTGTTCAGACTGAATCCTAAAATGTGGTGACGCCACTGAGAAAGGGATCATGGTATGAATAGTTACCTAATCTTATGGATGGAAAAACCCCATGCCCTATCCCGCCTGACCCTGAACATAATGATTTCTTAATCATTATTGTGGTTGATGTAGAAAATCCTTATGAGAATCCTTAATGAACCATTGAGTGTTTCTTATAATATTTCTTGTTTGGGGTTAGAGTGTTTTATGTTTGAGTATGTGCATAGAATTATGTATCCCTCGATCTTCAATGGGTAGTTGGGATCTTTTTTTCATTGGATGTTCACATGGGTTTCACACAGGTTATTTGATGATTTTTTTGTCATCTTCTGTGGTTTTTGGAGGTCTTAACATTAGAGTGAAAGTGAGTTTTCATCCATCATTCTTCTGGTGATTGAGGCTTTATTTGGGTGGTGTTCTTCGTTTCCTTTCATTTTGTTTAGTCATATATTTTAGAGACTTTATAGGGGTAGAAAGTGTCAATAGTGGGGATAATTTTCACAACCCAACCTGAATATTTTTTTTGATATATTTTGGTTTCATTGTGTTTTATTGAGAATTTTTGATGAAATAGTGGTTTTCATGCAGGTTTATATGTGGCCCACAATTTGCATAGAGTTCGTAGAAAACATGGGCCATCCGTTTTTAAAATGCATGAATGAGACAATGGGATTGTATAGAACACACAATTGGTGAAATACTATACATACTCACCTATAAACCTGAATGGATTCATCCTCCATTAGTTATAGAATTCCACACGATTAGCGCATGTTGTGGAAGTAAGTGTGGAAAAAATGTGTGTTATTTTAGGTTACATAAGAAGTGAAATTTTACAAATTCCCATCTCTATTTTAAACATTATCCACCTATTAATCACCCAGTAAACCCCCATAATTTTGGATATCTCTAATTCACCCCTCTTAGGTTTCAGTCCTCCTAAGTGGTGGAATCTCATTATTCCTTCAAGATTTGAGGAAGTGCTTCAAAAGTAATCCCTCCATACTAATACAACTTGAATCGTCATTAAATTACCTCATTTTCTTATTCTATCTAGAATTTCTTTTAAATAGGGTTTATGTTTCCATGTTTTTTAATTGGGTTCTTTGACCTTCTAGTGTTATTCTTGATCCATTTTCATCCTTGAGCTTCTTAGTTGTGATTTTGAGTTCTCGTCTTCATGAAAATTAATATTATAGTTATTTTAAAAATATTTCAATGATTTTAATTTTTTTACATAATTTCATTTTATTTTCCATGGGTGTATAATTATTAAATGAAATGAATATTATATGTAGGTGTCACGATTGTTGTAAATGAGATCTCTCTTTCTTTCTAAACCAATCATTTGGATTTTATTCTGAATTTCAATTGAATTCAATCATGTTTGGATGTTAATTTTTAGTTGGAATATAATTTTTAACTGATGAAATATGTTTCAATGGTTTTAATCATTGAAAATGGTTTTCCTATTGATAGGGTGTGGTTTTAGAACTTGAATGGTTTTGAAAAAAATAGTTTTTTCTAATTTAAAAGTGTTCCCTTTAATCATGTGAGGCCCATCATGCAGTTTAAGTTATTTTAATGAGAAGTGAAAACACTTATTTAGTAATGAAACTTTTTGTATGGATATGTGGTGTATTTAGAATTTTTGTTTGGTCTGGGACATATTCTCAGTGATGGGATAGTGCCTTGTATTTGTGTATTGAAAACAAGATGCTCTTGTAGTGATATGACATATATGAGAAAGCGAATGGTTTTTTATATGAAAATTTCATGATGTGTACCTAAAAAATGTCTTGATAAAACACACCGCCATTTATTTCCATGGGAAAACATGAGTAGTTAGGTGGGATCTTAGGTACATTTTCTCCACTAGTTGATAATATGCACTGTCTAGTGGCCTTAAGTAGATAGTTTGACTACCCATGGAATGTTCCCTTCAGTAGAGCGAGTGAGGGTGTCACTAGGAATTGGGTAGGGTTTGTGGATAATTCATACTAGTATATAATGATTTTGTGTGGCATAATTGTTATTTTTCCTTGTCTATCATAGCTAAGACTTGAGACCCCCTGATAGATGTTTATCATGCACACTATTTTCTTATGTTTTCTAGTTTTACTTATCAAGTTCAATTTTTATATTGTTATTTTCACTGAAACACATATTTTATCATTATTTAATATTTTTGGGTAATTCAATGAAAGGTTTTTCTCATGTCTTGGGTAATTTTTATGATCATTAACGAAACGGTTTATCTTAAATATAAATTGGATTTTGATACTTATTTTTCAAGAAAAATGGAAAAACCTAATCTTATATATATTATTTTTATTCTAGATAGAATGGATTTCACCATAACAGCAAGTAATATGGAGATGGTTATTATTGGTATCCCCACTGAGCATCTTTGTGCTCATGCCTACTTTCTTCACAATTTTTCACCATTAGGTCAGTCTCAGTTTTGGATCACTCATGGAGATAACATGGTTCTTTAGTTGGAGGTGATCAGTGAGGTCATGTGGAGGTATGTTCTATTTTCATATAATTTCCATTTCTATTTGTTCATTAGTTTTGTTTATTAATTTATATGTTTTTATGGTCTAAATCATTCCCATCTATGTATATTTGAGGCCCTATACTTGTTTACAACTCAAGAGGATTGGGAATGCCTACCAGGACTAGTCACATGATGAATCAGTTGACTGGTTTGTGGTCGACCAAGTTTAGTTCATGACACCAATAAAAGCACAACACATGGGACTCATGAATACACCATTCTTGATCTATATATTGTATATTGATAGTAGGAAGAACTTATCTGATGACTTATATTTATTAGGTGAACAATAGTAGCATAATTATATTTAATACTCCCACTAAATCATAGCTCCCCTATCAGTTTCTCCCCCCATAATAGTTAATATATTTTATCCCCCATTTGTCAAAGAACCCAATAGTAACTCTTTTTGGTCTACAATTAAGTGAAAAACATATATCAACACCTGCTAAAAACATACATTACATTAGGGTCAGGGGTTTCCACATTAATTCATATTCATGTGTGGGGAGAATAATGAAATTCAAGTTCTAGTTGATAATGTTCAAATGATTATTTTGGAAAGGAATTGGTAAGAATATCTAAAACATATAGTTTTGTAGTTAGGTAATAAAACTTCACAAGCCAATGATCCGTCAAATCCTTGATAAATTAAGAGTTTATTTAATTTTTTTGTGTCCCATTATAATGAATTGGAGATTTTTTATTATTTATAGAACATGATTTATTTTAGTGGATAATGAATGGGGAACTCACCTAAACAATGATATCAACAAGCCACTACTTCATCCCCTATAAAATATCGAATGCTTGAGTAGCTACAAAATATCCATCTTCTTCGGCCCCTATTGAACTAAAACATTTTTTCATTCTTAGCTAAAAAATAGGCAATCCACCAAGATATAATAAACCACCAGATTTTTGTTTTCAATAATCTATTTAACATTACCAATCTTTATCTCTATATATGAAGAAAAAATATTGAAATTAATTATTGTTCGACGAACCTAAATCCATGATAACCTTTATATACCAAATAATTATTTTAACTACATGAATTTTGGTTTCAATGGGATTAGTCTTAAACCATATTCCATAGAATGTGGATGAAATAATATTAGGTCATGTCATTATTATGTCAAATAGACTACCAATGAAATAAATGTACTCTGTGAACTTAACTAAATTTCCTTATTTACCTCATGACATGTTCATTAGGGTAGCCACTAGAGGCATTATATCCTACACCTTTTCCATTAGAAATATTCTAAGAACCACCTTTTCATCTTTGAATTGAGAAATGAATGTTCAATTTCATTATAGAATCACCCATATACTAAGTAAAAATGTTATTTCACTAATCACTGACCTTCCAAACTGAATTTTCCGATATTATGTGAACATTTTTCACTACGATTCATCTGATCCCCTATATATTATATCTTTAAAATTCACCACTACCATCATACATTGATATCTCTAACTTTTGAAATAGACATTGTAATAAAATACACCATATTGAAAAATAAGATTATATAAATACTAATCAAGTCATGAACACCTTGCTTTTGTTTCCTGCTCCAACCCATATAGAACCTTATCCAGTAATTTTTTTTCATATTCATGGACTTGAAAACCATCTGGATATTCAACTTGCAATTCTTCTTTGGGAACCCCAATAAAAAATATTGACCTAAATTCCATCTAGAATAGATTGATGTTTTTTAATTCTATGTCTAAGAATAATAAAATAGTTTATCATATTGAAATAGTTAAATGTTTCTCATCAACATCAATTTCCTTGAGTTGGGTGTATCTATTGAACACTATTAATTCAATGTTTCGAATTACCAAGCCATGTTTATTTAGTTGGTTCTAATAGACCCATTTGGTCCTGACGTTATTCTTATCTATCAAGTATGAAATAATCTTTCATATCAAAATTTTCCTAAATTTTTAATGTTATTTGGTCACATCTATAACAAACATACTATAAACTGTATATTATTCATAATACATGGGCTATACATGTGATTTGAAGCATTTTCGATGTAAATAATTCAATCTTTATGTATGATCAGGAACTTCATGATCATCGATGATGTTTTTAATAAAAATATTATCTTGAAACTTTTGATTACATGCATATACAAATTTTACATCATCCTTCTCATCATCAGTATCATATTATGAATCAAAATTTTCCACTTTTACAACAAATTATTTTATTTTTTTAACATCAGTAATATTATGAAACTTTTCACTCAGTTATTGAAGAATAATTTTATTTTCAATAATAATGAAATCATTTCTTTAAAAAAAATTAATATCTTATTTTTAACAATTTATATTCTTCTATTTTACCTATGAATCCATGTAACACCCACTCTTACACAAGGTATGAAAATTTATTGTGTGTCCCCTTTTGGATAATAAAACACTTACTTACGTAGTTTTGAATGTATTTCATGGTTGGGATATTTCATTACCATATATCATTAGAATAACTTTGTTCTTTCAGACCCAAAATACTCTATTAGATATATAGACTGATGTCAATACTTTTTCTTTCCATAATTATCAGTTAGGTTCTTTTTAATTATCACGGTTTTGTATATGTTATTTATTATCCATTTTTTATTATCATCCACTCCAATTTGTTTAGGAGTTATCACTACCAAAACATGGTTTTTTTCAATTTTTATCAAGATAAGCATACACTTGGATATTTTTTAATTTTATTTAATTTTATTGTATAATATCATAATATTTTGACCATTCATCCTTCCATTTTCCCTACAATATTTTATTATTCAATTTAACTCCTAAAATTGTCGATAAATAAAAAATATCCTAAGATACATGGTGAAATCATCAATAAAAAGAACATAATACATTATACAATAAGTTGATCTAGGTGATATAGGTTCACACATAGTTAAATAAACCAATTCATGCACTCTAGTGTAATTCTATTCTTTTTCCTTGTATATCTTTCCTAAAATCATGCCTTCTTGGAAAGCATTTTACATGTGAGTATGGACTTGAGATGGAATTTTTAGAAATATATTTGACTCAAATTTTACCCAAAACTCTTGAAATGGTTGGAATAGATGACTATTTTTTATTCAATAACCAATTTTCTCCAACTCTTAATAGAAAGCATATATATTATTAACCATTTGAAGGGTAGGTAATCCCCATTGCACACTTTACTTGTAAAAAACTGCACCATATTTTTATTTGAATATAGATTACCTGTTGTTAAATCATATATTCTTCAACAATTCACACAACTGAATAAAACATAGAATTTAGTGGCTAATAAAATAAAAAAATAAATCTTCACGTCTCATATATTACCCTAAACATTGCTTTCCCCAAGACAATAATATTTTTTCCATCATCATATCAAAATTTTATAACTTCTTCCTTATCATATTTAATCACTATAATTATATTCTTCTTTACCATCATATTGGATCTTCATCCACATTAAAGGATCCAAACACTAGTATTATCTAATGCTTTAATGGAAATCTCTATAACCACGGCTTTCTCAACGCTTTTATTTTGGATCGATGTCTTTTCCATTATACATGGAGTTGAATAGTGTTGTTGATATTCCTTATATAATGATGGGTAGACATCATATTTTAGAAACTAATATCAATTTTAGGTTTTATTCTCATTAAATGATTCTTTAGGCTACTATAGTAGTACTATTCACAGAATGGACATTGGGTAAAAAAATTCAGGCCTATTGGCCATGTAATAGGCTATATGCCCAATAGGCCTTTGAGATGTGTAATGGGTCTCCCTCAACCTAGTAAAAAGAGATGTTTGATTTGATTTAATAATAATATGAGGCTTCGACCCCAGCCTTTATAAATTTCATTGTTTTTAATGGACATACGAACTCCAATTTCCATTTTAATATCACATGTTCAACTTACATTCCAAATATCATACCATGAGTCATTGTTTTCTCCAAATATTTTTACTTTATTCATAGTATGAAAACTTCATCTTCATGTTCTTAGATATGTTTGATTTTTTATTATTCTTTTTTAGTCATGACATCATTAACTCTAGTTTTTTTAAACAATGATCTTATAATCAACCATATACTACGACTTCACTTGTTTTTTCAATAGTACATCTTTAATTTTATCCTTTACCATATAATTATATTATACTTCTACTGTATGTAGTGTTTGGAATCATGAAAAATATCGGTTTTTTATTTGTTTTGGATTTTAAATCATTTATATCCAAAATAGAAGCTTATAAATAGACAAGAAGGTCAACTATTCCTTTGACATCCCCTTCACCTTTTTTGATTTCTTCCCTAGTTGGGGATATTCTTATAAATCCCACCTCTTAAATTTTCCTATGATACTTTCATTTTCATGTGAAGGAAGATTCGTCATTTATATGAATTTTATATTATAAATTTTTTTAAAATTTAAATAGTATGAATAATTTTTCATAGGATATTCAAAATTATCCTCATCACAATATGTCAATCCTTTTTAAATCAAAATAATGAAATTATATGTTTCCATTTGAACATTATTTTTCCTCTTTGTAGATGTGAGTTAAGGAATGACATGACCTCATTCCCCACATTATTTTTCTTCAAATATTATATTTTATTATTCTTTATCGCCCTTTATGCCACCACTTTGGATTTACCTTTTTCCACAGACTCTTTATCATCATTTCTTATCTCATATATTACATGATTACATTTTAATCCATCCAATGTTATCCCCTTAGGTTATATATATAATATTTTAGATACTTTAGTATTGATCTAAGGTGAATGTACTCTCAATATGATCTTAACTGTCTTTACATCTTTAGTAATTTCTCCTAGACCACACATAAATTCTATGAAAACATTATCCTTGTAAAATAATATATCTATAAAATCAATGAGGTTCATTGTCATTTCCTCATATTTATTCTTCCATACCATTAATTTTTAATTTATTTCTTTTGAATGGACTTTATAAATATTTCACTACTTTTCCCACATATTATGAGATGAATAACTTGACATTACTATTGTATAGATTATGTAAGATAAGGAAACTATTGAGGCACGATTCCTTTGGAATCAACATCCAATTATCATATGTAAATTTCTGATAAATCATTATTGTCCACACTATTTAAAATACCACCCATCGCAGTTGCAAATTCATCCGTACCTAAATATAGGAAGTAGTGTTGCATTCAATTCTTTTGTAACATAAAATTGTTTCTGTATAAGATAAACCTTCATTTTTACTAACAACCTATATTTAAATCACAGATATTGAAACATAAATATTATCTCTTTTCTAATACAAATTGTAACCCCAACTAGTAAAATTCATTGAGGGGGATTGGGATGAATCAAGGCATGATATATTTATCAACTACCCCCTCGGATCATGTTTCATTATTAAACAATATTCATTGATCTCACTTTACTATAGAAATATAATAGTAGAATTGAAAAAATGCATGAGACATATCAATTCTTGGTAACTAAAAAATTAGTAACACATATTCAGTTCCTACTTCCATTAAATTAACATAAGATACAGTGAATATCATCCTGAAGGAATAAATATTTTATTAGTCTAGGATAACTAGCTTCATATATGAGTCTTAAATTAGTTTTGAATATAAAAAATTAAAAATTAATTATTTAATTGCGAGAATAATTATGTTACTTATAGAATATTATTGCCAATGTATCATAGTAAAATTCATTAAATCCTATGGAAAGAAAAAAAGGGGTTACTAAATTTCTCAGAATGGGTTAAGCACAATAGAAGCTTTCTAGAAAATAATAATAATAATAATAATGTTAAGGTATATATCTGATCATTCATAACATTTAAATAGATTTATTATCTTGGTAATAAGACAAATCTACAACATGGATATGTAAATAATAGAAAACAAATTCCATTTAATCAATAATAAGACAATGAAATGCATATATATATATATATATATTAGAACAAATAAAAAACATTTGGATAATGAAAAATGAATCTGATTGAAGGAAATGATTAATTATTGTACATCGTATTTCCAAAATATATAATACATTTACCATTCTATATATCATAAAAATTGTTTTAAAAAATATTGTAAAAACCGATAATTTTTTTCCAATACCATTAATATTATTCTTACTATCACGATCTATCCTCTATATAGTTTAATAATTCATAGTTACAAACCCGAATGGTTTTTGGAAAACTAATTTTTTCACATTTTACTAACAATTCATTTAAAGGATTTCATTAACTAGTTTACAACCCATGTATTGAATTTTTAATAATTTCCACAAATATAAAATTATTTATGTAATTAAGGATAAATGTGTCCTATCATAAAATATCCATATTGAGTAATGGATATATATTTGTGAATAATTGCTGAGATAAAAAAATTACTTTCAATGTAGAAAACAATATGTAAAAATGATATAAGGTTGACGAATTAAACACATCCATGATAAATAATATTAAATTTTAGAGTAATTTTAATGTAAAATTATCACAAGATAGTGAATATTTTAAGGGTATGTTAATGACTACAAAATGAAATAATTATGTGAATGTAAATATTATCCTTGGTCAAAATAATCATATACCATCCCGAGGAAGAATAAATATATAATTAACAGTTACCTGTTGAAGTTATAGAAAAGGTTTTTTTCATTGATGAATATAAATTTCATAAAAAACCAATGAATTTGTTTTGAGGAAAGCATCCTTTTTATTGTGAAAAACATTTTTAAAATCCTTTTCATTGAAAATCACATTTTAAAACATTTTATATTAATTTTTTTTCCTAAACATGAAAAGTAAGATAAATGCATGTGATGGTCAACATGGTGGGTAAATTAGGAAATGCGAAAAAATATAAAAAAACATTCATTTTTTCATATTAAGAAGGTTAGGAATGTTCTTTTTTTTGGAAATGACAATAATATTCTTTTCATATTGTTGGTAAAATAAAAACATTAATTTTTTAAAAAGTCATGACATAACCTGAATTTTTTTCAAAGAGAAAAAATGGATAAAAATTAAATTGATAAATAATTTTGGAAAGGCTAAAGACAAAATTGAAAACATTTTTAGAAAACACGGTCTTGGAAAAAAACATATTACTGAACGAATAAGGAAATATGGTCAGAGGATCCTGAATTTTTTTAAATTTTTTTAAGTATCCATGAGTATGTAATTGTACAATTACTTAAATAATATCTTGAATAACTATAGAAGTAAAATATTAATGGTTTTATTAAACACTTATCAAATAATTTCCTTCAATGGAAATTCATGTGTAAATAATAATCAATGAAATGAGATTATGAAGTAAACCATTAAAAAGATCATAACGATGATAAGATAATACTCTAATGAATCTATTATGTGTAGAAGATGTAAATCATTCTATAAATGGAGAAAATTGGAAAATATACAGTATAAATTAATTATACACATAATCTTATAATATTAATGACAACAAGTGTGTAACATAACCCAATGAAAATAAATTGAGTTATGAAATTATTTACCACTCAGTAACTGATAATTAAACTCCCATTAGAGGAAATAATTAAATTTAGAACATTAAAAAACATTAAGAATAAGTTAATCATGATATTACAGGTCAATTTGGGATTATATACACAACATAACTAAAATCTGGTGCATAACATTTCAATATTCCTTAATGAAATGAAATTGAGATGAAATCACTTACCTTCTACTTCGTTTTACTTGGAACATCATTTATCCTCTTATATAGTGGTTTTAAAAATTTTATTAAATTTTTAAAGAACCCTAAAAAATTTTATAATCTCACATATGATTCTTTTATAATTTCTTATCACCGGTTCATTATAAACTATCATTATTTTAATTTCATTGTGTGTAAATTGCCTAGTTTTCTCATGCATGGTTCATCATGAAAGATACAGTTCTAGTGCATATTAGATATAACTCTAAAATCTTGAATAATTTTTATAAAATTATTTCAATATTTTATATCAATTTTTATTTTAGAACCAATCATTAATTATTGTTATGAAACATGATGTATGCTACCATTATGCATACAGTAGGCCTTACGTACACATGAGTAACATTTCCCATTTTAACTGATCATTATGGAAAGGAATAAAGTAATATATTACATTTATTTAATTATAATTATATAATATATAATATATACTATATTTTATATTAATATATTTCATCCATGTTGTGTGGTGTTGAAAAAAGTGTCACATTTCTTCATGAATGTGGTATTCCACAAGTACACAAACAATGTAATCATCCTTACATGAGTGAAAATGAATGAAAAAAAATCATATATTATAATTTAATAAAATTAAATATTTAATTAATTTAATATTTTTTAAATTTATATCATATATAACCATTAAAATTTTCTTTATCACATTCCATATGAAGCATTAGGAAAGATGAATCACATTGCTTCCTGAAGTGGTAGTCCGCCGTAAACACTAGTGGTGTTATTGTATCTCGTACAGAATAGAAGGTAAACTTTTATTTGATATAGTGACTCTATATGTTTAACTATGTTATAAATATCATATATATATATATATATATATTCAATATATATATCATCATACCAAACATTTGGAGGTTGAAATGAAAAAACGAATGACATCAGTTCACGAGGCGGTAGTCCAACATACACATGAATGATCATCTCATAAACCATTTAAGGAAGTGTGTGTGTTTTTAGTTCATAAAATAAACATAAATAATTTCATTATATGTAATATACTAATGTTATTATATAATCATAGTAAAATATAAATTGAAGGAGGTGGTGAAAGAATGAAAATAAAGAGGCTTGTTGAAGAACATTACCTCTTCTTTAGTTATCCTCCTTAGGTTTGTAATAATGACATAAAATAATATATTTTATCTAATAATAATTTTTATATGAAGAAATTATATATTTATAAAAGTTATTTGAGTAGAAATTGGTTGAGCCAAAGTGTATTGAAGGTGTGAAGTGAAGAGGAGAGGCGTTGGTCTCTAATAAGTGGGGTGAGTGGGGCGCTTATATATTTTTGATAGAGTGAATTTTACCAACATTTTATTCTTTTCACCATACCCCAATAATTGTACATTATATTAACTAGAAGATATAATGTATATATATGTACATAATGTTTTTTTGGACTTGTTTTGTGTTATTTATACACTTTTTATTCTATGTTTAACCACAAAGTAATCTCTCTTTGACCATAATCATGATAATTAATTTTAACTATTTTCACTAATCATTATGGTAAAACATTAAGTTTATATAATTAGATAATATAAATTATTTATATTTAAATTATTGAATCCATTTTTCAAATTCTTCTCAAAAATCTGGAAGACATTAATTTAATGTTAATCCTGAACACGCGATGAGAAAGAGAGTTTTTAATGTGAAAATGTTCAAAATTTAACAATGTTTGATTTTCTAAATTAAATAATAAAATTATTCCAATTTCCTAAGTTGTATTTAATTGTCATTAAATTAACTTTTGTGTATTTAAAATGTATTCAAAATATATTTTAACATTATAAATCATTTATATGAAAGAGTAGTTTCCAATTGAAGTCGAGTATTTTTCACTATTCATCAAAAAATGAAATATCTCAGTAAAATATCAAAACATTACCCTAAGATAATAATTATATCATGAATTAGAAAATTTATTTAATTTTTTCATATAATTATTCTAAAATTTTTGATAAGTAATTTCATTTTAGGTTCACAAAGAGCTATTAATCCATCCTTTAGAATTTTTTTTTAAATTTTTTTTTCTATTATGTTATTCTTATTTTAATTCTGATCAATTGACAGCTAATAAAAATATGAATCTATATATTTTTTCAATTTATATGATTTTATTCTTAACCTACATTCCAATTTCTAGGTGTTTATTTTCATGTTAAATAATAATACTAACAATATATTTTTTTCCATTAAAACTCAGACTTGCATGTAACACATGCTTTTGAAGAAACACATTATTTAATGAAATATAATCTTGAAAAAGTATTACAATAAAATTAAATATATTAAAGTTAATAAATTGGTTAAAAATAAATATATAATAAGTTTATGGCGTTTTATATTCCTTTATATGCTTGATGTTGTGTCTCATACACACTATTGAATAAAATGTGATTATTTTCGAATTTTTTAGTGTTACATTATCCCTCCTTAAATAAATTATTTTTTTATAAATTTATTGTTTTTATTGGTAATAAATATATTTAAATTTTTAAATAATAATTTTGAAAAACAAATATCTTAAAAAGAGTTAACAATGTATTCTCTTAATAAAAAAAGAAAAGTACAACAGTCAAATAGAATAACAAATATCTAAGTTCTTATGTAAGAGAACATTAGTTGAATGTAGATATATTCGAATAATGGAAAAAAATAAATAATTATAGAGAGTGATATAATAAAAGTGACCACACGAAATTAAATTTTCAATGGAATTATAAGGACTTAAAAACTATAAACTTAATATGTGTGAAATGGTCATTGATATCATCAGAAATGATGGTAATAAGATAAATTTTTTTAATTTAATATCATTTTTATAATGTTGAAGTGTTATTTATCTCTATAAATATGAGGAATTATACTTATGTTATATGTCTCTATTTCAAAAATTAAAATTCATCCTTTATTTTAACATCAATAAATTTTGAGTTTATCCCTTATTCAAATAAATAAATATCTAAATATTAATTTTCTTATACCAGAAGATAAAAAATTTACGTCTAAAAGATTATAAGATCCATAAACCAAGTCACTATACTTTCCTCTAACCATTTCCCAAAATAAATATAGTTGGACCAATTTATCCAATAAAATAAATTATTCTCTAAACCCCAAAAGTAACACCACTGGTTATCATTAATATTAATTCTTTATATTTTTTACTTAAAAGTATTGATACATTAACAAGGAGATAGCTTAGGCCAATGGTAGGTGAAGAAAACTTATCATCCATCGATCATTGGTTAAAGCCATAATATATTTCCAGATGATATGGGTTGTCACCCAACATGTGGGATGTCATTTTTTGATAATTGTGATAATATAATTACTATTTAATTCCTAAAAAATTATGGACATCATTGAAATAAAATCCATCATTAAATAACATTTTTTACTATAGTTTTGAACACAATTAATTAATTAATTAATTAATTTTCATAAATTGTGATAATATTTTTTTACTATTATTACAATTTTATTAATTATAATATCAAGCCTAATTGTTATCATTTAATTTAAACCTATATCTATAAAATGTAAAGGAATTATTCCTAAAATAAAATTTTGAATTAAACAAACGATTTAAATAATGTTTTCCCAAAATATGCGTAATTTTGGTAGAATCACATTAAATAAAACCTAAAAAGAGGGATTTAATACATATATTTTACGATAAGTTTTATACTTATTAACCCATGATGGTATTTATTACTCTTAACCTAATGAAGAAATATATGATTCTAAAATATAAAAAAACTATCAGATATTTCATAACTATTATAAAAACAATTCCATTTTGTAAAATACAACTAGCATTTATTAATTGAATCCCAATTCAAAAATACCTCATCCATTTTATTTCCACATATTTAATTATTTTGTCTATGGTTTATCTAATCCAATTCAAAATAATTATGAATTAAAATCATTCCTAATTTTTGTAAACGAAATGTGAACTATCCTAAGAATATCTCTGAGGAGTGTCAAACCAGGTGCACCAAAAAGCCCTATGTAGGGTACCAGGTAACACTCGAGTCAATACCAACATGGTATTTTCCGAGTTATTACCCTTCGGTACCAATATTTTAGAACCACGTCTACTTGTATTATCCATAAATAGATATATATTTTGGATAAAAAACAACATAATATATTACTTAACAAAAAACTAGGATGTTGTTCTAATCTTAACCTCAAATTCAATCATAGGGTTATAATCTACAATCTATACTTTCATATTTCTAGTTCCATTGATTTATAATAAACGTCATTTGATACCAACTGCAGATACCCCAACCCCATCAAAGATGAGCTAGTTCCTTCAAACATTAAATTGATATAAGATAAAAATAATCATATCTTATAGGATTGAATATAATAGTAGTGATAGAAAACAATATTCATACTTAAGTCTTACCTTATATTTGAATATAAAAATTAAAACATAATAATTCTCTTTCATGAATAATTTTTTTACCTCTAACATATCTTTTCATATCTATCATAGTAAGCCTCATGGAATCCTTAGGAAAGGAAACAAAATGATGGTGATATTTAACTCCCAGTAAGGGTTCAACACGCCATACACTGTCATAAATCAATAATTAAAAAAATGTGGAAAGGTAAATAACTAAAAAAACAAGACATTTAATTAATAATACTATCATAGTAACATATAAAAGAATAAATATATTATGGTAGATAAATGTGAAAATATTTCATTTAATCAATATGATTAGAATTAAATGATTCCATTGATTATTAGAGTGAAAATATCATGGATAAAGAAAACTGAATTTGGATGAACGAAATTATAATTTTTTGGATGTAATGTTTCAAAAGAACATGATATATTTACCATAAGAAATATTTCCTCAATAAAATTTAGTATTTTTTGGGTAAAATGTACTTTAATTTCTGTCAATACCTTTCACAAGGCACTTAATATCAAATTTATCCTCTAGATAGTTTAAAACTATTTGGTTATAAAAGTGAAGTGTTTTCTGCCAAATCATTTTGTCTCATAAGATTCTTGATGCACTAAGGGATTTCATTAACTGATTTTCATCCCATGTATTTCATGTGAAAAACATTCCTAGTATTTTAAATGATAGATTTAATTCAATAAAAATGTTCCTTATAATTAAATATCTATACTGAGTAAAGGATATGTATTTCTAAATATTTCCCCAGATAAAAAATAACTTTCTATTTATAAAACCATATGTACAAATGATATACACTTTATGAAATAAACATATCAATGAATAATAATATGTATTTTTAGGGTATATTTAATGTCATATGATCATAGGAATGTTAATATTTTAGTGGGAATTTAATTTCTAAAAAATAAAACGATGAGTTGAATGTTAATACTACCCATTATCAAAATAATCATAAGCAATCTAAAGGATGAATATGGATGGTATGGAAATTTACCCATTATTGTAAGAATAAAGGGTTATTATCATTGTTTAATAGAAATATCATAAAAATATCTTTAAAAAATTTCCTAAGGAATATATACATTTTATTTTGAAAAAAAATTGAAAATCGTTTTCATTAAAAATAACTTTTAAATCATCTTATTTAAAAATATTCTTATAAATTTGGAATTTAATAATCAAGGACATAATGGTCATGATTTCTGTTAATTCCATACATGGACTAAAAATTTAAAAGAAAATTAATTTTAAATAATTAAGAAGTTTATGAATATTAATTGTTTAATAAACCACAAGAACATTACATTAATTTTGTATGGAGATGAAAAATGGGATTTATTTTGAAAAATACATAACATTCCCATTAATTTGTTTTCAAAGAGTAGAATTGGATAAAAATTCCTTTTATAAATCATGTCACATTCATGATTTTATTTTGAGGTATTTTCCAATTTATTATTTGTATGAAAAATTTCCTTGAGTTTTCTTGGATTTTATTTGTGAAAATTGATGTTTTGTGGTGAACAAAAGGTGTGGCATGGTTATGGGAAACAGTTTCCCTTGACAATGAAACCATGCACCATGATTTCATTTTTTGGATAGAACAGAATTGAGTGGTTATCAAATTGTTCGAAAAACCATGAAACTAACCATGAAAAATTTTCCTTTTGGACAGTGGTGACCGCACAATTACCACACATTTTTATAAACCCTAAGAGAAACCCATGAAACCTGTCAAGATTATTTAAATTTGGATTTTTATCTTTTTTCTCTCCAGTATTTTTAAACCTAAACGTCCCTATTCCTTCCCACTCAATATTATTCACACTAGGAGTCTCCCCCATCCCTCTTAATCCCTTATACATATATTTTGGTGGTGATTTTGTGGTTATTTCTCCCCCATTATGCAAGTAAGTTCCTTTATTCCATGATTTCTCCCTTTTTCAATTGTTCCTTCTTACTTTTATTTATTGGGGTTTGATATCTATAGTAGTTGTTTGACCTATTAATTATTTTATTTTATTATTTATGGTTTAGTCATAATGTTTATGGTTCAATCATGAGTTTTTAGGTTATTTTTAATGTGAAATTGTGGTTTCACACATATTTCCAGAAGTTTCAATGCTAGAGGCAAGTGATTCCATGCTCAAACAATAATTTGTGATTTTGATATGTTTTATTTTTTTGGGTATATGTCTTATGAATTTTTTATGATTTGTAAAATGTTATTTTGAAAGGTTTCAATATGTGTATGGTTTGATTGTGTATTTTCTAAGGAAAATTGATCATTTACATGGGTGTTCATTTTTTACTTCATGAATATGTTTTATTAAATGTTTAAGATATTTAATAAATTGTGAAAGTGGTGTCAAACTTGATTCAAGGTGGATTTGGTGCGTGTGAAATTTAATTTTTTTTTCATATTTTAAATGGTGGTTTTATTGGTGTGTTCACTTTGTTTATGGGTTAATGTGAATGTGATGATATATATTTGTCTTGATAAATAGAAATTGATAACAAAGGGGAATCCTACGTATCTATGCGGATAAACTATAACTAGTGTGATAGAGAATCAGAAGTGGAAAGCCTAGATTATTTATTCTAAGTTGATGATAGATGAATTGAAAGTGTAAAATCATGTATTCACTTAGCAGGATAGATGATTAAAACCCTAACTAAATTATGATGATGAAAAAAGTCCACAAGGCCCTTGGGATGTTCCATACTATTGACTCGTGAACTAGAACACTGTTGGTTGTGGATCCAATACCACGTTTCACTAAGAAAAGAGGTTCAAAGTGTCCTATTTTGACTGGTGATTATATGTTACTACCATGAATTCGTTATCTTTTTTGATATCTTAAATATCATCGGCATTGAGTGCACTTTTTTGGTCATTGCTAGAGAAAATAAAGTTTCCCTTTACATTATTTTCAATAAAAATGTTTCCACATTTTATTTTTAAAAAATGGGCATGTGGATTTGTCTTATAATGTTTTGGAATATAATCTCTTTTTTTAGTTGCATCCTATTGGGATTTTTCTTGCACCCTACACAAAAATTTGGGTGTAAACATACTAGGTAGTATTTGACTCAGGGAAAGGCAATATGTATCATTATGGTGGTTTGGGTTGACAGTGGTATTCTCTTGTGGGTTTCACTGGTGGTGTCTTGAGGATGATAATCATTTTGTTTCACATAGGTTTTTTGGGTAGTTCCATTGTTCCCTTTACATCTTAGTCCTTTTCGCGATTCATTTAAATCTGTAAACCTAGAATTTGAAATTGTTACACCATGTTTGGTTCTTCTTATTCAGTTATGTATTATTTAATTCTATTTGTTATTTATGATTATGTAAATTTATGAAATTGTTCTGAAGATTTATTATTGATTCCTAGGAACTTTGTTATTATCCAGTAGGGGTTGTAAATTACATTTAGAACATGACACGGACCAGGCCAGGCATCATGTTGGATGGAACCTCATCTTGGTTTGTGAGAAAATGATATCAGAGTGGTTATGATATTCTCGGTCAAGTTACTGTAGTGTTGTGTGTGGATAGACCATAGCTAAGAATATCAGGACTTTAAGTTCTAGTTAGGATTTGGGTTCTAGGACAACACACCTCATAATATAACTAGAGTGTCCATGGGGTGTTGGCATATTGTTTACTTTTCCTCCAGGTGAAATGTACAAGTTGGAGAATATATATGGACACTGGGTTGAGAAGGAGTTGTTTGGTTGTCATGCTACCTAATGGATTTGATTTATTTGGATTTATGGGATATCGGTATTTGTTAATATTTCAGAAAATTTTCAGAATAGTGGTATTGATAGTTTTTCTTTTGGTAATTGATTATTATAGAAAAACGCCTCCTAGGAGAATTTATATGTGACCAAGGGAAGATGCTAGAGAGACTTCCCCCTCGCCAATTGATCAGAGACCAGTAGATGTTGTGGTCATAGATGTCTAGGTTTAGGGATAAGGTATTATTTATGGTCTGCATCTGATTACAGAAGTTGAACTCGGTCTTGAGAAGGAATAAAATATATAGTTCCTTATGAACAAACCTCTTTCATTATGAGGTCACATAAAACCTTAGGAATTATATGAATGGATTGATGAAATAGAGTAGATGTTTCAGTTTCTGGATAATCTTGAGGCAACAAGGGTAAAATGATCCTTGTTCTTGTTGGAAGTTCCCAGTTGAATGTGCAGAGACTCAGTGGTACAGGCTAAAATACATGAACATATTTGCTGGAAAGACATTAAGGCTCATTTCAATGAGAATTATTATACTAATGTCTTGGCCAATGCCACGTCCCGGGAGATTGTGGATGTTTTATAGGGATACTGGTTCGTGATGGAGTATGCCAATCACTATGTTGAGTTAGTTTGGTACACACTAGATCCCATTTCTATTGAGAAAATTAAAGCTCAAAGGTTCGAGAGGGGGTTACCGCCAGAGATTTATTCTTATGTCATTCTTTTTAACTTGAAAACCTATGTTTAGGTGGTTGATCTTGATTGTATAAAGAGATTTATCGAAAGGGAAAGTATGGATCCTTTGGGATTCTAATAATTGCAGGATGCAGAAGCTCTTCATAGGAGAAGATGAAGTGAGATGAGCAGGGGAAGAAGGGAAGTTGTAGTTTATGCCATCCTTACCCTTAATATTCATATGGGGTTTACAATGTTCTGTTGGTTTTGTGCCATTTGTGTGGGATGGAAGGGAATATAAGACCCGCATTAACATCTCCTCCCAGACCATATCATCGCTGTGGTTATATGGGAAAGTTTTAGTGATTTTTCATAGTGGCACACCCATATCATAATGGCGCATGATTAGTTGCTTCTAGGGGATGTCAGCCTCACCATAACCATATAGGTTAGTGTGTTCTCAATTTAGAGTTCGTGGCAGTAGGGATGGATTATCATCTAGGTATAGAAAGATCAGGGAAGATACACAAGCCAATACTGGTTCTTAGAGTCAATTTGAGACTAGGTAGCTTCATAAGGTGGATATATCACTAGTGGTATCTGATACATGGCATATGGTAGGTAGGTGTACCAGTGACATTACATCATTTTTAGCCATTTTTGACTTCGATGCTGGTTATTATGTTTCATTTATCTCTACCCATCTTGTGAATATATTAAATTTCCCAACTGAGGTCATGTCGTATACGATAGAGTTGGCAACACCACATGGCAAGAAGTTAGAAATAGGTGTTAGGTGTCCATTATGTGCACTCACCATGCCAAGGTTTGAGTTGGAATGGGATCTCCCTTTTTTGGAGATAGACCTCTTTGACGTAATCCTTTGGGTGGATTTGTTGTTTCACATTCATGCACATATCAATTATTATTGGAGAAGAGTGGGTTTTTTTTGGATCCTGATGGTAATACCATGGTTTTTCATAGAGAATGAGATCCTTAGTCAGGTCATGTTGGAACTAAACATCCAAAATTATGAAATATATTTTTTATATTATTTTCAACCACATTGGGGAATGATGATGGAACTCTTGAGGTTTGATTACCTACCATGGAGTACGAGTTCCTAGAGTTTTTTCCAGATGATGTTTTTATAATTTTCCCAAAACAAGATATAGAGTTCTCTATCAATTTTGAGATGGGGACACATATGATATCTCTTCCCTTATACCATATCACCCTATATAATTTAGGGAATTAAAGAATTTACAACATGATTTGGAATCGAAAAGATTCATTCACCCAATCATATATCCTTTGGTTTCCCTAGTCTTGTTCGCAAAGAAGGATGATGGATCTATTTAGCTGTGCATTGATTACCAAATGATTAATAAGGTAATGATCATGAAAAAGTATCCTTTAAACCACATAGATGAAATTTTTTATGATCTTAAAGTGGTAAGATGGTTTTATAAGATTGATTTTCATTTAGGGTATCATCAAGACTGAGTGAGAGAGGAATTCATCCAAAAAACTGCATTACAATGAAGATATGGTCATTTTGAGTAATTGCTCATGCCATTCAGGTTACTAATTATACACTGGTCTTTGAAACACTCATTAATTAGAAATTCCATTATTATCTAGAATCATTTGTCATGGTATTTTGGGATAACATCCAATTCTATTATAGATCTAAATAAGAGCATGCGAGACGTTTTTGGATCGTGTTGGGCACTCTTTTGGATCATCGTATCTACAAAAATTTGACTAAGTGCACCTTATGGATCAAGAAGGTGAAGTATTAAGGAAATATGATCTCAAAAAAGGGGGTTTTAGTGGACCCTAAGAAGATCAGTGTGGTAATTTCATTGCTGCAGCTGAAAGAAGTGTTTGAGATTAAAACATTTATAACTATGAAAGTGTATTACAGGTGGTTTATTCAATAATTATCTTGGTTTTATTCATCCATGATGGCGCTCACCTAGAAAGGGGTGATGTTTGAATGTAGCCCAGAGTGTGAAGCATCCTTTGAGGATCATATGTGGTAATTGAATACTACTCATTTGTTGATATTTCCATAATATGGGAAAAGGTTATATGGTTTATTACGATACCTAAGTTATGGTTCATAGGTGTGTTCTTATATATAATAACCCTTATGGTGGTGTATAGCTCTAGATCACTAAACCCTCATGGAAATAACTACCTGAACCCTATCCTAGAGTTAGCAGTAGTGATGAATGCCTTGAAGATGTGACTTCATTATCTTTTTGGGGAGCAATTTTTGGTTTATTCTAATCATAAGAGATTTGCCGACATTTTCTCCCATAATGGTATGAATATAAGGAAAAATTATTGTGTTGAGAACAATAAGGGGTTTCACTTTTATATTGTTTATACCCCAGGTAGAGGTAATGTTGTGGAAGACACTTTGAGAAGAATGGATCTGATGCCAGATTTGATGATGTTTAGTGATGAGTGAATATTGATGGGGATCATTGCCCATATGCACCTTGATACGAAAGTGCATAGTGGAGGTGTGTTATTGGCTAGTGTTCAGCTGACTCCTTCCCATATAGATTTTATTCCTTGAGAGTAGCATGGTGATGATCTATTCCAGCTTTTCTTATAGTTTCTCCATGGTAGGGAGATGCATGGTGATTGTTAATTGTCTCTCATGGGATATTTTTTCTTTAAGGGACTCTTTATGGTGCCATTGTCCTCGAGAAAGACAACGATATATGATAGTCTTCAGTCATAGTGTGCCATTCATCCTGGTGCTTCCAAGATGTATGATGATGTGTGTCGGTAGTTCTGGTGGCCAGGTATGAGGTAGGATTATGCTGACTTTATATCACTGTGTTATACATATCAATAGGTAAAAGTAGAGAACCAAAGGCCCTCTGGTCTGCTAAATCCACTCCATATTCCTACCATGAAGAGGGAAGATATCACCAGGGACATTATTATGGGATTTGGTCGTGCACCTTAGGGAGGAATGTCCATTTTAGTGTTTATTTTCTATTTGGAAAAATATTCACACTTCATTTAAATTATAGATTCATTAAAGGTAGATGTGTTAGGCTAAACATATGTTTAGGAGGTTGTGAGGCTTCATGGAGTTCCATTAGCAATAATATCATGTAGGGACCCATTCATTTCGTCTAAATTTTGGAAATTAATTCAAAAGGTGATGGGGTTACATATTAAATTGAAAACCACATACCATCCTCAAACAGATGGTTAGACAGAATGGGAAAATCATAATTTTGGAGACATCCTCAGGGCCTATGTGCTAGATTTTGGTGGTTCTTGGGTTAGCCAATTAGGATGGGTTGAATTTTCATATAAAAATATTTACTAATATTTGATTCAAATCGGTTTTAGGTACATTATAGTCAACTGTGTTATTCACCTTTGTATATGGATGAGTGGGGTGATATCTCAATTTTGGGACAATGCATTATGCAAGAGACTTATGATAATGTAAATTTAATCAAGCATTATTTTATGAATGATCTTAGTATTTTTAAATCTTATAATTACCATATGCACTGATCTTTGGAGTTTTTTATAGGTGATAGGGTGTTACTAAAGGTGGCACCTTGTTTGGGTCATCATCATTTGGGGAAGTAAGGAAATATAACACTAAGGTATGTGAGACATTTTGAGGTTGTCGAGTGGATTGGTATGGTAGAATATAGGTTATAATTTAACTATTTTTTGAAATCAGTTATTGTCTTATTTTATGTCTCTTAGTTAAAAAAATTACAACCTAGACAAGTTTCTTGTTTTGAAATTGGAAGATTTGGATTCTGATCAAGATTTTTTTGTGTTTGACTGGCTATTCCAGATTGAATATTCTCAAGAGAAAGCGCTTCAAGGAAATTTTATTCCATTGTACCCAATTCTTTGGAAACATAGAAAATATTAGCATGAGAATTGGGAGTGGATGTCACGGGTTTAACAATAATATCAGCTTTTCTTCTATGATAAATTCTTTAGAGTGACTTCTCGATGGATGAATGTTTTCATGGTGGGTATAATTGTCACGTATGTGATTTCATTTCAAGGTATTTTTCTCTTTATTTTGATCTTACATTTTTCTTGTAGTTTTACTTTTGTTTTTGTGAAAAAATATATGTTTTTGTGGTGAACATTAGGTGGCGCAGGATTAGCGCATGATTAGTGCATGGTTAAGGGAAATTATGTGCCTTACCTAGGAAATCATGAGCGAAGGTGTCATTTTTGTAGATAGAAAAATTAAATGGTTATCACAGAGTCTTTCAAACCATGATACTAACTATTTGGGATGCCCCTTAGGGATAGTGCTGACAACACAATTGTCCCACAGTTTGGAAAACCGCTAGGGAAAACAATGTAGCATATCCTTGTTATTAAAATTAAGATTTTAATATTTTTACTCCCACAATTTTTAACCCAAAATTCCCATATTCCCATGCACTTTATATTTTCACCCTATGAGCCACCAAACACTCCTCCTTCTCCCTTGGACCTACATTTTGGTGGTTATTTTGGGGTGGTTTCCTCTCAATTAATCAATGTAGGGCCATTACTCCTTGGATTCTCCCTATTTTTATGGTTCGTTATTCATCTTTCATGGGTTTTCATCTCTCTAGTGGGTTGGGTGACCTATTTAGGGGTGGATATTGTTATTTTGGGTTCAATATTGTTTTTTATTGTTCAATATTTCCTTTATAGGGTTCACTTGAGGTGGATTTTCAGTTTTTCACTCATTTCGGGAATTTTATACACATGATTTAGGGGGTTATATGCTCAAATATTAGTTAGTTACATTGATATTCTTGAATTTATTTTTTTGGTTGTGTTCTATTCATTGTTTATAAGATGATAAATGTGTTTTTTGGAATTTTTAATGATGCATATACTTTGAATGTATCTTTTATAAGTGAAATTGATTTTTTTCATTTGTGTTCCTTTGTTGTGCATCATGAAAGTGTGATATAAATTGTACTAGTGAGTTAATAAATTATGAAAATGGTGAGAAAATTATTTAAGTTAGATTTGGTATGTGTGTGTGTAAATTTTAAAAGTGGTTTTCTTATAAGAAGTACTGATTTTAGTTGTGTGTTCACAATTATTGGGTGTTCATGTCAATGTGGTAATATATATTTGGTATGTGAAATGGGAATTGAAAATAAAGGTGAATGTTAGTTATCTTTGTGGGTAGACTAGAACTATTTTTATATTTATTAAGAAGTGGAATTCTTAGATTCTTCTAGTAGGTAGATTCTAGTTGACTTAGATGTAATAAAATATTGGATTTAATTTTCAGGATTCACAACTACAACCATAAATAAATTATAATGAAGATCAGAGACCCCCAGGCCCATGGAATATTCCTTCTTAGTTGATCATTCACAAGAACACTGTTTTTTTGTATCTATTTGATGTTTCATCAAGATACGAGGTTCCTAGTGTCCATTTTCTTCTAGTTCCTAGAGGGTTATCTCCTGACATTGTAGAATTTGGAGATATCTTACTTACTATCGACATATGGTGAACTTTTTGAGTTGTTCCCAAATTAAGGCATGTTTCCCTTTGAAGTGTTTTATATAAAAATGTATCCACAATTTCTTTTTTTTTAAACCATCATACTGATTTGTCTTATGACTCTTTGGAATGGAATATCATTATTGTGTGGAATCATACTGGGATTTTGATCACACCCTACATAAATATTTTTGTGTATAGAGACTTGGTTATGTTTGACTTAGGTAATGTAAAGATTCATCATGATGGTGGTTTAGGCTTCTATGATCTTCTCGTATAGGGTGTAGTGGTTGTGGCTGATCCTCCTCCTACTGTATGTTGGTATTTGGGAAAGTGAAAACTTTCCCTTTCGATTATATTCCTTTTCTGGTTTCATTTAATGTTGTATACCATGAATCTAAAAATTTCATTTCCATGTTTGGTTATATTTATTTACTTATTTCTTTTTTATTTCTATGGGTTATTTAATCCTATTAAAATGGGTGAAATCACTTCCATGATGTATCGTTGATACCCAAGCACTTTTTTTGTACCCTAGGGGAATTAGGAAAATCCTTCGAGCCATTCAATGGAATATACTAGGTTTCGGGTTGGATGGAACCCCATCATGGTTCATTGCATATCAATTTTATAAGGTTAAATAAAATTTTAGGTTTTTTAGAAAACCCGATTTTAAAAGAAAACATATTTCTGACAGAAGAGAGAAATGATGTAAGATTTTATTGATTTTTTATAAAACCTTTTAGTTAATAAATATTATAAAAATGTAATATTAAATGAAAATTTTCATTAATAAAAATAGGATCAAAGACATCAAGGGTTTATTAAATTATTATCAAATTTTTTCTTTCAATATAAATTCAGCAGTAAATAATCCCTAATAAAATTAAATTGTTAAGTAACCCCCTTGAAAAGATTATAAAATTTATGTGAGAATAATACAATGAATATATTATGCGTATCAAATATAATTTTACAAAAAACATGTTTAAATAAAAAAAATATATAAAAAATTCATTATTTCTATAATCATATAATATTAAGGACAATGAGGAAGTATCAAAACCTCATGAAAAGAAATTGAGTTATGAAATAATTTACCCCTTGGTAATAGTAAATATAAAATCTCCATACATGAAATAATTAATATTTCAATTTAAAATACCATTAATAATTATGTATTAATGTTATTACATGTCAATAAAAAAATTATATACTCCACATAAACAAAATTATGTTCATAACATTTCATTATTCCTCAATGAAATTAAATTGTGATGAAATCCCATACCTTAAGATTCATTTTGGATGAACATTATTTAACATAATATGTAGTTTTTTCAAATAGTTTATTAACTTATAATAGTTCTATATCAATATTAATAATATCATTTATTATCCTATTATAAAATCTTATCACATGTACATAATTGATCTTTATTTATTTTTATTGTGTGGGGTGTTAATTGCTTTCTTTTCCCATGCATTTTTTGCATGAAGGTTCTGATTATTATAAATATTATATAGTTATATCATATCTATAATAATAATCATAAAATAATTTTCATAGTTTCACATAAATTTTACTTTTAATACAAATCATGAAATATGGTTTTTAAAATTAAACACGTTACAATCATGGAGACGGTAGGCGGTACATACGCAAGAGTAACACATCCATATTCCATTGAACATTATGGTATGGAGGAAAGTAATTAATTGACATTAAATAATTATAATCCTATCTTAGATACTATATTTTATTCACTTATATGTTATCAATGTGTCATGGTGTTGAAAAGAGTGTCACAACACTTTGTGAAGGCGATAGTCCACACATTTACAAATGATGTTATCATCTTTACTTGATTGAAATGGAATGAATAAAAAGTGATATATAGTATCTTTATATATTGTCAAATATTTCATTAATAGCATATTTAGGTCATTTATATCACATTTAATATGTAAAAGTATCTTTTAAACCATCTGTAATAAGCGTTAGTGAAAGATGAATCACATCACTTCACGAGGTGGTAGTTCACCATACAAAAGAGTAAAGTAAACATATCTCATACATATTTAAATTTAAAAACAAATATATGATATATTTAATATATATAAATTAATATGTTATAAATATCTTATATATATACTATAAATCTAAAATCATTCCCATCCTTGAGAGGTGGAAATGGTAAAACGAACAAGATCGGTTCGTGAGGAGATAATCTTCTTTACACAAGAATAATGATTTCATAAAACATTTTATGGAATTGTGTTTGGTTTTCATTCATACCACTAATATAAAAAATGTGTATATGACAGATAATTACATTTATATATAATAATACTATAAATAAATTGATGGGGGTGGTGAAGAAATCAATATAAAGACACTTATTAAAGAGTATTACTACTTCATCGGTTATCATCCTTAGGATGGAGAAAAATTCAAAAGCCTTAAAAGGTTATCGTTATTCCAAGAAAATTATTTTAGGATTATGGTATGAACTTTTTTAAGTTATTTGGGTAGTTCATGTCCATTCCAAATTTGTTTGATGGTGTTAGTGGAAAGGAAAGAAGGTGGCCTTTTATAAGTGGGGTGATTAGCACACAAATTATTTTTTGGAGTGAATTCCATCCTTGATTTTTTCATGTACCAAGACAAAATAATGTCAAATGTTATATAAAATAAGGTATAATGTTGAAATATGTTTATAAATTGTGTTTTGGACTGGTTTTGGGTCATTCATACACATTATATTCTTAGAATAATCACAATGAAAACTCTGTTAAACCATAAGAGCTCTAATTACATTTAACTATTTTTACTAATCACTCTAGTAAAAAAAAATTTAAAATTTTTATATAATATATATTATTTTGATTAATAATATGGAATCCAATTTTCCATTCTTAACACACTAAATTGGAGTTATTTAATTTAAAATTAATCCCACAGTTGTGATGAGAAAAAAATGTTTAATGTAAAATTGTTCAAATGACTACAATGATTTAGATTATAAATTCAATGTAAAAGTTATTTTAATGAAATAAATTGGATTAATAGACATAAAATATAAATATTTTTTTACCTTAAAATCGAATAATTTATTTAGTGAAAAGACAGTTTCCAATTAAAATCTAGTATTTTTCACTATTAATTAAAAAACCGTTATCAAAAAACAAATAACAAAAATTTAACCTAAGATAATTTTTATATTTTATTTTAAAAAATGAATTTTAGTTTTGAAAATAAATTTTCCTAAAGTCATAAAAATAATTTCAAATCAGGCACGCAATGAACTAGTAATTAGTCTTCTAGAAAACAAAAATATTTTTCAGAAAGCATTTTTTTTATAAATGATTGTTATATTATTTATAAAAAAAATAAACATTATAAAACTATGTAAAATATAAGTTTTCATAATTTATTCAATCATTTTATTTCTCATATGTCTAATGGCTAGGAGATAATTTCATATTAAATAAAAATATTGTCAATATATTATTTTTTTAGATCACTCATTGCATGTAACCCATGAATTTGAAGAAACTATTTTTTCCATGTAAAGAAAGATAATCATAGTTTTGTGTGTGATTAAGTATATTAATGTGATTGAATTTATTTAAAAAGAAATGAATCAGAATATTTTTTTAGTGTTATATTCCCCATTATTCTGGATGTTTCATGTCTTACACGGTACCAAATAAATTGGTATACTTTTGGAATTTCAGGGTGTTATAAATTCTTCATGGTTATCCCTAACATGGATTTGTCCATGGTGAATAAAATAGAAATGTTAAAATTTTCTAAAACAACTAAATCAAACTTCTGATACATGGACCAGAATGTACTCACTATCACTCATGGTTTACAAGTAGTGCAAATTTAAATTTTCACTACCCTCTCAACTCATTTTTCTCAATGCTCCGTCATATGATTATTCTATTGATCACTTGAATAAATATACATTACAAAAAATTAAATTCATCATGAATATCTACATTTATCAATATTATAAATATCTCCTTACCATTGAATTATAGGGAAAACCCATATTAGTTTATACGACATTGGATTTTTTGAAACCTTGTCCTAACATGTGTGAAACTCTACATACATTATTTCATATTTTATATTCATAAAAATACAGTAAATACTCATTAAACTTTTATATTTTAATCAAACTCTCATGGTCATATAGAATCATGTTTTTCCATTGCACAACTGATGTTTCAGTCTTTTCCTCACGCATGTAATTGATTCTCACAACAATAGAATGATTGTGATCATTGAGGTTCCATAAGGGTTGAGATAATCAAAAGAGGGGGGGGGGGGTAGTTGCCTATTTAAGGATTATATTGGTCCTTCACTCCACTACCTTTTTTTGTTTATATTATGAAAAACACAATCCTTGTAAGGCTAAACTCTACTATTTTATATCTCCTTTATCAAGAAACTCATCATCGCCACACAACTACATCAGTATTTTATAGGATCATAAAACTCTCCACATGTCACGCAAATATGAATATCATGATGTTTTCGAACTTATGTGAAATACCATTGAATTATTTTAATTTCAAGGCGCCAAACAATAAATTGGAAAAAACATTTTGAAACACAATCACCCTTTCGTAAGAATTTAACAATTATATAACAATCCTCCTGTTCCAAAAAAATATTTTTTATTCCTCATAATATTGGATCCTAACATGTAAAAAAATGGGAACAATTCCACATTGTAAAAATTGTTTTACCATTTATAGTGGTTCTATAATTTAATATTGATGATTTTTAAAAATACGTTGTCAATATTGATGTTGGAATTACACAACTGAACCTGTCAAGGTACTTTGTCATCAAACACAATCAAACCAAAAACACTGAAAAGTATCCTTGTGGAAAAGTTTCCAAAAATTGGTCAATGAAGTATTTTTCAACATATTGAATTACATTAATTAATTTAGAAAATTTCTAAATTTCATCACTTTTTGAACTAATTTTGAATAATGTTGAATCACATTCACTATGTTTTCATATCATTATCATAACAATAAAAGATATTTATTTGATCATCAAAAATATTAATCCTTTTTTTTAATTTTGAAAATAAGGTTACATATATTGTAAATTCTAACTTTTATATCAAATAATATTATTTGATTCCCTTACACAATAATTTAATCATTTATTTTAGGTATTTATTGTGATTATTGTTCTTAAAGTCCATACATAGAAACATCATATCCATCATAATATAATGTTAAGGAATATCAACATTACCTATTAAAATATTGATACCATCTAATTTTTTTATTAAAAAAACTCTATTGTTTTTTCTCCCTAACTTAACAATTTTTAATAGATGTTCCCACTATTTCACTATTATAACATATTTAATTTTTTTATCTTTCTTAATTTTAGTATTATACAAAAGATGTTTTTTTATTCTCATTATTTTATAATAATGTCAATGATATTTCAAACTATTTTATTATCAATTATATTTTTTCCTCTAGGTTATTATATGTTATATATTGTAGATTTAAATTTTTGATAAATTTTAAAAATAGACTCTCAATGATGAAAATACATTTCTTTGTTGTCAACTCTTGAAATATTTGTTTTTGATTCTAGAACATTAGTTGTTTCGAAATGGGAATCTTCAAAAATTTTAATTAACAAATAGTTATTTCTCCTGATGGTATTTGATAATAGTTATAGAATATTATAGTATAATATGTAATGTTCCATACATTTTAGTAAATTTGAAATGTAACCATCTAACAAGCTAACATATTATGTAGTTACATCTTCAGAATTTCCTTCCCAAAGAAAATATTTCTGTAACTTCAAACTATACATTTAATAACTGAAATTCTATTATATCTCTTTAGTATTAATAAATTAAAAAAAATCAAATATTATATTCTAGCTAGGATTTTTCCTACATGTGTTTATGTTGAAAAAATAACATAAATAAATACATTTTCCTCTTTATATTTTACCATAAATAATTATAGAGATACTCCACGTTTTTAAATATTTTCACACTATGAAAGACTCAATGTAGGGTGAATTAATGTTATAAAAAAGTATAAACTAAATATTATTAATTTTTTTAATACTAAATTATAATTATTCTAAAATAATATAATTTAGAACCACTATAATATTTCATAATAAGAAAAAAATAAATTGATTGAAAATTAAAATAAAATAGTCATATATAATTTAAACAATAAGAGTATAACTAATTTAATGTAAAACAAAGTCACAACTCAATGGGGATTCATATAATAAATCTAATAACTAAAAACAAAATTTGGTTACTAATTATTTTAATGTTTCTTACCAATGATATTATTTTATGTTTATCCTATATTATTGAAGGATCAATATCAATATTAAGATATGTATATTAAATGAATGAACTAGATCAGCCAATGTTTGTAAAAAAACATAACCATATCCAAATATATTCTATGATCAACATGGTTTACAACACCAATTCTATATCATATGTATTATTCAATAAGTAAAAATCAATAGAAGGTTGGAAAAGTTCAATATTAAATGCCTTATTCCATTATAATTAATATTCCAAAGAATGGATTCAAAATAATATGTGTTATATATAGGTAGGGGATCACATTATAAATCACTTGAATAATGATCATTGAGTTCTATAATTTTCCAACATTTCAAAATTTTGTTTTTCATATAATCATATGAGAAATAGACTATCACAACAACCTCAACTGAAATTTCTAAAACTTACTTTTTTTAACATAGCTATTGTATTTTATGATTTTGTCATTGTAGTTTTGAATATTTTTTTATTTAAATTAATATATTATTAGGTTTAGAAATTCATTGATGAAATTTCCATACATTATTGTATGCTATAGGGTTTGATGGTGTATATTTAGAAAGTAGGATTTTCATTTCTTGTGTTCCTTTAATAGAATGTTTTCATCCAAAAGAAAACATTATTTCATGAGTAATAGTATATTTGAAGTGAACTGTGACTTAATAATAAATATTCATAAAATATTTTGTTTATATATTTTTCTAACACAATTCTATATTATCATTAATTAATATTAAACATGATTAAAATTGATGATTAATCTAATAATATTAAATTAATTCCAATTTTGAATCTATATATTAATTATGTCTCTGAATATCAATGTTTTCCAGCAATTTTGATCATAAAATTATACATTGTTGTGAAGGGTTATTTTAAAAATTATTAAAATTATTTTAAAATTAATAAATATTTTATTTCAAGATTAAATTAAAGTATATATAAAAAAATGAATTAATTTTATAATTATATAATCTAAGATTTAGAATAGAAAAATCGAGAATGAAAAAAAATGATTGGGAAATGAAATTATTTCCATCTCCATGAGGTTTCATCTATTGCATGAAAAAAACAGTTCATGGAATGATATTTTTTGTTGAATTGGGAATGTAAAATGCGTATATTGGAGTTTATATAGTGACACTTTTATATTATCTATAATATTTCTTTTATATTATTTGTAAAAAATAAAATATTTTGGTTGGAACATCAATATAGAGTGGGATTTTTTTAAAATATTTGATCAAATTCTTATTTATGTTCAACAAAATGGATAGTAATTATTATTTCAAAAATATAATTTAAAATAAAAATATGATTCTTACCCATGGTTTTTATATACCATACATATCAATGATATTTTTGGTTTAATCGGTGTACATTATTATAAAATAATTCTTCTAATTAAATTTAACTACTTTTGTCAAGGAGTAATTATTTATAAAAATTAAAAAAACAACACCATTATCAAATTATAAAATTCATATAAATAATTATTTATATATTTTGGGGAATTTATTATATAATTTGAAACAAGGTCAACTGAATTTTTATACATATATTCACAAAAAGTTTCATATATTTATTAATTATTTTGTGAAATTTTAATACGTAAATATAATTATTTTATGGATTTTAAATATCAATTTAAATAGTGAAATCATTAAATATTTTAAATGTAATTATATAATTATAATAGTATAGTAACTATTTTAATGTTTTGTTTATTTTTTTGCTTTTCATATTTTCAATGGATACATTACACATATACATTGGTCATACCAACCTTATACTTCTTATATACCATAAATTACATAATTCCTCATCCATATAGATTTCCAAAATATATTTATATTTAAATTCTTATCATTTTTAAAAAATTTCATGTTCCAAGTGTTTTATATCACAACTATTTTATTTGACTAAGGCAGTAAGTCCTCAAATTTCAAAATTCTAGCCATATTTTTTACTTCTTTTTATTATCGAATTATAATTTCATAATTTATATGGAATGAATTACTACCTTAATTTTAATATTACGTCTTCAACAAAAAAATTATAGTGTATAAAATTTATTTATAGTACATAATTGGAATCATATTTATGTATAAAAATTTATATATAGAAATTTTTTTCTAAGTAAATAAACAATATTAGTATATTTTTAATTATTTATTAACCCATATTTCAATGTTGATGAAGTATATGTCGAGTGAATATAGAAGTATTATGAATATTATGGATTATTTATAAATTATTAACTGTCCATTATATTTCCTGGAAATCCAATTGCATATTTTTATGATACATGTAATGAAAGAAGCATTCAATTGGACTAAATAAAAAAATTTATTAGTTCAGAATTAAAATTTTAAATATAAAAAGTGTAAAAATGGATTTTGTTTTATGAGAATAAGAATGAGTGTAGTCTTTTAGCAACCAATAATGGGGTGGTTTTGTTTAATATAGTAAACACATAAATATTTTAACATTATCCTTAAATAAAATGATTTCATGCATTCTGAAAAAAATATATTTTGAATCATTTAATAAAATAAAAGATGAAAATATTGCTCTAATATAATCATTTAAATGGTGTATTTTGATTTAAAAATAGCATGATGATATATGTAAAGATGTATTCTCACCAATATAAATCGTATTTTATAATTGAAATGTATTTTTTCAATGGTTATGTCTAATATATAACACATTGAAAACAAACATTGAGATTAACTATAATTTCCCTTATAAAATAATGGATCAATGAGTTTTAATTTTATTTTAATAAAATTGAATGAATGATTTTTTTGTATGATGATACTTAAAATTCAAAGGAATTTTTTTTACGATTCATAAATTTAATTCTTGCGATCAAACATGTCATTTGTATAATATAATATACAAAAATAATAAATCTAACATTATTGTAAAAATAATTATTTTTTGAATATGAATGTTTTAATGGATGAATAATCCATTGAATATAATTTATATTTCTTTAGACAAAGTTGGATAAGTCCATTATTATGGGTTATAGAATATTTTTTATTAAAATATGGTAGAGTTTTTCAATCATTATGCAGGATATATTATAATAATAACTGATGAAAATGTTATATATATAAATTCAATATTGATTGTATTTAAATTAATTAGTTACAAAATAACTAACACACTGATTACGATGAAGAATTTAATTCAATATTTTCTTTACCTAAGAAGTGTCTATTCACAAAAATATATTAATTTATTTTGATTGAGTTTTTAATGATATTTATTATATGGTTATTAATGGTGTTAACAATATACCTAAAGGATGATATTTTTAAGGCATAAATGAACAATTATTTTTGACTTTGTCTATTTGAAATATAGTAAAAATTAAAATTCATTATTAAATAAATTATCCTCTGAAGAAGCTGAGTCACTTTAGAGAGAGAATGAATCTATCTAGGATATTTAAATTTAAAACAAAATGGGTTTAAATTTTTATGTTATTTTTTTAAAAATTCTATATTTTTTCTATATGAAATGTAAATGAAATTAAATATGACATTATTAATATCAAAACACTCATGTAGTATTAAACAACATAATAAAAAAAAATTATTTTTTCAGATGATGGTGTAAATAAATGACTTTTTTGGATGATCTAGTGATGTATTCCAAGTATGACATGGTGATGGAAGAAAATAATGAACAATTTAATTAGACATAGAAGTTATTATACATATATTTACCTTGTATTAATTTGGTAATAATGTAATGTAGATTCAAATCCACATTTATAAGACAAGAATCCAATAGAAGATACCTCATAAAATATGTGGACAATTGGATTAACGAATCCTAGTATATATCACAGTTCGAGTGAACATGAATGTTTATTTTCGTATCCATGTAATTTATAGATTTAATACCTAAATATTTCAAAATAAATGAGAAATTATAGAATATTTTTCATGTCTGGTGTAATTTGTAATTTAATTTATACGTAGATGAAAATTGTGATTTTATTGATTCAATTCATTTATTTAATTTATTAGAGATGGTAATACACATAAATGTTTTTTTATTATTTTTTGGAGAATATTATAATCTTACTTATGAGAATAGAAATATGAAAAAATATAAAAAAAATTCCTTTGGGAAGGAAGGAGTTTATTTCCCATTTATATGTAATGTATATTTTAATTTATTAATTCGATATATAATATACTCAGGTAGATAAATAATAAATTCAGTTTAATATGGGTGGAATTTGTTCGAATAAGTAATATACATGGGGGAATTATTCATGATATGAAATATTAATGAACCCCCTATATATTTTATTTATATATAATTACATTACTATAAAAGTGAAACTGGATTTAGGGAATATTTTTCTTCATTGATTCATAGTTATCTATGGAGATTTTCCTTTGTATCTAGGATATATAGGATCATTATATGAAAAAAGGTGAAGAAAAATGACTTATGTGGAGGACTATTTGGTTAACTAGTTAGGTTATATTAAACAAATTACAAGTATAGCTATGTAACATTTATTTAATATTTATTAAGGCTATGTAAGAATAGAAGGTCCAGAACAGGATCAACAAGTGATTAAATCGATTAGAAATATTCATCCATCTACTTAAATGTCCATCATATCAAATTATGTCAATAAAAGAAGGTACTACATGATATTTAATTCAATATGGAGAATTGAATTTTCTTATCACATTATATTAGATTAAAATTCATGACTTAAATATAAATTAATATAAAAATAATGGTTTTAAAAAAGAAACCAAGGATTGATTAGTTGAAAAAATACATATATATTTCGTCATCCTAAAAAATCACCATTAGAGATCTCATTAATTATATATTAAACTATAAAAATTGGAGTTATAAATGGGATGAAATTAAAATAATGGATGATTTGGTAATGAAATCACCTGAATAAAACTATACCCCTATACTGAGCTATAGGGACAAAATTTATAGAATAAGGTTTTGGTTCTAATATTCACTTTTTTGTAGAAGGACGCGTAATGAATATTTAAAAAACTAATTTCCCACATGAAAATAATTATAGTATCAATATCTTATACATATTTTGGATTATAATAAAGACTTTGAACCTTTTCCTTTAGCCATAAATTCTGAATAGAATATTTTTTTATATTTTTATTTATGTAATTTATTAATTCGATAATTTAACTCTTATCTTTTTCTTGAAATTTAATTTTTTTCTATATTCAACTTCATAATCATGCTTTCATACCTCAATTATTTTTTTGGGATTTCCCAATGCTATCTTTATAAGATATTCTATTAAATTCAATATTAATTTCACCAAAAATTTAGTTTCAGGTTCAACATATAAGGATTTATGAAGATGAAAGGGTGTTAGACTAGAGATAGTACTTCACATTACGCTTGTCAAGATGTTTTTATCCTATTAGACTATCACATTTACCATATCTAATTTAGTATATTGGTATACAATGGATCCAAAAAATTCATTATAGAATGTGAGTGATTTCTTAAAATGGGTGTAAACAAGGTTATTTCTAGAATGAGAAGTTTATATTTTACATTATGTGATGGAGGTGGATGTAATTATACATAAGGATTGTTGGACGAGTTTTAGGATCACACATTCAAGTAAATTGTATTATTTTGACACATATGATAGAGCATGATCATTGAGTGAGATTTATAGTGTCATGAGTGTTACTATAATGGAATTCATTGGAAATAGTTGTATGGGTTTCTTTTTTCTTCATTATATAATTAAAATTGAAAATATATTTTCCTAAAAAATTTCTTAATTGATTTCCATAAACCCCAGACCTATTTCCATTAATTTAATTTAAATTAAGAATATAAAAAATTTATTCAATTGAAAAATATAACTGAGTGTTCTCAAAGATCCCTAGGAGATATAAACATAGTAATCAATGTATCTGCATTCTAGAATTGTAAATTCATTCATGGAACCAACCCATTCAACAAGTATTAGTGTTTGTAATATTTTTTCATAATTTATTGGGAGTAGTGTGATATAATCAATGTTTTTGTCAAAATACTATAAATATAATACCCCATGTATTCTTTTAAATTTTTTAAATTTTTTCTTTCTCAAGTGAAATATAATCATGAAGAGTTATTATGAAAATTAATTATGTAATTGGAAAAAATACTCTCTGGTCCCATATAATTTTATGAATGAAATTGATTTTTAGATATAAGAACATATAAAATAGTATCGTACAAAACAAAGGAAAATTATTTTTATAGTATTTACTAGAATGAAATAAATAATAGGTTGAGAAAAAATAATATAAACTAGTAGAAAAAGAAAATTCGATTTGAACAATTCAAGAATAAAAAAATGTGGATCCTTTAATGGAAAAACTATAACATTTATTATTAGAGATAAATATCAATATTCTAAAAGAGACCATTATAGAGAATATTTAAAATGAGGTTTTTATCAAATATTGATATTGTTTGGGTGATTTTTTGAGTACTTTTATGAAAAGAGAAACGATATAGGATAAACCCATATTTGAAGAAGCACTATCACCACTAGTATTTCAATATTAGAAAATAAATTAGTAACCACTATCATCATTATAAATTATTAATGGTAATAGGATATTGAGGGTGTATGTCAAACTCTAATAACATACATTGAGGAGGAAGTGTATAAAAAACATGGAAATCATGATGAGTCATTACATAGAGATAATTAATTCTTAGACTCATCTATATATTATTTTATTGAAAATTAATTAATAATTGACACAAAATAGTTTGAATTTATAGAATAATCAAAATAAAATCTTCCTTTGGGGTGTAATGATGAATAAGGTGAATCCACTTTATAAGAACATATAAATCGCCTTGAATACGTCAAAAAGATTCCCAAAGGAGTAGAATATCCAGTTTCATTATCTAGAGAGATGAAATTACAAGATGATAATATGATAAGTAATGATTTTAATATCAAATAAAACAAATTTAATTTAATTAATTTTGAAGCTTAATCAATTATAACATAAGACATATTTCAAACATCATTAATATAGAATTTACTAGAGGTAAATGTCACATATTGCATAGAATTTTTACTGAAAAATAAATGGTTTTCCTTTACTAACTTTTATTGCAACCATGTTTGTAGTTTTTAATTAATAAATGGTTATTCATAAATTAAATTGGTCAAGAAGAAATCCAATAAACGTGTGATGTTAGTAACTCGTGAAATAAAATAGAGCTATTTTTTTATCAAGGAATCCTAACCTACAATTTTATTTATTGTGAGCAATAATATTTTTTAGTTATTGGCAGTGAAAACATAGAACCAACGTAATTAATTGACCATGATATCCTAGTATTGTCGTTATTTTTATTTGGTACCAAAATTAATCATTTATAATTTTGTTATATTTTAATGTTTTATATATTTTATGACGAATTAATGTTAGTATATTAACTCAATACAGACATTAAATATTAAAAATTAGGTTTTATTCTTCCCTCACATTTTTCTGGTAACTATTTTTGTCTTTTCTATGAATTCCTCTTCATAAATGGGGTTGCGAAAAAAACTTCTTTGTGTATATAGACTTCTAAAATAGACTATTCACCATATTTTTTTGTTTAATTTTATTGTAATTTTTGAAATAGAAGGAAAATTGAGATTTATTTTATACTTGACTTGTATGGTTTTTTATTTAAATATAATAAATAATTAATTTTTTTTGAAGTTATTTATGTTATATTATTATTGATGTGAGTTTGTTTTTCAATTTTCATTGTCTTAATCTAATGTTTTTAACATAAATACAAATTTTAATGCAATTAATTTAATATAAAAGGTTTTTTATCCAATAACGAAGCAAAATTATGATAATATTTTATAAATTCATTATTGTAGAGAATTTCTTAAGAGTCTGAGGACCATTTAGATACTAAAAATTTCCATGATACTTTTTGGAAGATATAATAATTATTGTTCCTTTGGAATTTTTTAGGCCAAAAGTCAATGAAAATTCCCCTCAAAATTATATTTTATCAATCATTGCAACATTTTACCCATTAATTGAATGAAACCATGAATTCCTTGTTACATAAGTCACAATTGAAGCCTATTATTCCATTATTATAGATCCCTTTTGTTAATTTTATCTTAAATTTTAAGAAAAGTATGTGGTAAACAATGTATTAATGGTAAATATTATAAATATGTTAAATTAATCGGGGTAAATATAAGGTTGTATTAATTTTTTATGGGAATTGTTATCATAAGATTAAATTTTCAACTAAAAATATTTCCCCCATCTTATTGTATATGAAAAATTAGGTTTATAAGAAAAAATTATCAGTATAATAATTATAATAAAAAATTCATTTTAATAAGATATTATTGGATATTTATTCATTTATATTCATATCCATATTTTTGAATAACAAATGAAAAGTTGGAATGAATGGTTTTGGGAGTATTTTACTTTGATGAATATTATTATAGATAACAACACTATTGATAAAATTTGAAATTTAACATACATTATTATTAGATGTTAAAACATAAATTGTATCCTATAGAATTTTAATTGTTAAATAAATCCAACACTATAACCTAATAACACACTATTAAAAGTCATCATGAGATATTTTATTCTAGTCGTATAGAATTTAAGAGATTGAAAATCCTATCATATATCACATTTATTCCAAGAATTAGAATAAATCTATTTTAAAATACTACAATTTTTAGGATAACAAAATTTAATTTTAGGTAATGAATTTAGTGAAATAGGATAGATTAAATGATTTAAAAAAGGAGTGATGGGAAGCAAGGAAGTGAGATTAACATATGAGAGAGAAATGATAAATTTATATAATGGATTGATTTATTGGAATCCCATTAATTACTTGATGTGTTATAAATTTCAAGGTGATCATTGTGCTAAAATGATTAAAACAATTGAATATGATTGATTTTTTTGTGTGTTTAAAAGTAAAAATTGAGAAAAATAACTTTTATAATTTTTTTTCCAGTAATTTAATTGACACAAATTTTATAATAAATGGAATGCTTAAATATAATATCATTTAAATTTTATTTTGGTTATTTTTTAAAAAATGATATTAATAATTTTTTATTTATTTAATTCATTTATTAAATTTATTTATTTAATAAATACACATTGAAAAGATTATTTTTGTATTTTTAGGTTAAAAATTTAGTAATATATATATGAAAGTAATTATTTGTAAGATATATTTTCTTTTTCTGATAGGATGGAGGGATTCATGTTCTATATGATATATAATTTACATTTATGATCTGCCTCATGTTATTTAATAAATCACACCACATTCATATTGAATTCATCGAAATTGGTGTGTTATATAAAGGAACACGGAATGGAATTGAATATTAACTCATCCCTTGTAGGTGTTATATATGAAAAAGAATCATTTTCACCATATGATAAATAGCCAATTTTGGGGATTCATATTGACAGATGCACTGATACATAAATATAATTTATTATCCACATTGGAGATAATATGGATAATATATAAGACTAGATGTTCAGAAAAAAGAGTTTCATTTGATAAATTTAGTTTCAAATCGAGTTACCATATATTAAATGAGTGTGTGGGAGAGCTGTGTAATAATAATTTAGGAGTTTCATACTCTATGTAAGAATATCCTGGATAGAATAGTGTTTTGTGTAGCTAAATCAATATATAAAAAACTGAAATAATATTAAATATTGGTCACATGAGATATCTTCTCATAGAAAATGTGATATAGGAAATTAAGTTTAAGAGGAATATATAACATCCCAAACCATCTAACATTCTATAAAAATACAAGAGTTTATGAATAGAAAAGATTAAAACCAGATTAAAAAAATTAGAGATATGATTTTGAGAAAAAAATGTCCTCAAAATATGATAATTTGTAAATAATAATTTAATAAACCAAAATTCATCCACAAAATAAAAAATGTAGATAATCATTATTGGGATAGTTTATAAGTATGAAGTATTAGATACTGTTAGCAGTTTGAGAATTACTACACTATGGATGATCCACGTTGAATAAATCCAGGGTAGATGGTATCAACAAAGGTTTTAACTTATTTTAGATTATAAAATGGGTTATGATTATAGTCCTTTATTTAATGATTTCAAATAGTTTTGTGTTTTTATACTAATTTATAATTCTTATTTATAGAACTGTTTTCTTTATCTATTAATTCTCTTTTTACAATCTCTATTTTTATAATTTCATAATTATTACTACATTCCATAATGATCATGGAAATATTTCCTCAGGGTTTCTTAGATATAGGTTAAGTTTATTTCATACATCATGTAATATAGAATTCATTTTTTCTATAGCAATTGAGTATTCATGATGATACATGAATGTGAGTTTAGTGATTGTTGGAGCCATAAACTTCATCCAAAAAATATTTCAAATGCTTCCATACATGATCTATGAGCATATCCCGTTTCGTAATCTTTGATTTGATTGGTCGTCGAGCCCGAATAGATTTACGATTTATGAGTTATTGAAATTCGATGTTTGGTAGGAATATGGGTACACTTAGTCCATTCGTGAAGCTCCCTCCATGATTTCGGCGCAGAGGAACTCGACAGGCGTCTCCGCAAGTGACGCGAAGGCCATGAAAATCGACTCCAATTTTATGAAGAACTTGAGGGAACTTGACTGAAGCCTCTGCGTGTGCCGCCAAGGCCGATGATAGTCAACTCCATAGTTATGAGAAACTTTAGGGAACTCCCTCCTATTACGGAGCGCAACGTCCTTCGGGACATCATTTTCTCTTAGTGGCACAAATTTGTACTTCGTGGCATTCTCCTATAGCCTCCATCACCTATAAATATATTGTTCACCCCTTCATAAGGATGATCACGCCACCCCCTGGGTGGAAGATCTCCTATTTCGCAGATCTCCTGAGCACCGTGAAGTGATCTCCGTCACAAAGGGCTCCACCCTTTGCATCGGAGGAAGATTTTTTAGGTTCCTCGAGGATCTGTGATGCCCCTTTGCTCCGAGAGACGCAAGGCTTCGTGAAGAACATTGATCTGTGAGACCCCATGCTCCGAAATCACCTCTCCATCAAGAAGCTGCTTCACAATACCCAATTCTACGTGAGCACCATTCCTCTGCGAAGCTGCTTCATGAGACCCCATGCTCCGCAAGCACCTTTCCTTCGTGAAGTACTTCATGAGCCCCATTATCCATGAGAACCTTTCCTCCGTGAAGCTACTTTGTGAGGACATATCCCTGGCGAAACCCCTACCTTAGCACCCACCATTCCATAACGTGGGGGATGCAACCCCACACCCCCGCTCGGGGTAAGTGTCAAGCTACCATCCCGGCCCTCCAGGCCGGTCCCTTCACTTTCTTCACTGCCCCACATGAAAGATGGAGAGTCACACCATAATATTTTTGGGTCAGGATGTAAGAATTTTCCATTTCACCCTTATGCGCACCACCTCCCGCTTATGTAATACCATGATTTGGGAAACTTCTCCACACTCCGTGAGACACCTTGAGTCGACATATTCCTCTTGGTCTGTTTCCCATGTCATGAGTCGAGCTTCACATTATCAATTCCTTCAATATCATGGGTTGAAATTTTCCTCAAGAAACTCATCCAATCCCCATCACCTGACTCCTTTTCCAGGTTGAACCAGAAAGGGACGCTCTTGCTTATGTCTCGACACAAACCATTTCAAGGCACCTTATGCCTAATAGTCCCATCTATATGACTATAAACTATAATATACCCTATTTGAAAAATATAGGAAGCCACTTTCTACAAAGAAGATATGACATATGTTCCAAGAATAAGATTCTAATATTCCTCTATACATTACTATCAACTGTAGTACGCCCTATGTGACAGACATAGGATGCCTCTTGCTCCAAATAAGGGATGCCTTATGCTCCAAGATTAAGATTCCAAATGTCCTCCCTACATGACTACAAACAATAGTATGCCATATCAATCATTAATAGGTTTCCTATTTATCCAAATAAGTGATGGCTTATATGAAAGGCATAATAAAACTCATTCCATGATTACTGTGGAATAATATCAATAGCGTTGGAATCCGTTCAAACATTACATCACTCCACCTCATGATTTGTATGTCTTTCATTCAGAGCTTTATCCTCATTCATGTCTGAAGGGACCTCCTAACGGCCTGATCCCACACCGTCTCAGCTCACTTACCGTTCTGGGGCAATGCCCTATAAGACTATGGATGACACTTCGAGCCTGGTCTTGTTTTTTGAACACGGTCAATAGTCAAACACCATTTTTCCCCCATATCATGATAAAGTGATATAGATGCTGTGT
The DNA here is from genome assembly GCA_963277665.1 of Viscum album. Taxonomy (NCBI): domain Eukaryota; kingdom Viridiplantae; phylum Streptophyta; class Magnoliopsida; order Santalales; family Viscaceae; genus Viscum; species Viscum album. The sequence goes on along the minus strand of OY728120.1, from coordinate 1,016,641,964 downwards.
TTCAATCATGGTCAATAGTTTTCCTCTATCGTCATGCCACCCTCACCACATTCTGAATGTCAGGCTTCTGATTCACACTTTTCATCTCCATTTGTTTGGATTGATTCCAACTCCCTAGGAAATATCTCACTTGTGAACTAGCACATAGGTGTAGGCCTCAATTATATGACTCTACCCACCAGTGAGTTTGGATTCCCTCATGACAAGACATAAGGAGGACACCCTGGCAGCGTCCATGCGTAAACCCCATACACTATTACTTCTCCATAATGGCACCTGGGAAGCTTTAATGCATACGCACCGTTCACTATTTTCATTCCTTAGCGGCACTCAGGCTACTTCCATGCATAAGCCTCAATCACAGTTTCCACTCCTTAGCGTTACCTGGGAAGCTTCCTTGGGTTAGCCCCATCCACTAATGTCACTCCTTCCTGGAACCAGCGAAACTTCCTTGCGTACGCCCCATTCACGGTTATCGCAGCATAACGGCACTCAGGTAGCTTCCATGTGTAATCCCCATCCACCATTTCCGCTCTATGGTGACACCCGGGTAGCTTTCATGTGTAATCCCCATTCACTACCCTTCGTGGCTGCACCTTTGCTTCAAAATCATCGGTTCTGTTGATACTTCTTGTTTCTCACACCGATCATGACTCATGTGGGTTTACAGTAATCATTGACCCTGAAATCCTTCATCGGACGCCCTAGTGTGTAATCCCCAACCCCTACCAAACAACGTGGACTTTGATCCTTGGCTCCTATGCATGGTATATAGGAAGACTCCCTGAGATTGAACCCAACACCTATATGTCCCGACCCCTTCACGTCAGTTCAACATCGTTCCACATGATGTTAAACTACATACACCATCCATAACTATGTGGAATATGATCCTTGCCAAGGTAAGGTACATAGAAAGCCTCCTCGAGGTTCATGCCGAATGCCTACTTGTCTTCACCCCTTCACATTGGTTCACCTTCATCCTGCAAGACATTAAACTGCATCTTCCTTTCCGAACTACCTGGACATTGAACCGTGTATCCTAGGAAAGGTACATAAGAAGCTTCCCTGAGGTTCAAGCCCAACACCCATTGGTCCGAACCACTACACGTCTGTCCACCCTCATCTTGAATGAAAATAAAATGTAAACCCCTTTGGTCCCACAAGATGTTAAACTGTAACCATTAAAACTATGTGGGATTTGATCCTTTTCTCCTAGAAATGTTATGTAGGAAGCCTCCCTAAGGAGAAATCCCAGTCATCAGTAAGCCATTGTGATTCCCAGTTGATGGTAAGCTATTGTGATCCATAATATATGATAATCTATTATGTTCCCCAGCTGATGGTAAACTTTTTTGTTCCCCAATCTATGGTAATCCCTTGTGATCCCCAACTAGTTGTAAGCCATTCAAACCCCAATCAGCGATAATCCATTCCAAACCCCAACCAGTTGTAAGTCCTTAGAACCCCAATAAGTGGTAAGATGTTTGAACCTCAACTAGTGGTAAGCTGTCGTAGACCTCCATCGACGATAAGCCGTTGTAGTCCACTATGCTGGGGCCCACATATCCAGCCCGCCCGTGGGCGTTAGACCAACTCTCGTGTCTCCAACCACACGTAATCCCCATCATGCCATTGGGTCACTATCCTATGTGCACACCCAAATTCCATGCCCAATCTTGAACTACGTGGACATTGATTCCATACCATGGGGATACATAGGAAGCCTCCCTAAAGTTCTATCTCGTCACTCATGTATCATACGGGTCTCTCTCCTTGAGCCCCTCTGCTTCAGGAAGGTGATGCCCCAACTCAGAAGTCCTACCTCCTATGGGTCACATCTTTGCGTCCATTCTCACGGGCGCCTCCTCAGGTGTCCCATCGCCTCAGTGAACTATGCAATCATTGATTCCAAGCCACTAGGATATGTAGGAAGCCTCTCTGAGGTTCATGACAAACACTAATATCCCCATCACTACAGTTCCATCTTATTCCACCTCCACATCATTCAACTCTCCATCATCCATCTTGATTCATACCCAGGCCTCCACATCCCAGTGGGATCATGCCATTCCCTCAGGAAGTTAACCATGCATAAGACCCCCAAAATCCATAACCATTCAACCCAGAGTGTCCATCTTGCGATGGGCCACTCTCCTTGTGTAAGCCCCAACATGTATTTGATTTTTTTTCCATTGTCTACTCCCCGATTCATCAACCCTTCAAACTATGTTGGTTTTGATCCCTGTCATCTACACAGGGTACATAGGAAACCTCCATGGGGTTCAATCCTAAGAAATGATAATCCTTGGTGTCCCCCATTCTAGGGTGCACTCACCATGATCTGCCCTTAGTGGTGTCCAAGTCAGACTTCATGGTGTGACATCTTCCCTTTATGGGACTCACCACCTTGGGTCTTCTCTCTTTGGGAATTCTGGCCTATCTATCCCGTTTCCCCATTCTGGGGTTCACTCTCCCTAATCTACCCCCAGCCTTGTCCAGATCAGCCTTCATGGTGTTACATCTGAAATTTAGGGGACACACCACCCTGGGTCTTCCTCACTGGTCATTCTAACCTATCCATCTAGTGTTCCCCATCCAATGGATCACTCTTTCTGATCCTCCTTCAGTGGTGTCTATATCATCCTTTATGGTGTGATATATTCTCTCTATGAGACCCAACACCTCGGATCCATCCTCATTGGGCGTTCTGATACATCCACCTTGTAAACACTGATGGTGCTCCCTCATATTGATGCACCTATCTGATCCCCCTCCAAGTGGAATTAAGAACATTTTCATTCCATCTCCGCATGATTTTAAACTCGCGGCATACCTCGTGTTAAACCTGAGATGTCTGAGGAAAACCTCAGAAGACACACCTTTGGTGTAACCACATAAGCAAGATGATAAACTCATGACATACCATGTGATAAGCATGGGAAGATAAGGAAAACCTCAGAGACATGCTTCTATCAGAAGATACCCAAAACTAGGCATGGGATGACTTAGGTTCTATACCCTTGAGATGCCCTCTTATGAGGATGAATTCAACTTCCCCAATGTCTACGCATCCAGAGATGCCCCAACATTCCTGAGGTTGTTATGTACTCCGAGAGAAGGTCGATTCCTTATCAAGACCCCTTGGATTGTCTAAAAAAAATAAACTACATTAACTAGCAACCACAAAGATATGGAATAAGGACCGAGTTTCATGAACAACGACTCAAATCTATGTGGGAGACTCAGACTAGGCAATGAGTTACAAGGTGGAATACATAGAAGGAGGAACTAAAATCCAATCAACCCATTTGGATTAAGGATAAAATTTCCCTGAACAAGTGATGGATGCTACCCACCTTTGGAAAGTGGGAAAGCGAGGAAACAATCTATGTGTCCTCCACGGACGAATGAATGCCCCGATGAAAACATAAAAAATAGTGATATAGATTATAATTCTTAATTCATGATGTTTTAATTCTACCATGAGAACTTCCCATTTCATTTTCTAAATATAGTCATCGAGAAAATGATTTAATAGTGGAATTGAGTATAGAATAGTGAGTGACTACGTTACAAGGTAGTACACTAGGTTCTCTCATAATTGAGGTGTAAAAACTTTTATTTAAAAATGTAGGCATATGTATGTTGTAAATGAGTATTCTAAAATTATATGTTTAATTGTATAGTAAATATAGTGGGAGATAATTACACATTTGGTGTAGTGTGGGAATTCTATAACGATGACCTTGTAATTATTTTTACAATAATGGAATTAATTATTAGTAGTCCTTGGAGTGGATTCTTTATTATTATCATCATTTCATTTATATAGGCATTTGAATAGTTTATACAAGAATTCCGTAAAAGAAACCATAATTTCACCTAAATTTAAAAATTATTAATAGTTACAAATAAATAAAATAGTGATAAATGTTAGTGACCGTATTCTTACCTCTCCTAGAGTAATGAATCTTGACAGCTCCATATTTTTATTCCCATTTTACAAAATAAAATTTTTAATTGAACCCTATAACATGGTTTAGTGCTTATCATAGTTATTGAGTACAATTTAGATTAAATTATATAAAAATAAAAAGTCTTAAATTTAATTACATGGATAAATATCCATTTCTATTAAAAAATAATAATTAACACCCTATGTGTGGTATATGATTTCATCTCTTGATGTAATTTTTTAGTAGTTAAAAATGAATTGTTTAGTTAGAAACTAATTCATTTTGGAAGTAAAATTTCATGATATTTGAATTTTAAAGTTTAAAAGTAACATTTTTTATTAGTAGGAAGGTATAATTTTTGCTTATTTTTTTATATTTATATTTGATACAAATAATGATTAATTAGTACAAAAAGACATATTTTCTGTTTTGATGATGTAATAAATTTTTATATACATTTCATTGATATAAATTTTTTTCCAACATTATTAGGTTATTCAGAACATTTTTTCAATGTTAATTTTAATATATATTTTATAATAATTGAATGAAGATATAAATGGTAAAATTATAACGATATATATGAGGAAATATAAAAATCCCTGTATAGTAGTTGATTCTGTGATTAAAATTAATGAATAAATTAATAATTTCACATGAATTAAATAAGAGAGTCTTCTGAGAGTTTGAAAAAGATAAAGATATATTTTTTCCTTTTTTTACAAGAGTTATCTATGTACAAATTTTAATGAAATTGGAGATCACTTCATTTCATTCATATTAAATGGGTTACATTATCTATTATATAGATATATTTATTATGAAAAATGAGTAAGAACATAATATGGTGTATTTAATTGAGAAAGGAAACATGAAACCTAAAAACACATTCTAGTTACCATAGGTATCTAGAGAAACTATTATTAGAGAATCATTGGGGATTGATTTATCCACAATATTATTTCAAGTACAAAAATTATATAACACCACTGATGAAAGAATATAAAAAAAAATATGAATTGTAAACTAAAAAAATTTATCTACCACATATGGACCACCCTAATTTATAAAATAATATTTTTTAATAATAAAAAAATTTGTAGAACTAAATAACCCAAAAATATATGACACACGATATATGTGTAGTCTATGGAATAAAAAAATACAATATATTACTTGGATTGGTTATATATAATTCAAATTAAAAGAAAACCAAACCATAATACTTTTCCAAAACACATGACCTCATACCCTTGAATTTTACCAACATATAACATCATTAATTGAATCATCTAGTATTTTATGACATGGAACCCTTGTCATTCTAAAATCATTAAAAAAAATATTTCCTTTTGACATATTATATGGTTTGAGTGAATTGTTTTTCTTTTATCCAAAAATAAATCATTGATAATATGAACATATGCATTATTAATTGTTAAACATGAGTATATGTGAACTATAATGGATGTCTAAAGTTTTAGAAAAAAAATCAACCATCCCAAATTTATAATATCGATTCAAAGTCACAAAATAGGAAAAATAATAATAAAATATTTTCTCAAATACCAATGTAAAATGAAATTATATGTCTGGTTCCCCCTAGATTATATATCTTAACAAACTCATAGTTCACATCTTTATAATATTTCATTTAATTTTTTTTCAAAAAAATAGATTTTAGTTATATTTATTTGAAAAAATTGATAATAAATAAACAAAAAATTTAATGGAATAAATATTAGTGATATTTTATATTGTGTAAACAATTATATAGGGGATTTTCTGAATAAATTTTTATTATAGTTGTTGGGTTCATGTTGTGGTGCTCTACATTCATTTTCAAACATGATTGGATAGATCATGTAAAATAGGGAACAACTAGGATATAATTCCTTTAGAAACTATTTTTTTTTTGAAACCTAACAATTTCATGGGGTGGCACAATGATGTTAAATTTCATTTAGATGGAATATAATTTAGGATCATTGGATGAAATGTATCTAGTAATGAAAAATTTTATTTTAATTTTTACCATGGAATAAATATTCGGTTCAATTATTAATTGAAATTAGTATCCTAGTAGTGAACTTAATAGTTGGAAAATATTTAATAGAGAATTGTTTTCATTGTTATTGAATAAAATGATGTAAAAACTAAAACCACACAGACTGGATGTCATGATATTGAATCATGTTGAATTGAAAATAAATTGATGTTGTTTCACTAAAATTATACCACTTGAAATGCAATTTGATGCATGGAGAGGAAAAATTGTCTGGTATGAAAAAAAGGCATTTTCTGAAATTATGATATAGAATATGATTATTTGGAAACATTAGAAAATACATAGATAAAATGTCTTCAAACTATATAGTGTGGATTGAAGGATTTAACTTAAAAATCATCGTTGTGGAGAAATGATACCATGTAATAGTTTTAGTCATATGAAAAATTTATCTATATCTCTCTATTACCCAAATTTGCAACACATAAAATTTTTTGAAGTATCAATCAACTCATATTTTGATGACTTGTATTGAGGGTATTCAAAAATAATAAATTGCAGAATAATGATTATAATTAGAAGAATAGATTCATTTTAAGTTGTTATAAATATATATATATATATATTAATCATGAAATATATAAATAGTGAATGAAAAAATTTAAAAAAAGATAAAATACAATGTAATGAGATTATTTATTTATTGGTATAATTTTTATAAAATATGTTTTAATGTTATTAACCACTACCAATGTAAAAAATGATTATTTTAATTATATCACCATCATAATAATGGTATATAAAATATTTCAATATATAGAGATACATTAAAATTCTTATTTATTAATATTTGGATGATAAAATGTGCCATAGTGGATAGGGGTAAACTGAAATCTGTTTTGTAATTAAGTGATGATATTATTTCTTTCCTTGACGAAAGGGACCCATTATTTTTATATTGACATATCATCAACATGAGTGGTTATTGAAATAAAATTTTCATATATTTCAAAAAATTATTAAATTAATATGAATGGGGAGGATGAGAGAGATATATATATTCTAAATGTAACGTCATGCAAACTTAAATTTATTTATATGTGTGAGTTATTAAATTATATTTTTTATATTAATATTAATTCCTTCTCATTTATCTAGAAATAATTATTTATGTTTTATGATTAATTTTTTTTCTATTACAATAATTATGTTCTGATATGACCTAAGAAACTAGTGTAGCACCCATGCCGATAGTAATCTAACTGTGCTACCCAAATCCTATATCCAATAGGGCATCCGATGGTGATAGTAACTTCATATTCATATCAAAAAATATTAATGGTGTTATCCTATATCAACCAAAAACATTTAAATATCTTCAATTAATTAAATAATGATTAACACCAGCTGAATATATATAAAAAATGTAACATTTTTTTAAATCACAAGGCTTTAGAAACATGTAAAATACAATATAATAAAATTTAAAAGGATCTATAAATCCTTCATTTCATTGAATGATACAGTTATAATTCCCTATAAATTTCCTCCAAACTATGAGTAATAGTAAATGTGTCTCTAATAATAACATCGCTTATAAATAGGAAGAAGCACCATGATCCACTATTCATACAGATCCATAAATAAATATTATATATAGGAATGTTGTACTAGATCAATATCTCATGACACCATCTAAAAAAGGAATCTTTTTAAAATACATAGCATGTGTGGGAATAAGGACCGTGTAATTGTGTGTATAATCATACTTATTATAAGACCTAGAAAACATGAAGCAATGGAAAAAATTGACTGAATCAAAACCATTGCTATAAAGGACAAACCATGAGGAAAAATTGAATTATCTAGGTATTATTAAACAATTTATTTCTTATGGTCATAGATAAATCATGGTAAAAAAAATCCTCGCATCAACAGTCATATCACATTAGAGACAAATGAGGTTTAAAGAAAACAATTACCACAATGTCTAATGTCTATAGGCCAACTATGAACCATTTATTGATTAAATCCAATGGTTTTATTATAATACCATTTGTATTTATGATTTTATCTACAAATATATCTAAAATAATTTATAGAATGCATCACACACAACACCAAGTTTTACCGAAGTGTGATATACTATTAATATTATAATTTAAGAACGACTATTATATCTTAGACATTAAATTTATTTTCATGAATTGGAATAAAATCATTTTAAATATTATGAATTTTTTTTGGATTATTATAATATATTTAAAAATATGTAACATTTTTTTGTAAATCCATTTTATTTTATGAAAACATTTTTTTAGAAAAATATTTTTCATTTTACTTTTTTATGATCAAATAATAAAATTATTTTTTTTTGAAATTTTATAGTCTTTTTGATTATTTTATATTGATTTTTTAATTAACTTATAATAGATTTATTAGTGTTATTTTATTGAGAATATTATGAAAATATTTATCTTTTGGTGAATAGTTCAATATATATATTTTTATTCAAAACATCCCTTTCTGTTAATGCATTTAAAATGTTACATTATTTATAAAAAAATTACAAGTAAAATTAGTTCAAATATTTTATGATTAAACTAATTTTTTTTCACTAAGATTAAATTCATGTTAATGTTAAACATCATCAAAATTTTTAATTGTGATAATTTTCTCTTTGAAAAATTACTTTTTTCACCGTATGAATAAGTATATTTTTAAATTAAAATTCCCCACCTCTATGAATAGTATTTGGAAAAATGAATACCATATTTTTAATAATAATTATTATTGTTATATTATATGATAAAAATATATTTATTACAAAATTAATAATAATAAATAGTAAAAATTAATGACCATATTTAGGGATAAAACAGGTTTACCACAGTGTAAAAATAAAATGATAATTCATAAAATGACACTAAAACACGTATAAATCCCATTTTATTGTCATATTTGACCTTATATTATATATTTATCTAGAATTATCCATTGTGGAATAATTTGGAATGTTTAGAACGCGGTTAAACATTTTTTCTTTTAAAAATTCCAAATTTGTCATTTCCCCTATATTTAAAAGGGGACTCCCTATCATTTCCTATTCACACATCCAAGCCCAATTGATAATTTGATGCCATAAAAAAGTATATTGGTAACCAACATATACACTTTTTATTGGCCATATATTGTTCATGTTACCCTCTTAAAAATTATTTATCTATATAATTGAATAGGTTCTCTGAAGAAGAGGTATAATTCTTAATTACGTGTTTTCGTTTTATATATCCTTACACCTCCATCAAATATTTTTCAGATATGTGTATATAACAACATAAATATAACACATTTAATTAAATGTTGTTTATTTAATTGTATGATGTATATCCCTCTCCCCTCTATCAAATGTTATGTGAATCCATCGATCGTGTGTGCGATGGAGTACCGCCTTGTGAAATGATGTAATTTTTTCCTAATTATCTCTCAAGGAGGGATATAAATTTTTATTTAACATATTTATATGAATTTTATGAAATAATTATACTTCTATAAAAATAATATGACATCTAACTTTTTACCTTCCAATTATTTAGAAGATGAAAACGTTTCACACGCCTATGTGGGGACTACCATCTTTACAAACCAATGCCATACGTTTTTATTTTTTAAATTGACATTGATTGTAATAAAAAGATAATAAAATAATTTAGATGATATACATTTATTAAAAATTAAATTTTAATTTGATATATTATTATTCTTACGTTTGTTATATCTGTTGAGAAAATGAAATCCATGTTCAATCATGCGTATGGACAACCATCTCTATGAATGACACAATTCATTTTATATAACTAAATTTAATTGATTAATATAGGTTCATATATAATGAATATATATGATATTTATGTCAGTTTTAAAATTATATAGATTATATAACCATGCTAAATTTAAAAATAGAAAAAATAGAAAACCAATACCCATGTGAAAAATGTTGCAATTATTACCTAAAATATGGTTTGAGTAGTGAATTGTTAGAAAACATGTCATTAAAGGAAATTTATTAATCATATATTATATTATATATATTAGTATGTTTATGTAATATATTTTTAGTAAATACATATTTTATATACATGTGGTTTCAATGTGTTTGAATAATGTCAAGACTAGAGGTTTGGGATTTCATCTAACTTTTATTTCTATGGGAAACATGAAGTATTCACCAATTTTTATTATTAGTGGTGTATCTACTACCCACTAATTTATTTTATGATTATTATCATGAATATTAGGGGATATAATTATACATATATGGTTATTTCTTTCATGTGGATAACCATTCAAAATTTACCCATGTGGTAAAAGTTTTATTTTATAATACCATTATTTATGAACATTGTTTATGATTATGTTTCAAAATAGGAAATATTATGATAATAATATCAAAGACTTCACTGGTTTTCATTTATATTCGTTTTATTTTTCAATAAAAATTTCTTTTCATTTTCCTCACTTTATGAACTAATGATACCAAAAGAATTATTTTAATAGAAAACCACTTTTTGTTTTTTTTGGTCAGAAATAATTTTTATTCCATGTCCATGTTTCCTAAAATAGTTTTAAGAAAATATATCATAGTCACCAATGGTTATTTAAAGACATTTCTAAATAAGTTTTAATTTTTAAAGAAAATTTTAAAATGATTATTCTAATCTTTTTTTTTGAACAAGCATCCTTTTATTTTGTATCGTAAATAAGAATGAAATATTTGTTTTATTATGTACGAAATGTCTAGTATTTTCTACCATAACATCCAATCTACAATTTAAGGATTACCTAACAATTTTCCATGTTTATTCTGAAATGATTTTTTTATTTAATGTTTTATGAATTTTTTGGATAAAAAATAATGGTTTACAAAATTGAATGGTTATTTTCCTCAAAAAATGATCCAATATATATTCAGAAATCAATTTCCATATTAGTTGAAATCCCTTAATTTTAAATAACATTTAATAGGTACATAATCCACGAGTACCATACTTATTATTTCTATAAATGATTCGTGATTATGATAATTGAATGTTTATGAAACTAATTTATTTTCAACAGTTATGCTATGAAATATTGATGAAATGTTTACAAAATTTTTTTCCTTTACATGAGTTATGGTTTGAGGATATGTTTAATGTTTTATAATATTTTGTATCATGTATATATGGGTTTTTTTATGTGATGGGTTGTTTTATTATAAATCACGGATGGTGGTTACGTTATAACCATGGATAATGGTTACATTATAACCAAGGATGGGTAGTTCCACTTTAAACCGAGATCCATTGTAACATTTTCAATTGTGAAGGGTAGACTCAGAATTCTATATACCTCCAATGAATTAGGTAATGTAGAATAATAGATGAGTTAATTATGAAAATCCAGAACCTTATTTTATATTCACAATATTATGTGTGTAAATATTTTTCAAGACCATTATCTTAATCATTAGCTGAGATTTTCTATCTGAAATATTATGTTCTGAATCGAGTCCCATGTCCATAAGTTCTTGTGAATACATGATTTAATGTCCTTAAAATAATATGAAATCCAATACCTATTAATACATGTTTAAATTTTTATGATTTAATATTCTTTTAAACATTCCTATGTTTAAGTTTTTCTCTTAGGGATAATATTAATTGATTTCCTCTATGATAATGTATTATGAACTACAATGATTTAGGAATTTAGCCATGTTTTTGATATATTATATGTATGCTTTAAATTTTAAATGTTATTCTCATATTATCATACCCATAGTATTTTTTTAATGTTTATATGTTCATTATTTACCCCTACTAAGAATTTGAACTCAATGTTTCTTATTTTTTACTTCCCTATGTTGTGAATAATGGTTTTAATTAGGGTATTCCTATGAAGAGTAAATTATATGATGATAATTGTGGGAGTTTATTAATAAATATTAATAAATTAAAATATTTTATATAGTTTCTAAAGATGAAAAACATTTACGGTCCTTTGTCATGTTTTGATGTAATGACATAATGATTCACCTATTAACATGAAATATTTCTGTATGAAAAGAATGGGTCACTATAATTTATATTAGAGGAATGATTAAGTTATACTTTTGGATCTATGACTATAATAATTCAGTGATATCCATAGGGATATGTTTATAGATAAGTCTAAGTATACGTCTAAGGATATAAGTAAAGATAATATATGTATAGGGAAATGTCATTGAATTTTTATAAAGGATAGAGTTATTGATTTTCTAAAAATTACATAATTTTATACATAATACAAGAAGATCTATCTCTAGAATTGATTTACTTAGGTAAAAAAATTGAAAAGGGTTTATTTAGAATGATAGGATCATCACCAAATGAATTAGAATAGGCCTTACATTAGACCTTATTTCACACTCATGGGGGATATGCATTGGTTATTTGAAAAATATATAAAACCCACTATGAAATATTTTATTAATGATATTTAGTAACCCAATATAAGCCTAATTTGTCATAGTTTTAAATTTTGGATTCATTATTTTGACATCCATTAAATGATTTTTCAAGATTATGTGGTTCTCCACTATGATTATTGCATCTTAAAAAATGATTATTGATTTTATTTAATGGATGGAATCCAATGGAATTGTGGTAAATCTAAATTAAATGGGATATTTAATTATTTTCCTCATGATAAAATAAATGTAATATGTTTTTTCATGAAAAAGTTTGTTATTATACCGGCACGAGTTTCATAGTATAATAATCTAGCTGAATTTCCAAATGAAAATGTCATTTTGGTTGCTTATTGGAAAGAAAATAAAGTAGATAAATTTTTTTATCCTTATCACGAATAAAATAAAACAAAATAAAATTTAATCCATGGAGTTTAATAATTTGTCGAGCCTAATTTTTAACAATTACATTCCATTTTATTCTTAATACAAATTGTTTTAAGGATCTCTTTGAGATAAAGAACATGGATAATGCATTTATTTGTGCCACTAATGAAACTTTTATGGATCTTTCAAGTTATGCTTATAAAATATATCTCAACATAAATGTATGTTTGATCAATTATATGGTGTATTAAAACCAAGTCTCCAAAGGGTGTTGGTAATAACATACTTAAGTAGATATGAATAAATAAGTTGATTTTCTATCAAGGTGGAAGTAGAGATTGGATTTTTCTGTTAATACAATGATTTTTATAAGAAATGAATGAAGGAATTCAAGATAGGTTTTAGAAAAATAGGAAACGATAAGATCGTATTTCTTTCATTCTCAATTCATAAAATGAAACATGGAAGTAATTTCCATAAGCAGACATGAATATTTCTTAAGCGTGGAAAAGTAGGACATCATATAGATGAATGTTGAAGTAATGGGATGAAGTTATATAATAATGAAAATAGAGAGAAATCACTAAAAAATTAACCAACCAAACTCTAGTGTTGTAAATGAAATGAGCATGTGAATTATAGAGACCAATACTCAAATAAGAGGGTTGATGATGATGATCAATGTTTGTAACCTATTAGGTTAGAAGGTAATGTAAAATCTCATGTGATAAATACATCTGATGAAGAGTATGATAATTATGTTTATAATGGTACATATACCATAAAATATATAACTCATAATGATTTATTTTATTCTAGATCTAAATTTTTTTCAATATTTGAAGAATTTTATAAGTATATCACAATACCACCTCAAGGATTATATTTTGAATTCATAGTGAAAAATCCTATTGGTATGATGACCACATCTCAATTCTATGATTAGTTTCTAGTTTTTGTTTGTGAGAATATAACTACTAAAATCTTAAAATCCACTATACAGAAGAATTTGATGTTATATTAGGTGTAAATTGGATTTCTATATATTAAGACAACATCAATTTTTGAGCAAGGGATGCCAAATTTTATATTCCAATCCAACATATGATTATCTACCTGTGTGATAATAAATATAAAATTTATATGGAAATTGAACCCATTGTAGGGCTCATCATTGCCATTGAAAAGGTGTGTTTATCCCAAATGTATGTGGAACAACTTAATATCGAAGATATGCCTATTGTGCAAGTGTTTTTTGTGGTATTTCCAGAAGTGTATCATATTATTCCATCAAACTATGATGATGAGTTATGAAAATAACTCATACATACTGATAGAACTAAATTAATGCATCCCTATTGAATAACCCTTATTGAGTTTCATGAATGGAAGAATAAAATATATGAGTTTCTTTAAAAGGGAATTATTCATCTATGTTTTTTATTTTATTGTGAACTAGTTATTTTTTATTATGAATAATGTGGATCATTGTAATTCTATATTGATTATTGGGAGATGAAAATGATACAAATCAAGAAAAAGTATCATTTACCCTGTGTTGATGAATTTTTAGATCACCTATCTGAAGAAAAATACTTTTCTAAAATTTATTCTCATTCTAGGTATCATTAATTGAGGCTCAATAAAATGTATATACACAAAATTTCACTTCATACAAGGTAGGGAAACTATTAATATACAATTATTCCATTTGTTATTACTAATTCTTTTTGCTATCTTCATATACATAATTTATAGGGGATTTATAGATTACATTGATAATTTTTTCATATACATTAAAGATGAAGTTATTATATATTCAAACATAATGTAAGAACATAAAGACGACTTGAGAATTATACTGAAGACACTATATAAAGAGAAGTTGTATAAAATTATATTTAATGTTATTTTTTAAAACAATTATTTCTTTTTTGGGTAATATAATCACAAGAAATGGTGTATCGGCAGAGACATTAGATATAGAGGCTAATAAACATTATCCTATACCAACCTCAATGATTATGATCTTATGTGTTTCGGTTTGTATAGATATTATAGAGATTTTATATAGAATATTTCACATCTATCAAGTATACTCATAAATAAAACTCACAAGGGATCTAAGGTCTTTTGGATAGGATAATATGAAGAAAATTTGATGGTAAAAAATAGAATATAAATTAGAACACCTATTATTAAACTAACATATAGTAAAGAATGTTATATAATCAGTTATTAAGCATTTAAGAATGGACTAGGATGTTTTCTCTTTCTGAATTACATGGTTATTGTTTATGATTCTAGGAAATTGATTGTTCATGGGAAAAAATACCCAAGTCATGATATGGAGTAAAATAAAGTAATTCATTCATTAATGATATTGATACACTGTGTTTTCTATGAAAACCATGATATATAAAATTATCATAATATTTTAAAGTATATATTCACACATAGGGAGTTGAAAATGTGACAGAGAATATTTTTGGTGAAAATGAACAAATATAATTGGTCAACACATTAAAATGACGGTAATGAAAATATGGTGGTCGATAAATTGAAACAAAAGGACCATTCCTGCTGATATATATTGAGGATGATAAAGCATACAATATATATTGATTTGTGAATAATGGATCTAGAAACATTGAAGGAAGGTGGGAAATATAATCTTTCTAAAATGGGTGGTCAAACATATATCCATTTGAATATTATATATGAATAGAGGGAAGATATAGAGCTGTGGAAAAGGTTAGAGAGATGATGAGTTTAACCTTGATTATTATGGATTAATAATATTTATGATCCCTACATCTATTTCATCTATACCAGTTTTGAAGGAGATTAATTAGGGTGACTATAGTTCATCATTCTCAATTCATCCAAAAAAATAAATTATGTACTAGGAAATGAATGATTATTTATTTTGGGATAAAATAATGTTATATATTATTTATTTAGTTACTCGATTCTTGTTATATCATCATGTTAAGGTTGTGATATAACTGTTTAAGAGGATGTTACAAATATTACCCATACCATAATGTAAGTGAAAAAACAACAATAGATTATTATTTTTGTTGGATTACCCAAAATATATAAAAAGAATAATGTTATATGGGTTATAGAAAATCACAATAAAAATTCATCACACATTATTATAATCAAAGAATATTTACATCTTGATCAACAATCCAGAATATATATTAAAGAAGTGGTAAGGCTGCGTGGAGTTCCACACTTATTATATTTGACTGTGATCTGGGGTTTAAATCAATTTTTTGGCTAAGTATTCAGTATGATATTGTCATTGAATAGAGTTTTAAAATTATATATCATCCTTGTAAATAATATAATTTTAATATATGAATTCAAACTATAGGGGAGATGATGAGATTTTGTTTTATGGATTTAAAAGGTGGTTTGTATTAATACCTCCCCATAGACAATGTTTCATAATAAAATATTTTTCACTAAATGATTCATATGGATATTTATGAATCCATATATAGAAAAATGTTTAAAACTCCAACAAGATGGGTTGATGTTGGGGAGAGAAACCCATTTAGACCATAGATGGCTAATGAAATGCAAGAGATGTTCATATCAATTCAACAACACATAAGGGTAACACAAAGATAAGATAAAATTTATAATTAAACACATTGAGGTAATTTATATTTTAAAGTTGGTTATAATTTGATTATATTAATTTCTACATGGAATATATTTATGAAATTTAGAATTAATGGAAATATGATCCCTAGGTATATTTTCCATTTTAAGAATCTTGATCAAATTGTGTTGGTTTCTTATCGCATACATTCTTCGAACTTATCTCAATTTCACGATGTGGTCAATATATCTCCCACATGGATGTAAATTATTTACCCCTAAAAAGTTATGATATTAGAATTTATAACACTAGATAATGATTTTTTTATTACGAATAATCAAGTGAGATTATGGATCATATAAAGAAAGTGGTATAAAAACGACCACTCGCTAGGTAAATGTTTTATGAAAAAACCATCAATTTGAAGAGGCTATGTTGGAACATGAAGATATATTGTGGTATAATTATGATATTTTTCTATTTTAGAGTTAATAATATCAAGGGAAAAAGTATTTTTTATGTTGGGTATATTATAAAAAAGTTATATTTTATGAAAACACTTTCATTGCAAAAACTTTTATGTTCCCGATTGAATTAACTATAGTCAACACTGATTTTTAACAAACCATGATATACAGTTAGATTCATTCCATAGTAAAATAATTTTTTTAAAGAGTGACCATTTCTTAAAATACAGATTCCTTTTAAAATAACTATTGGATTCAATAAATATTATAATATTTGGGTGATTTTTTGACAATATAGGGAAAATATATCTTAATTGAATAGTGAAAAATAAATATTTTTATTTAAAAGTGACCATTAGATAAAATAATTTCAAAAGATATAGTTTTTATAAAAAAAAATTTAAAATTAAAATTCATTCAACTATGTTTCTATTAGTCAAGATTACATTATTTTCATCAAATTCATGTTTAATATTTATATTAAAAAACCATATACTTATGAATATTTTCTCTTCCAAAATTCAAATTTCTTCACATCGATGAGATTAATATTAAACTGATCATTTCATGAAACATTATTGGAATTTGGAAAAATGAATTCCATATTTTTAATCATTATATATAATATCATATAATACGGTATACATAAATTTAGTTCAAAATTTATAATAAGAACAATAAAAATAAATTACTACAGTTAATGATAAAATGTGATTACTATGTGGTTAAACTAAAATGATAAGGGAAAAATAAAAAAATTAAATTATTCAAATATAATTGTAGGAAATATTTCGAAAATATCTCATAAAATGTTTGACAATGATCCATTATTGATCATTTTTTCATGTTTGAAAAATGGGTAAACCTTTTTCTATAAAAAATCCATATGTTTCCTCTCCCATACTTCCAGAATGGAAGAACCTCTCCACTCCTATTATAAAATCCAAAGACATTTCCCCACCAAAAATTACCCAAATATCTTCTATAATTCCCTATCCTGGTCTTAGTGGCTATTTTTTTATTTAGGAACCCTCCTATGATGGCATTTCATAGGAACCTAAATATGACCTCGGAATAAGAGGTATAATCTTTTACTATGACATTCCATTTTTTTCTTCCATCACATCCTTCAAATATTGTTTAACTAAACTAATATTATAACATTTGTATCTAACATATAAATAGTTTTTATTATGTGAATAGTAATAAATGTATACATATACTCCTCCATGAAATGGGAAATTAAACCTTCAATCGTGTGCATAAAAGACTACCATCCGGCCAACTGATCCAATTTGTTTTCCTTCACCGCCTATTAAAGTGGGAGATAATGACAAATTTACCATATTTATAAAAAATTTATTAAATTAATATAATTTTTAACTCATAATATCACATATACCTACTTACCTTATGATCCATTGGAAAATGATGATGCCACTCATGTAAACATGTGTGCTACAACATCCCCATAGTCATGTGATATGTCTTTCATTTTATATAGAAATGGATAATAATGAAGATATATTTAAGGAATATATATGATATATCTCACATAAAAATTATTATTTAAATTTGATATATTGTTTTCCATTATTTTATTCCTTTTATTAAAAAAAGGAAAAATGTTTCTTGTGAACGTACAAACTACCATCTCAGAAAATAGTGTGATTCATTTTATATCACTAATTGTAAAGGATTACTATAAATAAATATATAGTAAATATATATGATATTTATATAATGGTCAAAATCATGTAAATTATGGAATCATGACCAAAGTAAAAGTACTGAATATACCATACCAAAACATACATGAAAAAAGGAGTTATTACCCAAAACATGATTATAACTAGTAGTTGTTAATAAAAGGGTATTTAGAATAAAAATTAAATCATATACGGTATGATATATATTATTAATGTTGTATTGAATATTTTTAACAAACCTATACTTGTGATAATAGAGTTTCTACTGTGTATGAAGAGAGTTGAAACATGAGCTTATGTATTTCATCTCACTTTTAATTCTACGGGACACATTTACTGATTCACCACTCGTTTCATTTATATGGTTTATATAATTACCAATAATGTCTTATATGTTTCCTCTAATTACAATTATAGTATTTTAATATACATCTATGTTTAATTATTTCATAGGGATCATGACTGAAAAGTTTCAAAATTAGTAAAGGTTTTGTGTTAAAAACTAATTGTATATTGGAATTATTGATGATTGTTTTTTTCATGATGAAATATTATGATCTAACTCCAATGAAATTGAAAAACTATATTTTCCTATTTTTTGTAGGTGGAATTTCTTCCTTTCATTTCATTCTATTTGTTTACTAAATATACCTAAAATGATTTTAGAAATATCCAATTTAACATTCTCTTTGACAAAAACATTTTTTCTTCCAAGTCCATGTATGGTAAACATGATTTAGAGAATTTTTATAATATTCTATGATGATTTTTAGTGTAATTTCTACCCATTTTTGAATTGTTACAAAATAATTTAAATGGATTATTATAGTCATTTTTTGAACAAGGATCGTTTGTAATTTTACTAAAAATGTGAATGGAATATTTTTTAACATGTATGTCAAGAATAGTTTTTTTATGTAATGACCACTAAATGGCATAAAACTTATATTACATGTTTCCATGTTTGTTTTAAATGAAATTTATTTACATAATGGTTGGAAAATGTTTTGTTTTAAAATATTATTTTTTAAAATTTCAATGATATTTTCCTTAAGAAATACTACATGCAATCTGTCAAAATTTATTTTACATCTAAGATGACAACCTTTTATGGTACTTATGATTTTATAGGGATATGATACATGGGTGATATATTTATTCTTTATCGTGATGGTTTAGGATTAGGATAATTAAATTTTTATGAATCCCAGTAATTGTCTTCTGTTGCGCTATGTCTAATTTATTAAATTTTTATGAAACCTACTTCCCCTGCATGAGTTATTACCTGATTATATGATAAATGTATTATGATCTCATGGAACACATATGTGTGGTTCTAATTATGTCATTGGTGGTTATATTATAAACTAAGTAAAAATGTTTAATTATAACTATTTATTGTCCTTACAATAGTACAGAGGATGGTGGTCACATTATAACCAATGATGGGTGGTTATGTATTAAAACGAGATGGGTGGGACATGAATTATATATCTAACTAATGAATTTAGTAAATATGGATTACTCATGAGTTATTTATATTATGCATCAATCGGATTTAAAGTTCAAAATTTCATGTATGTACTTGGATTTCATTTCCATAAGATTAAGTATGGATATGGTTTTCATGTGCACAAGATTATGGATGGAGTTAGTTTTCATGTCCAAAATTTTATATGAGGTCCTAATTTAATGTCCCAAATCTAATGACCAAACCTATATTTATTTGTTAATGTTCAAAATGTTTTTTCCATATTTATTTTTATATAATTTTTTTGGTTATTGTATCTTGGGGTGCATTCATTAATTTAAATTTAGATTATTCTTGTATGAACTACCTAAATTTTTTTCAATATTAATGTTTATGATCTATGGTATGAAGTTTATGGTTTTAAAATATTATTATATTTTTCAAATAAAATTATTCTTATTTTATGCTGATATCTCCCCCATTTACCTTTAATGAGCGTCTAATCTCACCCTTCCTCATGTTTTTTTCAATGGTTATATTGAATGGTTTTATGTAGGGTATGTATAAGTAGTGAACTAAAAGGGAATATCATGATGGGATATACTAAAGATATTTCAATAAATTAGAAGACAATGTGTCTAGTCTTTGATTACAATAAATCGTAATAGTCCTTAGGAGTGTTTTTAATATTATATGGATATTAAAAAGATTAATATGTTTTATTTATTTATGACAATCTGGGATCACTATAGGGAATAAGGAATCATAACCCTCATATTATCATTTCATCTCAAAATCTATAACTCATAAATAAATATTGGAAAATGTAATTGAAAACTAGATCCCTATATATGGTTCATAATGAAATGCATACCACACCCAAAACAACATAAAAACTGATATTGTGCCACTATTATAGAAACCACTATATAACCCACACCTTAATAATGAATATATATCAAGAGTAAAATTCCATACAATGACGACCACTAAGGTAACATATAAAAGATATAACTTGATATATATGATAGATTGCAGATCTATAAAACCAAATTGTAGATGTTATTAGAAATTAACTACATGTATCTAAAATCCCAAAATATAGAAACCCATGTGACCTCTCTTGAACTATAATGAAGGATCATTTTACACATTTACATTGGGGAATACTAACTCTAGTGGATGATCTCATGACAGGAGTGTGTTCTTAGGTGGGTGTATACCTACTCCATAGATAGAGGATCCCATGCCATGAATATGATGAGGAATACCATCAAAATATCATCCATAGGAAGAGGGTCTTATGGAATGATTAGTATATAAAAAATTATAGGTATAATAAACATAGATAGGATGGAGGGGGGACCCTTCACCCTTAAACATCCACAATATTATGGAAGGGCTTCCAACATGAGGAACTATCATAATTTCACAATCCATCCTGGCCATAGGTTCATTGATGAGAAATGTATAAACAAATTACATTTAATTAAATCCAACCTTCAATGCAAAATAGAATATCACCATATAATTCTTCATGAAATATTTTCCATGATATACTTCGCACACATCCATTCATGAGTCTTGTTTGGGGAAATATGAAAAAAAACCAAGGATGTTATATATTGTTTTCTATACTAAGGATACATGGTGTCCAACCATTCTCTAGAATCATCACTGTTTAATACGATTTATATTCCCTTTAAATCCAATATACATGACATGTAACAATTTTTTCATGGTGTTTTCTTCAATTGTTGTGAAACATATTATATTTAGTACATGGGTCCATGTATCCTCACTGTACACAATATATCTATTAGGGAACATAGTTTGTATCGAAAATATGATCATTCGATATTTAATAGATTCCTATTATGTTTTTTGTAGCATAGAACATGAAGATCCACATACATTGATGAAATTAATATCCTTATGACACGCTTTGTAATATTTATAGTTTTACAAAACCATATATCCTCCTCCAAGGTAGTACATGAGGTGTGTTGTTCTAGATTGCATTACGTATAGTCCTGTTATTTTTCCAAAATTTATACATCCAACCATTTTCAGTTTTAGTACAACCTAATATTGACTCCATATACATCTTCACACTATCCTATATTGTATAAGATCACATGTGATTCTTCTAAGAATAAAACCCATCTGCATTATTCTTCTCCCATCATTGCATTTTATATTTCTCGCACCCAAATCCCTATCACAAAGCCATAGGTTCTTTAATTATTGTTTCCACATATGGATTAAATAAATTCAATACTAAACACCATTACAATTATTATTAGACCACCCCATTTTCAACCCACTTTCCACTGTGAAGGATAGTGAAATCTATTGCGACGACATGTCCCCCAGGGCTCATGCCATGACTACACGAAGCCAGCCTTCCAAAGGCCTGGGGTTGGTGACTAGCACCAGAATGGAATATACCAAATAGGGAAGGCATTTCCTTTAAACCTATACACACACAGAGAAGAAAATATACACAATGCTAACAACGAAGGAAAGAAAAGTAATACAACCCCTACAACGTACTGCCACATAGAATAAAGTGTGTAAACTGAAGGTAATGAGACAGAATACAAGCCCAACTAAATGGAAAGTACAAAAAAAAAGAAGTACAGTCTCTAGATGTCATACTCCAATGTTCCTAACTAAAGTGTAGGGATAGTTATCCATCAAATGTTGCTATAGAACACAATGTCTATCGATCCACCTCTGAGCACCATTTATTCCTAGCTTCCTAAGGTCCCAGTCAGAGCTGTCTGTCGTCTGCACAAGTCAAAATTGGTGAGGGTGAAGCCCGTTTTGGGGTGAGTATAACCATACTCAGTAGGGACCCCTAGAACCTTAAATGTCTCTCAGTTATCCGTGAAGGGAAACACCACATTGGAAATTACCTCAGACGTAATACCACCAAGAAAGACCTCAAACACAAAGTACAAGGACACATCTCACACCATGTATAATTTGAGAACAAAAGTAAATATGTAGTAGTAATTATAGATCCTATTATTATTTTGAGAGGCTCTGTTACTGATCTGAACAGGGTATCTAGGTGCCGACCCACATAGGATCACTAGGTGGTGACCCATAGAGGATCACTAGGTGCGGACTCACGGTGGATCATTAGGTGCTGACCCATAGAGGATCACTAGCTGCTAACCTAGAGAGGATCACTAGGAGAAAACCCATAGAGTATCACTACGTGCTGTACCAAAGATGACCTCAAGGTACTGACCCACAGAGGATCTATTGTTTCTTATCCACAAAGGATCGTTCGGTGCTAACCCACAAAGGATCACCATTCTTTCTTCACGTCTCAGCGAGCCACATGATTCCCACACTAAGAATTATTGATTTCTGGAGGATCCTCTCCAAAATCCATCATCCATACCTCAACCACCAAGAAGTACCACATATAAGTGAAATGCAGGAAATTATTGTCGTAAGGGTTCCAATGCAATAGACGACATGTTATTCGGACACTAGGTCTGTGAGTTATAAGAATTTTAGTAAAAAGAGCCCAGTTTGATTTGAGTATGATCCAACCTAACTATACTTCAACATCTATCAAAAACAAAGTGGAGTATATCTGAAAGACTACCCCATCACAATGGTCCCAACGCCACTGATGATGCGTCAATCAGATGACCAGTTTGAGAGATATTGGTGTTGTAGTGAAACGGGGACCGGTTGCGTCTGGGTCTAGTATGACCCGCTCAGACCGACCGAAAAACTCGACCTAGGGGTCCTAAAAACATAGGATTAAAATCGATCAACTTGACCTAACCCCATTTGGTTCTGGTTCCATTCGTTCCTGCCCAGCTAGTGGGCCAGGCCCAACGGGACTCGCGGGACCCAGCCCAGCTTCGCCGAGGGTCCATCCCGTAGGGTCTCCCAACAGCCTAATCAAGTATTGTCTAACCCGAAGGGAACGGTTCTATCTCGATTTGGGTGGGATTGGCCCACGGGGCCAAGGGTCCGGCCCGCTGGGCCGCTGGTCTGACCCAATAGGCGGTCTACGCTTCTAATGGTCCTCCTCGCTGGGACGTGGTCGGATGCCACGTCTGGTCTGCCACCCTTGACCCATAGGCTGCCGTGGGGAACCTCCTCCACCATGGGTGAGAAACTATATCCCTATGTGGAGGACGTGGCATGGTGCCACATCTGCGACCCATTGATTTGGTCGAGTGACCGCGTCTGCTGTCTCTAGTAATCGTCCCAGCCGGTGGATCCTCCCATTGTACTACTGCTCGAGCCTACTGAGACCCTTTCTACAACACATCATCGTGGCACACTGCCACTATGGGACACAACTGACACCACCACTGGCGTGCCGAAAGACATTCCATTAGACAACCAAGTTTCCACCAGTGGTCCATTCTTTGTTCCGCTTGCGTCTACACTCTCTGAGGAACGTCATCGCAACTGTGAAGGTCTCAAAACTATCGTGTCGTCGATTCAAGAGTTTTTCCATAAAGAACACACACGGTACAGGGGCTTGGGAATTGTTTGTGTTGTCACGTGCCCTCCGTATTAGATGTTTATTATCAAGGGAGGTCCAAGGATTTTAATTCTAACAAAAATGACAATTCAACCCCTGATAAAGAAATCCCAAAATAAAAGTTACCCTCCCTCAAAAATGCATGAATCACATATGAACCCATTCATCAGTTGATCTGTGTTCATCATTTCTAAAAAAATTATGGGGAAGAACATTTAAAATTAAATAACCCCTACCTAGTTTATTTTCGATTTCGAATCCTTCATCCTCGAGGTTTCACGATGTCAACATCGCTTCCACCATGGTTCTTTGAGGTACATCGAAGATGATGTAGTCTTGCTGGAATTCATATTTATTCATTAGAGGGGAAAATGTTAGTGGATTATCTAAGCGTCCCCATAGTTTAATTCCCCATTCTCCCACGTGCCTGTTTAATAATGTGAAACACGTCACAATGTTTCTGTTATGTTGTGACATTGCTTCATTGCCAATTTATGCGTACTATATTTCATTCTTACATTGCATGATATAGTCCATTAGTGAACCTCATTAATGAAAATAAACACCGCGTGGACACTTCACCACAACATCATCATCCGCTACCCTCTAGTGAGTGAAAAAAATAAAACAAGTCCTTTAAATTATTTTATTATTTTTTCAAAAATATGGATAAATAAATATTCTATTTGTCCCTTACCGACATATGTTATGTCTTGTCAATGAAAATCTGGGAATTCTGAATATAATGGTGCCCTCATATTTTCAATCTACACATTGGTTTAGAAGATAGAAAATCCCACTTCCACATTTTTAGAATGTACTTTTAAAAAATTTCAAAAAATTACTATCACCCTCGACACGCGCCGATTGAGGTTAGGCTCCACCTAAGGGGAACACGCCCCCACGAGCTCAAAATTACTCTCAAATTTTCAATCTGAGTTGCCGTTTCAGAGTTATTAGGGTTTGACAAAAAAACTGTTAATTATTTTATTTACAGCCAAAAACTTACTTCCACCGTTGGCCTATGTTAGGCAATGTTAGGATTTTACTATGTAATGAGTAACCTCATGATCTCACCGATTGTCTAATATTTTTTAATTAGAGTCACCATTTGTGACTTATAATAATTTGTAAAATAAAATAAATTTATTTATGTATTTTATTTATGGTTATTCCATTTTTTGGTTTTCTTACAAGGTTACTGCGCCGACTAAACATAAGCCCCACATAAGGTAAAACCACCATCCCAAACGTAGCAGTGCCCTCTGATTTCTGACCCAGGTACCCATTTAAGAGTTATTCAACTTTTTTAAGAAAATCTCTCATGTCCACTATTTCAAGATTTACATTTTTTAATGGATCATTCTGGGCACTTCGAGCCTCAAAATCATGTTCCATCAAAGAGTGCGGTCTCAAAATAGTTCCATGTAATTAAAATAAAAATTACACAAAAACATTGAGCCAATAAATTCTCCCCACCTTAGGGATTTAGGTCTCCAAATGAAAAAACAAATAAAAATCAAACAAATGGGGGCACTAAGTACGAATCTAAGCCTCACACTCCCATGTGTTATCTTGGAGGTTCTTATTCTGACAACGAATTGGATCTAGAGGAATAAAACGTCCATGAAGGACCCACTCCAGTCGACCCTCTATCAGAATAGAGAACTATGAAAACGCCGCCCCATCGTCAATGTCGAGCTCACCCCAGTCGATGATGTGTGATGGATAATGCTCGTAACCCCTAAGATTCAACACATGGAAAACATCGTGCACCTAGTATATCTATGGGGGAAGAGCTAGGAAATACCTCACCTTGCCAACTCAACTCATAATCTAAAAAGGTATGATATACCTTAGAGATAACATTCCACCCAACCAAAACTCTGCAATCACCGTCGGGGTGAGACCTGAAGGAAAACATGGTCTCCCTCCCCAAACTCTAAGGGTGTCCTTCTCCTGCAATCCCTTCTACTACTGGGATGTAAAGCATGCATCACGGTGTAAGATGATCGTTGATGTCACCCCATGAAGCTACACTATCTATTGGACATAGAGGCATCTCAATCCCTCAATTAATCTCTGCTCCCAAATGGGTATAAATTGAACCAAATTGGTGAGATGACCAAAAATCACCCAGATAGAATTGTGCCCCCTGGATGTGCATGGTAACCCCATCACAATTTTCAAGGAGATACCATATCACTTCCATTCTAGTACTTCATGTGGCAATTCAAGCCAGCTGGGACATGACTCTTGACCTTAACTATCTTAAAAGTGAGGCATCATGAAACGAACTCTTCCACCTCTCCCTTTCTCCCAGGCCATCAGTACAGATGTAAGAGGTACGGGTACATCTTCAGCACACCAGGATGTACCACCAAAGGGGATATATGATACTCCCTCAACACCTCCTCCTGTAACGTCATTGGTACTATGTTGTGTCCTTTGAGAAGGATGACATGCTACCCTCCTATAAAAAATCCATCAGGAGACCATCCTGAGTATAAAGGAGCACATCGGTCCTCAAAGTCAACATCCAATAGCTGTGCCTCCCTGACTCGCAATAAGAGTGAGGGATTAATAGTCACTGACTGAAGGTAGGCTACTGCATCATCATCCACTAAGGATATATGCATCACAGCTAGCTGCTATGTCACCCCACCAAGAAGCTGTAAAAAAGACCTCCTGCTGAGCATGTCCACAACCACATTCCCTTTCCTAGGAGTATAGACTATCATAAAGTCATAGTCCTGGAAGAACTCCAACCATCACCATTGTCTCAACTACTAAAAATCCAATGAGAACCTTTCCATCCATGTGAATGGGTACCCCATTTAACTCATTGATGTTCCCATCGCCCCTTGAGCTATGGGTCCTCAATATCCATGGACACTTTGTTAATGTTCCGATAATCCTCACATAACCTCGAAAACAAGGTCTTACTAAGCCCTTCCTATACAAGTCCCCTACCTACATCACATGATCACAAAGCTATAATAAAGCCCTATGATATCCTGATGTTGATATCAGTGATATCTTGAGGTGTAGAAATATGTATAAGTACCTCTACCTATGGGGAGGTAATTCCTAGTAACATATTTTGAAATGACATTCCCAAACTCCTCCACTACTATTGGGAACTGAAAACTCCAAACATCTGTTTCCATGATATTATGTCTGGCCGACTGAAGAGTGATCGACTGCATCCATCTATGCATGAGTTTATCCTGTGTGGCCTAGGTTTTATTTTTCACCGACCAAAGAAAAACCCCATTCCAACACTGTAGATATACCACATCCTTTTTCCTAAAAAATTCAATCTGAGTAGGAAATATGTACGACCAGTCCATACCCAAACCAACATCATAAGGCCTCAACGCTTCCACTAAGTGCTTCCAACCGAAACACTCTCGCCTTTAGGATTAAATCACACCATCAGTATAATTGTTATTATCGAGTGTCCTCACATAGGTATCTCCAGACATAAATATTTAATCAATGATTTAACTAAAAACCCTAAGTATTGAACAAGATTCCTGATAATAATGAATGATTAGTTCCCTTTGTCGATTAATACGGTAACTAGTAGTGGACACAAACCATACCGTGATTCATTCTTGAAGCCCTTGGGTCATACTCCTTGACCACATGCAGCCACTCCATTACCATGTTCTCATGCTCCCTGAGCCAGGTGGGGACCACATTGTAGTGGTGGTTGTAACATGTCGAATTGTAAACCACTTCTTGCTTCTATAAAAGATCCTATTTAATGTTTATAGCCCTGCGGATTCATCTTTCCTTGTCACATCCATTTCCCAAATCATTTTACACATACAAGTCTCTATGATTGATGTCGGTTTCCTACTTTTCCACAACGGAAATTCACTGGGTATATCTTCTCATCCAAAGAACATTCAACAAAAACGGTTCCCTCTAGTATCGTAACAGAAGTAGGAATGCATAGTGGAATAGTGATGGCTCATATGTCCCTAAACAAATCTCTCTCAAAGGCCCAAGTCCTACAATAGTGATCATATCATATTCATCAAGTACCTAGAGTGGTTGGTAAGTCTTGATGAATAATCAGCTACTGATATGTCATCATGTTGAAGCTATAGAAACTTTTGGGAACACATATCCCTTATATATATTTTTTATGGAAAGAGACCCATTCTTTGAGAATGGTTCTCAAGATCTCTCCTCAAAAATGTCACCTCACCATAAGATATGGGTAATCTATACCCTTCCATCAACTTGATGATCCACGTAGAAGGATCAATTTTAGGATCTCCATCGGACCTAATGGTTCCCTAGGTAGATGGTAACTTGGTCACCACCTCAAGCCAGTCCTTAATCACCCCTAAGTGGGGCTTGCCTCATAACCTAGGGGGTCTCTATCACTAAACCTTGTTTAAGGATCTGAGCCTACAAACGTCCTCTTCTGGTAGCACTAGTAGTAATTGTTGACCAATGACTAGTGGTATCATTGGGACACATCTTGTAGGTACCATCTCAGGAAACAATCCCTATACCGAAGCCTCATCATTTGGAGGACCAACATCATTATCACTCACTGGAATCCAGGCTGGCTATCCGCGTGGAGGCATCATGATAGAGAATCATGAAAAACCACGATAAAAAGTTTATACATGGTGAGATGAATTTTATTCAAAATAAATTAAGGGGACACTTATGCATCCATTGTTTTAATGTATTGAATAAAAAACTAGGATTCAAGGTCCAGCTGTATGGATATGTTGGACGCCACACCGATACTAGACTCCTTGACTCTAATATTCGAACTCGAACACTGAACACTGTTGTCCCGAAACGAAACAAAAGACTCTTGATCATTATTTTAGGAAGGACCTCCCTAAGATTACACTTTTTCACAAGACATTCCCTAGGTCCCATGTTGTGACTATCCCAATCCTTCCTTCAATTGGTTAGGGGCTTGTGACTAGCACCAGAAAGTCATATCCCAAACATGAAATGAATTTCCTTTAAACATGTGCACACACATATAGAGAAAACTGCACAAAGTTAAACATGAATGAAAGAAAAGTAATAAAACCACCATAGAGTCCCAGAACTAAGAGTAAAGTGTGTAAACATAACATTAAGGGGCCAGAATACAAGACCAACTAAAAGGAATGTTCATTAAAACAAGTACAAGATACAGAGGTCTTCCACCAAGGATTAAACCGGAAGGGCAGGTACAGATCCCTGTTGGATGTCACCGTTTCATACTATGTCTATTGATCCGCCTCTGAGCTCCATCTTGTCTTGGATCCCCAATGTCTTAGTCCGAGCTGTTTTTCGATTCCAAAAGACACAATAGGTGTAGGCGAAGCCCGTGCAACGGTGATTATAAAAATACTCAGTAGGGACCCTGAGACCCCTAAATTTCTTTCATAAATCCAAGAAGGGAAACACCTCAATGGACAATACCATTGTGGTAATACCACAATGTAAGACCTCAAACACATAGCACAATGACTCATCTCACACTAGGTATAACTTAAGCACACAAGTAAATAAGATTAGTTTTAAAGTGAGATCACCTTATTCTATCAGTTGGATCTGCTGCCAATCCACACAGGGTTGTGAGGGTCTTTCCCACAGAGGATCTCTAGATGATGGCCCACATTGAATTTCTAGGTGCTGACCCTGGAAGGATCGCAGGGTGCAGACACAGGGAGGATCGATAATTGATAACCCCCTGAGTATTTCTTGGGGGTCATCCACAGAGGATCACTAGGAGCTGTCCCAGAAAGGATCGCTAGGTGACGACCCACAAAGGATCTCTAAGTGATGACCCACTAAGGATTGCTAAGTGTTGACCCATAGAAGATTTCACAGTGTTGAACCACATAGGATCTATATTCTTTCTTTTCGGCATAGCCAACCACTGGATTCCCTCACTTAGCACACTTGATTTCCATAAGATCCGCTCCGCAGGCCGTCGTCCATACCTCAACTACTACAGAGTTCCACATTGAAGAAACCCAAAGGACCATCTTGTCTTAACAACTATAATTCAATAAACATTTCATTGTTCAGACACCCAGTCTATGAGTTATAGGCATTTTAGTATAAAGGGCCTCATTTGATTCTAATCTGATCCTACCTGGCCAAACTCAAGCATTTTCCAAAACTCAAAGGGATTATATCATATTGAACACCTCATCGCAAGGGTCCTAACGCCACTATCGGCGCATCGATCAGACACCCAGTTTGAGAGATACAAGAATTTTAGTGAAACTGGGACTGATTGAATCTTAGCCAAGTCCGACCCACATCTGGTTCACCATGATTTCCCCATAGGTAAACATAGGGCACCTCCCCTGCTGCGATCGAGTGGTCATGACCCACTACGTGGGACATAGCAAGGTTCTGCGTCCATGGCCCTACAACACGGTCGAGCGACCGCGTCCCCCGACTCTAGCCTTTGGCCCATCTAGCATCTCCCCTCATGGTTTTGTAGCCCAAGCCAATCAAGGCACATCCTATGGTGCACCATCATGGTGCACTAGTGCAGACGCCGGTGCACCATAAGATGCTTCCACACACCAACGAGTCTTCACCGATGGTCTTTTCCTTATGCTTCTTGTGACTACACTCTCTTGGGAACATCCTATCCACCGTGAAGGTCTCAAATTTGTCTTATCGTCAATTCGAGAGATTGTCCATGAAGAAAAACAACGACAATGGAGCTCAAGAATTTTTCATGTCGCCACATACCCTCCGTGTTAGAGGACTCTAATCATTGGATGTCTATGGATTTTAATTCAAAAAACAATGATGATTCATCCCCATATAATGAAATCCCAAAAGAAATGTCACCCTCCCGCATAAGCACAAGAATAGGAAATTAACCTGTTCTTCCATGGATTGGTGTTCCTCAATTCTAAAAAATGAACAGGGAAGAAATTTCAAAGTTAAAAAATCCATACCATGTTGACATTCGATGTCAAAGAGTTCGTCCTCATGGTTTCACGATGTTGACGTCACTTCTGGCTCAATTATTTGAGGCACTTCGAAGGCGATGATGTCTCTCCAGCATCCATCTTTCTTCTTGGGAGAGGAAAACTAATGGTGGGTTTTTAGATAATCCCCATAGTTTAATTCCCCATTCTCCCACATGTTGGTTTCATAAAAAGAAACACGTCGCAGTGTTTCTATTACGTTGCGACGTTGCATTATTACGGTGTTTCATTTATGAAACAACGTTGTATTTTTGAATTTTTTTCATTGTTATATTGTGTGATACAGGCCCTTAGTGAGCCTTATTAATTCACCTCATCACCAACTAGTTTATGTATCACAACATTGTCATCCGCCACCCAATAATGAGTAATGAAATACAATAATTGCTTTAAATTATTTTATTTTATTTTTTTCAAAAAGTCCAAACAATAACTTTTATGCTCAGACTTTACTGGCCAAATTCAAGTCATTTCTAGCTGAATCTCAGTGTTCTAAATTCAATTACTCCCTCACATTTTCTATCCATTCACAAGTTAAAAATTTATAAAATCTCACTTTCATGTTTATTGATTGTACCTTCAATAAATATAAAAAATTAACTTTCACCCTTGACTCGCACCGATTGAGGTTACGCTCCACCTAAGGGGAACATGCCCCCTTGAGCTCAACAATACTACTGAATTATTAAACAGAGTTACCTTTTAAGAGTTATAAGGATTTTAAAATAAATTAAATATTAATTATTTTATTTATGGAAAAAAGCTAACATCCACTATTGGCCTGCACCAACCAATTTTAGGATCTTCATAAGGAAAGAATACCCTCACGAGGCCAGAAGGGGTCTCATTGTATATAATCTAAGACATTGTTCTTCCGTTATATTAATTTGAAAAAAAATTAGTTAATTATTTTATTTACGGTTATTCCATTTTCGGGTATTCTCACTGGGGTGTTGCTTTGACTAAACGTAAGTTGATCTTAGAGTAAACCCGCCATCCCGAACACAATACCTCCCACAAATTTCTGATCTGGGATCCCATATACGATTTATTCCTCATTTTTAGGAAAACATGTCACAAACACTATTTAATGCTTCACATTTTTTGACGGATCATTCAGGGCACTCCTGGCCTCAAAATCAAATGTCGTCAAAGCATGCAGTCTTGAAATAATTTCATGTAAATATAACAATTACATGGAAATTCTGGGACATTTCAATTGTTTTATTGTTTTTGAAAAAAGACACATGTGGGGGTGATGTGTTACATTTTTTTAAATCCTAAAAAACAAACTTAATCCCTCTGTGAATTTTGTTGGGTAGTATCATTTTTTTTTTAAAATTATTATTATATTGATAGATCATATAAGAGGAATAAAAAATTTATAGTTGTTCGAGGGATAATGATTCACTAATACAATTCACCAATGGTCTCTATGTTTTCTTCGTGATTTTCACTAGTTGGCCCTCTTATATTTAGACTAGAACAATTGAGTAATTTTTTTTTAAAACTTTTAAAAATAATTTTAAAATAACATCTTTTTAATTAACATGGAAATTAAATATCCACACCATAGTATGATAAGTTTATACTCAAAAACGAGTGAGTATAATAATTCAAAACATCAATAGAAGGAGGTGATTTGTATATTTTGAATACTAGTTCATCTGAAATGTGTAGTTGTAATGTGAAAATTGTAGATTATTATCAAGAATAAATAGTAAAAGAAAAATGGATTAAATATAATGTATCATTTATTTTTCTTTACACATCATTAACATGAAAACTCATTGGTTGATAAAATTTAATGTATCCAAATATTGTCTCTGATTATTTTATTAAAAAACTATAACCGATTAATGAAAAAGAATGTATAGTTTCAGCATGATGATGAATTAACCATGCATCAAAACATGTATGTCTCCATTGTCAAGATCTTCAGAGAATGTAGACAATAACACTATGATATTTCGGTATGACAGTTTATATATTGACAAGGGTAAAATCTCATTATTTAATATGAACATTTATTTAAATTATGTTAAATGGATTCATAAAATCATCTTCCTATGTCAAAAAATTGGATTTAAATATCTATAGTAAATCATAACACCCATAGAAGTCAAGAACAACAAAATTTGCTAAATAATGGAATTTTAACCGGTCATTAAAAATAATTATATAATAAATAATTTTGATGAAACCTTTATATAAAAAATATTTGAAAATTATAATATATCACACTACAGGTTCAAAAATGGGATTTCACCGCAAAAAGGTAATTTTCAAAAGTACGTTATACAATATATGGTTGATTCAAAAAGTAGGGTTGATGAACCATATCTTATGAATGAAAATATAGGGTAATTGAAAAATATATGGTTCCATAAAATTACATTCCATCAAATCATAGGGTTTTAAGAGTTAAAATTCCATAAGAACATAGGGTCCTTTATCTAGAGATTTACTTTAAACATAGGGTTATGAACAATGATTCTCGATTATTTTGAAATTATAAGAATACATAAAAAATTTGAACCTAAAAATAAATTACATCAATAATAAAATAATTATTCCAAGAAATATAATCATTAAATACACTAATAGAAAATTCATTAGTAAAACAAATTTGAGTGATTGTGAGCATCAAATTTAATGAGAAATTAGTGAAATTTTTAGATCAACACATGAAAAAAATTATACCAATTTTTAATGATAACAAAATAAATATAAATAACAATTTAGAAATTTTAAAAAAAATAACTAAAAAACACAGGTCTATCTAAAATAGAGATTTAAATACAGTAAAACATTGTTGTATTTTTATAATAAAAATTTATTGTTTATAAAAATTTCTCCCACTTTTATCGTATCAAATAGATGTTATGAAAAAAGTTTACACATATTAAACACATCAAAACTTATTAATGCTATACATATTTTACTATGAGAAAATAGATTTTATATTCAGAATATTTTCAAACATACACTTATTGAAATCAGTTAATATAGAATAAATCTGGGAAAATATTGATCATTTTGTAAAAAATCAATGATTTCAATGTTATTTTTCACAGAAGGGTTTGGATAGTCTAAGGTGTAGTATTAGAAAAAGGTTCAAGTTTTTTAAATAGGATACAGTTGTATCTTCACACTCAAGGAACTCAACACATTTACTCAATATAGCTAAAACACTTGACAACATATCTACCTCCTTTGAATATTTAGATATTGTTTTACTCATGAAAAATATGAAGGTAAAAAATCTAACTTTGATCTAGTCCAGGTCATCATGATTCAATTTAGATAAATATCATCATCTAATTTCCACCACTTTATCATATATTTCCATTCTAAACTCCTCCATATACTTTCCCTAGATTTCAATTTTCTACAGACATTGGTATTGTTATTGAAGGAATTAAAATTCTATTTTCAGAAAAGAATTGTTTTTCAACTAATCATAATATTTACAATATTTCTTAAGTTCTTTGTACAACTTGACTAGTTATCCTTTTAAATTATTAAACTCATATAAAAATTCCATATGACTAATATGGAAATTTACTATACAAAAGATCTCATTATCATCAAATAGAGTTATCTAAAACAATAGAAAATGTATTCAACCTTTATCCATTTTAATTAATTGAACATACAGTTAATCTAAAAAATTATTTTGTATATATTTTATAGAATAATTTTCTTCATATTATTTTAAAAAGGATAATGAAAATTATCCCAACACATCTACTAAAGCATTATGTAACGAACTATCATTCATAAATATTTTATTAATCTCATCCTTATTACAACATTATGAAGAACTATTATAAAATAAACCTTCTAAAGCATTGAATCATAATATTTTATGTAGATATAAATTTGTTCTAGAGATCCAAAGAGTCTTCATGCCTCCCACACTAGCTTCATAAAATTGAATTGAGTTTGGATTTTAAATTAAGGCGATAAAGTGATTTATAAGGTTTGTTAAAGATTAATAGTAAGGGTTTTCATTGAGGAATAATGAATGGATTTATTCTTATGGTTTCTAGGTGATGTTTTAGTTTATAAAACCAATACTGAAATGTAATAATTTCATATTTTATAATTGAAATTTTTTTATCATATTAAATATTATACAAGTAATATTTTAATATGTATAAAAAAATTTAAGAAATACATTTTTTTGAAGAATTTGTTTTAAGATGAAAAGAATAAAACAATAATTTTCTTTTAATATTTTTTCATTTATTAGAGATAAAATCTTTTAATTTTTTTTATTGGAAAATATATTAATATACCCCTTATTAATTAAATCATTTTCTTATGTCATCATAGTCCAATAGTGGAAAAATTAACACATTGACTTATTTATCACTTGTAGTAAAAATACATTCTTAGAAGAAAATATAACATGAAATAATAGATTGAATAAAGTGTTATACTTGATAAAATATAGAATAAATAAAATGAAGAGGATTTTTTAAATAAAAAACTTAGATATTTTTCATGACATAATCAAAAATATTTAGGGGAAAAATATTGTGAAATACATCGTATTTTTCAAAAATTCCTACATTATAAATATTTCCATTTAGATAACAGACTACATCAGAGTTGATCAGTATTTTTATAATAATTGTGTTTATTTATTATCCTTATATAGACATATATTCTTAAAAAAATTCATTATTTAAAATAATCATTGGATTTCAGTAGAATACATATGAAAATTATAAAACATAGGTTTATTTTGGTACCCATATACGGTTGTGTGTGGTAATGTTTACTATGAATGATGTTGGTAATAAAATATCCTTACCATGATCTAATATTTTGGACATTGACTATCATAAGTATTATTAATAATGAAAATCCATGACACCACAAAATTTGGGATTACTAAAATAATAGTCATTTGAATGATTTAAAATAATTACACTATAGAAATATTTAATAGTTGATATGATTTTTCTTTTAAAGGTCATAAAAAATAATAATTATATGATTGCGGTTTTTAACCATTGCTACCAATATAATTCATGACATTATTTGTAATTTTATTAATGAATATGATTTAAATAATTCTCCCCTTTAATAAGAATACATGATAATAATTTTAAATTAAAAAATTTATACAATAATTCTGTAATTTTATTTTCAGGGATATAATTAGAAATTGTGGAAGGGTACATTGTAAATTTGAAATTTGATTATTCAAACATTTCATGTCTATATAAACATGTTAATAATATTTTCAATGTTTTCAATGATCATTCATTAAATTTTAAAATTATCCTTGAAGAATAAAATAATATTCATTATGTTCATCACATGAAATATTTTTTTAATAAGTGTTTTGAGAGTTATAATATTATATATCATTAGTATAATACATAAGGAATAGATTCACACATTAATTTTTATGCTCAGCTTTAGAGTTAGTTATCAATTCCCCACATGAATATCTAGAAACAATCAAATTTTAATTAATTAATTTCATTCATTTTCTTCTGAAAGAATAATTATATTGAACTTTAAGAATATAAAACTTTGATATTATATTATATTTCATATTACATTCATAGAATTTGACTTATTTTTCTTTATTCAATTTTAAATTCTCCATTCCCTTTTTGAAAATCATAGATTTTTTTGAATGGTCTAAAATTTTATCATTTTAAAATGAGTAGTAGGATTATAAAAATTTATCTAATGATACTTTTAGAGAAACATCTTACTTTTTAATATAAATTTTATTTCCAGCTTATTCATGCATCTCAAAATTATATATTATTAATGTTCTAAATAATTTATTTATTGAAAGATTTTTGTAAATAGTCGATGGCCAGATTGCAGATAATATTCTTTTCCATTTCTTCTATAAAACCCTTTTGAATTTTAAATCATTATATGGTTTAGTAATTTGATCTCCCAATACAGAAACAACTTTGAATATTTTAGTAAATTTCCAATTATTCTAAGTGATTCATTAATTATAATTCATCGTATATTTATCAAATGTTCACATAATAGTGTTATAACAGAACTGTATTATATTTTTAGTTTCCTCATAGGAAAAAGATAGTTACCTATATCAAATATATGATACCACACCATGGAAATTGATTGAATTAATTAGTTCTTAGTCCACTAATAATTTATTTCATATCTCTCAAATTAAGATCATACTCTTTATCTTGATCATCATTCTAATTCTTCATATTTTCTTTAGGAATTTCATAATCTTAGACTACATTAAAATTAACTTTTATTCCAATATTTTTCAAATAAGTATTCCCGATTTCTATTTGTCATCCATAATTATAAGTATTAAAATAAGGATCATGGATCATCGATATACCTTATCTAATATAATCCATTGATTTTTTTCTATATGTATTTTAACTCAGACTTTTTAGATTAGGAAGAAATATATTTACTAGTGTCTCACATTAGAATAAAAATCATGTTTTTAGAAATAAGGTAACATTTATTAAAATCTATGTTTAGTTAAAATTTTTTGGTACTTGGTAAAAAAAGTAGAAAAATAATATATTTCAATAAAATATATTTCTAATGGATTCTAGATTTTGATATAAACTGTTGGGTTGGAAAATCATTAAATAGAATGGGGGTTGAATATTTTCTTATTAAAACACAATAAAACACCTAATACATAATTTGGTTTTAAATATATGGGAATAATAATTCTCATTAAACTTTTTACGAAGTGAAAAATATAGAATAATAACCCATAACATTTTATAGTTTTTTGGAGAAAAAATATTCTCCATCTCACTCCACTAGTTATCTTTCTATGAGAATGGTTATTTTCACATGTAAATCATCTTATCATAAGACTATAACAACTAAGTGTGTGTAGTTTACACATATTAAAAATCAATTTAATCATTCTTTTAGTTTTTTAGTATGGAATTTAGATATGCATATATTTATTTGAGACGCTGACACTCTACCGTGATGGAGTATAAGCTATAAAAAAATAAATTGAAAGAGATCAGATATATAAGTTGAATACTAGTTCATTGCACAGTTTCAGTAGCACCATGGATGTTTATGATGATTATCAAGAATACATAGTAGAAACAATAAAATATTTAATATTTCATAGGATTTATTTTTCATTAAAATACAGTATAAAGACAACTTCGTAGATGATAAACATATATATCTCCAAATAATAGATATGCAAGTTTTTTTTAAACTATTAAAAAGTATTGACAAAGAATATGCAACATAAATCTGGTGAAAAAACATAAAAGGATAAAAACACGTATTTCTCTAAAGAGTATCTCTTCAGAGAAATATGGAAAATCACACTACGGTAATTCTATAGGAACATATATTTTTTAAGAATAAAAATATCTTTGTATTTAACATAAATCTTGATTTATATTAAGATAAGCTCATACATAAAATTAAAATGACAAATTTCAATTATTGGAATTCAAACACCTAGAGTAAATCATAACATACCATACAAATAAGAATAATTTAATTGATCTAATAATGGAATTTGAATCAATTTCTAAATATAATAAATTGATAAAATATCATTGACCACATTATTGTACAAATAATATAAATAATCTAAAATTTATATATCATAAATGACTTGTAAACATTTTGGGTTTCATTGTGAACATTTAGTCTTCAATATTATGCTTGAAACTATGATGATGTTTCAAAACATAGACCTAACTAACCATATGTTGTAATAAAATGTTGGTTATCTATCAAAATCATTGTTAACAGGCATTATATTCCATCCAAATGTAGGGTTATAAAAGAACCATTCCTTACAATATTAGGGGTCTTGGTTGATATATTTTCTTAAAATATAATGTTATGTATTATGAATCCTAACAATATTGAAGTTAGCATAATACATAGTAAAAAATGATGGATCAAACCGGTGTGCTTCTAGAATGTAATAAATATTCCTATTAATATTACCATGTAATTTATTTAAAAAAACATCATTTAAAACATAAATGTGGATGTTTTTACAATCAAAATTGATGATAAAGTAATTATGTTTTTATATCAACACATTTCCAACACATTCCCCACCTTATGTAATATAAAAAAATGACTGGCATTGGAAATACCAAATAATGAACAATACAATTTGAAAATATTACATTTGTAAAAAAATCAATGAAATGTAATATAAGGGATAAACATGATAGAATTATTTAAGGATGTTCTTGGGGATAAACATTTTATTGAAAAATATCTACATCAGAAGCTGAACTTATAAATATTGATCAGAACATGAAAAATTTCAATAAGGCACATTATAATCTCACTGAAAATGATGAATAATATCATGGGATATCCAAATATAATTTTATAATTTGATTAAAGAATAAAGAAAATTATAAATCCATTTATCATGGAACAATAATCATTAATTGAATTCATTTCCAATGAAATGGTTTCATTAGTTAATATCATCACATATCGGATCTCAGTCCATTGATTTTTTATCATTTACACTGTAAAACCCCTAAATTTCAAGGAAAATTTCTTCTTAAATACTTTTGAATTTTACGTGTCTATCGCTTTTGACGACACTTGATTCCGAGGACCGGTGTGCCCAGAATCAATTTCCAAAGTTTTTTTCAGGTATGTTCAGTAAATATATGTGCGGGTTTTTCTATCTTTTTAACCGGTGCTCGGATTTGAAATCTGAGGACACTGATGAACTCAGAGCGCCGATATTCGCTTAAGGGGACCTTTACTGCAATTACTTTTTATGCGGGTTGAAAGTTATTTTGGGGGGTTTGATCTTAAATTAAATAATATTACATGTCACACACTTTTATTTTTAGAGTCAGTTAATTCCTCCAATGGGGATGTTATTGCAGGGGCCCACACCCACATAACTTCCCATGTGCAGATATTTGTGTGGTGGGGCTCACACAAGCCCCAACCTTTCATCTCCCCATAACTCTCTTCAACTCCTTTAAACCCCTTGTTTAATTTTTGACAACTCCCCATTTTAATTGATGAACTATCCACATTCCACATGGTCATTAATATGAAAACTCAGTGAATTAATTATTTTGTACACCACAAATTTATTAATTATTTTGGGAGGATTTGAATATTTTTGAAATGGAATAGAAAGTTGATTAAAATAAGGGAAAGACTCATTTTAATATTGTCTTGGAAATATTTTGGTGGAAACATTGGAATTAGAAAAGAGAATCATCCTTCTATGAAGAATAACTCTATCTTCGACGAAGAATGCCATTTCCACGAATAACGATGACGCACCTTCGTTTCTTTTATCCGCGACAAGAGGGGAGATATGACAACCCTACTTTTTAAAACATACTTAAACATGATTTATTACATAAAACATCACTTGATACAACAAATAAGATCAAGAGGATAAGTGTATTTGGGGATTAGGATCATTAATAAAACATGAAACATGAAATACAAAATCTTTATTGAAAACTTCCTTTACATGACCACTACATTCCCTCATACTTTCATTTGCATGGAATAACCTGGGGACATGCATAAGAAAAGGGTGAGCTATAAAGCCCAGTAAGGGAATACACATGGAATAACATGAGGAGTACAATACATGTTAGACATTAGGCATATAAATAGTGATCAAGAGAAACGTGAACATAAAGTCATGATAAAGCATGATAATCATAACATGGAAATGTGGAGACAACACTTAACATGGAATTAGCATGAGCCAAGGCCCATTGCACATAGAGCATGAGTAAATCCTCATTGCACATGAAGCACGAGTAAAACCTAATTGAATTTTAATTAGCATGAGTCAACACTCATTGCACATGATGTATCATGATACTATACTTTTCCCAATGCATTGGAGCCCTATAAGGGCGCACCCTTCTTAAACATTTCATTTCATGCGTAAGTGTGCCACATGGGTCATAAAACATGGATTCATAAAACATAATCATTTATTCAACTATAAAGGAAAGTTTAATTAATAAATGAATCTTTAAAATAAATAAGTAAATGTGCATAAAGGTTAATACCCTTGATGGAGAAATTGGCGTGGTATTCACTACACAATGGCATTGGCTTAGAAAATCAGTGTGATTTTGGCAGCGTAACAACGTGACATAAGAATTCATAAAAATGGTTGATCAGAGAGAAATGGGTTCCTCATCATATTTACATGTAATGTACAATAATAATTTCATATAGATACATGTCCCAACAATGGTAATGGAATTTATATTCATGATACAAAAGTATTGGTTGAATGTAAATGAGGAGAGAAAAGTTCCTTTCAGAATTTCGGCATAGTAACAGGTGTACATGGGAGGCATTTAATGATAGAGAATGGGGTATACCATAATT
The DNA here is from genome assembly GCA_963277665.1 of Viscum album. Taxonomy (NCBI): domain Eukaryota; kingdom Viridiplantae; phylum Streptophyta; class Magnoliopsida; order Santalales; family Viscaceae; genus Viscum; species Viscum album. The sequence continues at coordinate 1,016,599,939 of OY728120.1, read as the reverse complement.
AAAACATAAAGAGGGAAGTATTATGGAGGTGAGAAACCATACCCAAACATTCATAATTGAAATAAAAAGGGAAAAACAACTTAAAGAAAATTGGACAAAAATGAGAAAGGAAGAGAAAACCCTTACTTGGAAGCGTGCTTCCAAAGGCTAGAGAGAGTCTTGAGAGAGGCTTCTTGGGAGCTTGGGGCACCTTGGGAGGATTCTAGAGAGAGTAGGTTAGATGTTGGATAAACTCCAAAGGCTTTGAGTGAGGAAGAATTGGGATCATGGGTGGGTTTATATAGGAAAGGTGATGGAATTCATTATTATTTTAGTTTGGGACCCGTTACATTAAATTAATCTAAACCACAAACCAGCCAATGGGTTTTGCCCATGGTTTTTTGAAAACGGAAGTGGAAAACAATATTTTATAAGGATATAGTCCGAACATCATAAAATAATGGGGCTGCTTATGTGGAGGTGAGTCACACTCCCATGGAAAAAAATTTAAAAAGATAGGGTGTTTAATAAGTCTTGAAGGGTCCATTAATGTTTTTAAAAGTAAGTAAAAAACACAAAATTACATTATTTTAATGGTAAAACATATATTTTCCAAACATAAGTCTTATAGTATTTTTATTACATCACTATTGGGTCATTATGATGTCATAAAACACATTATACATTTAAACGATATTTAATTTTTACCCAAAAATTTGACTGTCTCAGAAAATTATGAAAAATTCACCGTTGGATAATTTCGACATCCTGATTCCAAAAATAACATTTATTATATCTAAATAATTTTATAAATTTGTCAATTTTCACTTTGAAATTAAAAACTGACATATATCGAAAATTCATAGGTTTTGACAGAAATGCCTTTCAAACCTTAATAAAAATTACAATTGCATTCATAAAAATATGTGATCATTTATATATAATTAAAATAATTTAATAATAATAATAATAATAATAATTTGTTAAAATATTATTTAATTCAAAAATCCCTCTATTTAATAAAATAGAATTCTTAATTAAATAATAACTAAAAACACTATTTGTACTTAAAAAACTATTTACAATGTATCAAAAAAGAAACAAATTATATTCATTATTATAAATAAAAATAATGTACATGAACATAGTACTAGAGATTTGTTACATAACCCCTTAATACAGCCGCATAAGACCTAAGTGTACGGTGTATTATGGTGAGAGACTCTTGGGGTGGCTCGGATAATATCGCTTGAGTGGAAATCTCTATCAACATCCAATTTTCCTGTAGACGGTCCCATTCGAGCTTGACATGATGAACCTCAGCAAGGGCTTGGTCAAGAGAGAAACCCAAGGATGCCACCTCGTTTCCGATCTCCAACAAATGGGCTTCATATTGAGCAATTATACTAGATGAGGCCATCGCTTCTCTTGTCCGAGTAAATTGGATTTTTTAATGCCCTATATTTATACTAATCACGTGATCACTGTTCAACGACAATAATAGTAATGGTCAAATTCATAACATAAAACCAAAGAATTTGACATTTTAAAAAATCATTTTACACAAAGAGACATTTAATTAGATCAAGAGGGATTTCCATTAATGAAACTTTTGGTCATTACAGGAGACACAACTTCCTCTTCGGATGCACCCCGATGCCCACGGAATCGACATCCATTGTCTACAACGCCATTCTCTGTGACTCCATCTACCGTGAAGCTCGTCTTCCGCAGCATGATGACGTGCGACATCTTTTCGATGTTGGGGAACTATGTCCAATTTTATTTATTTAAAATTGTTCGTGTTATTTGTTGAGAAACATGGTTTGACTTTGGCCAATTGCTACCGCCAAACGAAGAGGGCGCATTCCAAGCGCACACGGCCCGACAACCATCTGTAGTATCTTTATTTGTGATTGAGGCGCTTTGGAAGAGGCGGAGACGGAAGAAGCGGCGACCGTGTGCCGGACGCGTGCGGAAGAACCGCGGCCCGCAACCGCGGGCCGCTCGACTAAAGGAGAACCGGCTGGCCGATGCCGGCCAGGCCGAAGGGAGACCCCAGTGCCATAAGGGATGCCCCTCTGCGGAGGACCGTGACCCACAATATGTGGGCCGCTACAGCAGCGAACCGGTCGGCTCGTCGGATTACCGGGCGAAGAAGTCGTGGCACCCTAAGGAGCTGCACAGCCGAACCATAGCCCGCCCGAGCGGGCCACTTGTGCCAGGATGGCCGGCTAGATTCAGCCAGCCAGTTTGGGTGGGTGGAGCCGCTGGTTCGAGAAGCTGTGGGAATGCTCCCCCCCTCATAACGCTCACCCCCTTCAGGCCCAGCTGCTCGGCCAGCCGGCCGAGCCGCGGCCAGCCGGGCCGTGCCCCACAGGGCAGGGCTGAACCCCCTCGGGCCGGGCCGTGCCGCGCCCTTCAGGCCGGGCCATGCCCCTCTGGCCGAGCTATGCGTTTCATTAGGCCGGCCCAACCCCCAGCCAGGTTGGACCCGCCAAAACTAGGTTGACCCGATCCGCCAGCCCACGGGGCTTAACGGACCGAGCCTCTTTTCACTTAAAGGTGAATAACTTGAATACTTCAGGTCCGATCGACGCGCCATCTACGACACTGAGACCCTATTGACGAGGAGGTCCTTTTGTGATACTCTAAGTGAGTTTTGTTCATCTTTGGAAATCAGAAGGGTTTGGAATGAGCGTATTTCCAAACGATTTCCAACCGTGCCCCAGGAACGGAAAAGCCAATATCCCTCAGACCAAGCGTCTGATTCATGCACTGTCAGTCACGTTGGGTTCCTTTTGATGAAACAGAACTTCAAGATAGATCAACTATGTACTTCTTTATAGTTGATTTATCGACCCCTTGGCATGAGGAGTAGACCCTCCCAGAATCGAGCATGTTGTGTGCGGAAACCCTAGAGTTGGCTGCGACTGCGAAGACTACCGTACTAGAATCCTCCGTGGGTTTGACGACGATGGAAACTGTACTTGAATCCTATCTGTTCGGAAATTAAAACTTCTATACTTGAATCCTACTTGGTTTCCTCAGCGACGACTTCTGTACTTGAATCCTACGTGGGTTCGGCAACGACAACTTCTTTACTTGAATGCTGTGTGGGTTCGGCAGGGACGACTTCTGTACATGAATCCTCTGTGGGTTCTGTAGCACCAACATCTGTACTTGAATCCTACGTGGGTTTGGCAGTGAAGAATTCTATACTGTAATCCTCTGTGGGTTCAGTAGTGATGAAAATTGTACTAGAATCCTCTGTGGGTTCGGCAGTGACGATGAATCAGTGACTATATCTGTTCATCTCTATCTCTATATGAAGATGTATATCTGTGTGCGCTGAGTCTTGGCATTCAATCATTACCATCAGTGTGATTGACTTATTTCTTGTGTGGACTGGGATGTTCTTGTGCTAGAGAGTTGGAGCCAAAATGGGATTGATAACTTAGGTATATGTATGGACATATACCTAAGTAGAGTTGGTTGATACTTCATGATTATATCTTTTCATTATGTTTTATCATTCATGGATTATGGGAGACCTTCAGGGGTCTCATGTTCCCTACTGAGTATTGTTATACTCAACCCTGCATGGGATATGCCCGCACTACATTGTGATGGATTCAGACGATGGAAAACATTGATCGTGGTAGAGACTTGTGGAGCTGGACTATACTCGGAGGTGGACCACTTTCGGGACATACACAGAGTGAACGGATGGACCCGATGTACCAAGGAGACCATCTGTACCCACCCTTCAAGTGGGATTCCCGAAGGACAACTTAGAGGTTTTTGTTTTACTTTTCATCTGTTGTACTTGACTTTCAGTTGTACTGGACAATTCAGTTGGGTTTGTATTCTGACCCATTTACCTTTCAACACTTACTTTGTATTCATTATTACACTGTGCTTACTTCAACTTGCTTACTCTGTTGTGTTTGTTAGTATCATAAAGACAATTCCTTCCCTTTTTATTGGGATTTAAACATTTGGTGCTAGTCACCTTCCCTTTGCATATGGAAGGAGGGCATGGGGTAGTCATGGCACGGGCCCGAGGACGGGTCGTGACATAAACCATGATCATATTCTTCTCCATCTATTTCAGTCTTGTGTTTACTAATGATATTATCAGTTTACCATAGATAGGATTCATTATACGTAATAAATATATTAATTTCATTCATTTTACATCATAAATGAAATTAATTAAATCCTAATTAAATTTATTTATTCTATACACCTATGATCAGACAACCCATGGACCATAATGAACATGAAAGCTACAACACCCTTTATTTAAAACCCATAATCTAGACTAATGAGAAACATTAGATTCTATATAAATTGATGAATTTAGGTGCAAAGACAATATTCCTTGAAATAGGTCAAAGAGGAACAATATTAATATATTGTCCTCAAGGGTCTTAAATGATTGAAAATATAAAATGACTCAGAAGAATGATAAACTATATATCTTATGTACAGTGAAACCATCTAAAAATATATGTGGACATCTACTGAGGTACATTTATATTTTTTACCCCTAAAGAGGACCAACAAAACTGAACATATAAATTAATTTATACCTATTTTGGGAAAAACCTGGTCACTACAACCTTAACATAGTTATAAATTTAATTTAACCAAAAGGAAACAACTCAATCTACTAAAAATGAAAATATAAAACTATCATTTATGAATATGATCCATGTTTGTAAACAATTCCTTTATCTTTGGTGGTCTCTACTTAACCGATTTGAGTACTCCACCAAACCGGAAAAGATCCCTCTTTCAAATCAAAATGATTAATGGATTCTGCTCATCTAGAATAACTACCTTAACAAAAAAGGCACATCTTGTATATGTTAGTCTTGAAAATCCTCAATACATATAACCTTTTCCCATCATAATTCATTATTTTACATGGTAACATATTTATCCACTAATCCTTAACATCCTCTTCAAATTTTTTATTTCATGAGGCTATCACTAGTTTGAAAAACCATACACCACACTATTAGTAAGTGTTTATGATGGTTTGTGTATTAGATAAATACATATACACTATAGTTCAACACTGAGAAATTCAAAATATCCCTCACAAACAAAAAATTAGTTACAAGGTACTATTATCCTTTGTAAAAATGAAGGTTTCATTATTACCACCTACGCATACTATATATGAAAAAATATCACTTTCTTATAGAATAGAGGTGACATTAGAATTATTTCCTCTCATTAATATAAAAAATAATCATTCATATATATTATTTCCTCCATCAAGTCTACATCCCATATTAGGGATAGTTTATTTTTTTAATTTCATTCTCATGAATATTTATCACAAGAATAGTAATAACAATAGAATCTTCTCCAATGTACTTAACATCACAAAATCTTCCATTATGCTTCCCAATTAACCACATTACATATAGGATTGTCCTATGTTTTTATATTAATGTTCACTATTAGGTCTAAACCCCATGAAAATACCCACCAAACAAGTAAAATTTAAATCTAAAACATCATGAGAAGACCTACAATTCTACAAATTAATTATAATTTTCATAATATGGGTATACTCACAATGATTTTATTAAGATAAAACACCACGATCTATAATTTACTAGGGATATCTATCCTCTATATGTCCATTAATATTTGTGAATATGAAAATCCTGTGGAAACCATTATCCACCAATGGAGGGGATGATATGAACCATCCTTATTCAAACCCTCTATGTTTATAACCTATTAATTCAAGGCCACATGAGACCAAGAAGGGGATATAACCAAAATGTTCCTCTCTAAAAACCCATATATTTTATAACAACCAAATTTGATTAAATGTTTCATATTTTCTACATCTATAAAATACATAAACAATTAACAAACTAAAAAATCATTCCCCATATCTATCATTAATACATAGAGTCTTTTTTTCTTAATTGTATCCACCATAGAGGTACTATGAAACTAATATTCCATCAAAAACCATTAATAAATTTTAATGAATACCAATGAAACTCCACTAATATAGAACACATACTATGAGAGTTTACTATTCAACAAATAATCTTGTTAATAGACAAGATAAAATACAATATTTCTATATAGGAGTACCCTTGGACAACTAAATAGAATTATTTTATCCATTATCTTAATAAGAAAAACATGTACATAATCATTAATATACTTATTTATTTATATTGTAGACTGCAATCGATAGAAATCTAGGGGTAGATTATCGAAGAAATTCCTAAATAAATATATGTTATAAGGATGTGAGTTCTCATATGTGAATATTGTTTTGAATTCCATGAATACTTCTTCACGGGTAGTATATGAAAACTCTATGAAGGTGGTTTTCACTCACTACACCTAAGTGGAACTCACACTATACTATGGGTGGATTGCAACACAAGTAGTAAATTTCATGTCACCAAACCGATAAAAATTTGGTAGCTAATTTATGTTGAGGAATATACAACTAGAACAAATCAATTAAGTGAATCAAATATCATAAAAACATATTTATCCACAACTGTTGAACCAATTTTATAAGAATTAGTGTGTCAATGGTAGTCTCTATCAGTGGAAACTATCCAGTTGATGAGGGTCATATTGGGGTTTCCACTAGAATTTTAAACACCCAACAAGATAAATAAAAAAATAAATCTTGCATTTTTCATCAATTAGATGGTTCTGTTTTACGTGGTAATAGATCATAATTTTAAATAGATCCATCAACTCCAGACCATATATTTTAATCACTTGAATCTTCCTAGAACACCAATTATAATTAAATTATTCTTGATTGGAAGTAACCAAAGGTGGTGATAATTCGATAAAATCATATAATAAAAATATCCATAGAATCCTAGACTATATTCACCACCACTGAATAGATACCCCATTCTATATCAGGACTATATAAATTAATTCATTGATATTGATGTTATCTTAAATATAGAGTTTCATCTATGGATTTTTATTCAATACTGAGGTGAAATAATATCCAACTATGAAAGTGAGGGTGTATCCTTCCTAAGAACCCATAATCTATGAAATCACACTTGAGGTCTTTGGAATATGTGATGTATTATGAAAACAAAAGCATATCCCTATTACTCTTTTGATGTAGTGTATTCCCAAACAAAATATCTCAATTAAATCCACAGTGAATCATGTCCATAAAAAACCTCATGAGTTATATGGGATTTGACATGTGTTTAGAAACTATCAACCAATCCAGTGGTGGATTAAAAATTCTTGGAAAAAACTCCATCCCAAATAGAGGTTTAAAACACAACTATGTTAGGGAATCCTCATTGTGAGTTTGTGAAAAAAACATTTACCCCTAATTGATTCTGATTTGGAGATCACCGCCATTTCTATGGCATGGGGATGATGAAGATGGTATCATTGACATGGATACTCGAGGAGGTAAATTCCATGGATTGATTTGTTATGGTTTTTATTGAGTTAATTGCATATTCCAAGTTCGCGATCACCCTAGTCAGAGATGCTGCCAATATTTCTCTGACGATGACGTTCGATTTGAGGTTCAATCATGAAATGATGGATGGTGTGATGCAACCATATTCTTTGGACATGTGACGGGTTAGAATGTGGTCTAGGATCGACAATGATGACTATTTTTAATTTAAAATTTGAAACCATTTTCTTTTGGCGTGGTATAGGAATTCTGAAGTGTGGGTTGTGTTGTTTTAGTTTTGCGAAGAATTTTATCAGGTAAATATTCAATTAGTTTTCAAAATTATCCCTTAAAAGTGACATTAGAAAATATAAAAAGTGGATTCTGGTCTTCTTTTTGTAGGATGAACCCATAATTGTTAGAGAGTGTCTTTAGGAATTAACCACATTAGGATATGAAAAATCAGACCATTATAATATGTGATTCATTTACTTACCTTCTTATACTGTCAAAACGATGTATTGGAGATTTGTGTTATATTTTATCAGAGTCCTGGTAAAAGGATATGTCCAGACCCAAAACTATGATGGTCTCACTAGTCAGATTAAAAAACAAAAAATCCCCCTTATATTTTGTTTCATAAGTTCCCTAATCAATCCATCAAATTTTCACCTTCTTAATTATATTTCAACAGAACTCATGTGCAATAATGGAACACTAACTCAACATGAACAACCAAGTCCCCAAATAGGAAAATAGTATGTTGAGTGTTCCAAACCTTGGACACCTATAATTGGTTTGGGATATTTGTTTGACATAGAGTTTGCTGGTAAAATTCCAACTCATGAGACTGTAAAATGGTGCTATGATCTGGTCATTAATAGGGATGCAAGAGTCCCTCCTCTTACACTTGAGGGTACAGACTAGTAGCAAGGGATCAATGATGTTATGGTGGTGAGACTATACCTTCCTGATCAGAGAAGAACAATTATATAATTATGAACAAATCATTAAAAAATGTATTAATTATAATTGATATCAAAAAGAAAATAATAGTACAAATCAAATAAAATGGTCAATGCTAAATATAAAAATATTCTTGAATGTCCAGACGAGTCTACATAAAATAAAGTAATAAACATACAACAAGTTATAGATAAACCCAATAGGTAAATAATAAATAAATTACCTGTTAGTTAATTGAAATAGAACCATGGGAACTATCTCTATCCTCTAATCCAATAATATATCATAATGTATAAGGATAACTGTAATAAATCACGATCCAAGAAAATTATCCTATAATCATGAGGTATGTCTGTGTAACCCAGTGAAATCACATCCCAAAAAGTGTTTGAGATATACTCAGTTGGCCACCACAAATGGGTTTTACACCAATATAGTATGTGAATATAAAATATAATTGTCTGAAGGTATATCAATAGTGTTTTAAACAAAAAATAAGTGTAACAGGTCGGGCTCAGGTGCCTCAAGGACAGCTGACCAACCATACCTACTTTGACAAAAGGAAAAATTTCTCTAAAGAGGATTCACCATATATATATATATATATATTTATATACATCTATGTGTTTGTATATATATATATATAAGTAATTAATTATGTTTTTATATATTCTAAATATATATTTAGTAACATATATTGTAATATATATTGATATATAGTGCTAGATAGGACCCACAATGTAACATAGTCATCTTGGTTTAGTTGTGAAAGTGTCACAGAATATTGAGTGATGTTATGCCCAAGTATCATATGTTAAGGGAATCTATTCCCAACATCACAATATAAATTAAGGGTACATATTTTTAATTAGGGATAGAATACCATGCATATAATCTATGGATTCAGTATATCATGTCTAATATCCAAATAAGTAAGTACTACTAAAAATATGTAAAAAAATAAAATTGCTATATAAAATTTGTATATCCTATGAGCTTGTACAAGGTGTACCTGGTAGGGGACCCATGTATATCCCAAATATTCATGTAATTAAATTTTTTATAAGACAATCCATGGAATTATGTAATGAGGAAACCTATGTATCACTCGTACAATAAAACATCCCTTTGTTGCAATCCATGGAATTCTGTAAAAAAGAAACCCAAGTACCACTCAGAGCATATGGAACCATATAGCCGATGTTCCCATATAATACATTGAATTAAAAGGAAACCCATGTATCACTAAATGTCTTATATATGTAAAATAACCTATGATACAATCCATGATATTCCATAATATGTAAATTGATATCCCTCTCGGTAAATTTACTCCTAAGAAACCTATCATCCATTCTTATACATTCAGTTAGAAGGAACCCTGATATCTATCAAGGTGTATATAATTCATTTGATAATTTAACCTTAAACAATATAGAATTCCTTGGTATTAACCCTAGAATATCATAATTCATGGATTAAAAATTAAGTGTCCCTATATAAAATAATTCAAGATAATACATCAATTTAAAAGAATAGAAGGTTTCATGTTCTCAGGCTTTTGAACTCACCATTAAACTATGTATAAAGACGGAAAGTCCCATTTATTATTCAAAATATACGATTCAATTACCACAAACAATTTAATATGTTAGCACACCACATAGATGGTTTTACTATTAGTTAAGGGTGAGCTTATTATTTCAATACCTTTAATACCAGTCAATTATCCCTAAAATAGGGTTTATTCATCATTCTTAAAAAGGTGATCAAGAGTATTCATGGATTATAAATATGAGAATTTAAGAAAAACCATAGAAGGTAAATTAATTACCTAAAAGGAATATTGGAAAGGGAAATATAAGAAACTCATAGAAGGGGGGGTAAGAGCTGTGGAGAGAAAATGTAAAAGAGAAATTTAGATACGCAATGACTAACTAATTAAAGAAATACATACTAAATATTTAAAAAACAAATTATGATAAAAACATTAAATATATGGTTTGAGACATGATAGTGTATGTTATAGATTAAGATAATTTAAATGGAAATAAAATATACCTCCAACAATGAACCAATGGAGGTGAAATCCTCCATTATAAACTTTCAACTTGAACTAAATGAGAGAAATTAGAATATTTTACAAACAACTAGAAAATTGGGTGAATTAAATCGCATGAATATTTAATCCATTATATTAGAGAAATTAATAATTAATTAAAGATGATTAAAAGGCTTTTCAATATTCTTCCAACACATTCAAAGATTCCCTATTATAACACTAGAAAAATGAGAACCAAGGAACCATAATAGAGGTGGAGGATCCATTGCCGAGATGGACACCCTCCCATTTCATAAATAAATAAGGGGTAATTCCCTGGTTAATATAGTTTTTAAAAAGTCTAGCTAGTGTTATTATTTTTACTTGAAAACATCAATGATGAAATTTAACCCCAAGGGAAATGAAAAATTGTTGTTCCTGGATTTTTTCTCGAGGAGGTTGGAATTTACGTTTTAAAACATTCACTATGTTTTTTTTTGTTTTCACAATAAGATTAATTTAGGGATTGGATTAAAAATTATAATTCATTATTTAAATATAAACTAATGTAAATTAAAATTAAAGAGTAATATAGAAAACTTATAGTGAATAAAATGTGTTTGAAATCCAAATAAAAATAGTAGCCTCAGACATTCTCTAAACTCTCGGACACTCCCCACTTCCTTGCTTAAAAATATATCCTAATTGAATTTCTCATTTCCCATCCATGTACCCCGTGGTGAACACCAAATTCTTCATAGATATCAAATAAATTCCTCAATATTATTTTTCCCACCTATTTATGTGATTTAATTATTTGATAACGTCCAAGTAATCAAACCTAATTTAAGTCACTATGCTCAATGACAAGACTTCATCGATGAAATTTGAATAGTAATATCATCTATTTGTCTCAATATATTGAAAATCCATCAAAATAAAATTTGATGAAAATATATTCACTAAATAAAACAATCTCATTCATTTCAAAATTCTAGTTCAAGGGAAATTCAAAAAGGTATTAAAAAAAATATCAGAACATATAAGAGTGTGTTCATTAGTGGTGTCTCTCCATAACCACTTGGTGTTAAGCCTCACATAACTTGAGAATGCCCCATCTTCTCCATTCCATAATGAATTCAAAAAATCATAATTAATATATCTATATCAACCTTCCCCAGACTCTCTCAAGACTACCCCCTTCGAATGACGGGGAAATAGAAATACAATTAGAAAGGGGGATGTAAAATATTATATCTAGTTTCATTTCATCCAAAATTATCCATAATTTCTACACATTCCCTCCATAATATATCCTATAATATTCAAAATATAGTTTTTCTAAATTAAATCAATGGTAAAACCTCATATTGTCATATTATTAGGTCACATGGTGAAAAAATATATGAGTTTATTAATGTATAAAACTCTTTTTGTTTGAAGAGACCATTCATATTAATCTATTTTGAATAAACCAAAGACTAACATAATGAGATTATTTTTCCTTAAAACTCATCATGGTCATGAGAAATTGAGTATTATTTCATTTCTAGTTGGAATCAGATAATTTGGAAACATGTTACTGGAGTTATGCCGCATTATATGAGTTTGGGTCGACCACATTGGCCGGAAAGAATTTCCATAATGAATTATTTTTAGGGCCTCTATAAGTCAAATAAAAAATTGGCACAATTGAAAAACATTTATCCCACAAACATACTAAAAATAAAAAATAATTAAACAATTTGGATTCATATGGAAAATGATATCCCTAAAAAACAAAAAGAGAATTAAAGTAGTTAAAATTATATAATAGAGAAAATTTCAATTTTAAGATTAAAACCTCCATGAAATCCAACAAAATTGCAATTTAGCTCAAAATATTAAATTAGTGGGTATTAAATCACTAAAATATACTTGATAAATTGTGTAAATATTATCTCTATGACTATCCCATAGGATTCTTGAGGTGAACTAGATTCACATCCTGAACCAAATTCATGAAGTGAACTATATAATTTTTGTGAATTCCTTAGGGTATGACCCATGAGATTTCACGTCTTTTATACATTGACCGTACCCCCTGAAACCAATTTTTTCCATGAAATGGATTAGTTAAATGAATTTTCATAAGAATATTCTCCATGAATCCATGCATTCCCATTATTTCTCCAATGATCTCTCGAACCCCATGAAATTCCACTAAATCATATCTCACATTTGAAAACATCACTTGAAGTCATTCAAGCCCTCATAAACTTATTCAGATTCTTGGAATTTAAAATGAACAACCTAATAATGAAAAATATTAAATTCAATTGTAATATTTTCCAAAGGTCAAAACAAAGTACATTATAACCACCCAACCATAGAACTTATCATCAACAAGAATCATTAGGGAAAATAATTAAACAACATCTAAACTACCTTATCTATAAAAAATCATTGAAATGGCCACATTTCATTTTAAATATTCAATATACATACAATATGAACCCTAAACCGTATAGTACATAAGCTATTAAAACTCAATCATATGCTCATATTCAAAACTAAAGAATAATGAAGCGGTTACTAGATCTCATCTAACCCAAGACAAGGTCCCATTGTTATCTCTTTCACCAGTCATCCCATGGATCTCCCACTATATGTTATAACTTTTAATGAACAATTCCATTTCATTTTACTCCCATTATTATAATTTCCCAATTAATAATAGTTTTATAATTCTTAAAATGATCATTAAATTTTTTTAGACTAATTAAATGGTCGATTTACAATTTTTAAAAAATTAACATAGACATGTAGTCTTTTCCAATAAGCCCCAAACTACCATGAACTACAATCATATAATCCTAAAAATATACCTTAATTGGTTCCTCATAGAATGAATTTTGTGAACAAAAATGAAATAATGTTTTGACACTACCAACTTACTAACCTAAAGATTCTTTAATTTTATAACTGATACATCAATATTAAATCCTGATTCCTTTTATAGAAGGCCCATGAGATTTCTTCAAGAACATTCACTAGATCATGTAACAAGAATTTTTAGGATATATCCTGCCCAAACATTAATTTATGATATTGTATCATAACAAGAACAAGGGTGTCAGACCATTCTAGCTACCTTGAGTGGGAACACTCTAATTAAACTCATCCAAGCCTGAATAGAATATAGGGTAACCTCATAATCATCTATTACAGTCTGAGTAGATCATATAAGGTAGTCCATACTCATTTTCATACAATTAATAAATAGTACATATGCAAAACATCCATGCAGTGAAATATTAAATGGGATAAAAAGAAGTCATGTTATAGAGTTGGTTGGTGTCCATGAGTCTGTCCATGTTATACCTACTCTATAACCCATGTATCACTCAATAATACATATTTTTATATAAAAATTAATTCATCCCCATTAAAACTCTCAAAGTGATTGTTTTTTAAAATATAAGAGAATTTTAATTTAGCTTAGTGTGTAAACAAATCTCTCTTAGCATACTTTTTATGATATCAAGGTACAGTGGATGATATCAATTAAACATATCATATACTAATAGGGTATCATATATTACCAAAAATATCTAAGACACTTTTTAAATATTCAAGATAAAGTTCCTCATAGGGTTTCCATCCAAACATATCTAAATGATGATAAATAAATATGTCAAGAAACTACCTGACAACATACTTGAAAATTAAAAGGTTTTAGAAGCCAATGAATCATTGAAAATATACAATGATGCCTATACGAGGAAATGAGTCTCCTAATCACTTAAAAACAACCACTGATTCCTAACATGTTTAGAAGTATCTTAAAATGTTTCATAAACATTAAAAAATATCATTATCATGCTGCTTTGCTAGGACCATTTTATTTTGAAACAGGATTTCCCCATAGCAATTCAAAAGAAGTAATGACCATTTCCATCTAGTCATGTATTGTTTCATTCCCTCTACTCAAATGCATATTCTAAAACCTATCTTATATGATGCTCCTTTCCATGTGTGTTTCATAGACATCATTTTATGATAATTTTAACTCATCCCATGACCAATGTTACATTATCCACTTACCATAGGTAATGGATGGTGCCAATATACATTTAACAATTTTTAACATTGAATGAGAAAGAAAAAATACACTTTAAGGCATGATAGATCCTACCCACCATCAAAAATACGCATGAAACTCCTCATGAGTTACATCCACATCTACCATATCATCATGTATAAAATCCAAACCATCCTAACTAGTGCTATTATGACACCCTATCCATTTACAACATCACCCCTAGAATTTGAATGAGTCATATATGCCCGAATTCTTATGTCTCTCTATCGTATAGATTACCTATAATCAGAGCATAAAATTTTAATGTTTAATTTTTTCCACCAAACTCATTCGGTTTGTTATACCATTTTTATCAACTCTATTAAAGGCCACATGTATTCATGCATACTACCCCTATGTTTTATAAAATAAACATAACTTAACTTTAAAAATATCCATTGGAATATCGACCCTATGAATCCTAGTATTTGATGGATGATAAAAAATATTTATACTAGAGTCTTATTATACTGAATGTATATTATTCTGGATGATGACAGACCATGTTTTCCATCACTGAATAAGAAGAATGATCACAAATCCTGTTAAGTTTCCGAATATATCATGGGCACATCTAAACCTTTCAAATGAAGAATTACATGATTTCAATATCCCAAACAGGGGTCCATTTCATCCTATGACCACCCGTCCATCATGGGTGTTGTTTTGGACACCAAGCATCCTACATAGAAAACCAACACCCAAACGACACATTAATTTTGAAAAATCATAACATAAATTAGAATGAATTATTTATGAGGGTGCTACCATGACCGGGCTAGGCCCTTCCTTTTTAACATATAGCGCCAACTCAGAAAACAATTTTTATGTTAAAAATATCACATGACCTTAATTTATACACAACCAAATACTAGTTATGGAGGAAAAATATATATAAAACTTATTTTATAAAAAAAATAAGTCACCTAGTAAATTTATATCAAAATTATGTTCACGCATTAATTTTTAACTGAAACCAGTCATATTTATGTATTTTACTCAATTTATCGATTTTATTTACATATAAGGTTATCAAAATTGGTCTTAGTGAATGAAAATGTCAAGTAGAATCTATATAGTAAAATATTATTTAGGATGTAATTTTCAATTAAATTATTCAATACCTTATAATATGTACAACTCTGCGGTAGTTAAAATGATTTCATTAATTAAAGGGGATTGATTCGGTAAGATTTCAACATAAATTTATACTTAACCAGTATAATTGGTTACTAAATCATTAAATAACCATCCCTATATATCATGAATATAACCTCATGGGGTTTAGTATTACCGAATATCATCGTAAAGGTGACTTTGAAGGGACTCTTAAATAATTTCAAAACTCAATTACACCATTAGTGGCTTTATCTCATAAGAATGATGCACCATGACTAAGGTACATTGGTTGAGTCAAGTCTATATCATAAGCAATATTCCCCAACTAAACTACTTTTTTCCAATTTCACATTTATAAATTTAGTAATACGAGTCATCATTACCATGTAATCTAAGGAAAAGCATTTACATAGGCAACCATTTAATTTAATGTCATAATTTATTAGCGTTTATACTTATAAAATTTTCTCAACTGAAATAATTATATTATTAAATGGATTGCTTATATGGATTGTCATTTACCAATTTATAAAGTATCCATACACTTGATAGATTTAAATTGAGACCCCAAAATAACAGAAATTATTATTCAACCCATGTAACCATTGTTCCATGGATCAAACATGTAATAATTATTTATCGAAATAGAATACCAAAATCAAGTCATATAGTAAAACACCACTTATGTTGATACATACATTTTATATAAACCACCCTCTAATGAAATTATAGAAATTATTGTAATCAAAATAAATAACTAATAGCAATTATGGCAGGCTTATACATAACCAGGAAAACCCTAACAATGATACACATGTAAACAAGATGAACATTAAATAATAATCATACAAATATATTGTACATGCAAGTATGGTAAATAAATCATATAAGAATGAAATAACACTCAAGGAACATATCACAAGTATAATGAAGCTGACATGGCTTGGAATATCAATGTAATTTTAATCAATATGTTCCTATAATGATTCGTGTAATGCTACTTCCATTCCGGACTAAAGAAAAGAACAAAATATTATAAATATCATAAAATATTCAGCAACAGAATAAAACCATTCACTCAAGGTGAAATAATAATCAACTGTAATAAAAAAACATGAAAAAATAGTCCCATCCTAAGAAACTTAGACTTTTCTTCATGGGTGTGTCTATCCCTCCCATACACATACCAAATGAAAAAAAATTAGTCTACGATATACCTACCGAAAAATATAATATAATGGAAGGAAAAAAACTCTGACACCACATTGTGATGTCACGACTCGAGATCCATAAAATTTATGCCCTGAGAAGGAGCGTCAAATGTCCTGAACAATGAATCCTCATACATTAGAGGTCGTCAACTAGTATTGGGTGCCCAAAAATGGAATGGTGGGGAGACTATTACCTCATATACATAGAAGCACAATAGTATAATAATGAAATCACATAACATTAGAAGCAATCTAAATGAAAGGAAATATATGATAAAATAAATAAAATGATTAAATTTTAATTTTCAAATATAAAAATATGAATTCATATCCAAAAATGGATACAAAATATAAATATGTAAACATTCCACCAATGATACATATATTGAACAGGTAAATAATAAATAATTAACCCACAAACTATCTATAATACCATGATGAGCACTATCTCAGTCTACTTCTATAACAATCCATCCTAACTAAGAAGGACAACTACAGCAAATCATGATCCCTATACCTGAACATAAAATCATGTGGTTTGTTCTAGTACACCATTGAAACGGTGTCCCAAATAGGTTGTGGTACATACTCCGTAGGCCACCATCTCCGATTTGTAGTACTATTGTGTCTATGAATTTAAAATACACTAGTGTACATGTATATCAATAATAATGTAAAAAATAAATAATTGTAACATGTCAGGTTCAGGTTTCACATGAAGACCTGGATGACCATACCTACTTCGACCCATTATAGAAAGTATCTGATGAATTGTCACCATAAATATATAAAATTACATAAATATTAATATAATTATATAATTATGTATGTATTTCTATACACTGTAAATGTTGTAGCATATATACTCATTTATATATATATATACATACATAGTTCTATCCAGGACTCCAGGCGTAATTCATGCATCTGGGCTTAGTTGCAAAAGTCTCAATGAATAATGAGGGAGGACATGAACAAGTATAATAAGGTAAGGTATACCATGCCCAATATCACAATATAATTTATGGGTTCATAATTTAAAAAAGGGGTATTATACTATGAATCTAATCAATGGGATCAAAAAGTCATATCTAACATCCAAATAAGGATGTACTGCTGAACATATGTAATAAATAAACAAGAATGATATACTTTGTACCCAATTTAATCCAATGCAAGGAGTACCATAGTTATGGGGGGGCATGTATTTCCCAAAGAGTCGGGTCATGTCATTAATTTATGAGGATTTTCTTGGAGTTTCATATTGAGAAAACCCGAACATCATAGATAACATTGAACTAACCTATGATCGAATATATGGTGTTCTATAAAAAATAAACACAAGTATCACTAAGGGCGTGCAGAAACATCAAGCATATGATCACATAGAAGGTGTTTTGTTAAAATGAATCCCACATATCACTAAAGGCATAATTTAATTCTGGTAACATATGATCCCCTCCTTGAGATTCCCTAATTAGGTAATGGGTATTTCTCATGATATATAGACTTTCAAATAGCCTACAAGCCCAACATAGGTTTTAAAAAAAAGGATACACGAGTATTTCTCAAAGTGTATATAATTTATTTAATCACTTAAATATTAGTGATATATAATTCCATGTTAGTAACCATTACTTATCATAATCCATAAATGAGTAAAAAAGTTTCCGTGTCTAAAATAATTCCACATAAAAATTCAAATATAATGAATATGTAGGTCCATGTACTTATTCATGTCATCTCAGTAGTCATGTATAAGTAAATATGGTCATTCCCATTTATCATTTAAAATACCCTATTCAATTTTCCAAATTAATTATATAAGAAGCCACAGATTATAGGTTTTTTAGCTATTAAAGAGAGGTGTGATTATCATATCAATTTTATTAATTCAAGTTCATTAACTCGTATAAGAGGGTCTACTAGTCCCACCAAAATGGTGATCATGAGTAGGAAATAATTATAAATATGAGAATTTAAGAGCCACATTGGAATGTTTTTAATTTCCTAAAAGGAATAGTGGACATGGTCGTATAACTAATACACCAAAGGGATGATTCTAGATGATGTGAGAAACCACCAATAGGGAAAATTGTATATAGAATTACTAAGTAATTGAGGCATTAGGTTCTATAGATGTAATTTCAAATTATATTAGAAAAACATGGAAATTAAATCATGAAACATAATGATGAATTTTGTAAACTATATTAATATAATCCGAAATGATATTTACCACTTTATTTATACCAAGACAGTTCCATTCCACTATTATCAGTGTTTATCTTGATACGAAATGAGAAAAATCAGAAGATATAACAAATGGCCTAGAAATATGTAAAATTTGGTCTCATGAAGATAATAATAAATAAATTAAGAGAAACCTAGAAAATAAGAATTAGAAGTTATAGAATTACCAATATGGTTCCAATGCTTTTGATAGTGATAGATTTAGACACTAAACAAAGGAGAATAGTGTAACCCTACGAAAGGGAGTGGAGCTACAAACGATCTGGTCTCCCTCCTTTTACATGAAGAAATAAAGGGTCGATCCCTAACTAATTTATATATTAGGATGGCCTATATGATTCATGATGTGAAATGGTTTCATTATGTGTACCAAAGTCATGATGTGAACCATATACAAGTCATGAATTTTTTTGGGCAAGCACAATAAGAGTTCACATCCGATATCCTCCTACTACACCTCGTGAAACCCATTAACATCGTGAATGGGACTCCTAATGTTAATTACCATGATAAAATCACTATAGTAGTCTAACAAAATATTTCATCCTATAGTGCTTTCTCGAACCACCAATATATCAACCAAATAATAAACCAAATAAAAAACAACATTTCTAGATGTTCAACCACTCAAAACCACATTCAAATTGTAATAATTCAAAATAATATGTCCACTAACAGAAAATTATAAATTCCTTTGGAAAATTATCCCTGGTTCGAAACATGGGATGTTTCAAGGAATAAAAAAAATTCAAGGCTTTATCATATATCAACATTAAACAAACACATATCTAATAATACACTTATATTTAATGATATATTTCTCTTTAAATAATTTTAATCTCTTCGTTAGCATTAGACAAACACAACCTTGAGGCTAAATGTTTCACAATATAGTATAAAATGATAACCAAGCTATTAAATAATTCATATGAAAACAAATAACTGTATTTATAAAATTATGTCTAATGGTTTTATTAAATTTATATATATTGATAAATATATTTTTTTTGTATATGCTTCAAAAATATATTTTCCTCAAAAAATTATATTTATGGAATTTTTTATCCATGTAAATAAGAATTAGGAAAATTTTATAAACGTTATCTAAAAATATAGACTTCATTTTTGAAATCATCATGTAAAAAAACATCTTAGTGATTTTTAGTGATTTTTCTAATATTAAATCTTTCATGAATAGTGAAAAATACAGATTTGAATTAAACATTGACCATTCATTTAAAGAAATTAAAATGATAAATTTCACTTTAAAATGGAATAAATAAAAATATTAATACAAAAATATTATTATTAGTAAAATATAGCTTATTTGAATCCATTTTATGTTGAATTATTATGTAAATTCTTTTTATACTTAAGAAAATATTTTATTTTGAAAATCAATTTTTTCTCTTGTTTTCCAAATTAATTTTATAATTAATTATCCCACTTATGTTTAATTAATTTTAATAAATGGACTCAATATTTTTAATTAGAAAAATTAAAATTATGTAATATATTAAACATAATATTTTTCATAATTAATTGTAAACAATTTAAAAATTTGTTACTATGGTTAATGTTAAAATATGCATACTAAGGGATAAACTAAAATGATTAGGGTTAAAATTAAATAAAAAATTATAGTTTCTATTTTATTTCCATATTTCCACACCATCTCATATATTTTTTGGAAATATAATATTTTTTATCTAGATTCCAGTAATATGACATTAATATACTTTAATTTTTCAAAAATTCTATGTATGTCCTCTCCACCACTTGTAAATCTACACCTTATCCTCTCCTCTCCACACATAAAGATAACATTGTTTCATACATTAACTATCAAAATAACTTCATTAACTACTTAACCCCGACCTAGAATCCATGATATTATCATAAAACCATCTGTGGGAGGAGTTATGTGTAAACATATAACATGTTTTTCGACAAAGAGGTATAATTCAAAACCATTCGTTTTCATATTATTTCTTATTCTACCTCCATCAAACATTATTCACGAATGATGAAATGCTAAGAAAATCATAAATATAATAATTTTATATTTTTATATACAAAAAACATTTATACATATCATAGTCAATAAAATGGGAAATTAATCTGTTATACGTTTCTACGACGGACTACAGCCTCCGAAACTGATGTAATTCACTTTCCATGACTGCCTCTCACAACATGGTATAGTAAGGATTTAAATTATATTTATGATATATATGATATATGATATATTTTAAATTTATATTTATATCTACCATCTTACCATTATATATATTGCAATATGATAATTTCGCTCAGGTGTATTTGTAGATTATAGCCTCCACGAAGAAATGTAATTTATTTTTCATTTCCTCTTTACATGCATGGAAATGTGGATATATTTAATGAAATTATAAGAAATATTTGATATATAATTTGTATTTTTTTATATAAAATAATAATTTTTTTGGTTTTGAGGGGAATTGAACATGAATTTATTATAAAAATATTTTAATTTTAAATGGTCATTTTTTGAGATACCATTTTATGTCATGTTTTTCTATTATGATCTTAAATTAAATTATTCCACTAAAGTGTATTGAATGTTGGAAATATGATTCATTATTTTTAATTATATTTTCGGAATTTAAAAAATATGCCCTTTTTATTTTTTAGTCATTCAGAATTGAAATCATAGAAATTTTAATTACCTTAGTGAATTGTAAATCTAGAAATTTTGGGTTACAAATGAGTCGATATGGACTATAAAATGACTGTAACACTCGATGTATTTTTATATTATAATTCTATTTGATATATAATATTCTAAAATTATTTTATTTAACATTTTGAGTCCATTTGGATGTGATTATGCACTTCTTAATATTTTATGTAATGAAATATCAATAATTTCATAGTCTTGTATTTAAGAGAAATAATATTCAAACATGGGGATAAATAGATGATATATTTGATTATAAATATTAATTTTGAAATTAAAATATTATCAGTGAAATTTATTTGAAAATTTTATTGAATAAAATATTACATTTAAATCCTACGCAACCATGGTGAAATAATTATTAAATTAAGAGACAAAGGAAATAAAATATTTTTAAATAGTAAAAAATTATAGATTCTGAGTTAATAACTAGTTTAAATGATTTTTTTCTAAAATAATTAAATATTATAGTGGTTTGGATGTGTTGTATCTGATTTCCATTACTGTGTTATAGTTTTAAAATTCAAATTAAATGAATATTCCTAAAATTTAAATTAATGTTCATTCATAATATAAAATATATTATTAAATTTTCATAATTTATAAATATTATACAATCAATAAATTGAATGAGAGTTGGTTTATGAAATCATCCACAATCCATTTATGGACTGTTTTTCATTTTATTATGATTATATTAATCCTTTATAAGTGAGAAATAATGAAATCACTATAATGTTAAAAGGGATAATGGAGGATTTAAACAAAAAGATAAAGGAAAATTTATGAATAAAACTATAAATGTATATATTTTATTAGATTATTTTGACCCATAACCATTTTAGATTCTAATATTTTAAAGTTTATTCAATTTCTGAATTAAAATTAATTTATATAAATTTAATACATTATGAAATTCCAAAAGTGACCCTAACCAAACATATAAAAGGGAATATCATCCCTTTTCATATAATATCAATAAGATTTTTATTAAAACACCATACCAAAATTCATTCCTCACATACCACCCCATGTTGTTGAGTATTTTTTGATCAAAAACTGACCTGCAATGTTTTTTTGTTGTAAACCATATGAGCTAGTTCGAAGAAGTGTTATCATTCTTAAATGAGTTTTTTTATTTCATATTCCACCTCCTATAGATATTATTTTACCATCATGAGATAAGAAAGTAATTATATCCAATATACATATATGTTATCATTTTAATGTAATAACACATATGCACCTCTAACCTCTATTAAATTTGAAATGAATTTGTCATTCGTGAATCTGGGGGTCTACCGCCTCACAGAGTTATTTAATTATTTCTCAATCTCTATGTCTATTGGATAGTTATAATGGTAGAATTATTTTTTATATTAAATTAATAACATATTTATCATTATTAAAATATGACATATCATTTAAATTCTTTAATTATCACTTAATTAAAAACGATAATATTGATCACGAGCATGTGTGGACTACCACCCCTAAAAGTGACACGATTAATTTTTTTATCACCATGTCACATGGTTAATATATATAAATGTATTTTGATAAATGATAAAATATTTATATAATTATGATATTTATATAATTATATATTAGTACTTACCTTCACTCTATAATGATCATTGAAAAATGTAAACATTACTGCAGTATGTGTACGAATTACAATCTCAATTAATATAACACCGTTCCTTTTTTATAAACATATTTAATGGATGCATCTAAAATTATAATTTTTTGTGTAAAAGTTTAAATTATTTAGTTAAAATAAATTTTCAAAATATGGAATTAGGACATCTTTGAAAATAGTTGACCTATAGAAGCCTTTTAGGATATAATAATCAAATATCATGAAAACAACCAAAATAAAATTAAATGATTAAGTAATTGTATAAACATGATATTAAATATAAGAAATTGAATAATTGTCAATAAAAATTTTCATATTAAAGTAAAATAATAACATATGTATGTTTTTAGGATGATATGGAACATATGTGATGATTCAAAATCAAGGTCAGGGAAACATATGTCTTGTGTCATATTTTAAAATGTTATGATTATTTATTTTCGAAAAAAGATTCTTCATTTTGCGTATTATTGAAAAAAATATTAATAAATTAATATGGAAATAAAGGAACTATAAATGGAATTATATACTACATTCTTTAAATATTATTCAATAAACATATTTTTGATAAATGTTTGACTTTATTTAAAAAAAATGAAAAAGGAATGTTTTAAATTTAATAAATAAAGTGGAAGTGACTTTTTCCTACCTCCATAACAATTATTCAATGTCTATTCTTCCATCACACGATTTGATTTTTCTTTTCATTAAAACCCATCTTTACCTTTTCAGGGTATTTTGGTTTTGAGAAAGTGTTTTTAATATATAATGGTATTGTTCTATATGAATGTGTATTGAATATGGTTTTGATGATGTTTTTAATGATTTTATTTCTAATATGGTGATTTTTCAAATTTTATAGTGTTTTCTGACTCATTATAACTTATGGTTCAACATGATATAGATTTTACAAAGCGAGAACCCCATTTTAGATCACTAATGTTTCTGATATGCTTATAATATTGGTAATCCCATATAGTGATCTAATTCATTATATAATGATTATGTTCTCTGGATAATTATATTTAATTTTAGTCTCAGGTTTATTCAAATTATAAGGTATATTTTATGGTACTTCTATATTTTTGAGGATGATGATTCCACAAGGAACCTATATAAACAATCAATGCATTCTGTTAACATTTTGTAGAATTGATTTCATTTCAAAATGATATGATTATTATAGTATTAAATTGAAAATAATTCTATTTTCATGTAAAATGGTTTTTTTTGGGAAATGGGGGTTTATTCATTTTCAAGCTTTAACTAGACTACCAAATTTCATTATTTTTATGTCCATTAATGTGTTTTTTTATCAACCCATATTTTTAAATATTATACCCTTGGTTGAATTTTGGGTAAGAGAAAAAGGCATGTCAAGTCGAATATTAGAGAGATTGTTCAGGAATATAAATTTTGTTTTACATAAAAAGGTTTACATGGTTGAAAAAAATGGATACTGAGTAGAAGTTTTCACTTTATAATATCTTTGATTTTTATATATGAGTTTTGTAATTATTCATTGAAAATATGTACCAAAACATTACTGGGAAATGAAAAAAATGAAATCTAGTTTAATTAATCATTAATATGTGATGATTAATCATAATACTTTATAATTGGTATTATATTAGGATTTAGATAATTTTTGTGGTATGGTTGTTATTTTATAATATGTTAAAAGCTTCATAAAACAATAAGGGATAGTATGTTACGGAGAATAATAGAAATTTTGGATAAATTTAAGGAGTTTATAAAGATGTGTTTAATGATATAATAGTGTTTATCTACCTCATAATATATTTTATTATGATTTTATTGATATGGTTTTAAAAAATTTATTGTTTCAGAAAATTGATGGATCTAACAGGGAACAATGTAATAATGGATTTTATGGGGAATATGGTGGCTTTCAAATCTAAAAATTAATATAATTGGATCCGTTTTGTATTCAGTTTTGGAAATTTTTTACTGGATACCACGAGTTATGATTAACATCTTGGACCTAGGTTAGTTTTGTAATACATAAAAAAATAATGAAATGAAGTTCTATTAAATTCTATGTTATAATGGTTATGATGGTAAATTATTTTATAATTATTATTTTATTTTATGGAAATATTTTAACTTATCGCTATGTTTTTAAAATTCTAGTGATTTCTTATTACATATAACATTTTTATATCAATCGTTGTTTTAAGAGGATGTTTTAATAACCCATTTTATAATGTGGGATTTCAAAAATTGAATTTTTAGATATGTTTTTTTCCAAAATATATTTCAGATTAGTGGTTTTAAATTTATTATATGGGAGGGGGAGAATTTAATATCCAATGATTTTTAATAAGACCATGTTGAGAGCTTACAAGATACTAAAGACTGAGCTTAAAAAAACCATGGAAATTTTTTTACTTAAATAAGAACATTATAATACAGGCCTTAAATTAGCGGGTTTGAATCAAGATAACTTCTTTATGAATTTTTTTATAAAGGTTATAATCAATAAAAATTCATTCCCTAATTCATTAGTAATAAATAATAACATTTTTTAAAAACTATTTTTTTATTTAAAATAATCTTTCATAAAAAATGATTTCATTTTTTTCTAAAAACGATAAATAATTATTAGAAATTTTAAAACATTAATTTAATAAAATGATCTTCTTTTTGAAATAAAAATATCAAAATTTTCTTGTGGTTAAAATTATGATATTTTTATAAAAATTATAATTTTTCAATGAATTGAGAATAATATTATTTTCTATTGAAAGAATTATTATAATTTAATGTATTTAAAAATTAAAAATCTATTGTCGATTTGTTATAAAATTTAATTTGTTAATTTTTATTTAGTATAATCCAAATACGGTCATAGAAATTTTTTTATTGCTCAATTTAGTATAAAATCATTTTATATTTAAATTGGTATTTTTTTTGAAAAAATATATCCCATACCAATTTTCCTTTTTTATTTTAAATTTTATTCTACCACTTTGGTTTTGTTAATCATGAAAAATTGATTCCAAAAATGGGATCCTGGTTTCCAAATTTGGTAAATAGGATGCTTTTATTTTTAGGCATTGTAAATAGTGATCATTATAATTCTTGTTACATGGTAAAAGGTAAATCATGTAACTAAGGCTTAAAAATGATAAGATAAGATCTAGAAAATGACCCCAATAGTTTTATTAATTTTATTAGAAGAGAATAATTTATCTATAGTCATTAAATACTATGTTATATTCCTATTGTACCATTTGGTTGTGATTATGAACATTATAATAATTTATATAAAAAATGTCAAAAAGTTACACACTTGTTTTTAACGACTATAATATATTTAACATGTGGATAAATAGAGGATATGATTGGTTATAAATATTTATTTGAAAAATAAATGATATAATTTCATTAATGGTAATTTATTTTTAATTTTTTGATAAGGAATAATTACATAAATTATCTTAGTAACACTAACGTAGTAATTATACCATTAATAGAAAAAATTAAAATAAATGGTTTTAAAATGATAAAAATTTTATTATATGCATTACGTTCTATGTTTTTTAGATACCAATGACTTATTATTGTGGTTTTTATTAACTTGATTTATTTTTCAATATTCTCTTGTTGTATTGGAAGCTATATTAAATGAGTATTTCTAAAATTAATATTAATTAAAAAATTTAACTAATAATTATTAATTATATGATTAAAAATTCATAAAAAATTAGTGTAGACCAAGTGAATGGTATATAGATTTTAAATTCATTCATGGTAAATTTATAATATATATTTTATTTTATAGAAACTATATTAATCCAACAAGATTTAAAATTTTTGATTTTACTGTAATTGTCAAAATGGTTAACAGAGGGTTAAAACAAACTATAAGGGTACAAAGATTATTTAAAATTTCCCAAATTTTAATGTATGAGTTGATATGAACTCAACCACATATTAAATTACAATATCCTCAATTTTTAGCCAATTCGACATCAAAATTAATTTTTATTTATTTAATAATTTATGCAATTCCGTTTGATGACCCCTCCCTCCAAAGAGACCCCTCATAGGCTGATAATGAAGAAAGGGATATAATGTTCCCCCGAGTCCAACCTCCAGTAGGCCTCAAGTTCATGACAATCACCAAGGGTAGAAAAATTTCAAAAAGTGGGAGGCATTAGCCTTTTTCAAGAGACATAATTGGGATAGAAGATAAATCATTTCCAAAGAAACTGCATGACATACTATAAAATAAAACCAAAATCCATCACACATACACATGTAAAATATAACTGATACAAAAACACTCTCTAAAAAAATGCCCAAATTAAAGCCAATCACCGATACTAAAACATTCAATATATGATATATTATGGTCCATTATGGTTTGCATAATCATCCTAGAAACCTAAAAATAGTTTATATACAGGGTGAGAAAACAAGTATACCCAGCATGAAAACAAAAGTTTCTCGTGCAGTTGTGAAGGAGGTATATTAACGCACTTGTGAGAAACAACAGAACCATATAGAACCTAAGAAGATATTCTAACTATCCCAGCCACACCAAGTAACAGTCACCAAATAATTAAAGTTAACAAATGTAATATAATCCACCTCAATGATAGGGTACCCCGCACCACTTTCCCAGTGATTAGATGCTCTCACACCATAATAGAAAATGTCATGGTCCTCCCACCTATTCTGAACATACCACATCACATCCCGCCCACAAAACACCTAGTACATACTACCACATCCTTCCCATAGACACCTAGGACACATACCACACCACATCATGCCCGTAGAATCCTTGGCCACATACCACCTCATATCCCATCCCGATGTCACCTAGTAAAGAAAAACCCATCTCATCTTGAAGAAACTAGGGAAAGAACCACTGACACTCACACAAATGGTCCATCCAAGATACAACCTTCCTGAAGAATCTTGGGCTACCACCGTCTTGAAGAGGGAGTATGGAAGAACAGGTGGCTATCCAGCCATCCTATCCTCAGGATATTTGGAAAATACACCCTCCCCCTGACGATGGGGGTGTTCGGAATCATAGTGATCAACTACGGTGTGGATCATATATAAACAAAAAGTAAAATAAAAATACATACATATATGATACCAAGAACAAAAACTCAATATATGGGTTCTCAAAAATACCACCAAGTCAGAACAATGACAAAATTACTTCTACGACTAAATGAACACATCACATAACCCGTCAAAACCCAATTCACATTATCAACCAATTTATCTAACCAGTTTAATTATTTGGTAATTTTTTTAACAATTCCCTCAATATCCAAGAAACTAAGAATCCCATAAGAAGTTATTCCAAAAGATTTGTATCCTGATAATTAAAGGAATCATCACATTAAAGACGCATCGTTCCATGACCTCCCTATTTAACACCCATCCATGAAATCCAACTCTCCAACCCTTAAACATAGAGTGAAGCTTTCGACATTCAACTCATGGAGAGACTAAAGGTGAATTTCCCATACCGACCACTGCCATCATCATTCTTCTAAGTAATCCTTCCAAATTCTTCATCTCAATAGACAAAACCACCAACTCACAGCCACACCTAGTAACACATCTCATTACAACAATTTTCATCAGCCCTAATGCACAACCACACCACACCCATCCCAACCCCACTACACAACAACATCCATCAACTTCACCACACCCAATACCCATGTAGGACCAACACATATTATTTAGTTTTATGAAAGGGGATTTTATTTCATATTCCACTTCTTAAATTTAGTGAGTGATCATAGAATATGTTAGATCATAATGAATCCATTTAATTAACCAATTATTCATGGTTAATAAATTTCATATAAATAGTTACTAAATATAAAACCAATAATAAGAATTCACAAGCCATAATAGGTTCCAAAAAAATACCCAAATTACTATGAATTTAAGTTGGTAGTTATCCCATAGAGATCAATATATCAAATTGGAATGACAAAGAACAAGAACATTCATAAATTTACCCCATCGCATGATATATTAATCCTAATCAGATCCAAATAACGTTATTATTTTATATTCAACAATAATCCCAAGGGAAAAAAAATCATACCCCCACCATACATTATATAAAATTGAGAGAGATGAAGGAAAACCTATATGTAAGAAGAGGTGATTTGAACTTCCTGATTTCACTATGAGAGGGGAATGCATATGTAGTAGGTAAATAGTTGGTGAGCATGATCTAGATGACATAGACCTATCACATGACTCCTTTTAGGAGATGAACTATGGGAATCCAATACCAATGGAAAACAATAAGGAAGAAAAAGGGTGAAGTGTATATTGGCATGGGAACGATCTAAACACAGAATCAGTTTTGATATGTTTTTAACATGCCATTAAAGGAGGATCTTGCCAAGATAAGGCTTTTTGAGTAAGAAAAATCCATCAGAGTCATTGGAATTTATGATATCTTTTATGGGATTTCAATTGGCCTCAAAACCTTTCAAATATGGAATTAAAGTCATTATATGTCATATGTGATGCCAAAGAGGAGAAAAATTGGAATTAGAAATTATATTCTAGAGAGACCACCTAGTGAGGAACCATTGGAAGAGGAAGCACTGGGTGAGACACTGTCGGACGAGGCACCGCTAGATGAGTGGCTTCCAGGTTGAAAAACCACCAACGAGTGATAAGAAGGTGACACTATAGCTAGTGAACTACTTCCAGGGTGACACTAGGTGGGAGACACTACGAGGGTGACACTGCTAGGGTGTCACCACTGGGGTGACACTACTAACGTGAAAAACTATTATTGTGAGACACCACTGGATTACTTGGAAAACTTGTAATTTTTGAAAATCATTTAAATGAGACACCTTGACATTATAGAACACCTAAGATGCAAAGATTCTCACAAAGTAATGGACTAGAGAGGTCTGGGCCATTACATCAGATAAATCTTAGTATATTCTTTCCCTCGATAATTCAAAACTAACCCAAGAAGAATGTGGGTTCTGAAAAACCACCCTCCAATATACCTCTCAAGGGTCTCACTACACTTGAAACAATACTAAAAATGAAACACTTCAACATAAAATGATAAACCACCCTGAGTTGTTTAACAATGGAGTGGAAATATCCCCATCCCTGAAAACCTCCTCCGACATCTTCTAAACCAAATGACAACATATCGCGCCACACTATCATAAAAACCACACTGTATGAACATGAAACTAGGGAATTTTAAACTCTATGCCAAGATATTCTCTTCTCTATGTGGAAATGAATCACCCACATGAGTTTAACTGTATCACTGTTAATTAATCATGATATAGAATCTGGTACTCCCATTTCCAAACACTAGGAATTTATCACACAACACACCACTCATAACACCACTAAGGGGAAATAACTCATCTCATATAAAATATGGTTCAAACATTACATCACAGAAAAAAATAGAAGAATGTAAAACAAAAAAAACTCTAGGTACTGGGCATGTGTCTATGTCTCTTTCACCCAAATACTCTCCTCCTAGAAACCACTAATCTAAAATAGAAAAACCAATGTAACGGTTCATCCATGAAACACATTCTCTTCACAAACCTAGATCACCACTGGCCACTCCACAAACGTCGTGTCATTCTCAATATCAAACTATCCCTAGTAAATGAGATGGGCGTTATCATATATATACCAAAAAAACTGATTGATGTGGAAGATGTTGTGGATCCTATCTAACTATGGTGGAAACTCTAACATGTATTCCACCTCACCAACTCTAACTAACACCTCTAACGGCCCAAAAACATGGGATAAGGATTACTCCATATTCCAACCCTCCAATGCCCTAGTCTAGGGGAGACCTTCACTAATACATAGTCCCCAACATCAAAATACAAGGGACTCCTGCTATGGAAAACATAAGATTTATTCCTATCCTATGTTATTTTAATCCTTTATCTAACAAGATGAACCTTCTTGGTCATTACCTGCACAACATCTTGACCAAGAATGAGTGCCTTCCCAGCCTCTATCTAGTACAATATAGAACAACCCAACCTTCCATAAAAAACTGAAAATGGGGTAATGAAAATGGATGGATGATAGCTATTATTGTAAAAGAAATCCACCATGGGTAGGTGTTTTACCCAATACCTACCAATTTCCAAGATGCACAAACACAATGTATCCTACAACTTCTAGAGAGTCCACTATATCTTCC
This sequence comes from Viscum album, assembly GCA_963277665.1. Taxonomy (NCBI): domain Eukaryota; kingdom Viridiplantae; phylum Streptophyta; class Magnoliopsida; order Santalales; family Viscaceae; genus Viscum; species Viscum album. The sequence goes on along the minus strand of OY728120.1, from coordinate 1,016,568,200 downwards.
CATATTTCTGAGGGTGGAATACAGTGTGGAGCTGCAATTGGTTTCCAAAAGCATACTGCAGTACTCTCCAGACTCATGAGGTAAACTGTGCTTCTCGATCTGAGATGATTGTCCTCTAAACCTTGTGCAACTACACTACCTCGTCCATATAACCTTTGTCCAAGGAAACAACTGTGCTCGAATCCTTGATCGATAGGATGTGATCAAATTTCAATAAAAAATACAATATCTCCCAGATAACATCAAAGACTCAATGAGATCTAGGTACTCCTATCACTAAATCCATTGAGAATACATCCCATTTTCACTCAGGATCAACAAAGAGCTACAACAAATAACATGGGACACAATGTTCAGGCTACACATACTAGAAAACCATATACTTCCCCACAAACTCCTCCTCTCGTGTTTCATCCTGGGGGACCAAAATGGAATACTCAAGCCATGGTACATCTTGGAAACTCATGATTGGGACACCAAGGGTGGTTTTTGAAACTCACGATGGAATCCAATGTGGGATTCTACAGGAACAAAAAACAACCCCTAATGAAACATGTAGATCCGATCATCATTTGTCCACCCCTCCGGAGCTTCATTTGGGCCAACATGATCGCAAATCACTTCATCCTCTGAGTCTCCCCACTGATACTCCACCACCTTCTTCGTTAGATAAGAAAACACTGTCATCTAAAACAAACAGCCTATACCACCATCCACCCTCGCATCTAAGTGCATGGCTTCCATCTCCTCCATTTATATCCAAGCATCCAAAGACTCTTGGACAACCTTCCTCTATTAATTACTGATCAAAGAATCAACCACAAAATTTCCCCTTCCTAAGGGGTAGGATATTTCAAAATCATATTTTTGAATAAAATCCAACCACCATCACTATTGTAGAATTAGATCACGTAGGAAAAAATATCATATATCCTTGAATTGGGGTAACAGTTCTAGAACATCACCATATTCGTCCTCTAGTATTCTATACCCAACATCAGACCACCATCTGCCTTCTTTGAGAACAATACTGGGGTTCCCCCTGACGACAAACTGTGCCCGATAATAGCCTTCTGCATCAGATCATAAATTTGAATCCTTAACTCCCATGGCTTTGATGTATCTACTCGAAAAGGAGACATCAAAATTAGAGAAGCACCGGGATGCATGTCCACCACGAACCCAAAATCACTCGAGGGGCTAGCATCACTACCTCTTCTCTAAAAACATCCAGGAATTCCCAAATGACTCTGGGAACCTCTACCATATCAGCGTCCACCGATACAACAGACATCTCATCCTACATGGAATGAAGGGGATCCACACAATGACTATCCACATGATATCCCTGCTCACAAACAAAAACCGAATGCTGACCATCCACATTTCAAAAAATGACTCCCCTTCAGAATTAGTCGATAATGGGATGTAAAAAATACAACCATTCAATGCCAAGGATGAAGTCTTATGGATACATATGTAACAAGAAGAGATCCCCACAGGACTGATATAGTCCAATCATTAGTCTACACCTCCAGAACACAGCCAGAAAGCTGGTCTAGCCTCCGACTAGCATACAAAAAATGATGGGTATGTGAAACCTCCCTATGTCTAGTCCCATAACACAGACTATGGTGGGTGTAAAAAAGGAGTGAGAAGATCCTAAATTAAAGTAGAAATTATAATGTTTTTTGAATAATATAATTGTACCTATGATGATATATTTCCCCCTAGAACTACTACCTCTATGGTGTGTAACTGACCACACACACATCACCTCTACCTCTCTGATGATGACCCACTCCATGACCACAATCAGGCCATAGACCATGAGAATGTTGGAAATATGTAGGTCATCCTGTACCTGCTCTACTCCCCATGATGGAGAAAAATCCCATTGTAGCTACTGCTAAAGAAATCCCACTGACAACTACTACTGAAGATGCACTGAGTTTCCCACCTCTACCAAATTAGGATTGGGTGGCTATGGGAACGTGACTCTAAAGATGTCCAAAAACCCCAAAGAAGAAACATATTGACACCAAGCCCATATGAAATGCCTGAGGACCGAAAACACTAGAATCATTTAAAGGAATCTTTTGAGGTAGTATCCCTACTAGTTGAAACATCCATGGACCTAGAGCTTGAGACCTAAAGCAGACGAACCATCCTCTCAAATAACATTGCTTGCTCCACTCGAACGATAGACCTCCTCATGGGTGCATCTGCTCGATCACCTCTTCGAACTTTTGAACATCCAGAGATATTGGAAATTTAAAGGGAGTTAAATCATAACAGATCAAATGATAGAGTGCCTCATCGAAATGTCTTGAATGAGAATCCTAGTTTGGAATGAGATTTGGGAAAAAATGAAAGAGGTCCTTGAACATGATCCTAATATCTAATAGTGAAATACTCCCCAACTGGAGGAAGAGTGGATCCTACCTTTTCTCAGCCATCATAGTTGATGAAAGGGAATTATCCCAAAAATATTTCTCAAAGTTAAAAAACAACTTATTCATTCCATTCCCCAAATAAAGAATCCATGACTAATATGAAACACTCCCCATTTGGCTAACCACCAATGGAACCAAGTACTCTATCAGGGCCTAGATCACACTAAATGTGATCTGAAGCTCCTCAAGCTAGATTTTTATCTCAATTTATGAAAAACTACCCTCATACTTTCCCAAATACTTCCACTTCATGCCACTAAATGTCTTCTACCATTGTTTATCCCCCTCAACTGGACTGAACCAACTATGATCAACCGAACAAACCTGTTGAACCTCCACTTCCTGAGCCAAATGTGAACGATGTCGAAGAGCCATAGATGAAAAGTAAAAAAGAGTTATTAAGCCTGAGTAGTATGGTATTTCACATATGATTATTTTTTAACTCATTTAACTCATTCTTTAATTCTTTTAAACTCTCCCCGAACAACCCAATTCAAACAAGAACATAAGTCATTATAATTCATGTACCTATCCTATGTCCTTACCCTAAAAATGGTGTTTCCTAACATGGTAGTTTTTTAGGATAAACTTCCTTTAATCATATCATTGGGGGCCCTAAAATATTGAGTCCTAACCGGTCTGACCTGGCCTATGTGACACACCATGGTCACCTGGCACTATTTCCCTAATAACAAATGAAATCCTCACTATTCCTCACTCCAAAATAAATCCTCTCCCAAAACCTAGCTCTGACACCACTATGACATGCCCCTACATCCAATGATACCCCTCCTAGGCTAGAAATGAAGAAAGGGAGATATTGACCCCAGAATCCTACCTCCAGTAGGTCCTTAGTTTGAGACTAGGACCAATGGAATAAAAATTTCACAATTTGGGAGGCATTAACGTTTTTCAGGAATCAAGATCGGGAGACAATATGAACCATCCACAATATCACTTAAAAAAATACTATTAATGAAAACAACAATCCATCCCACATGCATGTGTAAAATATAACTGACACAAAGACAAAGTCTCCAATGTAAAATACCAAAAGTAATCTTAAGAAGAAACAAAAAAATGGTCAATATTCGAGGTATTAGGGTCAAACACTGTCCACATAATCATATTGGGAACCTAAAAATATTTTATGTAAGTTGGGTGAGCATAAAAGTATATTAATTTGGAAAACCAAAGTCTATCACACACATGTTATGGAGGAAAACTAATTCACCCATGAAAAATAGCAGAACCAAACAAAAACTAAGCAGGTATACTGACAATCCAAGCCTTAACAAGGCATGCTCACCAAATAAAAGAAGTATAATAATGTAATATAATTCATATTGATGATAGGGTACCCTACACTACTTTCCCAATAATTATATGCTCTCAGATCCTAATAGAAAACATCCGGGTGACACCACTTCTTCCAAACATACCGCATCACAAACCACCCACACACAACAGGGCCTCACAACCACATCCTTCTCATAGGAACATGGTCCACATACCACACTAGAACCTACCCGAAGACATCTGGGTCACATACCACATTACATCTGTAACATCCTAGGTAAATAAAGAATATGAAATTTTCATATTTATTAATTTTTTAATTAAATATTAATTTTACTTTAAAAGGGATGCTACGTTTGATTGCGTACTTGATACGCAACAACAAGTTTTTTTGAAATCTGAGGTTGCACACTAATAATATATTATTATTTTAAACGGTAGTTAATTAAGATCCATTGTACTGGCGGGAATGAATTAAACTAACTACAATATGATTATACATGTTTGTTAAATGTTATTACATTTAACCAATAAAAGATAGCGACTTAGAATGTGAATGAATATAATTTTATGCATAATTTAAATTAAAAGGAAAATTTATCGCCTTTTAATGGAGAACCCTTTTTAAATCTAGTTTTGGTCACTTTAATGCATTCTATATGAGTAAATTAAATCCTTATTTTGAATGGGGACATCAAAATATTCTTTGTGTACATTTTTGGAATTTTTCCGTAAAAGTTCATTTTATAATGAATAGTGAAAAATATTGTATTTTATTTTAAAAGTGCATTTTAATGTAATTTTTTATATGGTTAGATTATATTTTAAATTTCTTTTTAAAGTGAAATTAAAATATATTTTTACCATTTAATCCAATTTTGGTCATTATAATTTATTTTACTTTGTAATCAGATATAATCAAGTATCAATATTTTGATAGTTATTGTTTCTTAAAAACATGCTTTTTGTTTTGATAACGGGAATTAATTTTAAAATTAATTAATAACACTTCTATGTTATAAATTTGGATAAATAGACATCATTTTGGAATTCAGAATATCAAATATAGCTTAGGCTGAATTTTTGGTATTTTACTGAAAAACATCAAGTTTTGATGAATAGTGAAACCACTTAGTGGTAATTAAAGAAATGACTTTTTCATTTAAATGAAATTTTAACACTTTTGTGAATTTAATTAAAAAAATCTGACAGACATGGTTGTTATCAAGTTGTAAAATGTGGTTCTTTAAGATGAAAATAATTATTGGTGAATAGTAACTTTTGACTTTTTGTTACCGTGGTTAAAGGTAAATAAGGTAATTCAAGGTAAAAAGAATATTATAATAATTCAAAATTACCTTAACACTTGTCCAAACCTTATTGTTTGATTCATTTACGACCATGGGCATCTTTGGGACGATTTTGTAACCCCATTGAGCCACTTGGTAGTGATAATGACAATTTAGATTAATTAATTTGATGTGAAGACAAAATTGACATTAACAAAAATCTTTTAGTAATTAATTTTTTTATGGTGTTATATAAGTATTACTTTAGACTATTAATGTTATTTCGAAGGATAAAAATATTTCCTATATGATATAATTTTTTTTGATAATTTTTTGACATCGAATAAATTAAATTATTTTTGACACAATAATGATGCAGTATTTACCTCATTAATAAATGATTTAAATAAATAAGATGATAATGATTAAAATATTATTCAAAACATGTCCAATTATGATTGGATGATTTTATTTCGAATATGAGTCATTCGACCTTAATGATTTTTCGACAATTATAAAGCGAATATCATTATATAATAAAATAATTTTTTCACATTTTCCTAAAGAGCCCCTCCTCTCCCTTATAAAAGGAGACCATTTCAATCCAATTCCTCTCACCTGTCAAGCCATTTGGATCATAAAAAATCTTACCAATTAAGCTCCCTACATCTCTCTCCTCCTCTTTGAAGCCTTACCTTAGGATGACGACACTTCAATAGGTCCTTTGGTTCAAACCAAAGGGAGTTACCCAAATTAAAGGTAACGATTCTCTTAAATTATTTTCTTGTATTTTACTTCTCCAAACTCCAAAAACTTTTTATTCCTTTATTTTGTAACAAAAACAGTATCCTCAATATACTAGGATGTTTTTATAAGATGTATTAGAACTACACTTACACACATCTCGATATAATGGATAAAGAACATAATGTTTCCGTGGATGGTAAACTAACGCCTCAAGAATCGATGATGGTTCAATTACATCTTACTGCCTATCATGGTGGCCATTATAATGGAAATGTATTTATATATAATATATATTATTTTTATGATTTCCTTATGATTCTGTACTACCCAATTATATCAAGCCTTTATGGTTCCCATAGTGGGTAAATATGATAATCTCATTTGAGGAAGTGCGGACTACCCCCCCCCCCCCCCCGCCCCAAAGTGATGTGACTGGTTAATGCCTTATGTGGGATTTATAAAGGATATAGTTAATAATATTATATATGATATTATACTGAAATTATAATATACCAATGTATTATTATGTTTTAACTCCATTAATATAAGAAATAGAAATGAAATTAGTGTTCATGCGTATGTACAGCTTATTATCTCCATGAACGGTGCATTTCATTTATTACCTCAAAATATTATGTAAATACTTGTATATACTGTATATATATGATATATATGATAAATAAATCATGAATATCATTCTGGATATAATAAACCTTTAACCACATAAACAACATGTAATTATAAGAAGTCCATTTTTGACTCAATTACCAAATATCGGCAATACAAACATTATTAACCTAAACGAGTACATAATGTTTATAATAAGGTAATAAGTGATTTAAAAGGAATAATAATCTTCCAAAAGGTTATTAAAAAAGTATAAATTAACTTTACTTTATTATTCAGGTGATTAAAGAACGATCGAGTCAAGTCGGACACGAGGTAAGGGATTTTCTTATCTCACTTTTAATTCTGTGAGATTTCCATTGTTCGCCACTTATTAATTGCATGTGGTGTATTGTGTACTACCATTTGATATATATTATCAGGATTCTCATTATATTCATGTTATTCTATGATTCATTTGGTGGTTATTAACTTTTGTTCATATGAATCAGTTGATTACAATTTGGTAAATGGTTTCGTCTCACTTTTTATTCCCGTGAGAAACATGCAATATTTGCCACTATTTCATTTTGTATGGTGTATATACTGCCCATGATTGTACTTTTTATGTAATATACTTTCATTTATGAGTATTTAAATCTTCATTGTATGAACCTTCTTCGTGTGGCATATGTTTCGTACTTTACCAAATCAGTAAGGGAACATTTCACCCTCCTCTATTTAAAAGACTTATTTTTATTATGTCTTTAAATTTACATATTATTATGTCGGTATATGTTATTTTATATCCTCATTGATGTAAACTTTATTTCCAAGTGATTAGATACCGTTTTTATCTTATCAAATATTTTTCTAAATTTTAATGTGACACCGTTAGGATTTCAAATTTTTACAAGGGAACTTCATAACCCAATTTCAATTCTTTGGTCTCAATTTGTAATTATTGAATATGACATCCGATAAATATGTGTGAATGACCTATAATTGTTTTACACTTAATATCCACTTGTATGGGGTGTAATTATATATGTCACACATAATTATGTGATTGATTTATCCTTAATTTAAGGATACCATCATTATAAGGGATTTCATCTCAATTTACATTTTCATTGAGACTTCATTGTTGTTATGCACCAATTCACGCTTATATGGTGTATATACTATACTTTGACATATTATATCATGAATCCCTTTATTCTAATGATATTATAAAGTTATGATTAAATGTTATTCCTCAATTATTTGTATTCAAGTGTCTACATTTTTGTTAAAAAAACTCATTAACTAAAATATGGTTTTAAATGTTTTAAAGATTTGTTCTTCTAAATATTTCTCATTAATGTCCATTTTTTACAAAATGGGTTTTAGGATTTATTTATATAGACATTAATGTTTTCAAATTATAATCCATTTAAAAGCTTCAAAGTGGTACGGGACACTTTGATTCAAAAATATCTTTTTAAAAGGTTTGGAAAATGATTTCATAAAACATTGTTTATTTCAATATCTTGATTTGATATATTGGAATGTGGAATTGTTATCGTTCCTTTATAAATGTGTTATATGTTATGATTATGTTATGGTTTTTGGGCATTATTTACATATACAGGTTGTTCCGTGATAAACCTCGGGCGGGTGAGCCAGAGATAGCTCTCTAATGCATTAGGTAACATGGCGGAGGTAAACACGATGTTTCTCCTAATAGATTTAGGGATTATATTGTGATGGGTATTCCAAGTGTAACTCCATACGTAGCTATGATAGCTAAAATGTAAGTTTTATATAGATTCCATAAGTAACCTTTATTATTTATGATTTGTGTGTGTTATTCATAAATCTGATGATTTCATAAGGTATGTTATGATTGAAAAGTATGGTTTCATGGATTTTTATTTATTATTGGCTAATGTTTTCCTTCCTTATTTTATAACCCTTACATATATTTTTACGCTCATACCATGTTTTTGAAATTTTATCCATAGGAATTAAAGATTAATAGGTTCATGGATGGGATCAAAGAAAATTCATGCTGTCTAAAACATGGAACTAGACATGTGTCTTTTTAAGAGTTTTTATTTTATGAAAAAAATGGATACAGAGTAGTAGTGTATACATGTAATATTCAAGTGGTTTTGTAATAATTTTGCCATAATTCTCTAAAACTATAAACCTGAAAATATCCCCAATGTGAATTATTTATTTCATTCAAGATTATGAAATGTTTAAGGCTGTGTCCTTATAAAATCCCACCCCAAAGACACCTGGAAAAGCATAACTCATCTCATCCTGAATATACATTGGAAAACACAATTTAACAGCACTGAAATTGGTCTCAAAAACCACAACCTTAATGAATAATCTAGGGATACCAATACCAGGAAGAGGGATAAGGGAAGAGTGGATGGACATCCATCCATCCTCCTACTATGATATTTGTGAAAGATTCCCCCCATTATGATGGTGGTGTATGGAACATAATTCAAAAATAGAGAGGTTTACGTATAGAAATCATAATGAAAATACACATATATACATATTTGATACCAAGCACTAATACCCAACCTATGAGTTATCCAATATACCACCAAGTCACAAAAATAAAATCTTATTTGGTACCTATAAATTTAAACATCACACAACACATCAAGAAACCCAATTCACATTCTCATCTGACTTATTTAACCACTTTCATTCTATGTTAAACAATTTTTTTAAGAATTATATCACAATTAATGAACATAATGAACATGGATGAAGTTATTATAAAACTTGAAGAGCCTTATAAACATATTACCATGGGAAAACATTCATACACCCACCACACATGATAAAAATTTGATAGAGACAAATGAAAACCTACTTGGATGAAGAGGAAATATGCACATCCTAATTGCACCAAGAAAGGGGATCACATATGCACCAAGAAAACACTAGGGGAACATGATTCAAAACCTATCACCATATTGAAAAACTCTTATAGGAGGAATAAATATAAGCATCCAATACCATGGGAAAAAAATATGGAAAAACAATGTTGAAGGGTATCTTGGCATGTGAAAGATATTAATAGATCACCAGTTTAGATATGTTTTTAACCTGACACTACAGAATGATCTGGTCAAGATAATGCATTTTGACCTAGTAAAATCCCCTAGACACATATGAATTGATTATAAGATTTATTTTCATCGAAACGTCATCAAATCATTTCGAATATGGAGTACAAGTCATTTTAGATCAAATGAGACGTCAAAAAGGGGAAACAATGGAAGTTGAAACACAATTTATAGGAAACCGCCTGGTGACACACCTTTGGATGAGGAACTGTGGGGTAGGACACCATTGGTAAAGGAATAACTGTATGAGTTAATGCTGGGGTGAGACACCGCTAGTGAGTAACTGCTAGTGTGAACTATCACTTGTGAGTGACTTCCAGGTTGACACCGCCAAGATGACTCACCATTGGTCAAAAATACTACTAAAAAACATGGGAAACTAGGAATTTTTTCATGGTGTTGAAACTAGTTATCTTGAGCTACTAGAAAACCACATTCACCCAGATTATCACAATGTAATGGACCAGAGAGGTCCATGCCATTACATTTCAAAACATCCCCTCCCCTCTCTTATAAAAATTATCCTCTTATTCTATTTTATTCTTAATTAAAAAGAAATTTGGATCATAAAAACCCTAGAAATATCCCATCCTTAAATCCCTCCACATTTATTAGGGGGTTTTTATTATAAAAATAACCTTTAAATCCTTTTTCTAAAAACATTATGATATTTTCCAATGAAGTGATATCATTCTTAACTAAGTGTATTTGAATTATTTCTTATTAAACCTCCGAAAAATCATATTTTAAAATAATGAGATAATATAATAAGTATCATAAATAAAAATTGATATTAATATATAATTTGATTAAACTATATCCATCTCCATAATTTATTAAATGTTAATGGAATCCATCATTCATGTATACGGTAGACTACTTTCTAACAAACTGATTTAATTTGATTTCAATCACCGCTTATCATTGATGTTTATATAGATAGAATTAATATTTTAAGTGATATTTATAAATTATTTATAACTATTATCATATAATACATCACTTAATTTCTTACATTTTTATTCATATAAAAATGATAATGTTGTTGGTTTTTACGTCTCAACTACACCACAATGAAGTGATATGATTTGTTTTTCATCCCCACAACACTTGGATGATATATATATATATACAAATTTGTGTCAATTTTTGATTTTAAAGAAATATTATGAAATTTATAATACGAATATATTTATTTAATGATATAATAATTATTTCCTTCATTCCAAAATAATCATTGACGAATAGAAATGTTTTCCATTATTAGGTATGACCTACTTTTTTTATGATTGTAACATAGTTTATTTTTTATCACCATATTTAAAATATTAATATAAATGTTTAAATGATGTATAAAATATTTATTATGTTACTATTACTATTCATGAGATAATTTTATTCTTACACCTTTGATTATAATTTATATACAAATGTTATTTTTTATGTATGAAACAAATATCATCAAAACATTTGATATAAATAGAAATGATTAAGTAATTGTATATAACATTGTATTAAATAAAATAAAATTAATAATGAACCTGAAGAAGGTTTATAAGAATGTAAATAAAATAACATATTTATTTATTTGGGATAATTAATAATATAAGTGATGAGTCAGACTCAAGGTTGGGGACAATTCAACTTAAAAATTAGTTTTAAATGTTATATTTATTTAGGTTTAGAATATTTTTCATCCATTTCAATGATTTAAAAAAATAATATTATGAAAGTATTTATATAGAAATTAAATAAACATAAAGATAATTTTACCCTAATTTATTAAAATTATTTTCCAAAATGAATATTTTTATGGAATTCTTTACTCTCTATTAAATAGAGAAAATTAATGTTCAATTTTAACATTTACCGAGACCATGATTTTTCCTGCAACTATATTCATTATTTAATAATGATATTCCATTGAAATATTTCCTATTATATTAAAATAAAACCTCAATTTTCTTTTCATTTGATTTTTGGTTAGGAAAATGGGTTTTTAATATAAAAATATTTTTTAATATAAAAATGTGTTTTACACAATGTTGTTGAAGAGTTTCCATGGTTTTTATTCATTATAAGTTTCTTATAAAATTATTATTACATGATGAGCCCCATTATTAATCATAGGTGAGCCTAATATAGATTATATAAAGGGTTTTTCCTCATTATATATCCTATGTTAACCCAATATTTCTTACACAATGGGTGCACCGTAATAACACACCAATTGATTGGGTAATGATTATGTTATCTGGAGAATTATCTTGGTAGTTGAATATATGTTTTCTATAATTGTAAGGGTTCCTATAAGTGTTTTATAATGTATCAATGATGATGATTTCCCAAGGAAAATTTATTTTTTTATATGATTTTTATTGAGTTTTCATAGGATTATGTTGATTTCTAAATGGAAAGTTAATGATCTTTTTAGAGGAAATATTATGATATTTTCTGTTAAAAAGTTATGTTTTTTATGAAAATGTTTTCTTGGGTCTTATTTTTTTCTATTGAAAAATTAATTTCCCACTATTTTATCCTTACTAATATTTCTTTTTTTTTCTCATAGAGTGTATTAATTTAGTTTTCACAGAATTGAGCTATAGTAATGGAAAATGATAATTCAAGTTGAAATTCAAGGAGATTTCTCATGAAGTAAAAGTATATTTTACTTTAAAAATTATACATGGCGGGATAAATGGTAATAGAGTAAAAGGTTCTAATGTTTAATATATATATATAAATAGTTTTAAATATTTATATTGAAAATTTCTAAAACTCTAAACCAATGTGATTATTGGGAATGAAAGGAGATTAATTATAGAATAAAGTCATAAGAATATGTAATGTATACGTTCGCGTACTAATAAAAATTATATATCCTAAATCACTTTGTTATCCTGAAATTTAATGTTATAGTTTATGTTTCTATTTCATAGATATTTCAATTCAAAAAGTACCATTGTAATATGGTTTTTTTTCAAATCTCAGTATTTATCATGATTTTTTAGGATTTTATGTTTAATGATAAAATATTATTATTTTAATCTCATAAATATAAGGAATTTTCATGTAATCTTTTTATATCTAGAGATAAATAATTTTCAATTAAATTTACTATATTTATGTATTCATGGGAAAAAATAATATTTTTAGGGACAGCCGATGATTTTTACTATTTGGATGTGAATCATTCACTTCTATGTCTATATGCACAATAAAATGTTTTCCTTAATTTTTTATTATTATACTATGAATAAAAATATCATTCTAAAAAATTTTGGAATTTTTATAAAAAAAATTCAATAGTATCATCATTTCATTTTTTAACATTGGACATTGATTTTTTACAAAAAATATTTATGAAATACTTGGTTTAACTTACACATTATAAACAAAATTTCCTACCATCCAAACTAATCAATGCATTAGATGTTACATTACATGCAACCGATTTTCTTTTCAATGAACGTGTTTTCATTAAAATTTGAAACAATTTTCAATTAAAATTAATTAATTTTATATTGGAAAGGATATTGTTCTCAATTAATGTTCCAAATTATCTTTTAAAGGAATTATTCATATTTGAGGACATCATTTGAAGTTTCCTTTATTTTTTGGGGTACGATCCAATGATAACATCCTTATTATTTGTATGGATTGTAGATGATTATGATTAAAATATATTTATGAAACTCATTTATTTACCATGGCTTATGCTATTATGTAATGTTTATGAAACCAGTTTCTTTTTCATAGGTTTGATATGATTAATGTTTTTTGATCATATGGTACACATATATATTGTTTTCATTATATAGATGGTGGGACTAGATTTATGTATCCCTCATTAGAATAGGTTAAATATTGATTTTTCAAGAGATAATAAATCATGGAATACTGATTGAACGTAGTTCATTATGTCACTCTGTCCACTAATATAGGTTTTGGAGTAAAACATTACTGATTCAATGGTTTGGGGGTGAACCAATTCGATTATGGTAGTCATGGAAACGAGCCCTGAATACTAAGGAAAATATTAATATAGATATTTCTATTCTAAAAACATAGTTCTTATTCTGATGTAATTATCTCATTTATTATGTCCTTCGAATCTATAAGGTTTTATATTTTATCAAATACCATGCTTTATTCCATGAGATAAGAGTAAGCTATATGATATACATAGTATAGTTTTAAGATATTATGATCATCATCGCATACACTGATTCTTATGTTTTGTTTTAGTGATCCTTGATATCTCAATTATTTACCCATACTGAGTATGTGAGATCCCCAATTATTATATCTATTTTGTATATTTTATGAATAAAGTTATTATGTATTATATGTCTAAAAATTCTTCTTGTTATGAAGGACAAAGTTGGAGATGATGTAGTCATCTTATGAACCAGTTATTTATATATCCATGATCCCAACATCCCCAAAACTATATGACTCTAGATTTCATCATTATGTTATGTAATGAATATTAATTTTATAATGTTTAATACATAATTTTTAATGTATGAGTCACTATATTTTCTATTAAACCAATGTATAGTTACCCTTATAATCTAGGATGAAAAACATTAGTGTGGACCCTTTGGATAATCCTTTGTACTAGAAAATGTCATATGATATGGTAAATGAACTACTGTAATTTTCCATATAAATGAATCCCCTTTTGGATACTACAAGTTGATGTGTATTGAAATAGATGCATCTGGGGGGTAATATCCCCTAATAGAGTGGGGAAATTAAATATTGGCCATCATTATACTGTATGGTGACTGTATCCTTACTGCGCATTTGGTTTGATACTCTTAGTGGATAATAATTGGAAAATTAATATTTTCTATATGAACCATTTTAAAATATTTGAATTAATTAAAACCATTAAAAACCAAGGTTAAACCCAATTTGTTATTTATTAAAAAAATGGTTTTCATCCAACAAATGATTTTTCATAATTATGTGGTTTTGAAGAATTATTATTATTGTACGCAATTATTTTTTGATTTTAGTCAATCTTTGGTCCCCAATAGAATCATGATAGTGCTTCATTCTATAGGGAATTCAATGATTTTCCTACTGAGTAACAAAATTTTTTCATAAATAGATTGGAAAATATTTTTTTTTCTTAAGAAACTCTCTAAATCTATGAATCATTATGTTCTAAAATATAATCAAAGGGGGAACCAAATTTTTTTGATTCCTTCTCGAGTCAACTAACAACATCATTTTTTTATTCTACTAAAACACTAATGACTATGTAATGGATTAGTATAATTTAAAATATATATTCAATTATTAAATGTTCATAACTTGATAAAATAATTTTGGTCATCTATGATTTGGAATGAAAATAAGTTCAATGGTGTACTTTTACCAATAAGATGAGCTAACAATATGGAATTTACTTCTTGGAGTGAGGTAATTTTAATAGAATATTTTTCAAGAATTGCATTCTATTAATTCTTCATTTGGAAATGAATAATGAGTTTGTTGAGCTAAAGTAAAGGTTTTTGAATCACTTGGTACCTATGATGAAAAATTTATGTTACTTGTGAGTTACAATTCATGTATTATCATCCCACTTAAATTAATGCTTGATTGATTCTTGAGTGTCCTAAATCCATGTCTCCAAAAGGAGCTAGACAAAACGAAAATTGGTGGCTTCGAAGAAATCATTCAATGTACTATCAAGGAGGGAAATGAAGTTGTTGTATCCAATATATTTCATGATTTTATTAGATAAAAGTGATGTGATTCAATATAAATTCTAAAAACCTTGGGGTTAATAATATGAGATTTCATTCATTCTCAATATGTTGAAGGAAACATATATAAAATTATCTTAATGAGACTCATAAATAGTTTATATGTTGAATAAAATGTTATCGAATGACTAAATTATAACGTCCTAAACCGAATCACCCCTAATGTGGTGGACGGGACAGTCACCACATGACCTCAAGCGAATCTCCCCAAACGCCAGAGGCAGCCGACTAGAAGTGAGGGTCTATGGGTAGTCAGTGGGGAGACTATAACCTCATAATATATTTCAACAATAGATAATGTAAATAAAAATGTAATAATTATAATAAATGATAAAGAAGTGGAAGAAATATTTTATATATCTTTTGCAAAATAAATGGTCGACATCAATTATACAGCAGATTCATGCATGTCATGCTAACAATAAAAAAGGAAAACAATGAACAAAATAGAATTATTTACATTCTAATACAGAAATAAATAAAAATGTCTCAAATCCCCAAGGGCAGTCTCCTTGAGTATCCCAATCTCCTGCTCGGTCCTATACTCTTATCTCCCAAGTAAATGCAAACATCACAGTCCTGCAACCAAATAGAATATACTCGGGTACCCCAGTTCAATAGAGTCCCGAGTAAGGTGTGTGATATAACTCTCAGACGGTCGGGACCCCTGGTGTCTACCCCAAATCCATAGATTTAATAAATAATTTAAATTGTATGAAAGCATGTATAAATAAAGTAAGAAGTACAATGTAACTATATACCCATGTAACTGCATCAGCCCTTAGTTGATGTCTGGAACTATATTATACGTTTTTCATGCACACTCAAAAATCATTATATAATTATTTTCATTTATAAATTATTCAAACCTCATTTAATTATGAATGTCTCCGTATTCAGCCTAAGCTCAACATGCCCCGTATAAGTCACTCACCAAAGGTGTCTCTAAATACCATCTAAGTAATCAATGTAAAGACTGAATCCAAGATTGTTCTTTGGAATAGATAACACATCATTGGATTTTCAATTTAATCATTCATATACTATGTCTGAGCCCATCCACTAAAATAGTGACTCACTCATGGGTTTGTCCACTAACTATGATTCACCCAATTCATTAATAATTTGGAAACCTTACTTATATTCAATACACAAATCATTATGTCACAATAGTTTTCTTTAAACAGTAATTCATTTCATTTACAACTAATTAGATCCATAGTCCAATGTAAATTGATGGCTATATAACAGCTTGTCTGTCTCCCTCATGAGTATTTGGAGAGTCAGTCCTTGTCTCACAACCCATGGGTATTTGGAGCATCTGTCACAGTCCCATAAAAGAATGTTTTCATGCATGCTGGGAGTAGAACGCCATGTCTAGAACCCTTGGAGTATTTGGAGCATCAGCCCTTGCCTCATAACCGATTTATCAATCCTACAAATATATTTATCATTAGTGTAGTACTCCATGTCTAACACTCCAAAACCAACTATTAATTAATAAATTAATTAATTAATCTAATCCATTAATTAATTCAACATATAACCCCCAAAAAATAAGTAAACAACTAATTAAATATTTGACATCTCAATAGTCAACAATTTTTTAACAATTAATAATCCTTAGCAAGACAACTAAATAATTAACTCAACATTTAATTATCTCAATTATTTAACAAGTTTGAACCTTTCCACTCATGCGGTGATTCGTTCAAGACTTTAAGAATTTACATCCACGTCAAACACATCTCAAGTCAAACAAACTGACTAGGGAAAAGTTATTTTGAAACCATAACACATTGTAAATAATATTTTTGAATAACTCTAACAAAATTTTCTTAAGGCATGTAAAAAACACGAATCAAAAGGTACAATTGTTTAATAGTCGTAACAAACAATCAATTCACAATATTAATTTAGTGCATAAAAATTAATTCAATAATTAATTAATTAATTAATTAAAATCACATTAAACAATCATCAATTAATTAACAATTTACTATTTAACATGTAATAATTAATCCATCCATAAATTATTATGAGTATCCAATTTATATACCAAACATGTCAAAATATTAATATTATTAATATTTAGTAAATACCATAATTTCCCAACTCCTGAAATGATAAATAATTCTTCAATTAATTACCCTATTACACATCCTTCCCCATTCAAATAATTAAGCTATTTAAATATATCACTTTTAATAAAATAAAAATACATGCTTAAAACCAACACATGATCAAGTACTCATTTATCTCACATGGGAGGCATCATTTAATTACATCAAAAGTTCCATGCATCTACATATCATATATCATCACTAGCAAGAAGACATATGAAATTCCAAACAATAGTAATAATGATATGACATTAATACTAACCTGGTGTTTACCCTTAATTAGAATTTCCAAAAAACATAGCCGTTTTATAATCAAGGAAACTAACATTCACAATTTATTTTAAGAAGCTGTAATTCTAAAATAATGGGATAGAGATTTGGGACCCTACCTCATAGTGGAACCATTTCAATTCTGCAAGGATTTAACCTACATGGTGGAACCATTTCAATTCGCAGGTGTGCACACATTCTTATATATATATATATATTTGTGAATTGTCTAAATTGATAAAAAAAATTCAAAAAATATTAAATTGGTACCTAGAATCAAAGAAATAATGATCAACATGGATCTAACATGACACTGAGGACTTATAAAAAATAAGAGACTTTAATTTAACTAGAGGAAAACTGAACAACGAGTTTCGATTCTTACCCGAACTAACGATGATGAAGAAATTCGAGTCCATCCGCCTATCCCTTGGTGGAATATACTAGATTTTGGACCCATGAGTCCCTAAACACCAAACTCACATCTTATTGAAAGTATAACTCAACAACCAGACCAAACCAGAACTTTAGGGTTTCAGTCAAAACAAAATTGGGAACCAAAAAAGAAAAAACACCAAAGCGATGTGGAAGGAAATGTTTATCGACATAACCTTAAGATATCAAAGGAAAACCATAGAAAAAACCAGAAAGAAACCTGTGTAGAAGGAGAGAAGTTATGCTATGGCTTGTGAGTCCTCGGGTTTCTGCCTAGGGGTCATGTGGCTGTTGTGAAAAAAGACCAAGAGGAGCTTGCGCCTGCCGCTGGTCGCGGCCAAGTGGAGGTTGTACCGCAAGGAGATCCAAAGGAAGCCAAGGAAGAAATCGTGCATCAAACCTCAAGGAGTTGGTGCACGCTGCTGTCAAACACAGAGGGAGGGGGGTTTGTGTGCTAGCTTGAGTTCATCTCCCTTCTTTTTCCCACTCAATCAAAAAATAAAATAAAAATAAAACCATATTAACTAAATGGATTAATATAACATTATTAATAAAGTTATCCTTTATTATTATCTATATTCTCATAGAATAAAACTTTTATTAATTTATTATTATGTTAATAAATTCTTCATAATTAATTATGAATCTCCCTATTAATCACTCAATTAAATTCTTTTAACATTTATTTAATTAAATAATCACAATAATAATAATAATAACATCTTTATTATTATTACAAAATTCATTTAATTAAAACCAAAACCACCAATTTATTACAATATCATTAATACAATCTTAATGATAAAAACTCCAACACATAACCTCCATTTAACAATAAAAGGTCCTTTATTAATTATAAAACACTTCAATTAATTTAAACGGTTATTTAATAAACCAAAAAGCCACATTAATTTCTTCAACTATCATTTAATTAATTCTTTAACATTAATTTAATTAAAAAAGCACAAGAATAATAATAATAACTTCATTATTAATATTATTAATACATTCTTTTAATTAATCATAACCTATAATCTAATCTTATTTAATTAAATTAATATATTTTTTAAACAGGGTAAACTACACGTGTTTGACTGCAACCATGCATAGCCAGTGCAGATCCTTTAATTTGAACTTTTCTAGGCCTAGTGATCCCGAGACTTATCAGGACACCTGCAAAAATTATCTGGTAATTACGCAAGTCCAAAAACGATAGTTTTATGTGTTCCAGCACCCGGAATAAAATTTCGGAGATCAGTTTAAAAACCGAACCATCTATAAACCGAATAAAAATTAAAAAACTCTCATATTTTAAGTTGGATCAAATAAACGGGACTTTATAAACTACCTAACATAAAAACTTATCATCCTAGAGAATCCATCGGGAACGACTACTAAAACAAACCTACCAAGATCTTTCAATCTTGTTAGAATGGATGTGTTGCATTCCCAATGCCAAACACACCTTTAACCCTTCACACGCCTAGTGACTAAGACATTAAAAATAAAGACCAAAGCCCACATTATAGCATAAACATCAAAACATAGCATATATATGAGTCCATTACAGGGACAGTGTCCATGAAAATGCTTGAATCTTGATCAACCAACAGAACAGGTTGCACATGCTTCACTTTTTAGACATCGCGGACCCAAAACCCACATTCTCCCTTTATTCGACGATTTTCCTTTAATACTATTCCAAAACCATCTGCATATTTAATGAAGTCTGTACTCTACCTATGGTGAAATTTCCATGTCAATCCATTAAAAGGATACTTTAAAAACAATGATGACCCAACAAAAATAATGGAGTAACCCAAAGAAACCATGCATCCTGCATACTACCCCGATAACAAATACTCATCAAGAACAAAAAAAAATTAAATGTAGCGCAGTGTAAGACCAACATTTTCTTAGTGTCTCCATAATGTGTTCAAGATATGGGACATGATCTTCGTATTCAGAAGATCTCACCAAGGGAAAAACTAAGTCGATTAATAAGATCAATTGAACTACTACCAGACAACTCTGCTATACAAGATTGTTATCTCCCACAGACACGTTTAATGAAAATGATGTGACACAACAAACCTTAGGATTGTCCAGGACGTTATAAGAAATGATCAGACACTCACTAGCTTTCTATTTTAGAACACATTAACGCATGCATATGATGTTTCGCGAAAAATAATCACCACGTAAAACATTGATCATAAAAGCCTTAACATTAACCTATTGGTGTGCCATAACATCTGAGTCCCAAGAAGTCCTCCAGAGTAGAGGGACAAAGTTATTTTAACGGCCAAAGAAATTCTAAAGGTACTTCTTAACACAAGTTAGCCCATTATAAAACATGAACATCAACCCTCTCTCTTGGTCATAGAAAACCAAAATCACAAGATTCAAAATCCCCTTTTTCTTTTAGCAATTTTAATTATTTCATTATAGCCTTTGAACATTTGAATGAATTTTAGCAAACACACATTTAATTTCTCTTAACAAGTCATTAGGTTTTCAAAAGAACACCCTACGAAAAAATATGCATGCGATCACAAACAACCTCTTTAAAAATTTAACATTTAGTGTTATTAAAATAAAAATAGGTAATTTAGTATCTAAATTCCTTTTACTGAAAAAAAGATTTCTATTGGTCCAATTTATTCAATCTGATTTCTTGAAATGAAACACCACAACGAATCATTACAATCAAAACTCGTCATTTTTACATTCATAACCATTTTCAAACAAACTATGGTTATATGGTTAAGTCACGTTGGTGGCCATATACCAATTGAAAAGGCACCCATTCACCTTATCGCTAGAATTTGGATCCCATTTATCACAATAAAAATTCATTTAACATATAAACTTTATCATCCCTTTAACACAACAAACTGACTCTAGCTAGTTATCCTAAGAAGTAACACAATAGCATTTTATTACACAGAATCTTGTAACTACAAAAAAACATGATAATAACTAAGGAGGTATATAATATAGTCACTCAATAATGTTAAATCTATCCCTAAAACATGTTGTCAATAGAGGCATGCTAAACTGGATCAAAACATAGAACTTCACCCAAGGCACACAATCCTAATTAGAAGGAACCCGATTAATGAAACTACATGACTAGTTATATGCATCGTTTTTGAATCTCTATGTACCTAAGATGATGAATGTTTGAAATTTTCATTCCATATCATGCCAATGTAAATATTTTTAAAATTTTCATAATAAATTAGCAGAAAAAAATACACTAGTCGCTCAAGGTGAAATCATATCTTCTATAACAACGAACAATAAGAACAACAATATAAACCCTGTCCACATGGTCATTTCTCATATGTGGGGTGATCAGTCCCACACACAACTATTAACACAAGCACCGAAACATTCCTTGTCTCATGTATACCAACACCAAAACAGTAAGAAAAAGGAAAAGAAACCCTCTAATACCAGATGGTAATGTCTCGACCCGACTCACCCCTGAACTGGTGGCCAAACTGGTCGCCACATGACCTCAAGAGCATCTATGCGTATGCCAGAGGCTGTCGACTAACAGTAAGGGTATGTGGGTAGTCAATGGGGAGACTATACCATCATATCAGAGTTCATCGATAGAAAATGGAAATAAATATAGGAAGAAGTGTAATAAATGATAAATTAGTGGAAGTAAAATTTTATAAATCTTGTAAAAAATAGCCAACATCAATTATATAGAAGATGCATGAATGGCATGATAATGATACAAAAAAGGAAAATAGTGAACTAAACATCATGCTTCACATCCCAATAAATAAATAAATAAATAATGACTCAAATCCTTGAGGTTAGTTTCCTAGAGAAGCCCGAGATTCTGCTCGATCGTCTCCTCCTATCCCTCATGTAAATGAAAACCGCGTAATCCTGTAACCAAATAGAATCTACTAGAGTACACTAGTGAAATGGTGTCCCGAGTAGGGCAGGAGATATAAATCTCAGTAGGCTGGGACCACTGGTTTCTACCCCAAATAGAGACATTTAATAAATAATTTATACCTTGTGAATTCATGTATAAATAATGTAGTACAATGTAACTATATACCTAAGTACCTGCTTTATCCCTCAGATGGTGTCTAAATGTGAATTATGTAATTTTCATGAATACTCAACAATCACTACATAATAATTTTTATTTATAAATTATTGAAACCTCATTAAAATTTGAAAGTCCCAAAATTCATCCTAAGCCCGACATCCCCTGTATATGTCACACACCATAGGTGTCCCTAACGGCCATCTTTGTAATCAAGGTAAAGACCGAATCCAAGCTTGTTCTTTGGATTAGGTAACACATCATAAGATATTAAATTTAATCTTTCAAATACTATGTCCGAGGCCATCCCCAAAAATAGTCATTTTCTCCTTGGTCCATCCACTAATAGCGATTCAGTAAATTCTTTAATAAGTTTTAACACTTCCCCATATTCAATTCACAAATCATTATGTCACAATAGTTTTCATTAACCATTAATTCATTTCAAGAATGTGCAATTGGATCCAAATTCCAATGTCAATTAATAGTGTTAGTACATCTTGTCTAGCACCATGTTGAGTATTTGGAAGGTTAGTCCTTGTCTCACAAACCACAGGTATTTGGAGCATCAGTCCATGTCCAATAAAAGAATGTTTGCATTCATGGTGGGAGTAGAACACCATGTCTAGCACAATTTTACTATTTTGAGCATCAGTCATTGTCTCATAACCCATTTATCAATAATACATATATATTTATCATTGGTGTAGAATTTCGTTTCTAACACACCCAAAAAATCCATTAATTAATTCATCAATTAATTAATCCAATCCGTTAATTAGTTCAACATATAACAACCAAAAAATAAGTCAAAAATTAATATACCATTCAACATGTCAATAGTTAATAATTAATTATAAATTATTTATTCATAGAAAGACAACTAAATAATTAACTCCACATTTAATTACCCAATTCATTAAAAAGTATGAACCTGTCTACTCATGTAGTTATTTGTCCAGGACTTTAACAATTTACATGAACTTCATAAACATCTCATGTCAAAAATTATGAACAAGGCCTAGATAATTAGAAACCATCTCACAAAACATATCGTATTTTTAAACAACTCCAACCAATTCTTCTTATGGCATGGAAAAAAACACACATCAAAAGGTCCTCTTGGCCAATAATCGTAAAAAACAATCAATTCATAATCATAATTTAATGCATGAAAAATAATTAATTCCATAATTAATTAATTAATTAAAATCACTTTAACTAGTCATAAATTAATTAACAATTTACCATTTAAAATTTATTAATTAATCTGACCATTAATTATTACCACTTTTCAATTTATATTCTAAATATGTCAAAATATTCATCTTTCTCAATATTCAGTAAATGCCTCAATTTTTCTACCTCATGACATGGTAATTAATTATTCAATTAATTACCATATTACTAATCCTACCCCATTAAAATCATTTAACTATTTAAATATATCACTTTTACCAAACAATGCATGTTTAAAACCAAAGCACGATGAAGTACTCATTTATCTTATGTGGGTGGCATCATTTAATAACATCAAAAGGTCCATGCATCGACATATCATATATTAGAACCAGAAAGAAGACATATGAAAGGCCAAACCACAAAAAGCATTATATGACATTACCACTTACCATCATTTTTTCATTAATTTGAATTTCTAAAAAATTTATCAGTTCCATAATCAAGGAAACTCACATTATCGATTTATTTAAATAAGTTATAATTCATAAATAATGTGATAGATATTTGGGACCCTACATTAGGGTGACACCATTTCAATTCTACAATGTATTAATGTACATGGAGGAAAATAGTCCACAACTTGTCTGCAGTTGCACGCGCTCACACTTTCATAAATGAATGAATATATATATATATATATATATTTGTTCGTTGTATAAAAAGAAAAACAAAATTAAAAAATAATAAATTGGTACTCAGAATCAAAGAAATAATGTCTAACACACCTCTAACTTGATACTAGGGACTCATAAAAAATAACAGACCTTAATTTAACTAGAGAAAAACCAAAAGAGGGTTTAAAAGCTTACCCGAACCAATGAAGACTAAACAAATCAAGACCATCCACCTCTCCCTTAGTGGGGGATACTGGATTATGGACCCATGATTCCCAAAACACCAAAATCAAATCCTATTAAAGGTAGAACACAAAAAAGAGGTCAAACCTGAACATTAGGGTCTCATCCAAAATCAAATTCAACACCAAAAAAGAAGAAAATTGCCAAAGAGATGGGGAATGACATGTCTATCGACCTTACCTCAATAAGTAAAAGGAAAACCGTGAATAAAACAAAAGAAAACAGGAGCATATGGAGAGAAGTCACACTATTTCTTGTGCATCCTCTGGTTTCTGCCTGGGGTTCATACGGTTGATGTGCTACAAGACCAAGAGGAGCTCACACCTTCTGCTGGTCGTGGCCAAGTGAAGGGCACGCCTCATGGAGATCCAGAGGAAGGCGAGGAGGAAATCGTGTGATTCACCTTAAGGAGCTAGTGTACGCTACTATAGAATACATAGGGAGGGGGGGTCAGGCAATGGCTTGGGCGCCACTCCCTTCGTTTTTTCTCTCAATCAAAAAAACAATAAAAACACTATTAAATAAATGGATTAATATAAAATTATTAATAAATATATCATTTATTATTAAATCTATTCTCATATAAAAAAACATTTATTCATTTATTATACTTTTAATAAATGCATGAAAATTAATATGGAAACTCCCTATTAATCACTCAATTAAATTATTTTAACATTTATTTTATTAAGTAAAAACAACAATAATAATTATACCATTATTATTATTATTCCAATATTAATTTAATTAAAACAAAACCCTCGATTTTATTACAATATCATTAATATGATATTAATGATAAAAACTCCAACAAGAAACCACCATAAAATAATTAATGACTCTTTATAAATTATGAAACTCATTATTTAAATTAAATGGTTTATTTGATAAACCCAGAAGCCACATTATTTTCTTTAACTGTAGTTTAATTAAATCGTTAACATTAATTTAATTAATCAACCACAATAATCATAATAAAATCTTCATTATTATTATTGTTAAAACATTGTTTTAATTAATCAAAACCTCTCATTTAATCTTATTTATTTAAATTAAACAATTTATTAAATAGGGTAAACTACACAGTTTGGACTGCAACCACGTACTACCCATGCATATCCATTAAAGAGGAATTTTGTGAACCCGATGCTCCTGAGACTCATCGGGACAACCACAAAAATTATAGGGTAATTAAGAATGTCTGAACAGACACCTTTAGGTGTTCCAACATTCTTAATAAAATTTAAGATATTGATTTAAAAACTGACCCATCAATAAAATAAAAAAAATTAAAAACCCTCTATATTTTAACCTTGTTCAAAAACAAGTGACATTATAAAAATTTTGAAGTAATGGGATGAAGTTAGATAATGATGAAAATGGAGAGAAGGACCTATAACATACACCCACAAAAATATAATTTTTCCATTTCAAAGTGTATGGTAATTATTATAATAAGTGAATGAATCCAACGCTGAATAAAAATGATTGATGTTAGAAACATCCTAATCCCAAAAGCTAATAGGAATTATCATGAGATTTGAAATACTGATGTGGATAACTATGTTCTAAAGAATACACTTTCTATCCAATTCAAAATAGATAATGTATTATTTGAATCTAGATCTACCCACCATTTATTATATTATGATTTTAAAAAGGTTTTAAAAATACCACCAAATGTGATTAATGTCGAATAATAAGTGAAATCCCATAATGGAATGATGATCACATCTCTCGCTGAGGATTTTTCTATAGTTGAAATGTTTGGGAACGTACTTCCTCATATGATCATTGTTTTGGTCAATGATATGGGCTTCATAGAATGAGGATCAATGGAAGCATTGGTCGTCATATCTTTTCTGATGTATTTTTCCACCTCTATTAGTTTCCTGTGGTTGATTACTCTTCATGACTAGGAATTTATAGATTCCTATCCCTTATCGTATGACCTTACCCAAAAACTACATTCTGATGCTTTCATTTATGGAGACCCCATCACTAATGGGTGGTCGATGGTTAGTCTCTATATTTTCTCCTCATCATTTCATATCTAGTAAATCTCATGGTGTTCAGTGTTATGAGGTTTGGGGAATAGGGTGAAATGTGGTCGTTGATTTCATGTGTCCATTCTAACTATAGTGTGTGGTTGGATGTGATCTAGCAAGGGGTGGAAGGATCTATTTGGTGGGAGATGGGGTATTGAGCATGATCTTATTATGAAAGTGTATTTTGACAGCTATTATCTGTCATGTAATGTTTGTATCGTTTTCTATCAATGCTTCTCATATAAGACTTGAGTCGATTGTCTTTGAAGATGGTCCTTTTCATGGCATGGCACAATATGCATTTTAATTGATTATTGGACACTTTTTGTGTTTTTCTGCAGATGTATTTTTGATAATTGGGTTATTTCATATTTAAAATTGGATTATTACAACATTTCACATATACCGGTGGGAGGGAGATATCAAAAGGGGGACTGGTGTGTTGTCATTTGTCACCAACTATCTTGCATATTCCTTGATGGATATACGGTTACCCATCTTTTGAGTTCATGCATAGAGTTATCTTTATGGTTTTGTGTTTGCATATGGTTGAAATTGTAGTAAGCTCACTACTTATATGTTAAGTGGGATTCTTGAAAGACAGATAGGTGTTCTCACACCTATTATTTGTTCCCGCTCATTTTTTAGGTATGGAGGGGGATTTATGCCATGTTCCATCAACCATCACAACACAAATTCTTTGACAGGGGATGAAAAATCATTATAAACATATTTCACAATTTAGTTTTCTAGTGGTGGGGGGGGTGGAGAAAGAATGTTCTAATTCTTATTTTTAGGGTTAATTTACTTAGATAATTCTATACCATGATATACTTTATGGCCATGTTTATTAAATGATATTGCTTCCCTATGTATTTTATGAGTTCCCTCACTACATATTTTTTTGAATGGTATTTTTATTTTTTGTTATATAAAAGGATATTTTCCCATAATAGTTTAATATATATATATATATATATCATTATCATAAAAATGATGAACATGATATGGAATAACATCTTTTATATAGGCCTAGTTTCCTTTTCAAAATCCTATTTATGATAGATTGTAGGGGAGAAACATAACATCAATGATGCTCCAAATGTAAAGTATTTTTTTGATGTAATTCAAGAAGAGATTATTATAATTCCAAATAATTGATATGTTTATTTCTCAAAATAACGTATACATGGTGCTACGTCTATTTTATTGAATACATATATAATGATTATGATTGAGTTTTTGGAATTGATGAAGAAACACATGGATAATCTTATAAAAAGATTTAGTCAGGAAAATGAATCACCTTGGGGTACACCTATTCTTCTTTTAAAATAAATATTCATCAATGAGACTCTTAGTTTTTTATTGATACTATAACATTATCACAATCAAGATAAAGTAACCTATTCTTCATATTGATTACTTTTTTGATCAACTGTACTGATATAATTACTTTTCTACGACTTATTTTCACTATATATATCATTAATTTAGGGTCAAGAATAAGGATATAACCATGGAAACATTTTTTGCATGGTATATACACAATGAATATATATAGATTCCTTTTTTAGTGTAATTATCATGATATAATCATGGATTTAAGGAATATCGAGTTTATAGACTACCTCGATCAAATTTGTTTAGTATATATTGTTAGTATTATTATATATTCAAGGTGTAAGGAAGAAAATGAAGATAAAATAAGGATTTTACACATGACCCTATGGAATTGGAATTGGTATAAAAATTTTACAGTTTTTGAATTTATGCTACAAAATGTTTCAATTTTGGGCCATATTATCTCAAGAAAGGGTAAATTAGTGAATCCATCACTGTCAGAAGTTATTGAACAATGGAATAGGAAAATAACCTTGACTAAGAAAAATAGTTTTCTTAGATTGGATGGGAATTATCAACACCTGGTGGCTATTTTAAATAGATATCGAAACCAATAACCATGTTAAATTATACAGGATCCCAGTTCCGTTAGAAATATGAATATGTGGTAAATTTCATGGAACCGAATAGTTGTTAACTATAATGAAAAAATTATTTATCAATGGAATTCCCTTATTATATATATTACTTATAGATGAATGAAATCACAACTGACATATCATGATACTAAAAACTATGTGACCATTAACCATATTTTTTCAATTTTTCGGTAATGAATTTTATAAATCTGACATACACAGTTGCATTCAGGGTGTTTTTTGGGGTCTAATGGAACATACATAATTTTTGGGGAATAATATCCTACCGCAATGAATAGTAACATACCCTTACGAATATTACTATGATACTTAGGAGTAGTAAGTCATCCAAAATAATACTAAACTCACCCATGAATGTATTAATAAAATTTAGTAATCTTATAAGTGATAAATTGGTCATTATAAAAGTATTGGTATTTTCATATGTCATAAATAAATAATTAGAATTAATTAATTAATTTAAAAGAAAATTTAATTTCCTTAAATGTGTTCCTAAATTAAAATTTTTATTTCATATGGTTTTAATATAATTTTATAATAACTTATGTGTTTTTGGAAAACATTAAAAAATAAGTTATAGGTTTAAAATCTCTATTTTTTTCAAGTAAATTATTATTTTAAAAATAATTAAATTAATCATATTTAGAAAATTATTTTTGTAAATGGAGTCCACTTTTGGATTATAGACATTTAAAATGGTTAGGGTAAATTTTTGAGATTTCTCTAAAATAATTGAATTTTTGATGAATAATAAGAAACAATAATTTGAAAAATAAGCCAAATACATGTTTCATAGAGTCATGGATGATATTATGCTGATGTAAGACCAACTATTTCTAACTCACATGAACTAATTATTGTATTTGGTCAGGAAATCATCACTATTTATGGTATTTAGGGAAATTAATAAATTAAAGAATTAAATATTGTGAAAACCATCCTCTCCTCCACTATAAATACTACCCCCCGTACTTCTTCTATTCACTCTCCTAAATCATTGTTCCTTGACTAAATTATACCCAAATCTCTCCCCAAGAACCTACCCCACGTCCGAAAATCCTTAGCATCTCTAGAAGACCAAATCCTCACCCCATAAGAGGCTCTCGAGAAAGATTGATTCAAGAGGTAAATTTATCTTTTCAAATATTTTATATTATTTTCAAGTTCATTTGTTTTATTTGATATCCTTGACTATACACATACAAATGTTATGAAAACTCCAATACATTATATGTAATATAATGTTGTTAGGTGTTAATTTACCACATTCAATGAAAATGGCTATTCACTTTCATTTACCATCTTAAATTATAGTCATGAAACAATTTTTTTTTATGGTTGAAAAAGATTATTATGTAATATATCCTATGTAAGGTACAATAATATTTTTATTCACATGATTTTAATTTATAATGAAAAATTAATTTTCAATTTAAAAAAACAAAAAATAACCCCAAAACATTACCATTAATGTTTTATATAATGATTCTACTTCAATTCCAGTAACCAAATTAAATTTACCACCATTTAACCTTCTGGATGTTCAATAATAAAATATAAATAAAATTCTAGACAACCAAACCCATTTTACATGATTCTCCATTCATGAAAATAATTAAACTGATTATAAAAACTATGAAAACAAAAAAACTCAAATAATGAAATTGAACCACTTAACCAATCAAAGTGGTCATGAATAAACACAATTTTTTTACTAAATATTTTACATATAGAATAGATTATGTAGTTATTAATTAAATAACCTAATTTGATTATACATTTCATTAATATCAAGTGGAGAACACTATCAGGCTTAAGGTAAAGGATCCTCTTTATTTCACTTCTATTCAAGAATGTACTCTATGTTATGACCTGTTATGTGTAATCATAATGATGCGATATGATTTCACACATCCCCCATACTGCCCTAATGTTGTATAAGTGATGAGAAAACACATTGTCTATCATTATTCCCTATTATATACACCTAATACCATGTCGGTGATCTAAAAGGGATTCCACCCGAACCTCCTTTTTCCCTTCAGGTTATCATATCATTCTTTTAACAAAATAAAGTTATCTTATATTTTTATGTGAATCTTATAAATTCTGTGTACAAGTACCAAATTAATTTATCAAGACCCTTTCATCATTATCTTTTAGGGATATAAATGTTTTTAATTTATTCCCTCATCAATACTTCACAATAGGAAGACCTGTTTTGAGGGAACTTACCGAATTCTTACTTGATTTTAAGAGAACTATATCTTCGAATTTACCCCACCATTATCTTTATAAAATCATTCTTTTTTATTATTAAATCCTTCTTTTTTCACTTCTGGTTTTATAAAAAACTATTTTTCTATCTTCTTTTTTAATGTCTCTATAGTATTTTCCTTAAAACCTCACAAAAATGTTTTAATGCTAAAATTTCATAAACACTTTTCTTACATGTGGTCAATTATACTTGAAATCACATAATATGATATATTCCCATTTTCCCTTATGAATTTCCAGGTATATTTTAGTTCTAATTTTTAGTTTTATTTACCATGTCTTCCAAGACACTAGAATTTATGATCCTTGTCTAGTACTATGCGATATAAGTATGATTAAAATCATGTAATGATATATGTAAAAGGATAGGGTTACAATAGTTTCTATCCGAACAAGGTCTAGTTGTTTTTGGGAAATAGGAATATAGGACTCAAGTATTAACCTTAAGGATTATACTATGTATAATAAAACACCCCTATATTTTGGTAAGTATAGAGTAAGTTTTTTATCAAGAAAATATGTCCCCATCTAGATACAAAAATTTGATGTATCAAGTGGTAAAACAAGAAAAAAACACTTTAAGATTGACTCAAATGGGGAATGGTGCATGAGAACGGGCCTTGATGAACTCTTGGGTGGAAAATCCATAGACATATGCTTTGGTAAATTCATGAGCTTCGTAAATTCAATTATTAAGTAAATACAAACAATCCCATAGGAATATAAGTTATGAAATAGATCAGGGATAATCAAGATTTAAACCTAGGGAATCACAACTTAAGATATACTTATCATTTTAAAGTATATCATTTTATCTAAGTTTATCATTTTATGTTAACATTTTTATTTTCAATAACTAATTATTCCATCCCTCAAATTGTACTTCCATTTTCTTATTTAATGGAGGTAAATATAAGAACACTTGAAAACAATCAATGGGATAAGGAATTTGAAGACTGCCCTAATGATATTCTAAATATGATGGTAACGAGTGCTCAAAACATCAGGAAAATACTTGATCAGCTCACTAAAATTAGATATAATAACATGAATCATGGGGATCTCCCTCCTCCTCCATGTAAAATTCAATTTGCAATTGAATCCTTTATGCGGAAAAGGCCACCCATGTTTAGTGGTTTTTCCAATCCCCTCCTTGTAGAAAAGTGGATTAACTCCATTAAAAAGATATTCCCCACCCTCTAGTGCTTATAAGAAGATAATGTTGTACTAGTGGTCTAATGTTTTCATGGGGAAGTTCCTCAGTGGTGGGAACAGATCGATAATGTGAATCCCTATGATGGAATTGATTCCATGTATTGTGAGGAATTTAATAGAAGGTTTGCCAATATATAATTTCCCGGAACCCTCCATCTCAAGATGGAAAGAGAGTTCCTCAAACTCGAGAAGAAGGAAGTTGAGTCAATCAGTGTTTCTGGATAAAACATTACAATGATTTTAAGGCATGACTCTGGATTTTTCATGAACACCAAAATAAAGGAGGATCGCTTCTTAAGTGGAATAAATTTGAGCCTATGAAAATAATTGGGCATTCGAGACATCGATATCTATAAGGAGATTGTCCTTTTTTCCTATAAGGTTGAAATATAGATTGGAGACTCTTAGTGGTATCATGGGCCCAATGACAAAAAGAGGAAAATGGAATCTATTTTGGGTGGTTCATCAAAACTATTTCATCATAGATAGATACTTGATCATCCCACATGTAAAAATTGTGGGATGAATCATCATGGGAACTATTTAATGGGAACCATAAATTTCTTCTTATGTGGAATGTTAAGACTTTTGGGTAAAAACTGTAGATGGAATATAATTAATCTCTCTAATGTGGAAGAAGAGAAGATGGTTTAGATGGAAAATCAGCCTTTAGTATACTGTTATAACTAAAGGGATCACGGGAATTATGTGAACAATTTCCCTAAGTGGAGGGTTGACAGAGGTAATCAACAATAACCTCGAAGGCAACAAAAAAGGGCTTATTCTATCACTACTGCTGAGGTGGAGCCAGACAATGATGTGGTGATTGGTACACATTTTATTCATTCACATAGTGTAAACATGATCTTTGATTCTACTTCTATGCATTCTTTCAAATCTTTCAAGTTGAGTATAACTATTCTTATGCCACCTCAAAATATGTTGGATATATTTTTAGTGAGAAAATCCAATGGGGAAATTATTTCATACATGGTTTATAACACCTCCCAAGTAAATTATTATGGGATGAACCACCCAAAAAATCTCGTCATACTTCCTTTAGTGGACTTTGATGTTATCTTGGGAATGGATTGTTTATTTTTATGCGCATAAAAAATCCACTATCGGGAAAGGGAAACAACCTTCACATCCAAAATCATCCTACAATTCTTTACAAGTGTAAGGAGAAAGTTGAATCTCCACTAGAATCATCATCTCAGGTGTGGATATTTTTTCTTTATGAGAAAGTGTATCTAGAGAAAATGATTGAGACAAAGGAGAGAATCTCACTTGAAGATATGCTCATTGTAAACGATTACAAGGATGTATTAACCGAAGTGTTTCTTGGTCATACTCCTGATTGAGAGGTTGATTTCACAATTTAACTTTTTCCTGGAACTCTACCTATATCAAAAACAACTTATTGAATGGACTCCATTGATCTAGAAGATTTGAATAATTAGTTATATGAAAATATCGAGAAGGGTTGTTTATGACCCTGTTCTTCATCATGGGAAGTGCCTCTTCTCTACATCAAGAAGAAGGATAGTTCAATGCGCCTATGCAATGATTATTACGAGCTTAATAAAATTATGATAAAGAACATGTATCCTCTTCCTTGATAGTTAACTTGTTTGATCAACTTCATGGGGTTAGTTATTTCTCCAAGTTGGACCTTCAGTCCAGATATCACTAATTAAAGGTGAGGAAGGAAGATATTTCCAATACAACCTTTTGAACAAGGTATAGATACAATGAGTTCTTAGTGATTCATTTCGAACTCACTAAAGCTCCACCAATTTTCATGGATTTAAAGAACAGAGTCCTTCAAGATTAGCTCGACAATTTTTTGGTAGTAATTATCAAAGATATTATGATATAATCCAAGAGCATGGTGGAATATGAGGATAATTTTAATAATGTTTCAAAGAAATTTCAATGGGAGAAGCTGTATACAAAGTATAGAAAATGTGAGTTCTGGATGAAGGAAGTATCATTCATGGGGAATGTTATCACCATCAAAGGGATATTTGTGGACCCTTCAAAGATAATGGAAATTGAATATTATTCCATTCCATCTTCTATAATGGAGATCTGAAGCATTCTGGTTCTAGCTGAGAATTGTGAAGGATTTGTGAAGACCATCACATGATTGTCAAACCCATGGACCAAGCTGACATAGATGGGAGTGAAGTTTGTCTTGACTCAATAATGTGAAGATTTATTTATGGAGATGAAATAGATGCTTATCACTATTCCAATACTCACACTCCCAAAAAGTGGAGAACTCTCTGTAGTGTATAATGATGCTTCAAATAAGGTCTACGGATGTTTACTAATTCAAAACGATAAGTTTGTAACCTACGCCTCAGAGTAGCTAAAAATCCTTGATCTGGACTATCATATGCATGATCTGGAGTTGGAGAATGTGATCTTGTCATTAAAAATATGGTGGAATTATCTCTATGGGGTGAAGTGTGAGATATATAATGATCAAAAGAGTCTAAAATATATATTCACACAAAACAGCTTAATTTTCTATAGTGAAGATAGATAGAGCTCATCAAGGATTATTTCTGCTCAATCCACTACCATCCTGGTAAGGATAATAAGGTGGTGGATGATCTAAGTAGAAAGGATCCTGAATATTTATCAATGATTGGAATTGAAAAGGATCAAATATTTAAATATTTCTAGAGGAAGGAAATGGGTATCATTAAGGGAGGAACATCATCAATCCTTTCTGAAATGATTTCTCAAACATACCTTGTGGAGAAAGTACACGATGCTCAATGAAATGATGTGGAAATTCCGAAATGGGTGGAAGACATTAAAAATGGGAATAATCTATGTTCACGATTGATGAGGAAGGATATTTAATATTTATTCCTTGATTATGTATACCATTTGATCCAATGTTAATGGTTGAGATTCTGAATGACGTTCATATCACAACCTTCTCTATTCACCTAGGGAGTGCAAATATGTATCGAGATCTCCACGATAACTTTTGGCGGGACAATATGAAGAAGGAGATTACTAAATATACATCAATGTGCCCAGTATTTCAACATGTGAAGGATGATAGAAAAAATTATAAGGGTGTGGTTCAACCCCTACCCATGCCAACATGGTTGTGGGAGAATATCACCATGTACTTTGTCACCGAACATACAAGGATATCAAGAGGAACCAATGCTATATGGTTCATTATGGATTGTATTACAAAGATACCTAACATTATTGAAAATCTGGATGACTTCTCATTGGATCAACTTGCGTGGATATATATCTAATAAGTTTTAAGGATTCATGGAGTACCACTATCTAGTGTATCTGATCGAGATCCTTGATTCACCTCGATGTTCTAGAAATATATCCTACTTGTTCTAAGGACTGAACTTAAATTCAGTTGGGACAACCATCGTCAAATTGATGGCCAATCTAGGTGAACTATTTAGACACTGAAATATATGTTTTTATCATGTTCTTTGGACTTATAAGGATAATGGGGCCATCATATTCCACATATCAAATTATATTATAACAATAGTTCCCCCTCAAGCATCAGAATGGAACCACAAAAATTCATCTTTGGGAAAAAGTGTAGAACACCGAAGTGTTGGGTTGAATTTAGGGAGAATAAGCTACTAGGATCTGAAATGGTCAATGAAATGGTGTAGAAGGTGAAAAACATTCAGCAGTACATCATGGAATCCCAAATTTGACAGAAGTGTTATGCAGATAATCATCGAAGAGACAGTGTTGTCAATTTTGGAGACATGGTATTTCTTAGGATATCTCCATGGAAGAAGGTCATGAGATTTCAGAAGAAAGTAAAGCCTTATCCCTAGTGCATCGGCCCCTTCGAGATCCTTGATCAAGTTGGATCTGGGGCCTTTCGACTAGCCCTTCCACCTACCATGGCCAAATAAAATGATGTCTTCCATGTAACCCTCCTAAGGAAGTACATACCAGAACCTTCACATGTACTCTCTTAATAGGTTAGACAGTTGGAGAATGATCATTCTCAAGGGGAGAAACCAGTGAAGATCTTTGATCATAGAGATAATGTTATCTATAACAAGACTACTCACCTGGTCAAAGTACTGTGGTAAAACCAAATGTACAAAGAGGCAGCATGTGAACCAGAGGAGGAAATGAAGAAAAATAAACAACAACAATTTATGGCTTAGAATGTAAAATTAAATTTCAAGGGTGATATTTCATAAGGGGGAATAACGTAACGACATAATGTTTTATCAATGAAATTACTTTATTATATTTATTCCTTAATTTATAATAAAATTATAAATTAAATATTATGATACTATGTACTATGCAACCATTAAACGTAATTTTTCCACTTCTGTGTCTTGAATTTTGAAAATCTAACATACACGGTTGTGTTCATGGTGTTTTTTGGGGACTGATGAAAAACATAACCTCAGTGAATAGTAACACACCCTTATGAATAGTAACATACCCTTATGAATATTAATATGACCCTTACAATTACTAAATCTTCTAAAATAATATTAACTTCACCCATTAATGTATAAATAAAATTTTGGAATCTGATAAGTTATAATATGATTATAGTAAAAGTATTGGTATTTTTTAAGTCATAAATAGTTAATTAAAATTATTTAATTAATTTAAAATAAAATTTATTTTCCTATGGGTTGTTCTAAAATTAACAATTTTCTTTTTTATAGTCTTTATATAATTTTATAAGACCATATGTAATTTATGAAAACATTTTAAAATCTGTTATAGGTTTAACATTTGCATTTTTCAAGTAAAATTTGAGTTTAATTAAAAATTAAAATAATCATATTTTGAAAATTAATTTTGAAAAAATGGAGTTCATTATTTGATTCGACATATTGAAAAATGGTTAGGGTGAAATTTTGGTATTTTTCTAAAATAATTGATTTTTTTATGAATAGTAAAATATAATAATTTTCAAATTAAGCTAAAGAGAATATTTATAAAGTCAT
The DNA here is from genome assembly GCA_963277665.1 of Viscum album. NCBI lineage: Eukaryota > Viridiplantae > Streptophyta > Magnoliopsida > Santalales > Viscaceae > Viscum > Viscum album. The sequence goes on along the minus strand of OY728120.1, from coordinate 1,016,531,326 downwards.
GGATGATGTTCAAATATTATAAGCCCAATTGTTTGAAACACACATGCACTTATTTATATTTATTTCATGAATCATAACTATTTATAGACTTGATGGAAATTAATAAACTAATAAATTAAATATTATGAAAACCCTCCTCTCCTCCACTATAAATACCATATCTCCTTACCACTTATCTTCACTCCTATAAATCGTTTTTCCTTGTCTATATTCTATCCAAATCTCTCCCCAAGATCCTACACCACGTCCTACAGAACTTAGTATTTTCAAAAGACCAAATTCTCTCCCTTTAAGAGGATCTCAAGGAAGATTGATTCTACAGGTTAATTCCTCTTTTCAATTTTTTTACTTTCTTTTCAACTTCATCTGTTCTCATTTCTACCCTTTTGTCCCACCATCCAAATGTTATGAAATTTCAAGTACATAACATGTAGTAAATTTATTTTATGATAATAGAATATTTTATTATCATCTCTCTTTTATAATTCTTTTATACTAACAGTAATGACCCCATCTGATATGTGTTAATATACCACATTCACGGACGATGAGTTCTCAATTTCCTTTTCCACATTCAATTCTGGTCAGGATATAATTTTTTTATGGTTGAAATAGATTATTATTTAATATATCATATTTAAGGTTTTATAATCTTTTAATAGACTTGATATAAAATTATAATACAAAATGAGATTATAGTGATAAAAAACCACCAATAAACCCAAAAGATTATCACTAATGTTTTATACAATGATTCAAATTCACTAAAAATGACCAGACTAAATTAGCAACCATGTAGCCTTATTTTTATTAATAATAAAATATAACTCCAATTTTGGATAATGATCTCCATTTTACACGATTCTTCATTCATGAAAATTTGTAAACCGATCGTAAAAACCAAGAAAACAAGGAACCCGAACAATGAAATTGAACCACTTAACCCATAAAAAATGACATGAATGTCCATAAAAAGGATATAATAAATCTTCTACATATAGAATAGTTTATTTAATTATTATATAATGAAAATAATTTGATTATTTATGTCATTAATATCAAGTGGAGAACACCATCTGACTTAAGGTAAGGGATCAACTCAATTTCACTTTTATTCAAGAATGTACTCTATGTTATGGCCTTTTATGTGTAATCCCTAATGACAGGGTATGATTGAAAACCTCCACCACTCTTCCCTCATGATGTATATGTGATGATAACCCCATTTATCTCTCATTATTCCCTCTTAAGTGCACCTGATACTGTGTTGGTAATCTATAATGGATTCCACCAAAACCTGCTTTGTTCTTTTGTGTGATCTTATCATTGTTTCACCCAAATGAAGTTATCTTATCATTTTATGTGCATCTTATAAATGTTGTTTACATTTACAAAATTCATTTATTAATACACTTTTATCATTCAATTTCAATTATATACTGTTTTTTAAGTGATTTCCACTTTAATGCTTCCTGATAAGCAAACCAATTTTGAGAGAACTTCCAGAATTCTTACCCAATTTCAAGTACACTCTATCTACAATATAAGACACAATTATATTTATAGTATAATTATTCTTTTATCATGAAATACTCCTTGGTTATCTTCTGGTTTTATATAAAGGATTAATTTATTTTATATTTTAAAGTCATTATTGCATTTTCGTTAAAGCTGCACAAAAATGTTTTAATGATATTTTTTAAAAAAATTTCTTTCATGTTGTCACTTCTTCAGTACGTTACATACCATGATAAGTAAATATTTCACCATATAAATGTCCATGTATATTTTAGTTCCATGATTTCAGCTTTATGTAACTATTCTTCCAATACACTAGACTTTATGATCCTTGGAATTTACTCCGATGAATAATTATTCCTAAAATCATGTAATAATATATGTAAAATGATCGGGTCTATAATTTTGGTATCAAAACATGGCCTAGATTTTTTGGGGGATTAATAATAGATCAATTTAGTAAGATCCTTATGGATGATACTAAGTATAAGAAAACACACCTAAATATTGGTAAGTATATATTAAGTGGTTTATCTAGAAAATACCTCCTCGTTTGGATACAAACTAGTAGAGGTGGATCTAAAACAGTAGTATCTAGGGGTAAAAACTAAAAATACCTCATCGAGATAGACTTGAATGGGAACTATTTCACAACAATGAACCATGATGCAATCTTTTCTGACACTCCCGAGGGATATGATTTGTTAAATTCATGAGCACAGAACAAACCATTATTAAGGTAATAAAAAAATCCCATAGTAATATAAGTTAATAAATAGATCAGGAATAACCATAATTAAATCCAAGGTAATAAAAAGTTAGGTTATACTTCTCCTTTAAAATTATATCCTTTTATATTCAATGACATTTTATGATAAAAAACTAAGTATTCATTCCCTCTAATAGAATGTAATTTTTCATAGTTAATGGCGGGAAATAGGAGAGCAGATTCCAACAATCAATGTGATAGGGAATGTGAAGACAACCCTAATGATATAACTGATATTATGGGAATGGGTGCTCAAAACATCATGAAATTACTTGCTCAGCTAGCTCATGTTATGAATAATAAATTGAATCATATGGGACACACTCCTCCTCCATGGAAAGAGAATGTTTCCATTGTATCCTTTATATGGAAAAGGCCTCACTTGTTTAGTGGATCTTCGGATCCCTTCCTTGTGAAATTGTACATTAACTCCATTGAATAGATATTCTATGTCCTCCATTTATTATAATAAGGGAAATTCATACTGGCATTGTATAATTTTAATGGGAAATATGAGATGTGGTGGGCACTGATTAAGAATACGAATCCCAAGGAGGAAATTGATTCCATGTAATGGGATGAATTTAACATATAATTTTTAAATAAATACTTTCAATGAACCCTTTGTCCCACGATGGAAAGAGAGTTCCTCTAACTCAATCATGAGAAAGATGAGTTAATCGAGGAGTATGAAGAAAAAATTATAAGGCTTGAAAGGTATGCCTTTTGATTTGTTATAAACACCAAAATAAAGGTGGATCTCTTCTTTGACAGACTAAATCTGAGTCTACAAAAATTGTTGGTGATTTGAGACATTTAAAACTATGAGGAGGCTATATGTTGTCCCTTTAAGGTTGAAATGAAGATCAGAGACTCTCAGCGGTAACATGGGCTTTGTGAAAAAAGTGGAAAATGTAATCTATTGTGGGTGGTTCCATAAATAAATTCCATGATGGAATGAATCTAGATCATCCCACATGAAAATATTATGCAAAGAATCATCCAGGGAACTCTCTAAAGGGAACCAAGAATTTCATAAAATGTAGAAAGTTGGGACATCTGGATAAAAACTACAGATATATTATAAAGAATCCAACTAATGTGGAAGAATAAAGGAAGGTTCCGATCAACACTCAGCTTGTAGTGCAGTGTTACAACTGTAAGGATAATGAGAATTATGAGAAACTTTCTCTATTATGAGGGTTATTGGAGGAAATCAACAACAACCTCCAATTCCAAAAGGGAGGGATTATACTATCACTACTGATGATGTGGAGTTGTAAAATGATGTTGTCATAGGTATTTTAGTTATTCATTCAACAATAGAAAACATGCTATTTTATTCTATTTTTATACATTCTCTCATATCATCCTAATTTAGTAGAACTATTCAAACACTGGCACAAAATTTGGAGGATATTTTACTTGTGAGAACAATGAGTGGGGAAACTTTTTCATCCAACGATTATAACACCTCCCCGGTAAATATTTGTGGACTAATCCTCCTATAAAATCTTTTCATACTTCCTTTAGTGGATTTCAATTTTATATTGGTCATGGATAGTCTACATTTATTAAAATACAACATCAAATATCTAGAAAGTGAGATCACCCTTCACATCTTGAAGAATTATCATATTAGTTACATGTGTTAGGAGGAATATGAATCTATATTACAATTACCATCTTAAGTGTAGATATTTATGAATTATGATCATGGATATCTAGACCAAATGATTGAGATGAAGGAGAAAATCTCGCTAGAAGACATGCCCGTCGTGAGGGATTACACAGATGTATTCCCTGAATAGTTTTCTGGTCTTCCTCCTGATTGTGAGGTTGATTTCTCAATTCAACTTATTCCTGGAGCTCTACCTATATCATTGATACCTTATAGAATGACCACTTTTGAGCAAGAATATCTGAATAAGTAGTTATCTGAGAATAATTAGAAGGGTATTATACACCTAAGTGCATCACCATGGAGAGAAATAGTCCTCTTGGTCAAGAATATGGATGGGTCAATATGCCTATGCATTGATTATCATGATATTAATAAAATAAGGATAAATAACATGTATCCCTTGTTTGTGATAGATAACTTTTTTGATCAGCTTCGTGGGGATATTTATTTCTATAAGGTGGATCTTCAGTCAAGATATCACCAATTAAAGGAAAGGGAGGAAGATATTCCCATGAATGCCTTTCAAATGAGGTATAAACACAATTAGTTCATAGTGATGCCATTAATAATCACAAATCCTCCATAAAATATCATGGATTTAGTAAATATAATCCTTAGGGATTACTTCAATAAATTTGTTGCAGTCTTTATCAATGATATTGTGATATACACCAAGAGAAAGGAGGAACCTGAGGAGCATTGGAATAATGTTGTAACAACTTTGAAAAGAGAGAATATGTATGAAATGTATAGTAAATGTGTGTTCTGGATGGAGGAAGTATCATTGTTTCAGAATGTTATCACTAAAAATGGGATATCTGTAGACCTTAACCAGACTAAGTAAATTGAAGAGTGGATAAGGTCAAACATATGTTATGGAGACCTGTAGATTACTGGGTCTAGAAGTGTATCATCAATGATTAATTACTAACATCTCATTATTATCATACCCAATAACCAAGCTGACACGAAAGGGAGTGATGTTTTTCTAGACTCAAGAATGTGAATACTACTTTATGGAGTTGAAAAAGAAGCTTATCACCACACCAATACTCACACTTCCAACAATTAGAGATCTCTTTGTGGTGTACAATGATTCTTCAACGAAGGTATTTGGCTGTTTTCTGATGAAAAATCATAAAGTCATAGCCTACCTATCAAGGTAGCTGAAAATCAATTAGAAAAACTATCCAATGTAGGATCTAGAGTTGGAAGCTTTGATCATTGCATTAATATATGGTGGAATTGTCTCTATTGGGAGAAGTGTGAGATATATAATAATAATAAGAGTCTAAAATACAGATACATACAAAAGTAGGTAATTTTTATAGCAAATATGGATAGTTCTCATCAAGGATTTTGACTTCTCAATACACTACCATCCCGGTAGGGAATATGAGGTGGTATATACTCTATGTTGAATGGATCTTTTATCTTTATCAATGATGATATTTGAAAAGGTTCCAATATTATAAGATTTGTAGAGGATGAACAAGAGAATCATTAACGGAGGAAAATTATGAATCATTTTCCAAGATATTGCTCAATTGGACCACATGGGGAAAATAAAGGATGCTCAAAGAAAAGATGTGGAAATTATGAAAAGGGTTGAACCCTTTAGAAATGGGAAATCATATGAGTTTATGATTGAATAGGAAGGAGTTATCAGATTTGGGTTATGCATATTTATACCATATGATCTAGAGATAAAGAAGGAGCCTGTGAATGACACACATAGCTCAACCATCTCTATTCACCTATGGAGAACAAATATGTATCGATCTCTCTAAGAGAACTTTTGGGGGACAATATAATGAAGGAGACTTCAGATTATAAATCAAAGTGCATGGTATGTCAACTAGTGAAATAATTAAGAAAAAAGTCAATGAGTATGTTGTAATAACTACCCTTACCAACAAGGAAGTGAGAGAACATCACCATGGAAATTTTCAATGGACTTATAAAGACATCCAGTGGAAACAATTATATATGGGTCACTATGGATCATCTTAAAAAGATATATCACTTTATCTCAATTTGAGAGGACAAATAATTAGATCAAATTGCATTGATATGTATCAAGGAAGGGGAAAGCATGTACGGAGTACAACTGTCCATTGTATCTAATCGAGATCTGAGATTCACCCTGAAGTTCTGTAAAATCCCCCTACACATTCTAAGAATTGAACTGAACTTCAATATGGTCTATCATCCTCAAATAGATGACCAATATGAGAAAAATATTCAGACATTAGAATATATGTTGAGAGGATGTTCTGTGGACTTTAATGGCTGATCGGTCCAAAATATTCCACAATTCCAATTTCTTACAATAGTAGTTTCCACATAATCATCCAAATGGCACAATACGAAGCCCTCTATGGGAAAAGGTGCAAAACCCCAGCGTGTTGGGATGATTTCACTGAGCGTGAGCTTCTAGGAACTAAAATGGCCGAATAAATAGTGGAGAAGGTGAAAACCAAATAGCAGTACATCAAGACATTCCAAAGTTGACTGAAGAGTTATGAATGAAATAATTGATGAGACCTTGAGTTCAAGTTGAAGACATTGTATTTCTACACATATATCCATTAAAAAAGGTCATGTGATTTGGGAAGAAAGGAAGGCCATGTCCTAGGAACATCGGCCCCTTTGAGATCCTTATCTATGTAAGAGTTGTGGCATATCAACTAGCACTTCCACCCATGATGGACAATTTACATGAAGTCTTCCATGTATCCCTCTTGTGTAAGTACATATTAGACCCTTCCCATGTACACTTTTTAGAGGTTGTATAGTTGGAGAATGATCTTTCTTTTGAGGAGTAACTAGTGAATATCTTGGATCATAGAGATAATGTTCTCTGTAACAGGAATACTCACATGGTCAAAGTATTGAGGCAGAACTATAAGTACGAACAAGAAACATTGGAAATAGAGGAGGCAATGAAGGAAAAGTACCAACATCTATTTATAGATTAGAATGTAAAATGAATTTTCGGGGGAGAAATTTCATATTTGGGGAATAATGTAACAACCTAATGTTTTTTCATTGGAATTAACAATTAATATTTATTCCTTATAGTATAATAAATTAGAAGAGATATATCATGATACTAAATACCATGTGATCATTAAACATAATTTTTTCACTAATGTGTATTGAATTTCAAAAATATGACATGCACATTTGTGTTCCGGGTATTTTTTGGGGTTTGATGGAACAAATTTAATGTTTGGTGAATAGTGACCTACCCTTATGAATCGTAACCTACCCTTATGAATAGTAATATAACCCTCATGAATAGTGAATCTTCCAAAATAATAGTAACCTCACCCATGAATGTATAAACAAAATTTAGACATCTTATAAGTGATAATATGGTCATAGTAAAAGTATTAGTATTTTTACAAGTCATAAATAATTAATTAAAATTAATTAATTAATTTAATAGAAAATATATTTTCATAAATTCATTTCATAAATTAACAATTTTATGTGTTCTGGTATTATGATAATTTTATATGACATTATGAAATTTTTTAAAATATTGTAAAATCTGTTATTGTTTTAAAAACTTTTTCTCATTTAAATTATTATTTTAATGAAAAATTTAAAAATAATCATACTTATAAAATTATTTTTGAAAAATTGAGTTAATTTTTGGATTATATATGTTGAAAAATTGTTAGTGTAAATTATTCTGATTTTTCAAAAATACATGATTTTTTTATGATTATTAAAATTCAATAATTTCAAAATTATGCTAAATACATGATTAATAGAGTGATGGATGATGTTATGCCAATGTATGACCGATTGGATCAAATATACATGCACTTATTACTACTTTTGTTCATGTAATAATCACTATTTCTGGTCATGAAGGAAATTAATAAACTAAGGAATTAAATATTACAAAAACCATCCTCTCCTCCACTATAAATACCACCCCTCCATACCTCTTTTCTTCTCTCCTATTAGGACTTTTGACTTGAATAAATTCAACCAAAATATCTTCCCAAGATCCTCCTCCACGTCCAACATACCTTATTGCCTTCAAAATACCAAATCCTCTTCTATTAAGAGGCTCTCAAGGAATATTTCTTCAAGAGGTAAATTCATCTTTTCAATTCTTTTACTTTCATTTCAAGTTCATTTGTTTTTTTATCATTACCTATCATCATCCAAAGTTCTATAAAAATCTAGAACCTTAAATGTACTATAATGATGTTATGATAATGGAATAATTTATTATCATCTACCCTTTATCTTCCTTTATACTAGTGGTAAAGACAACATCCATGATGTTTTAATTTACCACATTCAAGGACAATGGGTTTTAAATTTCTTTTCCCAACTTCAAATCTCTTCATGAAAAAAATTTTGTTCATGATAGAATATATTTTTATGAAATATATCCTATGTATGGTTCTATAGTATTTTTTTCTCATGATAATATTTTATAATGCAAAATGAGTTTCTTGTGATCAAAAACTACCAATAAACCCAAAAGGATATCACTATTGTTTAATATAATGACACAACTTCACTCCAAGTAACCAAATACTATTTACCCAAATATAACCTTATGGATTTTAAATAAAAAAATAACTCCAATTCTAGGCATCCTTCCCCATTTTACATGATTCTCAGTTCCTAAAAATAAGTAATCCAATCTTAAAAACCAAGAAAACAAACGGACCCGAACTGAGAAATTGAACAACTTAAACCATCAAAGAGGTAATGAATGATCTGAAAAAGGTTATAATAAATCATTTAAATATATAAAAGGTTCTTCAATTATTAATTAATTAACCTAAATTTATTATTCAGGTAATTAATATCAAGTTGAGAACACCATCATACTTAATGTAAGGGATCCCCTCTATTTCACTTTTATTCAAGAATGTCTTCTATGTTATGACATTTTATGTGTAATCCCTAATGATAGGTTATTATTTTTCACCACCACGATACATATATCATGATTTATAAGTGATGATAAACCCCTTTCTCTCTCATTAATCCATCTTATGTTCACCCGATATAATGTCAATAATCCTTAAAGAATTACACCATAACGTCCTTTATTCCTTCAGGTTGCCATATCATTATTTTACCAAAATGAAGTTATATTATCATTAAATTTGAATATTCTAATTTCCTTTTACATGTAAAAAATCATTTTTCAGGACCCTTTCATCATTCTATTTTGGGGATATACATTTTTTCAGTGATTCCCTCCTCAATACATCCCGATAAGCAAACTTGTTTTGAGAGAACTTCCTGAATTATTACCCGATTTCAAGTGAACTACATATTCTACATTAATCCCCATAATCATTACAAAAAATGACTTCTTATTATGAATACATTTTTTGTCACTCTTAGTTTTATATAAATGATTGTTCTCTTTTATATTTTAAATCTCTATATTATTTTCCTTCAAAGCGCACAAAAATGTTTTAATGCTAAAATTTCATAAATACTTTATTTCATATTTCCACTTTTACTTGACATCACATACCATGATACATTACTATTTTACCTTATTAACGTACATTTATATTTTAATTTTATGTTTGATGTTTTATATACCTATTCATCCAAGACATAAGACTTTACGATCCTTATCTTGTACTCTGAAGTATAATTATTATTAAAATCATGTAATGTTATTTGTAAAAGGACAGGGTCACTATTTTTAGTTCGGGGATTTCTGCTTACCTACCCATGAAGTTTTTAGGGGTTTTTAATATACAGGGATGCATAATTATTGGGACTACAATTCAGTCTCATGAAAAATGGTGTGATTATTACTGATGCCTCATGACAATTGATGGATGATGTGGAAAATTATCCAAATCATGTTTTTGAGATTGAATCAATAATATTTTTGTTAAATATATAGATGAATTATCTTTTTTGAGGTATATTTGATGTAGCACCCCAAACATCCATGGTACGCTCCTCTTTGAATAATAGAGCAACGTGTGTTGTACGCAACCTCGAGTTTTAACACACCGCAACCAATAAAAGTAAAAGTAATGAATAGTAATACCCACTTTATGAAATTATATAAATTTTATATTTCAAAATGGACTTCATTTTTGGATTCGTAATATCAAAATTAGCCTATGTTGAATTTTTGGTATTTTTCTGAGAACTTCCAATTTTTAGTGAATAGTGAAAAATACTTAAAAACAGCTTTTTTAATCAAAATAATTTATACTGATAAATTATAAAATTTAGCGGTTATAAAGTGTAATTAGAATATATTTTTACCATTTTATCCAATTGTGGTCATTAGAATTAATTTCTCTTTGAAATTTTACATAAACAATTGTCAATCTTTTGATTGATATTCTTTCTTAAAAACACGCTATTTGTTGTGACAGCGGGAATTAATTATTAAATTAATTAATTCAATTTTTATTTTTTGAATTTTTTAAAATAGACATCATTTTTTAATTAGGAATATCAAATATAGCTTAGGGTTAATTTTTGTTGTTGATCTGAAAAACTTCTATTTTTGATGAATAGTGAAACCACTAAGTGGTAGTTGAAAAAAATGTTTTTTCATTTAAATGAAAATTTACCACCTTGGTGATTTGAATTTCTAAAATCCAAAATCCATCATTTTCATTAGGAAGTAAAATGTGGTTCAATGGGATTAAAATAATTTTTGGTGAATAGTAACTTTTAAGTTCAATTAATCGTGATTATAGGTAATTAGTGCAATTTAAGGTAAATATAATGATATAATAATATGAAATTACCTTTACACTTGTCCTAACCTTATTGGATGAGTCATGGCAGACCAAGAAAATCCATGGGTCAACTTGGGGACCCCATGGAGCCACTTGGGTAAGAAAATGACATTACTAACTTTTTATTTAAAGTAAAAAATAAAATTGTCAGAAAACTGTGTTGTTTTACTAAAATAATTTTAATTAGGGGTTATACAAGTCATAGTTTTGACCATAAATATTAATTGGAAAGATAAAAATATTTCCTACATCATGGTATTTTTTTATAATTTTTATATATTAAATAAATTAAATTTTTAATCACACCATGATGATGCATCGATTAACTCATTAATGAACTTTTTAAATAAAATGAAGAGATAATGTAAAATATAAGACTTAAACTTGTCAAAAACCTATTGTAGGGGTATATTTATAACCCTTATCACCTTATACTCTAAATATATAATTTTGGGACCTTTGAAATCCGAAAAATACTTCATAATAACGTAACATTTCAATACTTTCCCTGAGTGCCCCTCTTCTCCTCTTATAAAAGGCCCCCACCACTACCACCTTATTCACACCTTCAAGCCATTTGTCTAGGCGAACCTATTCCAAAATACTCCCTCAACTTCTCTCTATTACTCCTATAAGCCTCAATTTTGGCTGAATTCTTACCAAGGAAGCCTTTGGCTCAAATCCAAAAAAGAGCTACCCGATTTTAAAGGAAATGTCTTCACTTATGTTCTTTTGTTTTATTTTGCTTCCTCAACCCACTAAACTCTTTTTATTAATTTATATTGTAAAAAAACCAATATATTCAATAATCTAGGATGTTTTTATGAGAATTATTTGATTTACACATGCACACATATTCGTGTAATAGTTAAAGAACATACAGTTTCTGTGGGTGGCAAATTACTGCCTCACGAAATGATGATTGCTCAATATTCTTTTATCACATATCAGGGTGGCCATTATGATGGAACTATATTTATATATGATATATATTATGTTTATGTTCTCTTTATGCTTCTGTATTTTTCATTTATGGAATACCTTTATGATTTCCATTATGGGTAAATGCAATAATGTCATTTTAGGAAGTGCGGACTACCACCCCCTCAAAGTGATTTGAATCGTCAATGCCATATGTGGGATTTATAAAGGATGGAGTAAATGATATTATATATGATATTATACTGGAATTATAATATAACTTTATATCATTATGATTTAATTCCATTAAATATGAAATAGAAATGAAAGTAGCGTGCATGCGTACGTACGACTTACCGTCTCCATGAACGGTGCATTTCATTTATTACCTATAAATGTTATGTAATATTATAAATGAATGTACATACTGGATATATATGATATAAATGATATCTAAATCAGGAATATAATTCTGGATATAATGGATATTTTACCACATGAACATCATGTAATTATAAGAAGTTTATTTTTGACTCAATTACCAAAGATCGACAAAACGACCATTATTAACTTAAATAGTTACATAAAGTTCATAACATGGTAATAAGTAATATAAAAGGAATAATAAACTAGAAAAAGGTTATTGATAATGTAGAAATTAACTCCAGTTTATTATTCAGGAGGATAAAGTACGATCGAGTCAAGTCGGACACGAGGTAAGGGAACTTCTTAACCCAATTTCTATTCTTTGGGTTAATATCCTACATTCAAATTATGTCATGATATTATTATGTCCTCTCTTGTATTTGTACTTTCTTTATGTGTACTTATAGTGAATACACATAATATAATTATTTTATTTAAAAAAATGATCTTAGTAAGGGACTTCGTCTCAATCTTCATTCGTTGAGGCATATTTTGTTTTATACACAACATTCTTTTATATGGTGTATAAAGCCCTTTGACTTTTTCGTTTATTAAAAATGAATCTTTTTTATACAAATCATTTTACTAAATGACAAAAGGGAATGTTTTTTTGTCGTACGCATGCGGCGACAATGACTTCTCCACCGCCATGACCATTGTTTGAGTTCCGGCTTCCTCTACAAGCCATAACTTTTTTAAAATAAATAATAAATACCATGTTTTACTTTTATTTTATTTTGGTAATGAAAATGGGTTTGACAATGTTTTTATTATATCAATGTGTTGTATTGATATCTTGTGACTAAAATGTGGAAATTTTATGTTTCCATTATGCATGTTTTATGTGATACGATTATGTTATGGTTTATGATATGTTTAAACCTTTTCATATAAGGAATTATTTGGAATTAATAAGTGAGGCGTGGAGCATGGTATAGCTCCTCGATGCATCGGAAGGTCACATGAGACAAACTAGTGTATTGTCATGAGGCCTTGAAAAAATCTTATTTGTAGTCTTGGCCCGAGGCCTTTGCTACGTGGTTATGATAGTCTGGCATTATGCATTCCATCATTATGAAAGTGGTTATTGATATTTCATGTGATTATTCGACTAGTAGAATATCCATGTGAATAAGTAAATGGTAGTATTTCATTTTTCTTTTACCATATTACACTGATTTTCAAGTTTAAAAGGTTTTTGTTTTAGTTATACATTGCCTTAAATGTTTATGTTAATTCATGTAAACTTCTGCTATATTGTTATCCTTACTGAGCTTCTGAGCTCATCCCTTTCAATGTTTTAATTTTTCCAGGATGTGAAGAAGTATTTTATGAATGACCTGAAGGGATAATATGAGGGGATATGGAGAAAAGATGTTATTTTAGTTTTGTATTAATTTATGATGTAATATTAAACTTATGAAGGTATCTAGTGTTTCAAGGCTACTAAACTAATCGGTCTTTCGAGACTTGATCTTTTTTGATCATGCCAATGTTACGTAATAATGAACCAACTATGGGTAACTGGGGCCAAGGCATTACATTTGATATATATAATGATAATAAAATATTGAAGTATATTTTTTTAAGAAATTTACAAATAATAACCCTAGGAAATTGTTAGAGTTGAATAATGATTATGGATACTCTATAAATTAACACCCTATGAAAGTGAATTTTGTGGCCACTACTTTGAGTCAGAAGTATCTTGTTATCTTATCTTTTATATGGATCGAGAATGTACAACATATCTAGATTTTTAAAGGGTGGACCTGGAAATCATGATGTAAGGGGAAAAATATTATCTTTCTTAAATTTGTGTTGAACCATCAATCAATATGAATACTAAAGTGGTACAAAATAATGAAATATTACTATAGAAATATGGTGATAAATAATCCTATGTTCAACATTGAATATGATGTAATGATACTATTCATGAAAACTTTTTTTTTATCACCAATAACAGAGTTAAAAGAATTGTTGGACAATGATTATAGTTCATCAATCTCTATTCATCAAGAATGTATCTGGATGTTTTTAGATTTTATGTAGTGTTTCTAGAGGGATAAAAGGAATATAATCATTTTAGAGTATGTTTATCAATGTTTGGTATGTAATAAAGATAAGCTTGAGAGGTATAAGTCTAAAGGGATGTTACAAATATTACCTATACCAGAATGGAAATGGGAAAAAATCCCCATGGATGTTATTTTCAGACTCCAAAAAAATGTCTAATGTCCATATTATTGTTTCTATTAAATTTTATCACCTTAAAAATTCAAAAGACATCATTAATATCAGAGAATATTTAATTATTATTTATATTTCTATAATATCAATTATAAATGTGGTAAGGCATTATAGAGTACCTTATTTTATAACATCTGATCAGGATCCAAGATTCAACATGACATTCTATATAATACATCAGTTTGATTTAAAAATATGGTTGTTTTTTTGTAATAATTTTTATCCTTAGATAGATGGTTAGTATAAGAGAAAAAAATCAAACCATTGACTATGTAATGAAGAATTGTTATATATATTTCAACTATTATGATGATCTTTATCTTCCTCTTTGTGAATTATTTTTTTACAAGAGAGTTCATTATAGAAATTAGATGGATCCTTATGAATCCCTATATAGAATGAAATGTATAACTCCAACTTGTTGGGAATAATTTGTATAATTAAATATATTTAGTCCCATTCTAGAGGGGGAAATGATAGATAAAAAAGATCCCTTCATTAACATAACAATGTGGCTCATAGTCAACAGAGAAGATGTTCTCATAATCATTAGGGATATCTAGAATTAAATGTTTGGGGAATGTGTTTTGATGAATTTATATATTGAATTGGGTTATGATATTAAAAAATAAGTTAATTAAGATCCCTAGGTATATAATCCATTTTGATATTCTTTATTATGTAGGGATGGTTGCTTATCTCTTAGAACTTCCACCGAATCACTCCCAACATCCTAATGTTTTCTATGTGTCTCTCCCAAGGAAGTATACACCTGATAATTTGAATAAAATAAAACTAAGTTATTTAAAATTGGTTAATGATCATTCATATGAAGAATAAATTAAAAAAATCCTATATCATATATATAATTTTTTATATAACATGACTACTCACCCGGATAAAGCTCACTAGAGGAATAAAAAAAATTCAAGAATCTATATAATTTCATTTGGATGTGATGAATGTATGAAACAAAAAATTATTTGTATTATAGTAATGGTTTTATTTTTTGTGAGATTAATTTTACGAGGGAATAATGTTACACCTGAGGAATTTCTGATATATTTCTTTTTAAATAAATTCAATCCCTTCGAGAACTTATGATAAGAGGAACAACATTTCTAAATAAATCATAATATGGTATATCATTATAACATAGCCATTAAAT
The DNA here is from genome assembly GCA_963277665.1 of Viscum album. Lineage (NCBI taxonomy): Eukaryota > Viridiplantae > Streptophyta > Magnoliopsida > Santalales > Viscaceae > Viscum > Viscum album. The sequence goes on along the minus strand of OY728120.1, from coordinate 1,016,515,814 downwards.
TTAATTTATGAATTATAATAACCATATTATAAAAATTATTTATTTGTGGTTTTATATGAAAATATATATTGAAAAATAAGTACATAATTTTTTAAAAATAATATTGTTTCAATGATTAGATAAAAATACCTACTTCTATTAAAAAAATGTATTTTTGTTTAAAGAATGTACAAATTAATTTTTTTAAAACAAATTAATAGTAAAATTATTTCAATTATATTATCATTAAGCCAATTTATGTAAATGGATTCAATTTTATCTTTAATTTCGATTGAAAAAACTACTTATACATAAAGAAATTCATTTGAAAACAACTTTTCCATCATGTTGACAAGGTTAATTTTTAATAATATTATAAAAAAATTGAATTGAATTTTATAAAATGTATTCCACAATTGAATCATAATAATTAAAATTAGTCAATATTATCATATATTTTTTTATAGTGAATATTAAAAATAGGGATGAGATGTTACCATTATATATTTTAAAACATGGTTACTAAGGTGTTAATGTAAAAATATAATTGATAAAATGACATAAACACATATATAATTTCACTTTTAAAGACGTATTTCGACCCAATCTCATATTCCATTTCCAAATGGAAGGCTTCTAATTTATTTTGTGTGAATAATACGTTAATATATTTAATTTTATTTCTAAATATCAAATTCATTCCTCTCTGTGGAATTTGGAAGAGAAACCACTATTACAACCTTTCTGAACATTATGAGAAATTTGGTTCAACTAGTCAATAGAAAAATTCCATTCATACATCCCTACATATGACCTACATTCCCTAGTTTTAATATAAAACCATCATGGTAATGATATAGTTATACAAAAAAGTGGTTGTCCAAAGAATGTGTATAGTTTTTAACCCGATCTTTTTTAATTTCTTCTTCTAAATCATTAAAATATTCATAAAAAAAATGAAATGATAAAAAATTTAAATTAATTATAATTTTTATTTTTATGTGAATATCATCTATCCATGTCATCTTTTATCAATTTAGAAACAAAACCATCATTCGTGCGTATAGAGGAATAACACCTCATGAACCATTGTAATACTATGTGCATCAATAATTTTCAAAGATAGTTATGGTGTTGTATTTAAAGTATAAATATGATATTTATTCTATAATTATTATTTTTCAATTTTTATTTCACAAATTCCTTCTTACCATACAATCCTTTAGAAAACAATAACATCGCTCGTTTGTATGTGTGGAATTCAACCTCCAAGAAGTGTTGTTATTAATTTTATATTTACACATTACATGGATGGTAAGATTGAAATACTAAATCAAAATATATTTTATATATGATATAATAATTTTTCTGTAATTCCGAATTAATATTTACATTTCTTTTATTCTTTCCTTCAAAAATTGAAAACAACGTTCTTGTGTGTGTATGGATAACCATCTCCATGAACGATGTAATTCATTTTTCTATCTCTAAATATTATAAATTAATATATATATTTGTATGTTATTCATATATATGATATTTATATCTTGAATAACATTCTTGAGTTTAGGGAACCTTGATCTTTGCATAAGGATTGAAAGTATGAAATTGAAAATCTCATTAAAAATAAAACAATTAACAATAGAAAATAAATACTAATAATTAATTATTATTAAATGAAAAATTAAATATATTTCATTTATTATATATGATATTATATATATTTACATGATTATAGTATAAAAATTCAAGGATTTTATATGTATTATATCGAAGGATAGAGTGCTTTCAATGAAAGTGGATATTGTTTTAATGATTTGTCTTCTCAAATTGAATTCTTTGATACATATTCCATCTTATGAAAATATATTATTTTAAAAGCTACACAAAAATACCTTTGATAATGCTACATAATTACTATCTTCATTGTAATGGAATTTATGTTTTCTTTCAATGTTAGTCTTTCATGGATCTTTGGAATCAAATGTACTAAACAAGTAAGGGGTTTATGTTATAATCTCATTTTTCATCGAGGTTGTTTATTATTAAGTCATTTATGATGAAATATTATTATTTATAAATCATGAAACACCTGAATTTTATAGCCTCTTGTTATCTCTAGAGATTACATGATTCCATTTCATTTTATTCTCTTTATGTACATAAGGAATTGAAATAATATTTTTTCTAAAATCTACTATGTTTTAATATTTGATCGAAAATATTTTATTTCCTCATCCATGATTTCATTAAAATTTATTCAATATTGTATTAATATTTTCCTACGAATGATTAATATAATTTTTACCCATATTTTATTTTTTATTAAAAAATCGAATGAATCTTATTCGTTCTTTCCACATAATTGACATTGAATTTTAATCGAAAATTTGAATGGAATATTTGATTTAATGTATATAACATAAGATAATTGAATGAATAATGATGGTATCATTAAATATGTTATTTCAATGTGAAGAATATATTTTTTCTAAGAAAATTTCTATGTGATATTTTAATGGCCTTTTTATCTATGAGCTCATCCATTGACGTTTATAATATTTTACTATTGATATGAAACAATGATACCATCTTTATTCCTTCCCTATATGTTTTATTATTTTCATGGAAATTGTTTTATAAAACACATTTATTTATCACTGAGATTTCTATGCAGAAATTATTGTGAAACCAATTTCTTTTTCATGGGTTATGATATTATGTAATTTTTATAATCTTTTGGAGCACATTTGTATGTTGTTATTTTTGTGACTAGTGGGACCATAATTATATATAGTTATAATCCATTTAGTAAATAGGGATATGTCATTATATAAATAGGATTGGAATTGATATTGAACCCATTTCAAAAATTTAAAATGTTTACTTTGATAGTCTTAGGAGTAATCCATTGCTCCTATGATTGTTTGGGGAGTGAAACCAATCCATTATTATAGTCCTAGAAAGAATATATGACTAATAATGAAATAATTTTTAATGAATATAGTTATGTCATAAATTTATATCTTATTCCAATGTTATTGTAACCTCCCACCCATCACCACTTCGCATGAGAATAGGCAGTGTGTGTTATTAGGAAACATGTGTTATCCCTGAGAAACCAAAGGGTTAAAATATCTACTAAGGGCCTCAAAACAAATTTTGGATGATTTTACCTTTAATGATAAAACAAAATAAATATAACCACCAAAACCAAAACCTTTATATGGTTCATGAGTAAAAAATTGAACTCAATATAAAATAAATATTTAAGTACATGAATAATCGATAATGACATATCCAAAGGATTCAAAGGAAAGAAAAATCAAAAATCACTAAAGCCATCCATAAAAATCCAAAACTACTCTAAGATCCATCTCGATTGTGAATTCCCATGATATCAAGACTAATAAATAAAGAACTGAGATACATACCTTTACCAATGTCTTGATAGATGACATCAGCAAATGTGCAATAGTGCCCCAGAATGAGTTGAGTCTAAAATCATTAAGACATACCCAATGACTTCCAATCTAATTACACTAGGGAAAGACATGTTATAAAATTTATATAATATAGTTTAAAACAATTTAAAATAATCTATATCAATGAAAAAATATTTTTCTTTGGAAATAAGTAAATGTAAGACCTGAAAACCTTCCTCAAAACTAATTTAGAATACCAGATGTTTGATTTAACAAATCCACACATCCACACATCCACACATCAAAAAATCCACAGATGCATGTCACGGTGGATGTTATATACTCATGAGCTATAACTCATTGATCTACCACTTCATCACAAGGTAACCAATACCCAGATATTCTATAGAACATGCCCTATCAATGAGGTCATGTCTAATGAAAATTAACTCACACTAACCATATCTACCAAAATCCATTTAAAGAAATTCCAAATAAAACATCTATTTATTTTAATTTATTTCAACATCCATTTTAAATGTTTCAAATCAAAACATTAATATGAAAAATAACCATTTCAAAATTATCATCATATATGGTTTTCCACAAAACAATCCAATTTTCACAATTTATCAAAACCATTTCTAAAGAGGCTATTAAATAGAAACACCTATGAATTTTATAATAAATAAAATAAATAAAATAATTTCAACTAAGCATCTATGGTTTAATTATGTGGATTTAATATAGAATCCACCAACCTCACAAATATAATGGAAAAGGAAGAGATACACATAAAAATTCAACATCTGATCTCTAAAAAAGGTCCCTTTCCTTTAACTAGACCCAAAACATCATATTACCATCAAAGAACAATGATATATCCTCATTAAATTATATCTATAGTTCTAGGAAATCATTGGAGAAAAGATATAATAATAATTCCCAATAATTAAGACTTACCTATGAATCTGGACCTCTAATTCATGTTGAATCACATATGGATCTCTCTTAGAAAAAAAGGAAAATGTCTATCACACCTTGATAGGTAAAAATTTTTGTGTAATGGGTAATGTATGGGAAAAATTATTCTTAAAACATTTAAAATAATTATATCCATTAATTTCTATGGGCCAAAACTACAATGCATGGTTAGGACACATAGTTTAGAAGACCGTATTCTATCCAAAGAGGTGAGAGTTTAATAAGCCAACCCCTTAGATAGTTATAAAGAGAATAAGAAACACATGCATGAGTTACTGTATTAATAAACCCCTAACATAGTCAGATAATACTTCTAGAAAAACCATGTGCCAAGGATGTGTTTCCACACAATTTCATGGAACACAATTTCTCTATGAAACCACACAGTTTTGAAAAACCATGTGAAAAACATGGGCCTTCATATTGCCCATTATTTTCCCTTACTAGGTTTCTTGGATGTGCTGCACAGTTTTTACTAAACATTCAAAAACCATGCACTTCCAAAAAATCCATATAAAAAAGGAATAACTCTTCAAAACCAGCTAAAACATAACCCTGGAATCATAGATACGTAAAATAAAAAAATAATGGGGTAATTACATGAAACTGGGTGTTTCAAATTCTTCCAACAATTAGTCATTCCATCCCTAGACTGTAGAAAATAAATTTGTTTCCACAAATATTTCCATAAAATGCTCTAACATTTCCTTTTCACACATATTTATTTCTTATTAATCATGACTGTGTTTTCAAAAAACTCACAATAGAGTGATTCTTTTAACCCAAATGAAATTGTCTTTCATATCCACAATCTGTTTTACCCAAAATAAAAGGGAAAGCAACATAATTTTTCATTCAAATTAATGAAATAAGTTTCTATTTATCAACCTCTCTAGTTTGTTGAGATGGATTTGTTTGGACCATCTAGAATATCTAGTTTTAATGGAAAAAACTATGTCTATGTTCTATTAGATGACATTTTTAGATGCACTTGGGTATACATTCTTGCTCATTAAAGTGAAGCTTGCTCCCATTTCATTAAATACTCCAAGTCTGTAGAGAACCTTAGTGGACTTAAGATTAAGACCCTAAGAAGTGATCATGGCTATAAGTTTGAAAATCATGATTTGTAAACGTATTGCTCACACAATGGATATAGTCACAAATTCTCTACCTATAAGAAACCTCAACAAAATGGTTTAGTAGAATGAAGGAATAAAACCTTTCAAGAAATTGAAAGAACTGTTCTTAATGAGTATTACTTCCCTGTTTACTTCTGGGCAGATGCTTTATATACAGCTTGTTATATTATAAATAAAGTCTTGATTAGACCTATTATTAAAAAGACCCCTTATGAACTGTGGAATAATAGGATTCCTAAAGTTAGTTACATTATAGTTTTTGGTTGCAATGTCTTTATTCTCAATACTGAAGCCAATATTGAAAAATTTTCTTCTTAAAGTGACGAGGGAATATTTATAGGTTACTCTACGACCAGTAAATTCTATAGAGTCTTTAAAAAAATAACCAAATATGTGGAAGAATCCGTACATGTCACATTTGATGAATCTCATCCGCATGAACCAAAGTCTTCTCCTGAAAATCTTGAAGAAGAAATATCCATTCTGAACCTTAATAATAGAAATAGTGAACCTACTATAAAAAAAATTAATTCTTGAAATTTTCCAGGACCTGTTTCTATTGGAACTAATCCTACAGAAGAACCTGATTTCTCTAGTCCAACCTTGACCAGACCAACAAGGATTCTAAAGAACCATCCTTTAGATGCTGTTGTAGGAGATTTAGATAGAGGAACACAAACTAGAGCATCTCTAAAAAATCAAGTTGAACATCAGGACTTTTATTCATAGTTAGAACCTAAAAATATCAAAGATTCTATCAATGATGAATTTTGGGTAATGGATATGCAAGAAAAATAAAATCAATTTGAAGGAATCAATGTCTGGGAGTTAGTAGACAGACCTAAGGACACATTGACCACAAGCATTAAATGGGTTTTTAGAAATAAAGATGATGAATCTAGAAATATCATTTGAAACAAAGCAAGACTAGTTACACAACGATATAGTCAAGAAGAAGGAAGAGACTATGAGGAAACCTTTTCACCTATAGCTAGGTTAGATGCTATTAGGATTCTGCTTTTTTATGCTGCTCATCTGAATTTCTTGTTATATCAAATGGATGTTAAAAGTTTTGTTCTAAATGGTTTTATCATTGAGGATGTTTTTATTGAACAGCCACTTGGATTTACTAATCCTCATTTCCCAAATCATGTTTTTATGATTTCAAAAGCTCTATACGGTTTATAACATGCACCACGAGCTTGGTATGACATATTTAGTAATTTTTTATTTCAAAATGTTTTATTAGATGGATTGCTAATCCAACGTTGTTTATCAAGAGTATTTCCAAACATGTATTGATAGTACAAATCTAGGTTGATGATATTATTTTTGGATCTTCTAAAAATGCCTTGTGTATTGATTTTTCAAAGAGTATACAATGTGAATTTGAAATGAGTTTAATGGGAGAACTCAAATATTTTCTGGGATTTAATGTTTTGCAAAATGAACATGGTATTATTTTAAATCAACGTAAACATAAAATGGGACATTTTAAAACGTTTTTTTGAATAATAATGAAGAAAGTGATACACCTATGATTACCACTTATAAATTCATGCAGATGAAACTATGAATCTAGCGGATCAACCCAATTATAGAGGTATGATTTGGAGTTTACTTTACCTTACTTCTAGTCAACCAGATATAATATTTAGTTTGTGTATGTGAATAAGATTTCATGATAATCCAAAAGAGTCAAAATTGCTTGCTGTTAAAATGATTTTCAAATATCTTAAACATACTACAAATTTAGGATTATTTTATCCAAAAGCACAATCATTTGATTTAATATGTAATTCATATGCTGACTTTTCTGGTTGCAAGTATGATAGGAAGAGCACTTCTAGAACATGTCATATTATAGGTATGCCCTTTGTATTTTGGTGTAGTAAAAAGTATAATTCTATTTCATTGTCTACTACTGAAGCAGAATATATTGTTGTTGGTAGTTGTTGTGCACAAATTCTGTGGCAGAAACATACATTATTGGACTATGGATATCAATTTAGGCATGTATCTATAAACATTGATAACACTAGTGTGATCAATATCACTATGAATCCTATATCTCAATCTTGGTCAAAACCCATTGATATAAGGCATCACTTTTTATGGGATCATTATCCAAAGGGTGATATAACTCTTGAATTTATTGGCACTGAACAACAATTAGATAACATATTCACCAAGACTGTAAGCTCAGAAAGGTATAGTTACATTAGACATGAGTTAGGAATGATAAACATTCCATAAAACATAACCGTTAGAGAAGCCTCAGCATTAGTAAAACCACACCTTTAGTAAAACCTCTGAGTTAGTAAAACCTCACCGTTAGTAAGACCTCACCATTAGTAAAACCTCACCGTTAGAGAAACCTCTCTGTTAGTAATACCTATCCTTTAGTAAAACCCCACCGTTAGTAAAACCTCACCGTCAGTAATACCTCACCATTAGTAAAACCACACCGTTAGAGAAACCTCACTGTTAGTAACACCTCACCGTTAGTAAAACCTCACCGTTAGTAAAACCACACCGTTAGTAAGACCTCACTATTAGTAATACCTCACAGTTAGTAAGACCTCACCATTAGTAAGACCTCACAGTTATAGAGACCTCAACATTAGAGTGACCTCACTGTTAGAGAGACCTCTCTATTAGAGAGACCTCACCGTTAGAGAGACCTCACCGTTAGGGAAAACTCACCATTAGAGAGACCTCACTGTTATGATTCTCACCGGTAATTGTCATCGATATATTTTGTGATATCTGGATTTTGTGTATTTATTCGAAAAAGTTTTTTTAATGTATTTCTTTTTATGAAATCTTGATTCCTAAATGATAAAGATTAAGTCTAAGTCACATTTCAATCCACTACAGACTCTCTTCACTTAAAACATTACTTCTCAAACCCCAACATTTCATGCGAACACTAAGTTCTTCGATTCGTAAATGGAATGAGTAAACAAGCCAGTAGTCAGAGATGAACATGATGTGCCGAGTGCAAAGAGGAAAAAAGAAGGATCTTGAGGCAGTGGCAGTGGAACAAGTCGTGAGAAGAGTGCATCGAACCCGCACTTACTGAACAGAAATATCTTAATCGAGAAATAAATCTTGGAAGAATGGCTCTGGACTAGAAAATCATTGATTATAAGGATATTTGAGGAACAAGGGTGACTCAAATGTTTTGCGAATAATAGTGGTCCTTATTATCTAAAACTGTTAAAGGAATTCTACTGGTTTGTTCATTTTGAGAAATTAGAAGGTTAGAACAGAAAGGTATCAGTAGTGAATGGAAAGATAATTTATTTTCCTTCAATTGAATGGGCTGAGTGCTTCAATGTTCCAAATGAGGGTGAGTTTGGTTATTTCTCAAAGTCACTACATCCAACCAGTGACATTTATTATTATGAAACTACTTTGGAAGAGCTCACTGGAGATGGCACACCAAGAAAAGTAGTTGCTACAGAAATGGACAGAGAAAACCGGTTGCCGTTCAAATTTATCCAGCATATGTTAATTCTAGGAAGAGGGGATTTTGCAAACCTTATATTCCTAGATATATTCTTATTGTATCTGCTAAGGAATAAAGTCAAAGTAAATATGGGAATTCTTCTAATGATTCAAATTGAATATATGACCAAGACAAAGTCAAAAACAAATGCTCTATTCTTTGCAAAGCTGATTTCTTTGATGATCATGGTAAAAGGTGTGGCTGGGTCTCATGATGAGATAGTGGTTGTGAGAGACAACTTTTGTTTTACAAAAAACAATTTTTAAGTACATGATGATTGGATGGAACCCATGAAAAAGGGAATGGGTAAATGATGATGAGAAATTTTATGATAAATTTAACCTTGTTGAGCATATAAATCGGCCATGAGATAGGAGAGATCCAGGTCTAGGACCCAATGAAGAGGAACCTCGATACAGTGATGATGATGCTGAGGAGGATACTTTTATAGAAGATGGAGGGGATCCTGATTTTCCTCCAAGACCCACTGCTGAAGAGGTATCATTTGGGAAGGAAAGTCCACCTGTGACCCTACCTAGAAGGGAAGGAGTTCTGGGAGAAAGTGTTGAAGAAATCTCTATAAATGAAGAAGAACTACCTATACCAGATCATAAGGAGACTTCTCCAGATTCCAGTAGTAGTGATGATGGAGAATAAAAAGTATCTGAAAATTGAAGTACCTGTTTGAGTCTCATTCCTCTAATTGAGAGATTTATTATACCTATTGAGGAGGTTTTTGAAGTGGACAGACCAATACCTATTGCTAATATACCCCAGCCTGTGCCACCTGGTTTAACTTTAAATATGGTGGTAAATGACTCCTCTAGAGAGGAGATGGATGCAGTTGGTGATAAATAGGAGGAAACTTCACTTGAGGTGGAGCAATCTCCCAAATATGGGCCTGTCTCAATTTTTCATGAGGTGGAAGATTGGTTAGAGGATTCGAGATTTGTGGTGCTTGGAATTGATTATTCAGGATCTGATGATGACCAACCCAAAATAACTATTGTATCTTCAGTTGATGTTTTTCCTAAAAATCTTGTAACTAAGGTTGATATTGATTCTTTAAAGGCTAAGTTAAAAGAGACTTTGACTGAATCTGTTTCATAATTAAAGATTTGCTTTGTTGGTGAGTTTAGAAAAATGGAAAAATCAATGGAATTGTCTCTTAAAAGAGTTGTGTCAAGTGATGCGATAGAGATGATGAATGAAGTGAAAGTGTGTCAAAACCAGATTAGTACTTTGATAGAGGTTGTTGATTATTTGAAGCAATCTGTTGCTTCATTTGATATCATTTTTAGTGTCCAATCTCATGTTGATGATGACATCAATTACATCAAAAGTTTATTGAAACAGTTTGTGGTAGTTTTGAGAGTTTTAAACAGACCATAAAAGAGCATGTCAGTACTCATGATTTTTTTTTCTAAAGAAGTTGATAAGTAATGTGACCCAATATTTCAATAAAACCCTAGATTTTAATATAAACCCACTTGGTAACTCTAGAGTTTCAGTTGATATTGAACAGTTCAGATCAATGCTAAAAGAAGAACTTGGTAAAGTTAGTGCCAGTAGCTCATCTAATTCTCAAGTGATATCTACCAGAAGGGATATCATATAGATCTTTCAGTACTATATTAGAGATTCTACTGCTGCCCAGAAGGAAATAAAAGAAAAGATTGATCTCTATTTTCAGAAGGTGTATTCCAAGCCTCAGCTAAACAATCATTTTATGCTTCTGTTAGAAAACATGAAACTTATCCCAGTTATTGAAGCTTTCATAGATCAAGTCAGTACGATCAGGGATTTACAACCTTCTTTGGACAAGTTTATGGATAACAAGGATGATTTTATCTCTTCCATGGAGAGAGGAGGAGGAATCATCATGGATTTTAGGAACCTGTTACTACCCTTTCTGCATGTGGACAGTACCCCTATTATTGTATCTCCATCCCTACCTGCCTCTGGTCAGTCTGCTTCCACACCTCAGTTGAATCTAGCTCACGCTATCAAAAGTCTTACTCCTATGATAAGAGAAAAGATTACACATTACAGGCCCAATAGTGTTTTAGTAGCTCAACCACCTTTTACCATCACTAGTGTTCCCAAGCCTTTACCTACACCTACCAAGCCTGAATCTACATCGGATCCCAAAGTCAAATCAAAATTACATATTAGAGAGGTGGATTGATCAGTGGATAAGACATTTGATATGGATCACTTGTATTATTTCTGTATCATTTCTGTCTTTCTATTTATTTTTTCATGAAGTAATACCTACATAGTATAATTATCTTTTACTTTATGTAGTTTCACCATTTAATTTTTGTTTCCTCCTTTTTTCTAACCACAAAGGGGGAGAAATAAGTCTATTTTTTATATATATAATTCTACCTCTGATATATTTACCTATACTGTATTCTCTGTTTCATTTGAAATATTTCATTTATGGTTACAAGGTATGATATTTTGACATCATTTAAAAATGTCATTGAACACACTGAGAAGTGAGAAAAAAATGTATTTTATACTGATACATTAATGGTAATTTTGGATTATAATTCTATAATATCTGATTATTAGAACGAGGGAGATTGTTGGACTCACCTGTTTTGATAATCTCAATTATGTTTAGATATTCTTTGATAACCCCAAATAATGTCTATATATATATTAATTATACTTTCAAATTATAAAGTAATGCAACTGAGTTGATATTAATATCAAAAATATGATATCACATCACTGGAATATGTTACTCAATTTTTATTTAGGATTATAAATGTATAACCATGATTAATCTTGATACTTACTCATTCTAGAAATGATATACATAGAATAGATATTTTATAAGCATATGAGTTTTTGAGTCACTGATACAGATAGAGATACTGATAAACAAAGTTCACTGATAGAACACACCTTCTGTTATATAAAAATTCACCAATACATAGTCTACCGATACAAATTCACTATCACAAGAAGCTAAAAATAGAAGCATCTACTGATATAAAGAGTTATTAATAGAAGGAGCTACCGCTACACAAGAAGCTACCGATAGACTGATCTACTAATATAAAGAGATGTCGATAAGAGGATCTATTGATACAAACGACCTACCACTACACATAGTAACTAATTCATAAAGCTACCATTACAGAGATTAACAGCTACAGATGCAAGACCTGCCATTACAAGTCCACTGCTACAAGTTCACTGATACGAAGAGCTACTGATGGAAACCATTCACTGGTTCTCTAAACTATATTTCTATTTATTTATTTAGAAACGATCAGATTTGGTTCTTTTAATTCAGCTAATATTATTTAAGGATGTTTTTTGGATGTTAGGGAACCATACCTTGTACCTGCAGAAGTAATCATGCCTTATGTCGGAAATTAATTAATGATGTTTGTTGGATGTCAGGGAACTATACCTCATACCTGTAGAACTAATCATGCCTTATGTCGAACCGCCACATGACCTATAAAAGGAAGATCAAATCCAAAAATAAAAAAATAGATATGAGAAGAAAAAAGATACGTTGGTGGTAGAAAAAGAAATAGATACATGAGAGAATCAAAGATGAACATTACTGGGAATGGAAGGATGTTAATGTGCTACAGATACTACTACAATCAAATTTTTATATAAAATGTTTAAGAGGACTAAGTCTCAACATGAGACTGAACCTCTTGGTTAAAAATGTTGTGGATATTATTTCTGTTTAAACTATTTTCAATTTTCCGCTGCTAATTACATTGAAATAAAAATCTATTTTAATGTAACTCTAATAGTTGAACGAGCATGCGTTTCTAATTATTGTAAGCCAGTAAGTTAGTTTCAAAAGATAACATAATCTTTATACAATGTTATCCGAGAAATAATCAATCCTTGAGAAACTAATTTAACACTCATAATCCTTATAAATTCAATAAAGTTTAACTTGTTTGTTAAATTGGGGGTATTAATAGAAATATTTTTAATCAGAAATTTTTTAATAGGAACTCAATTAACCCCCCCACTTGAGTATCCTTGGGGAAAACATCATTCGTTATAAATTAATTTAATAATTTCTATGAAAACCCATTAAATATAAATAAAAATATTATAATTTGTATGCACAAAAAGCTGTTTTATCTAAATAAATTGAATTAAATACAATTAGAATGTGATATAATGGTAATAATTTTTTCATATTAATAAAAATATTTTTAATGTTTATTTAATATGTCGATATCTATAGGATAAGAGAAACCCCAATTTTATGCATAAAATACTATATTTTTAGAAAGATCATATTTACCGCATTTCAATTGAGAACAAATTTTTAATCCAATTTTAAGAAATTTAAAAATATTATATGTAAAAATTGATTTACTCTATATAATAGAAACATAAACATAGTTTAGGGTGTGTTTATGGTATTTTACTATGAAGTTTTATTTTTAAATCCATTAGTGAAAAATACTCAATTTTAATTCAAAAATAGTTTTTTCATGTAATTTATTTATAATGATAAATTATATTTTATTTTTATTTAACAATTTAATTATATAAAAATTTTATAAATTAGTAATATTTTCATTATTATAATAAATTTCACTTTTAAATAGGCTATAAAAAAATAAAACTTTTGGTTGTTTCTAGTTTTAAAACAAGAACTGTCGTTCCATATACGAAATTAATATTAAATTTAATTTAAACACTTTTTTGTTTATAAATTGAAAAATGGATTCCATATTTGGAATACTAATTATTTATAATTTATTAAAAGTTCAACTTTGATTTTGACAAGAAATATTAGTGAATGTAGTTAAAATTAATTACTATTATTAAGGTAAATTTAAGCTTATCAATTTGATAATCCTTTAATATAACATTCTGAATGCCCTACCCAATTGTATGAAACCTATTGGATGGAAATATATCAAAATGAAACCCCAAATTAATATTTTTTTTGGTTTTAATGGATTTTTAGGTAATAACCTGGGGATAACCAATTATTTTTCAAAAATTCCAAATGACCTTTCCCTTACCTATAAAAGACCACCAAATATCCCACTTCCTAACACATATCAAACCACTTTGTTTCATAAGATATCTAACCAATAAACTTACTAGAAACCCCACCTTCCCCCTTGAATCCTCTCCTTGGTCAGCATGTCCTTATTAGAAGCTGTTTGCAGAAAACTAATTGGAGTTAACCAATTGAGAGGTAATACCCTCCCTCAAACTCCTTTCATTTACTTCCACAATACACTCCCTAAACTATTATTTTTCCATGATTTTATAAAAAAATAATAATAATTATACTATTATGTCTCTTTGATATGATTTTAGCCTAATCATACACACTCTTACAATCTAATGGGAAACAAATATGTTGTTTATGTCTATGGCGAACTACCACCTCAAGAAATGATGACTATTCATTTTTTACTTTACTACCTCTCATAGTGGACATTAAAATTGAAATTATATTTATATATTATACACTATTGATATTTATAATGTATTTATTCTTCTAAGATTTTTATTTGGAAAATACACTTATCCCTTCTATCTTGTGTAAATACGATAATTTCGTTTGAGTAAATGAGGAGTAAAGCCCCCTCAAAGTGATGTGATTCATTCAGAAAATGAATTGAATGTATTAAAGAAATTATTAGTGAACCTATAATATATAAATGAATTGATAATGATACGGTAATTATACTATGTCAATATATACATATACAAATATGTCATTTACTTTCTTTCTTTCAACATGTCGATAAAATGGAATAAACATTCTTGCATACATACGGCCTACCATCTCCGTGAATGGTGCTTTCCATTTTTATACTTCTACAATCTATAGATTATTATAATAAAAATATAATGATTATTAATGATATTTATATCATGGTTTAAAATTTTGAAATCATGATATACGTATAAGGACCAATGATGTAACAAATTAATATGTATGTTAAAAACCAATAGAATTACCAATGACTAAACATAACATTGAATTTTTAACAATGGGGTTATATAATGTCATAAATAAAAAATAAATGGAGTTATATAAAAAAATATTTCTCTATAAAATATATATATTAAAATAATATTTATTATCTAGGAGGTTATTAAGAGTACTAAGAGAGTCAATACACAAGGTAAGAGGATTTCAACTCACTTTTTATTTCCATGAGATAAATGATTTATGTACAACTCACTTATTTAGTCTGGTGTAAATAATTATCACGAATGTTTTATAAAGATATTATAAATAAATTTATGGTTATTTAATAATCATATTTTCTATATTTCACTTATGGGGTTGATTTTTCAAATGTTACCAAATCATTAAGATAGTTTTGTCTCAATTTACCTTCTCTGAGACATGGGTTTTATCAGGCAGCTACATTATTTCATCGAGGTGTATTTGGAATGTTATATAAGGAATCTAATTATATTAATTATATTTTAAAATTTATTTAATTTCATTTTATTAGATAGATATTATGATCCCAAGTTACCATTTAGTAAGTGCTTAGTGAAATAATCCTATCATTTATCAAGATTATTTATGATTACGCTACCCCTTGATGAAATATTTTGATTGATATGTTATGAAAATTCATGATACTTATTACAATTAGTTTTTTAATAATATATTCATATATTTGTATATTTTTCCACTCTGTAGTGTGTATTATGATTAAAAATGTGTATTTAAATTTTTTAAACTTTACCTCTATATTCTATTGGATATTTGTGTTCTTTCAAAATAATGTTTTCTAAAATGGTTTTTAAAAGGATTTATAGTTTTATTTATATTTATTGAAATTATTTTCAAATAAATATTTTTCAAAACATTTTCAATATTTATTTATAATATTTCAATGTATTTTAAATCAAATATCAATGAAAACATTTTTAATCTTTCTTTATAAGTTTTAAATGTGTTTTCAAGGAAAAAGGATATCAAAAATGTTTTTAATATTATTTTATAGGTTTTAATTTGATTTTTTTTTTCAAAATTTTTTTCATGAGTTTTTTCAAATATTATAAATTATTTTTATAGAAAATGGTTTTCAGAAGTTTTTATGTTTAAAAAATAACTTTTGAAAGATGAAAGGATATTTTCTTAAAGAAATGGTTTTTAAAGAACCTGTAAAATTATTTTCCATAAAAGATGACATTTGTTGGTGTTAATCAATTAATTCTAGGGAAATTATTCAATGGTTACATTAATTATATTTCTTGAATGGTTTTTTATTTTATAGAATGATTCTTATGACATGAGGCTCTTTTCTACGAGGTAGATTCTTATGAAACCTGATTCTTTTCACTGATTATTCTTGGATGAAATGAATATGAAACCTTTATCTTTTCCGTATATTAAAATGTGTTGAAATGATAATGATACCCACTTAATTTTATTAGTTATTATTTTATGTTTATAGAACCAATCCATTTTCATGGGTTATGATATGATGACTATTTTCTGAAACTTTCATGTATGATTTCATTATTTGACGGGTCAGACCTATATATCCATCCATTGCATTGGGTAAATATTTATATATCCTGATATAATTATGTGAATAATGTATAAGGTCTTGCAAAAAAATGGTAAAATGGGGAAGCCATTACCTTACAAGGAAACAACTACAACTAGGGATGGTGGTGTGTCTCACCCAGTAGGTGTAGTCACCAAGATATTAGAAGTTAGGGAAACCTGATCCTCTATAGTAAAATGGGGAAAATCAATCCCTTATAATCAAAGGAATGAATGTGGGGATGGCTCTGGGCCCTTCCTAGTAGGTTCAGTTGCCATCATGTTCCATAAAAAGTTCTAGAAATGAGTATTCACTTATAGAGAATGGTTTCACATGTCTATGTATGCTAAAATTCCTTATTTTATTCCCATGTTATGCTTTCATGGATTATTTTATTTATTTCCATATGATTCATGTTGTATGAACATCCAATATTTATGATTCCATTCATTTATATGGTGTTTGATATGTAGGGTAACATATTCTAATGTTATGATCGTTTTTTCATACTCCTATGCTCATGTTTTTGCTGACATGTCTCCCATATTTACCCTTACTGATCATCTAATCTCACCTCTATTTGTGTTTCACCTCCCTCATGTTATGAAGATATTCATTATTTTTTATGTGTCTAATATGGTTTCTAGTCAATAAGAACCTAGTGGGAGATAATTTATATCACTTATGTACAAGTGTTCATTTTACCATATTTCCAAAGGTAATATACTAATACGGTCTTTGGGTGTATGTCTGTATAATATTTTAAGTATTCTAGAAATGTATTTTAATTTATATGTATGTAAAATATATATTGTTTAATGGTTCCCCTAGAGTGGATATTATAGGACATTTTAACCATCAAATATGGGGTTTTCAATGATAGAGTATTTTGGGTTTAACGTAAGTATATTGATCTATGTAATTCTAGACTAAATGTTATGGATTTAGTGTCCATGTATATACACTCATTTATTTTACAATATTTCCCTAATTTTAATATTCAATATCACATATAATCACACATTCCAATGAACAGATGGTTTAGGGTCTTTGAGGGATAGTTTTTATGTATCTTTTTTACAACCCTTGTGAATCATTCTCCATAATCGATCTAAACTAGAATCATTCCATCACTTATTATATGTTATTAATATCCTTTTAACCTAGAGAAATGGAAACAAGATAATATAAAAAGATCATATTCGTAGAATGTGTCAATGTAATATATAATAATAATACTTCATAAATGAAGATAATATGATAATATGGGTATAATCAAGATTCATAAGAAAATTCATAAGTATAAAAACATAGATAATAAATCAAGGAATATTTAATAGAATAAAATAAAAAATAAATTAAAATAGTGTGGAAAAATGTTTTTTTATCATGGGTCCTGAGATCTTAACATAGTTTTTAGTGTATGAAAATTATTTCAAACATCATTCAACATTGGAACAAAAATGTGTATAGGTAACATTAATTTCACAAGCCACACCATCAGTTCACATTCTAAATGGAAACTAAAATGTAATGAAAAATACTTATCTCATGATATATAAACACTAAATCAATTCAATGGATGGAGATAGAAGTCTAAATCTGTCATCAAGGAATGTTATTTGTGCAACATGGAATAAATACCTTATCAAACCATAATTGTGAAATGAAAATAAAGCGAGTTTAGAAAAACTCTCCGAATGATAATTATTAAATTATATAACATAATGATCACATGGAAATAAAATGGTTACATTAAACACAAAACAAAAATCCCATTTAATGAAAATGGGTTCATATAGACTCACATAAGGAAATCATTAATAATTTCGTCAATAATCAGAACATTATAAACTCTTGGAAATGAAATGGGTATCCAATTACATCTTGTAAATAACAAGGTGAATACCAATCAATAAATATAATAAAGCTTATATAATTTACAAAATATAGATAATTTTTATATATTTAAGTTAAAAATTTCACAAACTCATTCATTGTTGTCATAATAAAAATCCTTCAACAATAACATGTCTGATTTCCTGTTATTGAGAACTCTTGGTGTAAGTGGAAGGGAGAGGAAGCCCAAGGTGCTAAAATATATTCGGTGGATTCCTCCCATCAATGCTTATGTAAAGGTGAATGTGGATGGGGTAGCCTCTGGTGCGCCGGGACCTTCTTGATGTGGTGGTGTTTTCAGGACCTGTCAAGGCTTTGTAAAAGGATGTTTCTTTCACTATATTGGAACTGGTCATGATATTGAGTCAGAGTTATGGGCAATGATTAAGGCAATAAGGTATGCTAATCGTTATGGATGGTGGAGGATCTGGTTAGAATCAGACTCTTCTGTTGTCGTGCAGATTCTCAAAGAGCAGTCCAGGAGTGTCCCATGGAGGATGCTTCCGGCTTGGGTCAGATCATTAAAGCTTGCAGAATTAATTTCACTTGAGGTTTCTCATGTCTACAGAGAAGCAAATTAAGTGGCGGATGCGCTCTCAAAAAGGGAAATCATGGAGGTAAGCTCCAGCTGGTCCTTCGTCCTTCCTAGTTATTACAATGACCTTGCTCACAATGATAGAATTGGTACTGTGTTTACAAGGTTGTGTAAAGCTCCCCTTCTTTGAGTGGTTTGTATTGTTTTGACTCTACTTTATTTAATCTTATGGGAGCAGGTCTTCACATGGATCTCGAACTTTCGGGGTAGGAAGGCATTGAGTAAAATGTTAGAGACATACATAGTAGATGAAGATGTATGAAAAAATAGTGATGGATCACTCAAAGGAAATATAAAGACATTACATAGTTCATAAAATAAAAATTGGTGGATGTATTCATTAAATTAATTTAATTTATCAAGCATACTGGAAACTAATGGCTGTAAATTTATATGAAATCCATATAAAAACACAAAAATTCTGTGGATTTTTTTATAAATACATGGGAATTTTACGAGTCCACAGTTTCTGTAGGAGCTTTATTCCGAGGCATGGTGTGCCCGGAATCAATTTCTGATGTTTTGTTCGGGTACGTTCAGTAAACATATGAGCAAGATTTTATATCTTTTGAACTAGTGCTCTGAACTGAAATCTGAGGGGACCATTGAACTCGCATCGTCTATGATTTCATAGTGAGAGAATCACTACAGTTTCATTTTAAAGAGAATGGAGGTTAGTTATTGGGGTTTTTAATTAAATTAAATAAAAATAAAAGCGTTACTTTATTTTTATTTGTGGCAGTTTAATCCTTCAAGGGGAGGTTGGAGGTGGGGCCCACCCGTGCATATCATCTGTTTGGAGGATATTCCTAGGTGGGGCCCACACGAGCGTTAACCCTCTTGTAACTCTCCATAAAGTGGGGGAAACCCTTGAACATCCCCCACTAATTAATGTGCCAACCCACTTAATGATTTAATAGAAACTCTTTTAATTAATTGTAACCCATTTCAATTCTTTTGAATTCATGTCGACTATTAAAATAAAGCATATGCAATTATTTTGTTTTGGGTTGGAAATTCTTTTTGGGTGGAGCTTTGGAGAAACCTTGGAGAACTTCATCCTCTCTTGATGAAGAATGCGAAGAACGCCATCTTTGAATTCGTCACCTCCAAACACTTTCTAAAACACGAGCTTGAGTATTTGGAGTGCGTGAAGAACACGACGAATGCAAAATTGACGCCCGAATTTTCCTGCTCCTTTATCAACATTCATTGAAATGAGGTAGGGGTTTCAGTTTTACTCCCCATTCTTCATTATTCAAATTGCGGATTGAGAATTTTCTTTTTTTATCTTCATAACACGGAAGGTGCGGGCCGCACGATCATGGCCCAAATCCCCCTCAGCTTCTCTTAAATTGATGGCAACAGTGGTGGCGCAATGACGCCACCGGAGGAACGAGACGTGGCTGATGGGATGCGGAGATACGCCTGGCGATGGGCAACGAACCAGCAGTGAGAAGAACCGGTTGTGAAAGGGCCACCATGTAGCCGGAGGAGCGCGGCGCCATCGCGCCAGATGGAGAATCGGGCCACGGCCAAGCGTTTTGCGGTGGTGCTGGGGGGCGCGGTGCCGTCTCACCGCGCTGGAGGAAGAAGACACGACCATGAAAGCCGCAGCGATCTGATGGGATGGGCGCGGTGCTGTCGCACCATGCCAGAGAGGAACTGCGGCCAAAGGCCACGTCAGATGGAGGAGGGAGGCTTGTAGAGTCGGCTGCGGGCTCGCAATCTACATGGCAGGGCCCTTCAGGTCCCACAGTTCACCAAACCGGTGCCCATCACTGGTTCCTTCGGAAGCCGGGGGCACCCCCCACCGTGGCCAGCCTGGCCACAAGGGCCGGCCCTTCAGGCCACGCGGGCCGGACCGCCCGGCCGCACAGGCCTGCCGGGCCGGCCACCCGGGCCCGCCGTCCAGGCGAAGCCGGCCCGCCCGCCAGACCCTGCGGGCCTGCCAGCCGGGCCGGGCCACCCCAACGCGTTGGGTCAGACGTGCGGACAGGGTCGGACCCACGGACCGGGTCGCACCCCTATTCGAACTCCATTAACCAAAAATCACTTTTTAGTCCGTATCTTGGACTACGGGTGTCTGATCGACGAACCATCTATGGAAACAGAAGTATTAGAGATGGAAGGTTCTTTTGGAATACCCCAGTTGAGGTTTGGACGTAGTTGGGGTACGACCGTGTTGGTTTGAACCTAAAAACCAATCGGGCACCTAGAACGTAAATGCCAATAACTCATAGAACAGGCGTCTGATTGATGCGCCATCTTTCGCGTTGGGTTCCTTATGATGAGACGGAACAACGAGATACATCAACCGAAGACTTTGTGGAAGTTTATTTATCGACATTTGTCTCACGGTGCAGACCCTCCTGTAATCGAGCGTGCTGTGTGCGGGAACCTTATGACTGGCAGTGACTGAGATGATAGGATCCTCCATTAGTTCGACATCGATTACTTATGTACTAGAATCCTACGTGGATTTGACTGTGATGACTTCTGTATCGGGATTGTCTGTGGGTTCGACAGCGATGTCTTCTGTACCGAGATCCTCCATGGGTTCGACAGCGCTGATACTGTTCCAGGATCCAACGTGGGTTCGATAGAGGAGATGATTTAGTGGATAAACATAATCATCTCTTACCCTCTACTTGAGTTGTATAATTGTGTGAGATTTGTCTTGACTATCAGTTGTTATCATTGAGATGATTTACTTTACTTCCTTTTTGGAATGGGTTGTTCTTGGGCTCAAGTGTTGGAGCCGGACTGGTTGGTAACATATGTAAATGTATGGGCGTATAGATAAGAAGGGATGGTTGATACTTGGTGATTGAATCTTACTACATTGTCATATCCTTAGTGGATTCTGGGAGACCTTTGGGGGTCTTGGGGTTCCCTAATGAGTATTGTTATACTCACCCCTGTATGGGATTTTCCTGCACCTTGTTGTGTTTTGTCCAGACGACGGTTAGTATTGATCGAGGACGAGGGAGATGGACGGGAGGCTGATTGGTACTGGAGTACACGGGACATACCTTAGGGACGAGTAGATTGAGATCTATACCTACCCTTAAGTTAGGATTCCTTGGTGGATGATCCATGAGATGTTTTCTCTTTTCCCATGTACGTGTACTTGTTGTTCAGTTGGGTTTGTATACTGGCCCACTTACTTTCACCACACCTTCATTTTCTATATTAGTACATGTTTCTTCTACTTCTTGTATTTAGACTGTATGTGTTACATGTTTAAAGGAAATTCCTTACCTTTTTATCAGGGATTCGTCTTTGGTGCTAGTCTCCAGCCCTTTGCCTATGGAAGGCGGGCGTGGGGTAGTCATGACACGGGCCTCGAGGATGGTTCATGACAAATTGGTATCAGAGGAGTTGTTTCTACCGTAGAACATGGACTATGATTCTTTTAATGGAAAAACTGTTAAGTGTTTGGGTGTGGTTATCAGTTTAGGGAAACCGGTGTTTGTGTGATGGCCGACATATCCATACACTAGGACTCTGGCTTCTGATTTCCAATTCAGTGCACCGAAACACTGATTGTGTGTCTGTTTCCTTTGAAAAGTTTTCTTTGCTATTACTTTGTGTCAGCTCACCAGGTATATTATTTTGACTATGACACACCTGTATCATTTCAAGATGGCCCCACATAGGCATCTAGTTAGGGTTCCGAGTTTTTTACGAGATGGTAGCCCACTGAGCGGCAAGGCCTCTTTGTTGGTCCCCATCACAACGGAGGTACCCTCGGTACCACTACCTTCTAGGCCACTGTTACCACTAGCCCCAGTAGCAGAGAGTGCTCGCCATCTTTGTGCATTCCATGAGTTCCAGCATGAGAGGCTGTCCAGTTTCATGGGAGAGATAGACCCAAAGGCAGCTGAGGATTGGCTGGAGGCTGTTGTGAGTGTTTTCAAAATTGGTAGGGACACCAACCGACCTCATGGTGATCCATTTTGCTAGTCTATTGCATGCAACAGAAGGAAGTTGGTGGATCCTGATGCTCCAGGTTCATGACGAGGCATCACTACTCTTGGAATACTTCAAGATTCTCATCCGATCAGAGTTTGTTCTAGCCACCCTTCGTGCGGTGAGGATATTGGAGTTACTGCATCTACAACAGGGTAGCATGACCGTAGATCAGTACGTAGTGAAGTTGACCAACCTCTCACGCTACTCCACGGATATGGTACGAGACCCATTATTTATGGCCGGGACCTTCGGGTAGGGACTCGGGCATGAGATCAGGGCTTAGCTAATCTCCCTCAGCTTCCTGACACAGGCGGGGGTGCGGGAGAGAGCCGTTCTTGTAGAGATATTTCTTGCTGAGCAGTCACCAACAGTGAGACCCACCATAGGGAACCACGTAGTAGAATCTTCTATAGCCCGCAGTAGATAGATGTCATAAAAGGTCAAGAGGATGAGGCCGTCATGTGGGCAACCCATGGATACAATTTCGATTATGCGGGTGAAGATGAGATAGAGCCAGCCATACGAGGAGGAAGCAGTACTAGGCGTGCGGCGGGTAGGGTCACATGGCTCGTGACTCCCTGACCCGCCATGCAGATGAGCAATAGATAGTAGAGGGACCTCTTTGGCAGAGGCATATGTTCGACTGTGGTGGTCCGTTGGGATCTGGCGAACTGGTAGAGGAGTTGGCCGAGCATTAGGTGGTGGACATCGTTTTGAGGTCCTACCACCACCACCACCAGGAGGTCCACCCTTACCATAGGGAGCTGGCGGAAAGAGGCGGGCTCAGCTCCAGGTAGTCAAGGCCTACGACCATGGCGCACCTGAGATGATTCAAGGTACTATCTGTGTCAACTCTACCCTTATTGAATTTCTTATTTACATAAGTGTGAGTCATTCATTTATTGTCGCTTCCCTCATTCCGAGCTCGGAGAATTCGATGGAGCTGTTAGCTTGATCCTTACGGCTAGAGACTATTACGGGAGAAGACTCGATGATTACGCATTGGTGCTGGGAGTGTCATATTACTCTAGGAGGTGAGAGATTCGGTTGGGATCCCTTCATAGTGGCATCGAGGCCTTATGACGTCATCTTGGGTATGGACTGGTTATCTACTGTTCATGTTGAGATTGACTACATTAGGTGGAAATTGATGTGTGTCTACGAGGATGGGATGAGGTTTACCTTCATTGACAAGAAGGGATCCTTTTCAGCGCAGGATAGACTTACCCAGAAGAGGGGGCATCCGATCACACATCAGTTGTCTAGCCTCATTCTCGGTGTGGATGATGTTCAGAGTCTGAGTTTCCCTGTTATGGTGGATCAGTACGCGGATATCATCCCTGATGACGTTCCAGGACTACCTCTTTGTAGATAGGAATACTTTTACATTAACTTGTACCCCAGGATGAAATCGATATCCACTCCAGCATATTAGATGGCTCCCATGGAGCTTTTTGAGCTGCAGGTACAACTAGGGGACTTGCAGGGGAAGGTATTTATCCGACCCAGTGTTTCACCCTGGGTATCCCTGATTTTGTTCACCAAGAAAGAAGATGGGATCTTGTGTTTGTGTGTTTATTATTGGCACCTGAACCTGGTGACCGTGAAGAAAAAGTACCCACTCCCAAGGATTGACAACCTCATTGATTAGCTGAAGGGATCGTGTTGGTTCTCGAAGATATAACTTCGATCGGGCTACCACCAGCTCAGAGTACGAGATGAGGATATGCAGAAGAAGGAATTTAGATGCCCGTATAGACACTACGAGTTCTTGGTAATTCCATTTGGTCTAACCAATGCACCAGCATTGTTCATGGGACTTATGAACAGGTTCTTTCAGCAATACCTTGATCACAATATGGCAGTCTTCATCGATGACATTCTGATCTACTCGTCTACCAAGGAGGAGCACACCTACCATTTGCGGGTAGTAATGGACACACTCCGAGAGCACCATCTTTAATGTATGCTCTCAAAGTGCCAGTTCTAGATCCGAGAGGTACACATTCTAGGACATGTCATCTTAAAGGCTAGAGTTGCAGTGGATCCAGCGAAGATCGAGGAAGTTCTTTCTTGGGAGCCACCCAGGATTGTGATGGAGGTACGATTTTTTTTAGGACTGGATGGGTATTATCAGGGATTTGTTCCAGACTTCTCCAGAGTTGCAGCACCACTATCATCCTTGATGAAGAAGGGGAAACCCTTCATGTGGTTGGAGAGATGCCAGTAGAGCATTCTGGAGATGAGGAAGAGGTTGACTAGTGCTCCCATATTTAGGCTACCAGAGGAGGGAGTAGGGTACGTAGTTTACTGTGATGCATCAGAGACCGGACATGGGTGTGTCCTGATGCAGGAGTGAGTAGTGATTGCTTATGGTTCTCGGTAGTTGAGACATCACGAATAGAAATACTCTACCCTTGACCTGGACTTCACAGTAGTGGTCTTCTCCTTGAAGTTGTGGAGGCACTATCTGATGGGAGAGCATTTTACATTATACTCTGACCACCAAAGTATCGGGAACAACTTCTCGTAGACGGACCTGAACATGAGACGGTGGCATTGGCTTGGGTTATTCTAGGACTATGACTTAGATATAGTGTATAATCCTGGAAAGGGAATGTTGTAGCAGATGCTCTCAGTTGTAGATCAGACATTCAACTGCTAGGAGAGGCGACAGAGCAGATGGACGCATTGTAGATATCTTTTGTGGAGAGAGATAAAGCAGCCTTTCTACAGACTCTCACAGTCACTCCTCCACTTCTTCAGCGAGTCAGGGAGGCACAATGTGGTGACTTTGACTGTGAGACGCGACATGCTTAAATATCCATAGGGAATTCACCTGATGAATTTTAAGAAGGTGGGGAGCACATCATTCTCTTCAGAGGATGTGCCACGGTACCAGTTGAACTCTAGGAGGAAGTATTGAGGGAGTTCCACACATATCCTTTAGCGGTATATCTAGGAGTGGCTAAGATCTATCAAGACCTCCGACGAAAACACTGGTGGCAAGTTATGAAGAAGGAATTAGAAAAGTTTTCCTCACGATTCCTCACTTGTCAGCAATTGAATGTGGAGCACCAGGTTCTATCAGGATTAGTTCATCCCTTAGAGGTCCCAGAGTTGAAGTTGGATGAGATTTCCATGGATTTTGTGATGGATCTTCCATGTACATCTAGAGGAAACGACTCTATATGGGTGATCATTGACCGAATCACCATGTCGGCCCACATCATATCGATCAGAGAGTAGGGTCCAGTAGTGATCCTGGGATACCTCTATATACGGGAGATCGTACAGCTTCATGGTGTGCCATCAAGGATCATCTCTGATTGAGATGCGCGTTTCATTTCCTGGCTATGGAAGGGGTTGAAGAAGGATTTCAAGATGCAACATCGCATGAGCACCGCCTTCCATCCTTAGACGAATGGCCAGATTGAGAGGACCATTTAGACTCTCAAGGACATGCTCTGTGCATGAGTCCTCGACTTCGGTGGTAGCTGGGATGATCAATTACCATTGGTAGAGTTTTCATATAACAATAACTGCCACTCCATCATCAGGGTGGCACCTTTTGAAGCACCTTGTGTTAGACCTTGCGGATCGCCTCTGTGCTGGACTGACCTAGGGAAGTCAGTACTTATGGGACTAGAGATGCTGCGTGCTACAATGGAGAATGTGCAGATCATCCAGGAACAGATGAAGACTACACAGAGCAGGCAGAAGTCCTAAGCTGATAGGAGATGGAGACCACTGGAGTTCAAGAATGGAGACCATGTCTTTTTACGTGTCTGAACTCGATGAGGTCTATGTAGATTTGGAAGAGGCGGAAAGTTATCTCTATAATTCATCGGACCTTTCCAAGTCCTCAGCAGAGTAGGTGAGGTGGCTAACCGCATGGATTTTCCACCTCAGTTGCACCGGGTGCACGACGTCTTCCACGTTTCTCTGCGGAGTAGATATATGCATGACCCTTCTCACATCATCGACCATGGGGAGCTAGAAATCGATGACAAAGAGACTTTAACAAAGCTTCCAGTGGAGATTGAGGATCGATAGGAGTGGGTCATGTGTGGATGGTCGATACCTCTGGTGCACATTCACTGGCAGGACAAGAACCTCTAGGAGAGCACATGGGAGCGGGAGGCCCAGATGCGTGCTCAATACCCCCATTTGTTTCCTTAGTGTGAGTTGTAGCTTACGGGGATGTAAATCCGTGAGGTGGGAATAATTTAAAGACTTGAAAATTATGTGGAAATTTTTTTCTTAAATACATTGGAATTTTACGAGTTCACATTTTCTAACGGTGCTTGATTTCGAGGCCGGTTTTCCCGGAATCAATTTCTAAAGTTTTGTTCAGGAAAATTCAGTAAACGTATGAGTGGGATTTTATATCATTTGAAACGGTGCTTAGAACTGTAATCAGAGGGCACCATTGAGCTCACAGCTTCAGTGATTTCTTAGTGAGACCATCAACGCAGTTGCGTTTTAAGAAGAATGGAAGTTAGTTTTTGGGGTTTTTAATTAAATTAAATAAAAATAAAAGTGTTACTTTATTTTTATTTATGGCGGATTAATCCTCCAATAGGAGGTTGGAGGTAGGGCCCACCCACGTATAACCTCCCTTGGGAGGATATTATTAGGTGGGGCCCACACAATCTTTAACCCTCTTGTGACTCTCCATAAAGTGGGGTAAACCCTTGAACTTCCCCCACTAATTAATGCGCCAACCTACTTAATTATTAAATTGAACTTCTTTTAATAAATTTTCAACCTTTTTAATTCTTTTTAATTCATGTCAACCATTAAAATAAATAATATTCTATTTTTTTGTTTTTGGTTGGAAATTCTTTTTGGGTGGAGCTTTGGAGAAACCTTAGATAACTTCATCCTCTCCGATGAAGAATATGAAGAACTCCATATTTGAATTCGTCACCTCCAAACACTCTCCAATGTACGAGCTAGAGTATTTGGAGTGAGTGATGAATGTGGAAAACGATAAATCGATGCCTACCTTTTCCTGCACCTTCGTCAATTTTCATTGAAACGAGGTAGGGGTTTGAGTTTTACTCTCCGTTCTTCGTTGTTCAAATTGATGATTGAGAATATAATTTTTTTCTCATCATAAGGCGGAAGGTGCGGGCTACATGAACATGGCACGACTCCCCCTCCATTTATCTTCCCTTGATGGCGACATTGGCGTCACAACGACGCCACCAGAGGAACGGGCCGTGACCGATGGGCTGCAGCGATACACATGGTGACAAACAACAAGCCGGGCATGAGAAGAACGTGTGGCGCAAGGGCCACCGGGTCACTGGAGGAGTACGACACCGTCATTCCGCGAGGAGGATCGGGTCGTATCCAAGCGGGCCGCGATAGTTCTGGGGGCGGTGTGGTGTCGTCGCACCATACCGGAGGAAAAATCCGCTGCCACGAAGGTGGTGGCGGTTGGACCGGATGGGCGTGGCGCCGTCGCACCACACCGGAGAGGAACCACAGCCGAATGCCATTGCGGATGGAGGAGGACGGCCGATTGAGACGGTCGTCGGTGGTCGCTCCACAAGGCAGGACCCTTTGGGTCCCACAGTTCACCGAACCAACACCTAGCGCAGGTTCCTTCGGATGCCTGGGGCGCGACACCCCCAACCGTGGCCAGCTTGGCCATGCCGGCTGGCCTGCCGGGCCACTCAGACCAGACCGCTAGGCCACGTGGGCCAGCAAGGTAGGCAATGCGGGCCCGCCATCCAGGTCACGCGGGCCATCAAGGTAGGCAATGTGGGCTGGCCCGCTTGGCCACGAGGGCCACCCAACTAGGATGGGCCACCCCATAGGGTCGGTTGGGACCCGTGGACGGGGGCGGACCTGCGGACCGGGTCAGACCCCTGTCGGGACCCGTTTAACCCGAAATCACTTTTTCATCTGTATCTTGGGCTACGAGTGTCCAATCGGCAAATCGTCTACATAAACAAAAGGTTAAGAGTAGGACCGTTCTTTTGGAATACCCTAGTAGAGGTTTGGACACATTTGGAGTATGGCCAGGTTGGTTTGAACCTAAAAACCAATCGGGGCCCTGAAACGTAAATTCCAATAACTAACAGATCGGGTGTCCGATTGATGCCTTTTTTTTCTGGTTGTGTTCCTTATGATGAGATGGAACTATAGGATACATAAACTCAAGACTTCATGGTAGTTGATGTGTCAACATTTGGCTTGAAGAGTGGACCCTCCAAGAAACGATTGTGTTGTGTGCGAGAACCTTATGACTGGCTAGGACTGAGATGATAGGATCCTCCGTGGGTTCGACAGTGATGCCTTCGGTACCGAGATCCTCCATTAGTTTGACAACACTGAATTTTGTACTAGGATACTCCATGGTTTCGATAACACTGATATTGTTCCAGGATCCTACGTTGGATCGACAGATGAGATGATTCAGTGGCTACACCTAATCATCTCTACCACTCTACATGAGTTGTATACCTGTGTGAGCTGAGTCTTGACTTTCATTTGTTATCGTCGAGATGATTGACTTTACTTTATTTGTGGAATGGGTTGTTCTTGGGCTCAAGTGTTGGAGTCAGACTGGTTTTTAACTTAGGTATATGTATGGGAATATACCTAAGTAAGGATGAATGACACTTCTTGATTGTATCTTACTACTGGGGTTTATCCTTAGTGGATTCTGAGAGACCTTAGGGGGTCTCAGGGTTCCCTACTGAGTAATTTTATACTCACCCTACATGGGCTTTTCCCACACCTTGTCGTGTTCTGTGCAGACGATGACCAGTAGTGATCTAGGCAGAGGGAGACAGACGAGAGGCTGCTCGGAGCTGGAGTAGACGGGACGTAACTCAGGGATGAGTTGATCCAGATCTGTAACTACCCTTCAGGGAGGATTCCCCGGTGGACGATCCATGAGCCGTTTTCCCTTTTTTCTTGTACTTGTACTTGTTGTTCAGT
The DNA here is from genome assembly GCA_963277665.1 of Viscum album. NCBI lineage: Eukaryota > Viridiplantae > Streptophyta > Magnoliopsida > Santalales > Viscaceae > Viscum > Viscum album. The sequence continues at coordinate 1,016,485,791 of OY728120.1, read as the reverse complement.
TGGGTATGTATACTGGCACACTTACTTTTAAGACACATTCCTTTTTTATATTAGTATTTATTTCTTTGACTGCTTGTGTTTAGAATGTGTGTGTTACAGGTTTAAAAGCAATCTCTTCCCTTTTTTATCAGGGATTCGACTTTGGTGCTAGTCGCCAGCCCCTGGCCTATGGAAGGCGGGCTTGGGGTAGTCAAAGCACGAGACCTGAGGATGGGTTGTGACAATCCATTTTCAGGAGAATTGGGAAAAATGTCCTTGGAAATATGAACTTTCCAAGAAATTTTTATGAACATATAAATAAATTATAGAAATATTTTCATCTCAAAAAACATTAAATATTATTTATACAATTTTGTGCCTTGAGAATCCCTGTACCAGTGCATTATTTTATTACATTAGAATGATTACATTGAATCAAATCCAGAAGGACAAATCAATATAGCAGTTTTGGATATCAAAATAACATACATGACACCCATAATACATTGGGAAATAGTAAATTATAACATCATATAAAATAAAATTAAATAAAAATATTCCACGAATTCTTACTTAAAGAGTCCTTCTTCATAACCTTGGAGAAGGAAACATAATACTGGTGTGCTCAAACGCTCAGTAAGGGTAATTAAAGTGTAACATCCCAGGTAAATAAAGAATATTGCATTTTAATATTTATTGATAATGGTGAATAAATATTAATATTACTTTAAAGTGGATTCTATGTTCGATGTCATACTCAATACGCAACAACAAGTTTCTTTGTAATCTTATGTTGCACACTAATAATATAATAATATTATTTTAAATGGTAGATAACGTCTAGTCGTTTGAATAGAGGGATTGAACATAACTAACTAAAATATGATTATATTTGCTTGTTAAATGTTTTTACATTATTCAACAAATGTTAGAGGCTTAAAATGCAAATGAATCCAATTTTAGGAATAAATATTCTAATATTCATTAAAAGGCCGATTAATCGGATTTTGAAGAAGAACCTTTTTTAAATATAATTTTTGTCACTTTTATATGATATATTTTAAAAAATAAAATCTTTTTTTATAATCAAGACATCAAAATTTACTTTGTGTAAATATTTGGTATTTTTCCGATAAAGTTCATTTTTTTAAAATGATATATTTTAATTCAAAAACGCCTTTTCATCTAATTTATTTATATGGTTATATTATCTTTTTAATTGGTTTTAAAGTGTAATTAGAATATATTTTTACCATTTAATCCAATTTTGGTCATTATAAGTAATTTCACTTTGAAAATCTTCATAAACAAGTGTCAATCTTTTGATAGATGTTGTTACTTAAAAACATGCTATTAGTTTTGACAGCGGGAATTAACTATATAATTTATAATGAGGCATCTATATTTTTAATTTCTTAATATGGACATCATTTTGGAATTTTGAATATCAAATTTATCTTAGGGTGAATTTTTGGTATTTTTTTGATAATGTTCGTTTTTTAATGAATAGTGAAAATACATCATTCTAATTCAAAATTGCCTTTTCATCCAATTTCTTTATATAGATAGATTGTAATTTTAATTGGTTTTAAAGTGTAATTTAATTATTTTTTATCATTTAATACAATTTTGGTCATTGTATGTAATTTCACTTTTAAATTGGATGTAAAAACAAATCAATCTTCTGATAGATTTTACTTCTTAAAAACCCATCTTTGGTTCTGACAACGAGAGTTATTTTTAAATTAATTAATGCAATTTATGTGTTTAGAATATGGTAGAATGGATTCCATATTTGGAATCATATGGTCCAAATTATATAATTAAGACTCTTTTTTTGGACATTATGAATAGTAACGACGGTAATTATCTTTAATTATCGTGATTAATAAGTAATCGGGTAGTTAAGTGTAATAAAATAATATTATAATAATATAAAATGACCCCCACATGTTTCCTAATACTATTGTTTGTGTCATGTCAGACCATGGGATTCCTTGTTCCAACTTAGGTACCCCATGGAATCACTTTTGGGTGGTAGTGACATTTTATCAATTTATTTTTAAAGAAAAAAATATAACAAAAGTATGTAACACCAAAGTAAAACAATTTTAATATTGACTACATAAATGATCTCTTAGACTATAAATAGTCACTGGAAATCTGAAAATATTTCCTAAGTCATGGTAAATTTTATTATAAATTTTATACATTATATAACTAAATTTATTTATGACACGATGATGATGCAGTGATTACCTCCTTAATGAACGATTTAAATAAAATTAAAAGATAAGGTAAAATCAAAGACATAACCTTATCTAAAACCTATTAGATGGGAATATTTCGAACTTTTATCACATTATCCTTGAAATATATCATTGTGGGACCTTTAAAATCTGAAGGTCATTTTATAATAAAGTATCTTTCCATGACTTTCCAAAATTGACCCTCCTCCCTCTTATAAAAGGCCTCCACCTCTACCCCCTTACCCACACCTCTCAAGACCTTGGCTCGTCCAACCACTACTCATATTGTCTATACACATCCCTTTATTACTCCTATAAGCCTTTCCTTAGGTGGTAATCTCTTCAAGAAACCCTTTTGGTTCAAACCAAGAGGAGTTACCCGATTTAAAGGTAATGTCTTCTCTTATGTTCTTTTGATTTATTTTGTTTCTCCAACCCCCCTAAACTCTCTTTATTCCTTTATTTTGTAACAAAAAAGTATCATAATTATACTAGGATGTTTTTATGAGAAGTATTTGAGATACACATACACACACCACCATCTAATTTTTAAATAACATACTGTTTCTGTGGGTGGCGAATTACTGACTCACGAAACGATGATTGTTCAATCTTCATTTAACACCTCCCATGGTGGCCATTAAGATGTAACTGTATTTATATATGATATATATTATGTTTATGTTTTTATTATTCTTCTGTATTTTTCATTTCTGTGAAACCTTTATGGTTTCCATACTCGGTAAACGTGATAATTTATTTTAGGAAGTGCGGACTACCACCCTCTGAAAGAAATTTGAATCGTTAGTGCCATATGTGGGATATATAAAGGATGGAGTTAATGATATTATATATGATATTATACTTTAATTATAATATATCTATTTATCATTATGTATTCATTCCATTAAAATATTAAATAGAAATGAAAGTAGCGTTCATGCGTACGTGCGACTTACCGTCTCCTTGAAAGGTACATTTCTTTTCTTTTCATCAAATGTTATGTAATATTATAAGTATATATGTATACTGAATATATATGATATATATTACATATATATGTTTAATATAATTCTATAATTATAATATATGTATCTCTCATTTAGTTTTAATTCCATTAATATGACCAAGAAATGAAAGTAGTGTTCATGCGTACGTACGACCTACCATCTCCATGAACGGTGCATTTCATTTTTTTTATCTAGAAATGTGTTGGAATTGTATAAAATTAATATATAATGGATATATATGATATCTAAATCATTAATACTATTTTGGAGATAATGTACTTATAACTGCACAGACAATTTTTTTAAAATATGTTCATTTTTTGAATCCTGTACCGAACTTCGACAAAAACATCTGATATGAACTCACATAATTAACTAATTATTATAACATTATATTTTGTGATATGAATTTAATAATAAACATTAATGAGTTACTAATGAAATTATAAATTGAAGACATTTTATTATTCAGGAATATAAAGAAACTAATAAGACAAGTCAGACTTGATGTAAGGGATCCTACCTCTCTCTTTATTTTCAAGTACTCTCTTTTATGTCAGATATTTTATGCTCCATGTTATGATGTTGGAGAATGTTATTTTATACTCAAATTAATGAAATTTGTATTTTCATATGATTATAGACTCCCTCTTACTCACATCAAATCATTTTAAGAATTTTTTAGTGGCGCCGTCATGCTGCCGAATTTTTGTAAGGGATGCTTTCACAGTTCTCATTTTCAAAGTTCTATTTTAATGTCAAGTATTTCAAGTTACATTTTCTTATGTTGGGGTATTATATCTATATCCATCATACTATACTTTTATGTTCATATGATTAGACACCCTATTTGATCTCGTCAATCCACTTTTGGAAGTTTTAAGCGGCACCGTTAGGCTACTGAATTTTCGTAAGGGATTTCTAATCTCACTTTTAATTCTGTGATATTTCTAGTGTTCTCCACATATGTATTGCATGTGGTGTATTTTGTATGGAATTTTGATATATATATATTATCATGATATTCATGGTATTCTATGATTTAATTGGTTCTTATTATCTTTTGGTCATACGACTCGATTGATTACCACGAGGTAAGGTTTTTTTATCTCACGTTGTGTCCCCATGAGATTCATGCTACATTTTCCACTATTTCCTTCGTGTGTTGTATGTAATTCCCATGATTGTATTCTTTGTATAATATACATTAATTTATGGGTATTTACATCTTCATTTTAGGACCCTTCTTTCATGGTGTGTACATTTCGAAAGTTACCCAAATCGGTAAGGGAACCTTCCACCCTCCTCTTTTTAAAAGGCTTCTTTTTGTTATGTCTTTTAATTATATCTAATTATGTAGGTATATGTTCTTATATATATTTATTTCGGTAAATTTTATGTCCATGTGATGAGATACCCCTTTTTATCTCTCTTCAACTCATTTTTGGATGTTTAATGTGACATCATTAGGCTGTCAAATTTCTGTAAGGGAACTTCTTTACCCAATTCCAATTCTCTGTGTTAAACCACTACTTATTGATTATGTCATGCTATGAATATATTTGAATGACCTCTAATTGTTTTACACTTAATATCCACTTATATTGGGTGTCTTGATATTTTTCCCACAAAATTTCATAATTGATTTATCATTAATCTAAGGATACCGTATTTGTAAGGGACTTCGTCTCAATCCCATTTTATTGAGGAATCCATTGATTTATACTAGAAATTATTTTATACGGTGTATAAAACTCATTTGAACTTTTTATTTCTTAAGAAGACGTAATGTTTTTAAAATGAAAATAAATACCATATACATTGTTTACGTATTTTGGTATTGAAAATGGTTTTTAGAATGGATTTATTTTTCCAATTTCATAAAATGTTATATTGTTATTGCAATGTGGGAATTTTATATTTCCTTTATGATTAAGTTATGTGTTGTGATTATGTTATAGTTCTTGGGAAATTATTATGAAATTGGGTGGTTCCGTGATAAACTAAGGGTGGGTGAACCCGAGATATCTATCCAATGCATTGGGTAACGCAAAGGAGTTAAACGCTAAGGTTTCCCCGAAGAGATTTATGGAATATACTGTGATGGTTATTTCAAACATAACCATGAGGGTTACTCCCTACGAAAGAATGTTATAAATGACTCAAGTTACCTTTATGTCTTTTTATTTCTATGAGTTATACATAAACCATATAATTTCAAGAGGTATGTTCAAGCGCTTATGTTTTATGAGTAATGTATGATTTCATCGACTCTTATGTATAAAGTGGACTAATATTTTCTTTCCTTGTTTTATAACCCTTACATAGCTTTTTATGCACATCCCAAGTTTTTGAAATTATTTTCACAGGACATAAAGTGTGATAGTGTCAAGGATAGGATCATGTAAATGGCATGTTGTCTAAAACATGTAACTAGACATGACTATTTTGTTCAAGAGTTTTTATTTTGTGAAAAATGGAAACTAATTAGAGGTGTCTACTTTGTATTCTTTTGAGGTGTAATAGTTAAGTTCTAATTGTCTAAAAGTCTAAACATGAAAATTTCCTCAACGTGAATTATTCATTTAATTCAAGATTATGTAATGTTTTAATACCGGGTCCTTATAGTTGGTATCAGAGGTCGGTTTGGATAACTTTAGAGGTTAGGGTATTAATTAAACATAAGTGACAAGTTGTGTATTATAACCACCCAAAGTATTATTAATGGAAATCCCAATTGATCTAATTAAATGTCTCTTTATGTAAAATGTTTATATACAATTTCAACTTATTTGGTTTTATGTTAAGAATTTTGACCGTTGCTAATACAACCATTCAACAGTGATCACATGATTAGTATAAATATTGGGCTTTAACAAATCCAATTTACTAAGACAAAAGAAGAGATGGCCTAATCCAGTAGAATTGCTCCATACGAATCCCATTTTTTAGAGCTTGGAAAAGATGTGGCGTCCTTGGGTTTTTCTCTTGACCAAGCCCAAGCTGAGCTTCATCATGTAAAGCTTGAACGGAACCGTCTACGGGAAAAGTGGATGTTGATAGAGATTACCACTCGAGCGATGTTATCCGAGCCACCCCAGGAGTTTGTAACCATCGCACACCTTACCTTTAGGTCATCTGCGGCTGTTTTAAGGGGTTATGTAACAAATATCTAGTACTATGTTCATGTATATTATTTTTTGTATATAATAATGAATATACATTCTCGTCATTATTGATACATTATAAATAGTTTTTAAAGTACAAATAGTGTTTTTATTTATTATTTAATTAAGAATTATATTTTATTAAATTAAGGTATTTTTTTAATTAAATGATATTTTAATAAAATATTATTATTATTATTAAATTAATTTTTGTTAAATATAAACGATCTTATAATTTTAGGAATGCAATTGTAATTTTTTTGAGGGTTTGAAATCCATTTTTGTCAAAACCAGTGAATTTTTGATAAATGTGGGTTTTTATTTTAAAAGTGAAGATTACCATATTTATAAAATTATTTAGATAAAATAAATGTAATTTCTTGAATTTGGATATAAAAATTATCCAACGGTGAATTTTTCATAATTTTCTAAGATAGTCAAAATATTTGGGTAAAAATTAAATACCGTTTAAATATATAATGTGTTTTATGACATCATGATGACCCAATAGTGATGTAATAAAAATACAATAAGCTTTATATTTGGCCAATATATGTTTTACCATTAAAATAATGTGATTTTGTGTTTGTTTGACTTATTTTACGAAGCATTAATGGACCCCTCATGACATATTAAACATCTTGTATTTTTAAAATATTTTCCATGGGAGTGTGAATCACTTCCACATAAGCAACGGCATTATTTTAAGATGTTTGGACATTGGACTTATAAAATATTTTTTTCCTCTCCCATTTTCCAAAAACCATGGGAAAAAACCATGAGCTGATTTGTGGTTTGGATGAGATTAATGTAAGGTGTCCCAAACCTAAATAATAAAGAATTCACTCACCTTTCCTATATAATCCCACCCAAGATCCAACTTACTCCCCATTAAATGCCTTTGGAGTTCATCCAACCACTGCCATACTCTCCCTAGAATCCTCCCAAGGTTCCCCAAGCCCCCAAGAAGCCTCTCTCAAGCCTATAGAAGCACACTTCCAAGTAAGGGTTTTTCTTCCTTTCACTTTTTTGTCCAATTTCCTTAATTTCAATTATAAATGATGGGTCATGGTTTCAAACCTCCCACATACATCCCTCTTATTGATTGAATGATTGGAGACCCCTTTCTCTCTTATTAAATTCCTCCCATGTACACCCGTTACTATGCCGAAATTCCGAAAGGAACTTGTCTCTCCTCATTTACATTCAAGAAATACTTTTGTATCATGAATATAAATTCCATTAAAATTGTTGGGACATGTATCTATATGAACCCCCTTACTTTCTATTTCATGTAGATATGATGAGACACCCCTTTCTCTCCCATCAACCATTTTTATGAATTCTTATATCACGCCGTTACACTACTGAAATTGCACCAATTTTATAAGCCAATGCCATTGTGTAGTGAATACCATGCCCATTTCTCCATCAAGGGTATTCACCTTCACGAACATTTAATTATATATTATAATGTTTAATTACACATTCCTTTTTCTTGGAATAAATGATTATGTTTTATAAATCCATGTTTTATGATCCATGTGGCACACTTATGTATGAAATGAAATGTTTAGGAAGGGTGCGCCCTTATAGCGCTCCAATGCATTGGATAAAGTATAGTATCATGATACGTCATGTGCAATGAGTGTTGACTAATCCTAAATCAAGTGAAATTAGGTTTTAATCATGCTTCATGTGCAATGAGGATTTACTCATGCTCCAGGTTCAGTGAGCCTTAGCTCATGCTAATTCCATGTTAAGTGTTGTTTCCACATTTCCATGTTATGATTATCATGCTTTATCATTACCTTATGTTCATGTTTTTATTATTCTATATTGATATGACTATTGTCTAACATGTATTTTACTTTTCATGTATTCCATGTTTATTCCCTTACTGGGCTTTATAGCTCACCCCTTTTCTTATGCATGTCCTCAGATTATCCCATGAAATGCTAAGTACGAGGTAATGTAGTGGTCATGTAAAGAAAGATTTCAATAAAGACATTGTATTTGATGTTTTAAGTTGTTATATAATTATCCTAAGCCCCAAAGACACTATACCTCTCTATATTCCATGTTGTATCAAGTGAATAGTTTATGTAATAAATCATGTTTATGTTTGTAATAAAAGATGGGTTGTCATAGTTGGCATCAGAGGACAGGTTTAGTTATTTTTGGGATTAGGATTAGAAAACCCTAGTATAGACTTAGATACAAGACTATGTATAATAAAAACATCCCTATGTTTTGGTAAGTACTGATTAAGTGGTTTATCAAACAAATACATCTCTGTCTAGATACGAGCAGGTATAGGCGGCTCTGGCACAGTTGCATCCTAGGTGTAAAACCCAAAAACACCACTTTGAGCTAGACTCGAACGGGAACCAGTGCACAACAACAGGCCTTACTGCACTCTTAGTTACAACACATCCGTGGGATATGTTTTTATAAATTCACAAGATTAGTATGAACCCTTATTAAGGGAATAAAAAAATCCCCATAAGAATATATGTTATAATGTAGATCATGAATAGCCTAGATTTAAGCCTATAGACTCATGAGTTAAGGAAATAAAAGTTTATTTATAAGTCAACAACATTTGTCTTCGGATTACCCTATATGTGTTACCCCCATAACTTTCATTTTATTCCAGCCAATGGCTGATAATAGGAGGACTCAGGCTAACAACTAAGGTGAATATCAGTGTGATGACTGTACTAATGAGATTCCCAATCCAATGGGAGAGGGAGTCACGAACTTTTTCATGCTTCTCTCTCAGCTAACTCATGATTTGAAATGAAACGCAGGTAAAGAGGAACGTCCAAAACTCCCTAATATGGAACAAGATTCTATCGAGATCTTCATGAGACAAATGCCTACTACTTTTAGTGGATCATCTGATCCCACGATCGCTGAAAAATGGATCAAATACATTGAAAAAATATTCTCCATCCTTCAATGTTCTGAATAAGAGAAGGTTATCATGCAGGCTTATCGTATGGAGGGTGATGCTGATCAATGGTGGACGTTGATAAAAAAATACGAAGCCCGAGGAGGAGATCGAGGCGTTGGAATGGAAGGATTTCTGGAAGAAGTTTTTCGATAAATATTTTCCACACACCCTCTTGCTTAAGATGGGAGGGGACATCTTTTCCCTCAAGAAAAAAGAAGAAGAATATATTGGATTGTACGAAGAAAACATCACAAGGCTTGCACGATATGCTTCCGGCTTTGTTGTTACCCCCGAATGAAAGTTTGATCGTTTCTTTGGTGGGCTGAATCCTAGACTGAGAAAAGCATTAGTGATCTGTGACTTCAACAGCTGTGAGGAAATTGTCTAATGTGCCCTCAAGGTCGAAATAGAGATCGGGGAATCACAGGGGTATCATGGGGACCAGAAGCGTAAGGTGGAAATCAATTCTAGCGGTCCGATGGATAAATCCAATGGTGATAAGAATATCTAGAACCCCACATTCCAAAAGTGTAGAAAAAATCACCCTAGAAATTGCCCCAAGGGGATGAGGAAATGCTTTAGGTATGGAAGAGAATGGAACCTAGCTGTTAACTATCGGCAAGAAAGACCCGCGGCTATGAAAGAGGAGAGAAACGCTCCGTTCGAACCACAACTCGTTGTTCATTGCTACAACTGCAATGAACCTGGGCATCTAGAAGATCAGTTCCCTAATCCAAAGGATATCGGAGGCAACCAACAATCTATAAGGCAGAAAGGAAGAGATTTTACTATCACTTTTGCCGAAGTGAACCCTGAAAACGAAGTGGTTATAGGTATGCAAGTTATTCATTCAAGAATATTGAACGTACTTTTTGATTCAGGTTCTACACATTCTCTTATATCTCGAATGTTTAGTTGAACAATCCCAACACCACCACAAATCATGGAAGTGAAGATGTCTGTGAGTAAGAAAAATGGTGCAATCATTTCATCCCATGAATATAAGTCCTTGCCAATTATAATCTGTGGATTGAATTTCCCAGAGAACCTCATCATACTCCCAATGGTGGAATTTGATGAAATTCTTTGCATGGATTGGCTGTCCTTATATAGATCCAACATAAATTGTCGGGAGAGGGAAATCACACTCCATATGGAGAAGCGACCCTAGATTCTTTACAAGGGTTAGGAGGAAGATGAATCTCCTTTAGCACCATCATCTCAATCATGGATATTAATTCCCTATGAGCATGTGTATCTGGCTCAGAAGATTGAGTCCAAGGAAGAAACCATCCTTGAAAAAATTCTTCTTGTGAGGGAATTTGCTGAAGTGTTTCCCAAGGAACTGCCTGGTCTTCCTCCTAGAAGGGATGTTGAATTCTCAATTGAACTTATACCAGGGGAACTACCAATATCCAAGACTTCATATAGAATGGCCGTCGTGGAGTATGAATGTCTGAAGAAACAATTACAGGAGAATCTGGATAAAGGGTTTATACGCCCAAGTGCTTCACCATGGGGTGCACCAGTCCTCTTTTTCAAGAAGAAGGATGGGTCAATACAGCTTTGCATCGATTATCGTGAACTTAAAAAAATCATGATAAAGATCACGTATCCTCTTCCACAGATCTATGGCCTATTTGATCAACTGCGTGGAGCACAATAATTCTCCAAGGTATATTTGTGGTCGGGATATTATCAAGTAAGGGTGAAGAAGGAAGATGTCCCCAAGACCACTTTTCATACAATATACGGGCATTATGAATTCATATTAATGCCTTTCAAACTCACTAATGCTCCAGGAATCTTCATGGACTTGATGAATAGAGTCTTTAGAGATTACCTCAACAAATTTGAGGTAGTCTTTATAGATGATATTCTAATATACTCCAAAACCAAGGAGATTAATGAGGAGCATTTAAGAACTATACTGGAGACTTTGCGCAAGGAGAATCTCTATGAAATGTAAAACAAGTGTGAGTTCTGGTTGAAGGATGTCTCATGCTTGGTCCATATCATCACAAGAAATGGGATATCTCTGGATCCCTCCAAAATAGATGCAATTTAGGGATGACCGAGGCCAACATCGGTAATGGATATCCGTAGCTTCTTAGGGTTAGCTGGATATTATTGATGATTTGTGAGAAATTTCTCACGATTGTCCAACCCCAATACCAATCTAACTCGAAAGGGAGTAAAGTTTTCTTGGAATGATGAATGCAAAGAATGCTTCAAGGAGTTGAAAAGGAGGCTTATCACTGTGTGCATGCTCACTTTACCCTTATGTGGGGAACTTTTTGTGGAATTAAATGATGCTTCGAAGATGGTCTTAGGTTGTGTGCTGATGCAGAATGATAATGTGATATCCTATGCCTCAAGCAGTTGAAAATCCATGTGTGAAACTATCCAACGCATGATCTGGAGTTGGTAGCTGTGATATTTGCCTTGAAAATCTGGCGACATTATCTCTATGGGGAGAAATGTGAGATATATACTGACCACAAGAGTCTTAAATATATATTTACATAGATAGAGCTTAATATGCACCAGAGAAGATGGATAGAGCTCATCAAGGATTATGAATTTTCAATACATTTCCACCCTAGGAAAGCGAACTAGGTGGCCAATTCCCTAAGTAGAAAGGACCCAACGATTCTATCAATGATGAGAATTGGGAAGGATCCAATCTTCTTAGACATGATGATGATGGACATGGGAATCATAAACAAGGTAAAATCATCAATACTTTCACAAATGATTGCTCAACCATATGTTTTGGAATGGTTAAAGTATGCTCAAAAGGATTATGTGGGAATTCAAGAAAAAAGTGGAAACTATCAAAAAAGGTAAATCCTTGGAGTTTAATGTTAATGAAGAAGGAATTTTGTGATTTTGGAAAAGACTATGTGTTCCATCAAGTCCGGAGCTGAAGAAGGAACTTTTGGATGATGAAAATAGTTTAAATTTCTCTATTCACCCAGGGAGCACAAAGATGCATCGAAATCCCCTAGAAAACTATTGGTGGGATAATATGAAGATGGGGATCTCTGAATATAAATCAAAGTTCCTGGTGTGCGAAAATGTGAAGGCAGAGATGCAGAAGTATAAGGGGATGATGCAACCATTGACCATATCAGAATGGAAATGGGAGAACATCACCATGGACTTTATCACCAGACTTCCGAGGACATCCAAAGGAAACAATACAATCTGGGATATTGTGGATCGTCTAACAAGGACTGCATAATTCATTGCTATTTGGGAGTATTTATCATTGGATCAACTAGCACAGAAATATATAAAGGAAGTGGTAAGGCTGCATGGAGTACCACTATCTACTGTGTCTGACCTAGATCCATTATTCACTTATATGTTTTGGAAGAGTCTTCAACATGCTCTGAATAATGAACTGAACTTCCATATGGCCTATCATCCTCAAACTGATGGCCAATCTGGGAAGACTATCCAAACACTTGAGGACATGTTGAGAGCATTCTAAATGGACTTTAAAGGAGGATGGGATCAACATCTTCATCTGGTTGAGTTCTCTTTTAATAACATTTTCCACTCGAGCATCCAAATGGCACCATATGAAGCCCTTTATGGGAAAAGGTGTAGAACACCGACATGTTGGAATGAGGTCGGTGAAAGTAAGCTGCTTGGACAATAAATGGTCAAGTAAATGGTGGAGAAGGTGAAAACAATTCAGCAGCATATCAAGGCATCCCAGAGTCGACAAAAGAGTTATGCAGATAATCATCGATGAGACCTTGAGTTTAAAGATGGAGACATGGTTTTTCTACACATATATCCATAGAAGATGGTCATGAGGTTTGGAAAGAAAGGGTAGTTAAGTCCAAGGTACATCGGCCCCTTCGAGATTCTTGATCGTGTCGGGGTTGTGGCCTATCGACTAGCACTTCCACCTACCATGGCCAAAGTACATGATGTCTTTCATGTATCCCTCTTATGGAAGTACATACCTGACCCTTCACATGTACTCTCTTCTAAGATGGAACATTTGGAGGATGATCTTCCTTATGAGGAAAAACCAGTGAAGATCATAGATCGTAGAGAAAAAGTACTATGAAATAAGACAATGTCCATCGTCAAGGTGTTGTGGAGAAACCACAAGTTTGAAGCAACGACTTGGGAATCAGAGGGAATGATGAATCTGAGTTACCCACATCTGTTTTAGTGCGGGAAAAGGAAATTTCTAGGGGGAAATTTTTTAAGGGGGGAACATTGTAATGACCCAAAGTTCCATTAATGGAAATCCCACATGATCTACTTAAATGTATCTTTATGTACAATGTTAATATAAAATTTCAACTTATTTTGTTTTATGTTAAGAATTTTGACCATTGCTAATGCATCCATTGAATAGTGATCACATGATTAGTATATATTTAGGGTATTAAAAAATCCAATTTACTCATACAAAAGAAGCGATGGCCTCATCCAGAAGAATTGCTCCATACGAAGCCCATTTGTTGGATCTCGAAAAAGAGGTGGCATCCTTGGGTTTCACTGTTGACCAAGCCCAAGATGAGCTTCATTATGTCAATCTCGAATGGGACCATCTACGGGAAAAGTGGAAGTTGATAGAGATTACCACTCGAGCGATTTTATCTGAGCCACCCCAAGAGTCTGTCACTATCACACACCTTACCCTTAGGTCTTATGCGACTGTTTTAAGGGGTTGCATAACAAATCTCTAGAACTATGTTCATGTACATTATTTTTTGTATATAATAATGAATATACATTCATGCCAGTATTTATACATTGTAAATAGTTTTTAATGTAAAAATAGTGTTTTTAGTTATTATTTAATTAAGAATTCTATTTTATTAAATTAAAGGATTTTTTAATTAAATAATTTTTTAATAAAATATTATTATTATTATAAAATTAATTATTATTAAATATAAATTATCTTATAATTTTATGAATGCAATTGTAAATTTTATTAAGGTTTGAAAGCCATTTTTGTCAAAACCTATGAATTTTTTATAACTGTCGGTTTTTATTTTAAATGTGAAAATTGACATATTTAGAAATTATTTAGATAAAATAAATGTTATTTTTGGAATCAGGACGTTGAAATTATCCAACTGTGAATTATTCAAAATATTTTGAGAAAGTCAAATTTTTGGGTAAAAATTAAATACCGTTTAAATATATAATGTGTTTTATGACATCATAATGACCCAATAGTGATGTAATAAAATACTATAAGCTTTATGTTCAGACAATATATGTCTTAACATTAAAATAATGTGATTTTGGGTTTGTTTGAATTATTTTAAAAAGCATTAATGGACCCCTCAAATCTTATTAAACATCTTGTCTTTTTAAATTATTTTCCATGGGAGTGTGACTCACCTCCACATAATCAACCCCATTATTTTAAAAGTTAGGACATTGGCCTTATAAAATATTGTTTTCCTCTCCTCTTTTCCAAAAACCATGGGAAAAAACCATGATCTTATTTGTGGTTTGGATTAGATTAATGTATGGTGTCCCAAACCTAAATAATAAAGAATTCACCCACCTTTCCTATATAGACCCACCCAAGCTCCAACTTACTCCTCCATGAATGCCTTTGGAGTTCGTCCAAACTCTACCCTACTCTCTCTAGAATCCTCCCAAGGTGCCCAAAGCTCCCAATAAGCCTCTCTCAATCCTCTCTCAAGCCTTTGGATGCACACTTCCAAGTAAGGGTTTTTCTTCCTTTCACTTTTTTGTCCAATTTTCTTCATATTTTTATGCCCTTATAATTTCAATTATAAATGCTGGGTTATGGTTTCGAACCTCCCCCATACTTCCCTCTTATTGTTTGAAGGGTGGGAGACCCCGTTCTTTTTCATTAAATGCCTCCCATGTACACCCATTACTATGCCGAAATTCTGAAAGGAACTTATCTCTCCTCATTAACATTCAATTAATACTTATGTATCATGAATCTTAATTCCATTACAATTATTGGTAAATGTTTTTATATGACCCCCCTTACTGTAAATTTCATGTAGATATTATTGGACACCCCTTTCTCTCTCATCAATGATTTTTATGAATTCTTATATCATGCCATTTCGCTTCTGAAATTGCACCGATTTTCTAAGCCAATGCCATTGTGTAGTGAATACCATGCCCATTTCTCCATCAAGGGTAATCAACTTAATGCACATTTACTTATTGATTATAAAGTTTCATTCCACATTTCTTTTTAGTGTAATAAATTATTATGTTATATGAATCCATGTTTTATGATCCATGTGGCACACTTATGCATGAAATGAAATGTTTAAGAAGGGTGTGCCCTTATATCGCTACAATGCATTGGGTAATGTATAGTATCCCGATACGTCATGTGAAATGAGTGTTGACTCATGATAATTCAAGTGGAACGAGGGTTTACTCGTTCTTTATGTTCAATAAGGATTTACTCATGCTCCATGTGCAATGAGCATTGGCTCATACTAATTCCATGTTAAGTGTTGTTGACACATTTCCATGTTATGATTATCATGCTTTATTATGACATTATTTTCATGTTTCTCTTATGATCTAATGATATGCCTATTGTCTAACATGTATTGTACTCCTCATGTATTCCATGTTTATTCCCTTACTGGGCTTTATAGCTCACCAATTTTTATGCATGTCCTTAGGTTATCCCATGAAATGCTAAGTACGAGGGAATGTAGTGGTTATGTAAAGGAAGTTTTCAATAAAGATGTTGTATTTCATGGTTTAAGTTGTTATGTAATGATACTAATCCCCAAAGACACTAGACCTCTCAATCTTCCATGTTTTATCAAGTGAATAGTTTATTTAATAAATCATGTTTATGTTTGTAATAAAAGCAGGGTTGTCGTATGTATAACCACAATGGCTAGTATATTAGATGGATTCATTTTTATTTTTGAAAGTTGGAATGAGTTTGAGATGACTTGGATAAGTATATCTTAGTTTTTATCTTCCCCATTTGTACAATATGATTTTTTTAATATACTCACATTGAAATTTTTGGTTTTAGTAAATGGATGGATCTAGAAGGCACCAAAGTGGCAATGGGTTTGAAGTAAACTAGGGTGGTTATCTGATTAAGAGACTGAATGAAATGGGGGATTCAATGAGAAATCATTTGGTTATTCGAAACCAACTATCAGGGGTAATTAATAACCTCTTGAACCTTGGAGAGTTCTCTAATGCATCATGTACTAGAGAACCAAATCGATGTCGAAGTTTAGGTAATAATTATAAAGGTAACCATTACGGTTTATATGATACTTACTTTTGAGGTAATTATGGGTTACTAAATGTTATGGTGGAAAATGAAAGGCATGAGATAAACATGAGGATAAATTATTTTATGGTTATTTTTGAATATTTTATCTCTTTTTGGGGAATGTTTTAAGAGTCATATAGTTTGGGAGAAAGGACAACACACAGACCGTGTGACAACCCCGTCGCATCGGACAAAGCAGTGGGAATCGAACCCACAACCAAAGTGCGACTGGTATTTTTCCCCTACCACTGGACTATGTGAAGTCCCTGGTTAGTATGAATATTTATTTTAAGTTTGATGATCTTATGAATCAAGAATAAGTTGATGTTGGGTTATCTATGGAAATGAATAACCACTCATGGAGGATTTGTGATTAGGTTAATTACTTTTCAATATTAGACTTTAAGAGAAACTGATGTTATTTGGAGATAAATGTTAAGATTTAGCTTGGAAGACTATGTGATTAAATCCATCAATGATTTGGGTTTCAATATTAGTTTTGATTACATTGAATAATTTTATGAACAATTGTTTATCGAATGGTATTTGTTGAACTTTGTTTAATGTTTAACAAATTTTGGAGATTAAGAGTAGCTTTTTATTTTTTGAAGGTTTATCCTTTTGGGATTTATCTGATCATGTACTAACAATTGTTGTTTTGGATAAGGTCTAAAGACATGGGAAATATATAGTTCTTTTTTTGGATTAAGTGATTCTCTAGAAGTTTATTTTAGCACTCTTAATGTAAACAAGTCATCCTAGATACTCATTGATTGGAGAAAATATGAGTCTGTGTTAGAAATATAGTAAAAGTTGAATGTCTACATGACAAGTAAGTATGTTTCATTATTTTTTAGTTAATCTCATAAAAAAATTACTCAATAAAAAGCAATTTAAAAAAAAAATTCTTCTGTTAACTTTTTCTACTGGGGAATAAAATACTGTTTTAACCCATCACAAGTATGTGATTTTCTGGTGGACAACTTTTCCTAGACATGTTTTATATCACTCTCCATCAAAACATGACCATTTATTTTCTCCTATATATCAATGTTTTTAGGAAACCCTAGTATCTTCTATCTTGGGTGACCATTCTACTTCTATTTCATTCTTTTAAATGGATTGTTTTTTGACTCCTTTTCCGATGTGGGGCTTTCAATGATGTTTCCGAGCCCAATTTTTTTAAAATTGCGAGGACGCAATTCCGAAAAGGGGGGAAGGATGTAACATCCTAGGTAAATAAATATTATTACATTTTCATATTTATTAATATTTTTTAATAAAATATTAATATCACTTTAATGTAGATTCTATGTTTGATGGCGTACCCAATACACAACAATGAGTTTCTTTGAAATTTTGCATCGCAGTCTAATAATATAATAATATTATTTAAAATGATAGATAACGTCTATCCATTAGAATAGAGGGAATGAAGAGAACTAACTAAAATATGATTATATATGTTTTTTAAATTTTTTTTACATTATTCAATAAATGTTACAGGCTTAAAATAAAAATGAATCCAATTTAAAGAATAAATATTCTAATATTCTTTAAAAGGTCGATTAACCATCTTTTGATGAAGAGACTTTTTTTAAATATACTTTTTGTCTCTTTTATATGTTATATTTGACAAAATAAAATCCTTATCTAGAATAATGACATCAAAATTTACTTTGTCTATGTTTTTGGTATTTTTCCCATAATGTTCTTTTTTTTAAAATGATGTATTTTAATTCAAAACCTCCTTTTCATCTAATTTATTTCTATGGGTAGATTATATTTTTAATTGGTTAAAATGTGTAATTATAATATATCTATACCATTTAATCCAATGGTGGTAATTAGAATTAATTTCACTTTGAAAATGGACATAAACAAGTGTCAATCTTTGGATAGATGTTGTTTCTTAAAAACACGCTATTTTTTGACAGGGGGAATTAACTATATAATTTATTAATGAAACTTATACGTTAGGTCCACAAGGATGAATACCCTAAGAGGGGGGGGGTGAATCAGGGTATGACTAATTTATAAAAAAACCTTGTTCTAATCTTGTTTTGCTGTTAAGAAAAACAATGTTCTCTCTCCTTCCTGTTGCAAACTATAAACAGAAAGTAAAGAATGCACAAGACACAACGATTTTACTTGGTTCACCACTAAGGGCTACATCCAAGGAGTATACACCGACAGGTTTTCGGTCATTCCAAATTCCACTAAAATTCACTATCTGGGGATTATAGGGTTCAGGCATTTTCACTCTGTCCCAGGCTCACTACCTATACAATATTCAGGGCTAGCTCCCTGCTTTCCCAAGGGTCACTCCCTGTTTCTCACTCTCTGGCACACTTCCGGTGGAGAGGATCACTTTCTTCTTCTTTTTTTGCTCACTGCCTTGGAAGGAATCCACTTACAGTTTATAGACCTGTAGGTCACTTCTTTTGTATGAAGGAATGCATCTTTCACTTTATGTAGATGCTCTGTTGAATCCCAAATTTCACCCATAGATGAATATCACTTTGCTCCTAAGGTATCGGGAAATCTTCCAGCTTCCATGCAGCCCAAAAATCACTACCGGAAATAAACCTTACATGGAACTCAAGTCAATCTCGGTGCGCAAGTATCGGCACGCAAGTCACAACAGGCGCACAAGTCCTCCTCAGACACTTACGTGACACAAGCTTCTCCAACTCCAAACATGCAAGACACTCTTCTTTTTACGCCCAAACCAAAAATGGCATGCAACTACCAACCGGCGCACAACTTCTCACACTGGCACGCAACTCCTCACACTGGCATGCAACTCCACCTATGCGATCACACACCACTTACGCGACCACCACACTTGCGGGACGGGAGCTCTGATTTCTCAAATTGTTAAACTCCAGTGAAGAATGAGGAGGGGTGGTCCACTATTTACAGGGAATTTCAAAAACCTGTGGGACGGCGCGAAAGTACCCCTCTGGTGCGCAAGTTCCGGCGTGCAACTCCCACTGCCTTAGTCTCTGCCGCACGACACACTTGCGCGACAAAATCAACACGTGCGCGACCCACTTTCCTTTGCAATATTTTGAAGTTCTTATTCGAAAAAACAACTGGCGCACAAGTTCCCAAGCCTCCTAGGCATCGGCATGCAAGTCTCTTCACGACGCGTAAGTCACTTGCGCGACCAACTCAATACATGTGCGACCCTTGTCCATTTTCCATATTTTGATATTCTGATATTCAAAAACATATGGCGTGCATGTTTCCTCTCCTTCAAGTGTAGGGCGCGCAAGTCCCTTTGCCAAAAACACTTTTCTGCATTTGTCGATTTTCAGGACCAAAAACATGGCAAAAACTGGAAAACGGCGCATCCTTGTAACTGTTCTTTATATACCACCTCCAGATCATTCATTACATTGTTGACGTTCTTGAATCAATAATGGATTGTTGACCACAGCTCTTGAATTTGACATTCCACCATGAAATCCCTTTGTCAACAAATTTGTATGACATGGTTTTCTTTTGCAAAAATCATAGCATAGATGTCCACTCTGTCAACAAACACAATCACCATAGAAATGCTTCAATGATACCTTGAGGGATATTTTCCCAACAATACCCCCCTTTGGGTTTGTTGACAACTCATCCATAAAAAGATACGTTGTTAATTCATCATCCACCATTCGCCTGTTGCGATTCTGATAGAGATTAAGGATTTACTCAACACATACTCTAAGCCCACATGAGCAATGCTCGGCATGAGAAACAAGTGTAAATTAAAAGTTCATCCATGAATCACTTAAACTTGGACATTCACTATTGACACCAAACCGATACCAATTTCCAAATTGATACCAATTTTTGATACTTCACTGATACCAATTTTTGGAAATACTCTTACCACATTCCAACACCACTCTTATGCTTTTATCACGATCCTCAGCTGTCGTGATATCTATTCTTTGATCGATCACTTCTAGCATCATCAGATTTCATACGCTCCCCCTTTCTCATTCCTCCCCCTAACTCGCTACTTCAATTGTTAGCTTCTTCCCATATCAATCATGATTTATCCAATTTCCACACTTTCTCCCCCTTTAACACTCACTATTATCTACCCCTTTGTCAATGAACCCAAAGGTCACTCCTTGGAAGTCTGTAACAGAGTAGAGAACACATATCAACACATTAGGGAAAACACATCATACCTCAGGGAGAGGGGGAGGGGGGTTGGTTCCATATACACACTATTTCAAGTGCATGGAGTCGACTGAACTCCCAGAGCCAGTCGATGCCTCTCAAATGATTCCTTGGGTAAAGACATTTTCAGAATATCTGAAACCTGTAGCTCTGTAGGAACATACTCCAACTTCACAATTCCTTGCTCAACCTTCTCCTTGATAAAATGATAATTGATCTCAATGTGCTTGGTCCTTGAGTGATTAACGGGATTTTTGCTAAGATTGACAGCACTTGAGTTATCACACTATATTTCGATTGGAGACTTCAGTTCAACTCCCATATATTCAAGCTAGTTCCTCATTGACAATAACTATGTGCATGCTTGAGTGGCCACAATATACTCAGCTTCTACAGTTCTTAATGAAATGCAATATTGCTTCTTGCTTATCCAAGAAATACAGAACCCACAAAGATAGAATGCACCTCCTGAAGTTGATTTTCTGTCATCTGCTGATCAGGCCCAGTCTGCATTAGTATATCCCAATAACTCTGTCTGAGATTTTTCATTATATGTCAAGACAAAATCCATCGTGCCCTTGATATACCAAAGTATTCTTTTCACTAAAAGCATGTGTATTTCCTTGGGATTACTCTGATATCTCACTTCTTGGAATGTGGAAAAAACAATATCAGCCCTTGTTGCGGTCAAGTAAAAAAAACAGCCAATGATTTGCCAATGTTCCATGATATTAACTGCCTTTCCATCCTCATATTTTGATAATTTCATCCGGGTAGCAACTGGAGTCTTGATCTGCTTGGAATTTTCCATTCCAAATCTTCACAGAACCTCCTTAGCATACTTTGATTGAGAAATGAATGTTCCATTCCTTCCTTGTGTCACCTGAAGTCCAAGGAAAAATGTTAGCTCTCCAATCATTGACATTTAAAACTCATTTTTCATGAATTTGGAAAACAGCCTGCACCAGGCTTCATGTGATCCACCAAAAATTATACCATCGACATAAACCAGAACCATCATCCTTTGATTATTATTGTTGTTGAAATAGAGATTGTAATCAACTCCTCCTCACTGGAAACTGTGCTTCTTCAAGTACTGATCAATCCTTGAGTACCATTATCTTGGTGCTTGTTTCATCCCATACAATGCCTTCTTCAGCCTGAAAACTTTGTTATTATCCTCATGAATGAGAAAACCATCTAGCAGCTCAATGTACACCTCGTCTTCCAGAAACCCATTCAGTAATGCAGATTTGACGTCCATCTAGAAATCTTTGAACTTTCTTTGCACTGCTATGGGAAAAAATAATCTGATTATCTCCAGCCTTGCAACCAGTGCAAATGTCTCATAAACATCTATTCCCTCTATATGGTAGTATCCCTTGCACACTAGACGTGCTTTTTTCTAAATCACTGTGCCATCTTCATTCATCTTATTGCAATAGACCCATTTGGTCCCTATGACATTCTTGTCTGCAGGACTTGAAACAAACTCCCACATCTGGTTTTTCTCAATTTGATCAAGCTCTTCATTCATAGACTAAACCCAGTTTTCATCTTCAGCTACATCGGAAAATCATTTGACCTCCACCTAAGATTAAAACTATGTTTGTTGTAATGACTTCATTCTTTGAGTTTAAACTGCAGCTATCTGATCACCAATGATATTCTACCGATCAATTTCATCTCGACTCTTTGTCTTCCTTGCAAACACAGACTTGACACATTCTTGTTCATCATCAGTATCATTTTCTAAGTCAGCCTCTGCCACTTTTACTCCCCCGTGTTTCTTACCTCATCATCACTTTCATCCAGAAATAGTTCACTGGGTCGTTGAGCATTCTATTCATTTTCAACTATAGAGAAATTATTGATCTCAACAATTTTTCCCTGCCATTTGTTGAAGCATTTATATGCTTTTCTTTTCCCTGAGTAGCCAAGGAATATACCCTCATCGCATCGTGACTCAAACTTCCTGTGATTTTTTTTTTAAATGAAACACTAATTTCCAAATATTCGAAAGTATTTCAATGTTAGCTTCTTTCCATACCACATTTCATACAGAGTCTTCCCTTTCTTCGGACACAATAGATACCTATTCAAAATATAGACTGATGTCAAAACTGCATCCTTCCAAAATTTCTTTGGTAGGTCCTTTTTAATAAGCATTGTTCTGGCCATGTTGTTGATGATCCGGTTTATCCATTCAACAAATAAATTCTATTAGTGAGTTCTTACTGATGAAACATGATGCCTATCCCGTGTTTCTCGAGATATTATTCCACATGAATGTTTGTGAATTCTGTAACGTTATATTTACGAAATTTCAGAATTTTCTGCCCATTCATCCTTTCTGATTCCCTCCTGTACTGCTTTAGGCAACTGAACACCTCTTTCTTATGGGTAATTACAAATAACCAGGCCATTCAACTATAATCATCAATTAAAATAACATAGTACCTTTGACCATTTATATCTCGTGGTGAGATAGGTCCACATACATCAGCATGCACCAATTCGAGCACTCTAGTTGATTTCTGTTCCTTTGGAATGTATGTATTTCTGATGATCTTCCCTTGTCGGCAAGAATCACACATATGAGTGCGATCACATGATAGTTTGGGAAGGTCTCTAGTAGCATCAAATTTTATCAGATCTTCCATAGATGGTTGACATAGGTGACCAAGTCACTTATGCCACAGCTGGTTTTCTTTCTCTCAGGATAAAAGGCACATATCTTCTTCCCCACTTACAAGGTAATTATTTCCCTTTGTCCTTTCTCCTTGTAGAACCACTACTCCATATTTTGATTTCACAACACATATCTTCTTGGTAAATTGGATAGAGTTCCCAGAGTCACATAGTTGACTGACACTGGGCAAGTTATGACTAAGACCCTCTACTAACAAGACATCAGCACGTCTCATTTCTTAACCCCCAAACATGGCTTTCCCGGAGCCAACAATCTTCAGGCCTTCATCGTTTCCAAATTTGAAAACTCCTTCTTTGTCATATTTTATGCATGTAACAAGATCCTTATTACCCGTCTTCTGGGATGTGAAACCACTGTCAAGGATCCACACACAAGATCGATCTGATGCTTTAAGGAAATCTCTGCCACCACGACCTTCTCATTTTTCTTCTTATGGGTCCATTCTTTTTCTTTCACACTCGGCATGGATTGAGGCTTGTATTTCCCAAAGTATGATGGACCAGCTTCATCTTGCAGAGTCCCAAATATATTCTGCATTTTTAACTCACCTATTGGTTTATTGATATGTTGCCTGTGTACATTTTGATTTTTCTTTTGAACATTTCTCTGAATGGTCGAAGTGCAGTACCTCGCCAAGTTCCCAAATCCTCCGCACAAAAAATAGTGTCCTTCGAAATATGTTCTGGAAAAAATTTCTCTGTTTGGATGTGTCCACATTTCTTGTTCCCTTCTATATCTCTTGGATATAGAACACACATACTGTGAATGTCCCATCTTCCCACAACAATAACACCTGATATAAGGTTCATTCTTTCGTGTTACTTCATCAAAACGATTTTCCCTTTGAGATCTCGGAATATTCTTATTTTTCTTTGTGCCCAAATCAACCTTCAATTTCAGGACGGGTGCTTGCGGTCTAAACTCAATTGTCACATATTTTTGTCTTTGACTTAGCACTGAAACAACCTTAACTTCTGATCTCAATTGATGCATCTTCCCTACTGAACTACTAGGCACCTCTTTCATCTTTTCAGTCTTCGTAACAACCTGCCTTCCCAAATGTGTTAGGAATCAACGGTTTTTCCTGGTCTTTGACTTTTCTCCACAGACAAACAACTTCCTCTTCAAGCTCTTCGATACGCTTGACGTGATCTTTCAATTTTTCGTTCAAGCCATCGATCTCCCTTTTCTATTCTTCAATCATGAGCTTATGCTCATCAACCTTTTCTGTGCTCTCTGGCCTTAATGACTTAAGGTTTTATATTTCTTTTACAAGCTCAGACTTCTCATCTTCCTGCTGTTTCATGTAGAGTTTGGCATCATGTACCACCTTGTTGGCTTTCTTTGTTTTTTCTCTCCAAATAATTATCTCTTCTAGAGATGTTTCCAATTCATTTTCCATGTCAACTCTACCTTCAATTTATTATTCTTCTTCTTCAACAGTGTCAGTTTCATTCTTTTCTTGAGAAAAACCGACAACAGCCACCATTGCATTTTGTCCACGATCTTTAAAATTTTCAAACTCCTCAACCTCTTCATCCTCAAACTCATCTGAACTGTCTATTTCTTGTGAATGAAGATTCTTATTCTTGCATAAATTTCTCTTGAATTGTTTCTTCCCTTTCACAAATACTGAGGACTTCTTTATGTGGATTTCGACTTCATCATCATCATTATCATTATCTTGAAACTTTTTGGGGCACCTTTCCGCATGATGACCAAACTTTCCACATCGAAAGCATGCTAGTGGAAGTTTCCCTTTAAACATTCCTTTTCCTCTTTGAAGATTTGAAGAAAGGAATGACATCACCTCATCTGTCTATTCTTATTCCTGAGAATCTTCAATGGTGAGCTTCTTCATGGCCTAAAATGCCATCTCTTTGGATTTCCCCTTTTCCACAGCCTCATTATCATCATTCCTCATATCATATGCAACCAAGGTACTGTGCAAATTTTCCAATGTCAGCTCTTTGGGATCTTAATCTTCAAGTACTGAAACTTTCAGATTGAACAGAGGTTGAAGTTTCCTAAAGATGCGCTTTAAGATCTTTATGTCTTCAATGACTTCACCAACTTCTCTCATATCTTCCACAAAAATATTTACCCTATCAATGAATGCATCAGCAGAACCATTCGGGTTCATCTTCAGATCATCATACTTATTCCACAGCACTTGCAGCTTGGCCTCTCCGACCTTTGTATCTCCTTCATATATATTCAATAATTTTTCCCACATGGAATGTTATGTTTTTCATGAAATCACCTTTGTGTAGACGGTATTGGAAAGGGATCCCCCTAAGGCATTTATTTATTTTTATTCAACATACAACTCTCTATGCTCAGCTTCTGATAATGCACCACTACTAATATCATCTTTGATACCACGCATAGCTGCTGAAAACACATCCATTCCCAAAGATCAGAAATAGTGTTGCATTCTATTCTTCCATATCTGAAAATTACATCCGTCGAAGATCGAAATCCCTTTATGATTAGTGTCTTCCATTTAGAGAAGAACAAATATCAACCTTTCCCTATAATACCAATTGTTAGGTCCATAAGGATGAATACCCTGAGAGGGGGGGGGGGTGAATTAGGGTATGACTAATTTAATAATAAAGCTCGTTCTAATCTTGTTTCACTGTTAATAAAAACACTCTTCTCTCAATTTCCTATTGCACAATATAAACATAAAGTAAATCATGCATATGGCACAATGATTTTACTTGGTTCACCACTAAGGGCTATGTCCAAGAAGCATACGCTGATAGGTTGTCAGTCGTACCATATTCCACTAAAATTCACTGGCTATGGATTACAGGGTTCAGTCATAGTCATTCGGTCCTAGGCTCACTGCCTATACAATATTTGGGGTCATCTCACTGCTTTCCCAAGGGTTACTCCCTGTTTCTCACTCTCTGGCTCACTGCTGGTGGAGAGGATCACTTTCTTCCTCTTTCTTTGCTCACTGCACTAGAAGGAATCCACTCATAGTTTATTGACATGTAGGTATCCTCATTTGCATAAAGGAATGCATATTTCTCATTATGTAGATGCTCTGTTGAAGCTCAAATTTCACCCATAGATGAATCTCACTTTCCACCAAAGGTATCAGGAAATCTTCCAGCTTCCACACAGCCTGAAAATCACTTTCGGAAATAAACCATACTTGGCGCGCAAGTCTATCTCGGCGCGCAATAATCGGCACGCAAGTCACAATGGGCACACAAGTCCTTCTCAAAAACATGTGCGACACAAGATTCTCGAACTCCAAACTTGCGTGAATCTCTTCCTTTTATGCCCAAACAAAAAATGGCTTACAACTACCAACTGGCGCGCAGCTTCTCACACTGGCGCGAAACTCCTCACACTTGCACGCAACTCCACATGCACGATCACACACCACTTGCGCGACCACCACACCTGCGCGACGAGAGCTCTGATTTCTCAAACTGTTGAACTCTGGTGAAGAATGAGGAGGGGTGGTACACTATTTATAGGCAATTTGAACAACCAGCGTGACGGCGCGCAAGTCCCCCTCCGGCGTGCATGTTCCAACGCGCAGCTCCCACTTCCTTATCCTTTGTCGCGCTACACACTTACGTGAACAAATCAACACTTGTGCGACCCACTTTACTTTGAAATATTTTGATGTTTTTATTCAGAAAAACAACAGGCGTGCAAGTTCCCAAGCCTCATAGGAATCGGCGCGCAAGTCTCTTCACGACGCACAAGTCACTTGCGCGACCTGCTCAATACTTGCGCAACCCTTTCCCCTTTTCCATATTTTGATGTTCTGATCTTCAAAAACATATGGTGCGCAAGTTTCCTCTCCTTCAACTGTACGGTGTGCAAGTCCCTTTTCCAAAAACACATTTTTGCATTTTTTCCATTTTTAGGCCCAGAAACATGGAAAACATTAGAAAATGGCACCACCTGGTATTTGTTCTTTTAATACCACCTCCAGATCATTCATTCCTTTATTGACGTTATTGAATAAATCATGGATCGCTGACCACAGCTCTTAAACTCAACATTCCACCATGAAATCCCTTTGTGAACAAAAGTGTATGACATGGTTTTCTTTTCCATCAATCATAGCACAGATGTCCACTCTGTCAACAAACACAATCACCTCAAAAATGCTTCAATGATTCATTGAGGGATTTTTTTCCCACATTATATGTTTTGAATTTTGTAATATGGACATCATTTTTGAATTTGGCATATAAAATTTATCTTAGGGAGAATTTTTGGTATTTTTCTGATAATGTTCATTTTTAATGAATAGTGAAAAATACATCATTTTAATTTAAAACATCCTTTTCATACAATTTATTTATATAGTTATATTGTAATTTTAATTGGTTTTAAGGTGTGATTTAATGATTTTTTTATCATTTAATAAAACTTTGGTCATTTTATGTGATATCACTTTTAAATTGGATGTAAAAACAAATCAATCTTTTGATACATTTAACTTCTTAAAAACCCGTCTTTGGTTCTGACAACAAGAATAATTTTTAAATTAATTTCTGCAGTTTCTGTGTTTGGAATTTGTTATAATGGATTCCATATTTCGAATCAGAAGGTCCATATTAGGTAAATAAGTCCCTTTTTTTTGGACATTATGAATAGTAATGATGGTAATTATCTTTAATTATCGTGATTAGTTAGTAATCGGGTAGTTAGGAGTAATAAAATAATATCATAAAAATATAAAATGACCCCAACATGTGTCCTAATGATATTGTTTGTGTCATAGACGACCAAGGTATGCCTTGTGCCAACTTAGGGGCCCCATGGAATCACTTTTGTGTGATAGTGACATTTTATCATTTTATTTTTAAAGAAAGGAAAATATCACAGAATTATGTGACACCTAAGTAAAAAATTTCTAATTTTGTCTAAATAAATGATATCTTAGACTATAAATAGTCATTTTAAAGATAAAAAGATTTCCTACATCATGGTAATTTTTTTATAAATTTTAGACATTAAATTAAAAAATTTATTTATGACACCATGATGATGCGGTGATTACATCATTAATGAACGATTTAATTAAAATGAAAAGATAAGGTAAAATAAAAGATGTACACTTTTCTAAAACCTATTGGATGGGTGGATTTCGAACCCTTATCACCTTATCCTTGAAAATTATCTTTGTGGGACCTTTAAAATCTGAAACTCATTTTATAATAAAGTATCTTTCGATGACTTCCCAAAAGAGACCCTCCTCCCTCTTATAAAAGGACCCCACCTCTACGCCCTTATCCCCACCTCTCAAGCCCCTGGCTCGTCCAACCTCTGCTCATATTGTCTCTCCGAATCCCTTTACTACTCCTAGAAGCCTTACCTTGGGCATAAATCTCTTCTAGAAACCCTTTTGGTTCAAACCAATAAGAGTTACCCGATTTAAAGGTAATGTCTTCTCTTATGTTCTTTTGTTTTATTTTGCTTCCTCAACGCCCCTAAACACTTTTTATTCCTTTATTTTTTAGCAACAACAGTAACTGCAATATACTGGGATGTTTTTATGAGATGTATTCGAGCTAAACCTACACACACCTCCATCTAATGGTTAATGAACGTAATGGTTCTGTGGGTGGCGAATTACTGCCTCATGAAGCGATGATTGTTCAATCATCTTTTAACACCTCTCTTGGTGGCCATTAAGATGCCACTGTATTTATATATGATATATATTACCGTCTCCATGACCCATAAATTTCATTTCTAATCTTCAAATGTTATGTACATTTATTAGTATATATATATAATGGATATTTATTATATATATTGAATATAAATGATGAATATCATTCTGTAATTATAATATATATATATATCTCTAATTTGTTTTTAATTCCATTAATATGACAAAGATATGAAAGTAGCGTTCATGCGTACGTACGACCTACCGTCTCCATAAACGGTGCATTTCATTTTTTTATCTCCAAATGTTATGGAATATTATAAAATGGATATATACTGGATATATATGATATTTAAATCATTAATACTATTTTAGGGATGATGTAATTGTAACTACATGGACAATTCTTGTCTAACATGTTCATTTTTGACTCATGTACTGAACATCGACAAAAACGATTGATATGAACTCACATAATTAACTAATTATTATAACATTATAATATGTGATATGAATTGAATAATAATCTTTAATGGAGGTACATAATCAATTAAAAATAGACCAAAGTTCCTTATTCAGGAATATAAAGAAATGAACAAGACAAGTCAGACTTGAGGTAAGGGATCCTACCTCTCTCATTCTTTTCAATCACTCTCTTTTATGTCATCTCTTTTATGCTCCATGTTATGATGTTAGAGAATGTTCTTTTATATTAAACATACATAAATTTTTATTTTCATATGATGATAGACCCCCTCTTACTCACATAAATTCATTTTAATAACTTTTATGTGGTGCCGTCAGGCTGCTGAATTTTTGTAAGGGATCCTTTCACCCTTCTCATTTTCATAGTTTTATTTTCATGTCATGTCTATCAAGTTTTTTTCTTATGTTGGGGAATGATATGTATATCCTTAATACTTTCCTTTTATGGTCATATAATTAGATACCCTATTTTATCTCGTCAATCCATCATTGGAAGTATTAAGTGGCGCCGTTAAGCTGCCGAATTTTCGGAAGGGATTTCTTATCTCACATTTAATTCCGTGAGATTTCTATTCTTCACCACATATTTATTGCATGTGGTGTATTGTGTACTGCCTTTTGATATATAAATTATCAATATATTCATGGTATTATGTTATTCATTTGGTTCATATTATCTTTTTGTCAAACGACTCGATTGATTACTATGAGGTAAGGAGTTTTTATCTCACGTTGTGTTCCAGTGAGATTCATGCTACATTTGCCACTATTTATTTTTGTGTGTTGTATGTACTGCCCATGATTTTATTATTTGTGTAATATAATTTAATTTATGGGTATTCAAATCTTCATTGTATGACCCTTCTTTCACAGGGTGTACGTTTCAATATTTACCCAAATCGGTAAGGGAACCATTCACCGTCCTCTTTTTAAAAGGCTTATTTTGGTTATGCCTTTTAATTTACATTATCTTATGTGGGGATACATTCTTCTATATCCTTATTTCAGTAAATTTTATGTCCATGTGATGAGATACCCCTTTTTTATCACTCATCAACTCATTTGTGGATGTTTAAAGTAACGTCATTATGCTGTCAAATTTCTGTAAGGGAACATCTTTACCCAATTTCAATTCTTTGGGTTAAACCTCTAATTATTGATTATGTCATGCTATGAAAATGTGTGAATGAAAAATTATTTTTTTAACACTTAATATCCAATTATATTGGGTGTATTTATATTTTTCACACATAATTTCATAATTGATTTATCCTTAATCTAAGGATACTGTCTTTGTAAGGGTCTTCATCTCAATATCCTTTTATTAAGGAGTCCTTTGATTTATACACGACATTCTTTTATACGGTTTATAAAACCATTTGACCATCGTATTCCTTAACAAGCCGTAATGTTTTTAAAAGGAAAATAAATACCACACACTCTATTTACATATTTTGGTATTGAAAATGGTTTTAAGAATAGATTTATTATTTCAATATCATAAAATTTTATATTTTCATTGCAATGTGGTTATTTTATCATTCCTTTATGCCTAAGTTATGTGTTGTGATTATGTTATGTTTCTTGGGTAATGTTTATGAAATCGGGTGGTTCTGTGATAAACTATGGTCGGGTGAGCCCGAGATAGCTCTCCAGTGCATTGGGTAACGCGAAGGAGTTAAACACTAAGGTTCCTCCAAAGAGATTTTGGGAATATACTGTGATGGGTATTCGAAACGTAACCATGAGAGTTACTTCCAATTAAAGAATGTTATGAATGCCTCAAGTTACATTTATGTATTATAATTTCATTGAGTTATTCATAAACCTTATGATTTCAAGAGGTATGTTGAAGCGCTTATGTTTTATGAGTAAAGTATGATTTCGTTGATTCTTATGTATACATGGACTAATATTTTATTTCCTTGTTTTATAACCATTACTGAGCTTTTTATGCCTATCCCATGTTTTTGAAATGTTTTTTCACATGACAAAAAGTGTAATAGGGTCATGGATGAGATTAAGGAAATGTCATGCTGTCTAAAACATGGAACTAGACATGACTCTTTTGTTCAAGAGTTTTTATTTTGTGAAAAAAATGGAAACTGGGTAGATGTGTCTAGTTTGTAATCTTTTGAGAAGTAATAGTTATCTTCAAATTCTCTAAAAATCGAAACCTAAAAAGATCCTCAATGTGAATTATTCATTTAATTCAAGATTATATAATGTTTTAAGGGGGAGTCCTTATATAAAGTGTATGAAATAATGAATTTATGAGAATAATAAACATAGAATTGTATATAACTAATAAAGTATTCCATTAAATTACTAGATAAGGTAATATCAATTTGGAAATGTGAGAAACAGAAACACTTGTCACTTAATCTATGAACTGGTAAGAAAATATAGCCAAAGATATATCAAAATAAAATATCATGGATAAAAAAGTTAAAGGAAATAAAGGAAATTATTTTAATATTATACATCATGTAACTGGAACATAAGACTCTATACCATCATGATATATAATCAAGACATTTTAAAATATTCAGATTTGGACAACTGATTGGTCTCGTGGAACTACCAATGAATCGAGGGGCTATCCATTACGGAGCCCCACCCGTGTCTTCAATTCTATTGAGTTCCTCATATATAGAATAATAAATTTAATTAATAAAAAATTTCCCTTATAATAAAATACCCATATAAAATAAAGGATAAAAATTTATCAATAATCCCCTAGTTCATCAAATAATAGTCAAAGTGAACACTGTATGTAAAATATAATATGGTGTAAGAAATATTAATATCAATTAAATGAGAATATCAATTTTCAAGACTAATTTGATGAAAAATAAAAATGATAATAATCAAGTGATTTTTTTCATTAGAAAATTGACAATTACAAAAGAATGTTAGATTACAAAGGTAATCATTAAACACATTCATTGGAAATATAGTCTTTAAACATTCCAATGTGTCACATATGACTTTGAATCATTTTAATTCATAATAATAGTAATGGAATAATAGTAATTAAAAAAATAGAATATCATGATAACAATTTGATTCATGTTATAACTATTAAAATGGAATTATATAGACCATATAAAAGTAAATTGGTTCATAACAAGAAATAAGTCTCAATGGAATGTAAATTGAGGAAAAATCCCTCACAATGCATTTCCATTTGTGTGAACAACCATTAACATCCTATATAATGGTTTTATGAATGTTAATAACTTATTAAAGAACCATATTCATGTTAAAAATATCATATATTATCCTCTTATAATATCATATTAGCCATATGAAAATAATCTATCATTACAGTCTCAACATTATGTGTTAATTTCCATGTTTTTTGGGTATATTTTAACTTGTTACATGTTGTTCATAATAATTTAATCATGCTTCCATAATCTATAGAATGGAAACAATTATTTAAATATTATATATATATATATATCAAGTATATATTTATTTATTATAATTCATAATATTTGGAGTTAAGAAATGAAATTCACCATTATAGGAGATGGTAGGCTGTACGTACGCATGAACACTACTTTCATCTCTTTTTCTTGTTAAAAAATGAAAATTAACTAATATATATGTATATTATAACTAAAATATAATATCTACATAATATATTTTTCAAAGGTTTATTAAAATGATTCTTTATACATTCCATGTATATTGTGAACGAATCACATCTCTGTGAGGGGGTGATAGTTCGCTGTACATATAAATGGTAAGTTTGTTGGCCATTAGATGAATGTGTGTGTAATTTTAGCTCAAACCCATTACATAAAAAAATCTAATTTTTTTTATTATATTATTTTTTTAACAACCAAATAATTAGAATTTAATGAGTGGAAAATGAAATAAAATTAAAAATCATGAGGAAAGATGTTATGTCTTGCTAGAGCAACTCATTTTTTACACATAAGGGATTCATTGGATAAATTTATGACCAAGGTGAGGATTATAGGTTGAGGGAGGAAATTTTAGGTGCTATTTTTTAGATACATTTTTGAGCCAAAGTGGATTTATTGGTGTGATGAAGTGGTGGGAGATGAGGAATTTTTATAGTGGAGGAGGAGTGACAAACCTATAAATTTTGGAAGGAGGAATTCCTCCCACGTTTTCCCATTCCATGTGGAAAAAATAAATAGAATTTTTTAATAAAATGATGTTTAGGGTTTAAATATGTCCATACAATGGATTTAGAGCAATTTTCTATGATATTTGGGCCCATAAGATTATGGTTTAGTCCTTTGCCAAGCTTAATTTCAGCTTAATCTTTTTAATTAATTTTAATTACATTTAATAATATTTTTTTTTCGAAAAATATGTTGAACTTTTTAGGCATTGTAAATTATTCTAATTCCAAATATAGAATCCATTTTACAAATTTAAATTAACAAAGTGGGAGAAATTAATTGAAATTTAATCCCATAGATGGGATGACAATGCGAGGTGTAAAAGTAAAAATGTTCACAAATTTTCTATGTTTTATATCAAATTAAAAAAAATGAAAATAATATCCTAAATTGTATTAATTGATAAAAAATTAAAATAATTACTCTTAAAAAAAATTATTATAATTTACCACTATAATAAAATTAGACAAAAAAGTAATTTTGAATTAGAAATTATTATTTTTCAATATTCACTAAAATATTAAACTTCATTAAAAAATAATAAAAATTCACCCTAATCTAATTTTTATGTTAAAATTTCTAATATTATCTTTATTTTTAAATATAATATTAATAAAACTCCCAAAAATTGTTTTAATGAAGGTTCTCCATTAATAGGCGGTAAAAGTTCCTTAATGAAAATACATTATTTTTTGCATAAAACAGGGTGTATATTTATCTTATTAAAAAAAATAAACTATATTAATATAATAAATATTATATTGAATATATGTTATATATATATATTTCATTAATATTATTCGAAAAATTTAATTAATATAATTTATTACGATAAAACAACTTTTTTATCATAAGAAATTATATTTTCATTTATAAACTATTGGTTTTCCTATTTATTATAATTTATTTGTAACCATTGAAGTCATTTAATATATTTGTAAACCATAGATTTTAATAAGCTATTTTAACCCATTACATAAATTCTAATTTAATCACATTATTATAACTTATTTTAATAATAATATAATAATATATTGTTGTTCAGTAAAACTTAGTATTGCATGTAATGCAAGATATTGAAGAAAATCACTGTTTTGTATGATTCACACTATCTCACTCTCATATGAACTGAAATTTATATTATATATTTAATTTATTTAAAATTTTAAATATATTTTAAAGTCTCATGTTATTATATTC
The DNA here is from genome assembly GCA_963277665.1 of Viscum album. NCBI lineage: Eukaryota > Viridiplantae > Streptophyta > Magnoliopsida > Santalales > Viscaceae > Viscum > Viscum album. The sequence continues at coordinate 1,016,450,718 of OY728120.1, read as the reverse complement.
CCTTAAGCTCTTAGAGATGTGTTTTATACACACTCTCAAATTCAGTGTACTTACCTTATAATTTTGGGGTATTAAATTATCCCCATATAATTTAAAATGTGTCCCCATAATTTAAACATGATCTCAAAACATGAGGTATTATTATTTTAAAATAAAAAATTGTTGAAATACCGAGATAGTAAATAGGGTTAATATCACATATTCTTAAAAAATGAGAAATGAATGTAAAATTGGCACATAACTAGGATACCTAGTATGAGAACATAGGTGAGAAATTGTTGTTATGTTATCATCTTTGATTATTCCTAGAACAATTCATACTTCATCTATGAACAAAATTTCTATGATAGGGTGTGGTAATATATCAATATCTAAAACCTTGTCTAATGGTATTATGAACTGATTTTATAAATTGTTATATTTTCTAAAAGATTAGGATCCAATAATTTGGAAGAAATTTCACTATATTTAAAAAATTATCATATCATTAGTCATTAATAAAATATTAAGTAGTTCTTTAATAATCACATACCAAATCTGTGAACATCATCATCACGTATTCTTTCAAAATATGGAAGTAACATGAATTTATACAATACTATATTTTGAAAATTTATTATTCATTATTACTAAATTAAAATAAATTTTATTGGATATATTATATAAGTATTTTTTTAAACTCCATCAATGAATAAATAAACAACTTTAATAAATCAGTACTCAGTTTCATTGTAGTTATCACTTATGCAATTTTACATTATCTAAAACAATAATTTCATTATCAAAACATCATTTTATTAACATTTGGAACTTATTAGGTGTTATATTTTCCCCAACCATGATTTTTCCAAATTTTTTATTTTATAGTGATTCAAATTTCTTAGTACCATTAGACATATGATCTCAAATAACTAATGAAAAAGTATTGTACTATAATCCTCATATAATTTATAATTCATATGATGAGAACATCATCAACAAACTAATTTTACATAATATATATTTGATCCAGATATATAAGTACATTAATCATTCCACTTCGGTTATGTCAATAACATATTATTAACCTCGACCCATTAGCTTCTTCACATAAATATTATCTTGAAACATAGACATTAATTTTCAAAGTGACTGATCATCTTGAAATTTAATCATCGAGTACTATAATTTGTTTCTTTACATTGCATTTTTTCATTCATTCCCTGTTCTCTATAATTATAAAAACCTCTAAATAATTTCAAGTTTTTATAAAGGTAATTATTTTCATAGTTATCAGATGTGGTAAATTAATTCTTTTCATTATTCATCTATGACTCAATCCCATTCTCATGGTTCTCAGATCGGATCTTCATTTATAACATTCCCACAAATATATTGATTATAGAAAACACAATCTCCAAAATTATGGCACATAAAACTATGTCCTCAAATGGTGAAACGTTTTCAGTGACTATTTCCTTTATGAGATTTGGTTTAAGAGATTCAAAAAACTAGTCAATCTTTCACCCTGTGTTGCATATGGAATCCATAGTATATCGTGAATACATTGTAATGTTAGATTCGTAATGCAAAACACTTTATTCCTCCTTTTTCATTAATCACTTGAAAATTATCTTCATATCATTTTTTTCTTACGAGGAAAGTATTTATGGATTCATTTATCCTTAAAATTTTTCATTCCATGAGTTTTATTTATTCTTCGATACTAGTATGCTTGACCAATGAACACAATTTATTCATATCTCCGTACAGAAAATATACTAAAAGTATAACCTTTTCCATTTCACCCCACCCCAATGACATGAATGTCTTCTCCAATGACATAATCCATGGCTAAACTTCCAATGGGTCTGTTTTCCAAAAAACTGATGAGGGTGTCTATTTCATAAAGATTTCCAACCTAAAGGAATATTATTGTTGAATAGGTTTCTCCATATGAGCAAGGTTATATTTCGTAACCTGATTGGGCTTCCCTAAAATTTATATAACATTAACTGTTCCAATACTAGATATATTAGTTTCTTAATTACCGAAATTTCTTCATTTTCCATGAATTAAAATACCATTCTTCTATCCATGAGCAATTTATAAACAATGGAATATATTGGATTAGATCATAACATTATGTAACATAACGTTGATTCTTAAAACTAGTGAAACAATAATCAAGAATTTAATATTTGTTTATATCTAATCTCAAAATAATAATCAGTTTTTCTTTGGGGATGTCTTTACATTCAAATCCTTCAAAATTTTTTGTAAAGACAAGGTGAATTATCCTACTATTATCACCCATGAAAGTCTGACCAAGGGTGCAGTAAAACCAATTTCCATATACCAGGTTATTCCGAGATATGAACAATACACCTTGTCAGACTTGTTAGTCCTGTGTACATCTGTTCCAGAACCATTTCCACTTGTAGTATCCAGACTAAGATGTATTTTTTGGAATAATCCCATACTCTCATCAATAAATATATTCTATGATATTCTTTTATACTTAACCTAAAATTATAACCTGGGTATATGTTCCTTAATAAATGTATTCTAAATCAAATTTGGAAGGTTTATGATAAATTTCATTTGATACCAACTATAATGCCCTGGCCCAAGGAGCCCAGAGTGGGTGCATTATTTTATTACACTGGCATGATTATAAGGAATCAAATCCCGAAGGACCGATTAGTCTATTAGTTTTGTAAATGTAGATTACATACATGATAGCCATAATACATTGAGAATTAATAAATATAATCATTATACATAATAAAATTTAATAAATGACATCCTTAAATGTTTATTTAATGTTTTCTTCATGATGAACTCAGGAAATGAAATAGAATAAGAGTGGGCTCAAATGCTCAGTATGGGTAATAAAGAATAAGAAATAATGAATTGATGATAATAATCAACATGAAAATGTTAATAAATGATAACACATTCCATTAAATATATATATAAATAAATATCAGTATGGAACGGTTTTGAATTGATACACATTCCACATAATCCATAAACTGAGAATGAAATTAATCCACATATATTTCGATGAAAAATATAATCGAAAAAATTAATACCTAAAATGAATATTTTTATTAATATTGGATGTCAAGTATCTATTACCTGAATGACAATTGTGAAAAGATAAATTCTCAATATATTTTAAACAATTATGAAATGATCTACTGATTTATCTCATGAGACTATCGATGCATCAAGGGGATATTAATAATTAGCCCCCACCCATGTCTTCCAGTCCTAAAAATTCCTCATATATCAAATAATATATTTAATTAAAAATAAATGATCCTTATAATAATATATATATATATTTAAAAAGGATTAGAATTTTTCAATGATTACCTAGTTAATCAGATAATTGTAAAAGTGAACAATTTTTGTAATGATAATTGGTGTATAATAAGAAATTAGTCTCAATGACAAGGAAATGGAATCAAAATCCCTTTCATTGTGATTCCATTTGTGTGAATGAAATTTATCTTCTTGTGATATGGTATTAACAGTGTTAATAACTTATTAAAATACTATATTAATATTTATAATATTATATATAAACTTCATATCGTATATTATTATCAGTTTGATGATAATCATTTATTATACTCACTATTTGAGGTCTTAATTTCGAAGTTTTTCGAGTATGAATTAACATATTAAATGTTGTTATTATTAATTAGATTATATTTTAATCATATCCAAATTTTAATACACGATTTCAATATCATATATTTCTAGTATATATTTATTTATATTATTCTATAATATTTTCAGAGGTGAAATGAAATACAACATTCATGGAGACAATTTTTCGTATACACACATGAATGCTACATTCATCTCTTTGTTTTATTTAAATAATGAAGATAAATAAATAAATATTTATATAATAATTCCATTATCATATATATTTCATATAATTAATATATTTTTTTATTAAAACCATGATTTATATATTCCATGTGTAGTGGGAATGAATTACTTTGTTTTGAGGGGGTAGTAGTCCACACTTCTACAAAGGTAGTTATAATTTTCTCATAAGATTGAAAGCATAAAGGTATGTTATATATAATAATTAAAAAAGAATAATGAAATTATAAATATCATAAATATCATATATAAATAGAGTTTCCATCATTATACCAACCTTGAGAGGTAGTAAAAAAGAATAAATAACTTCGTTTCAAAAGGTGGAAGCTCACCGTGCACATAAACGATATCTTCATTACAAATAAGATGGAAGTGAATGTAAATATAGATCAATAATTTAAAATAAAAAAATCTAATTATATTTATGTTAGTATTTTTAAACCAGAATATAAATAAGAATAATTAAAAGAGTTGGAAAAAAATAAATCTTATGAGCTTGATGATGGATTTAACCACTTAATCTGGTAACTCCCTTTGGTTTGCACCAAGAAGATTACATGGATGGATTCTTGGAAAAGGATAGTCATATAAATTTGTGGGAGGGGCCATTATTAACAATTTGGTAAGATCTATGTAGAACAAATGTTTCATGATATGTGTGAGGATATGGAAGAAGATGAGAACTTTTTAAAGTGGAGGAGTGCCACTCTTGTAAATTTTGGAAAAGTGAATTCCACCCATGTTATTCCCATTTAATGATGATACAATAATAGGAAAATGTTGATAAAATAGAGTATAGTTTCAAAAAAATTCCATCCAATTTATTTTGGACTAGTTTATAGTTCATTTGGATCCTTATATTTAAGTTTCATTTTTATGTTAAGAATAATTTCACCTTAATCATTGAAATTAATTTAATTTCATTAAGAATTATTTTGGGTTAAAAAATAAATTTACCTCATTATAAATTATAAATTACGATTATCCTAAATATTTATTCCATTTTTTAAAATTAAAATCACAACATTGGAAAAAATTAATTTAAATTTAATACATCAGACATAATGACAATGAAGGTTTTTATAAATAAATTGTTCAAATTTTTTCTATGTTTTTATATCCAATTTCAAACAGAAAATAATTCCTATTGGATTAAAATTTATTAATCTGTAAATAATTAATCAAATTAAAATTTCAAAGAATTTTAAATCATAATTTACTCTATAATTTAATTATATGAAAAAATAGTTTTTAATTAAAATTCATTATATTTCACAATTCAATAAAAAATCATATAGCATAGAAAATACCAATTATTCACCCTAACACAATTTTTATGATACCCATTCAAATAATATATTTATTTTGAAATTTATGATTTATAAAAGTGAAAAAATTTGATCTGAAATAGGTTCACCATTAAAAGGTGATAAAAGTGCCTTAATAATAATTTAATATTTAATAAGTAAAATTAGGTTTTTTTAATATCCCTATAAAATATATTAGATTAATATAAAAAATATTTTAATAAAAATATTATATATAAATTTCATCAGTATCATTCAACAAATTTAATATATTGGGATAGAATAACTTTGTGAGGTTAAAAATAATAATATTTTCCATTACTTTCAATTCGTTTCCATATTTATTTTTAATTATATTTTAACCAATGAATGAATTTCTTATTTTTTTAAACAATATACATCCAAAAGAAATTGAACTCTTTTTATAACTACTAATTTGATGGATATGATATATCTTATTATAAATATATTTTAATAACATATTGTTGTTCAGTAAAACCCGGTCTTACTTGTAATGCAAGCCATTGATGAAACTAGTTTTTGTATGTGATGCATTTTAACAATGTATCACATGCATTAAAATATATATTATAGACTTAATTAATCTAAAATAATAAAAATAATATATAATATCCGATTATTATATTCATTTACATGGTTGGTGATGTGTGTGATAGATGCTATAAAAAACATTATTCTCACATTAAATTTGGGGGTATTACAGTATAGAAAGTAACATAAAAAATGAAAATGATTTAGGATTGATTTTTTCATAAGAATAAAATTTAAAATTGACTCTTTTGAGACCATAATAGAAATGACCCATATACGAAATGTTAAAAATTTATTTTAAAAATATTAAACAATTTCAAGTGGTATAAAATTATGTTTTTCTTTTATTTAATTATAAGTAATGTCATTTTCAAAAGAATACATTGCTATAGGATATAAAAAAAGTAGGGTCCTGAAAAAAAGACTATTCTTGTTCTATTTTTCTTATAAGAAGAACTTCTAGTAGATATAATTCCTAGGGAAATAGAATATCGAGTAAACATATAAAAACCATGAATATAAAATGTAATGTTGAGATTTTATATAAATAGTTTAGTTTTCGAATCGAGGTTATTCATATTTGAGAACATATTTTATTATTGTTTTTTTAATCCACTATTATTTAATCAAGGAGTGTTCAATAAAAGTGATCTATGGGGTAGGTGGATTCAATGTTGAAGGTGGAATCATTTCCTTTTTTTTCATTTTTGTGGTCTAAAATTAGTAGGAAGGGTCTTATTTTGTGAAATATGTATTTTCATACTTCCAAACTAAAATAATAAAAATAAAAGTAATTCTTAAAATATCAGAGTCAAGAATGTTTGGAGAATCACAAAAGAAATATTCATAAAATATGGCTAATGTGTGAAGAAAATAATGTTTGTTGGATTATTATGAGAATCTTCCATAATATAAAACATCCATGAATGTTTCATTAAATTTGGGGTTTTTTGGACATAAATTAAGAGTTTCATGGAAAATTGGTGGTGACACAAAATTTTAATTGAAGGGGTTAAAATGTCTATAAGTAGGAGACCAATCATAACATATGTAAATAAATTGATTTAGTGAAAAGTTAATTTCTTTAATTTCATAATGGTTTTACAAAAATGTAATTCGTATATGTATCATGAAATTTAAAATTTAAATAGTTTCCTGAAAAGAATGGATGAGAATGAATCTATACTTAGTCATTTTATAGATGGTATTTCAAGAATGTTGATATTTTAATGATAGTTACATGTTTTGTAAATGTTTGAAGTTTTTTTAATTGTTATTAGTTTCATGAAATATTATAGTTTCATGAAATATTAAATGTCTTTGAAAAAATATGTTTTGGATAAAAAAGATCTTTTTGTCAAAGACACTTAACTGAGAATGCATGAACTTGGGAAATTAGTTTTGAATTTATTAAAGAATCATAAGTGGACCTAAATAATGAAACAAATAACCTTCATGTGGTCTATTATGGAATTGAACTTCAAGTCTATAAAATGAAAAAGAATTCAACCAAAGTTGTGAGATATGGGGAGTTGAAAGATGTTCTACAATAGAGTTAGTGTGCTATCTAATAAATTATTGTAATGGTAGTGTTCTTGGAGTAGAGTTCTAGCGTGTGATCGATTATAAACCAAAATATATATTGAAGATTTTTGGACATAGGGATGACCTAAAAACTATTAGTTTATTATTCTGGGACTATTCCTTAGAGGTGAACCATGTAAAATTTCTATGTTTTATTTCAATTTCTACATTAGAGTGTTTTATATTTACTCGATTTCAGGAGACATGTTTAATAATTTCCTACCATCTTGGAAAAATTATACTTCTAATTCCAAGAAATATTTCTGACCATAATTAATCCCTCCATTCTTAGGGAATTATATAGTCTTACATATCGATTACTGAGATGGATTATCTTTCAAATTCAATCAATAATTGAAAATAATATTAAAAAACCATACATATAGAGTAACATTTTGATCCAAGCCACTTTTATGTTTGATATCATTTAATTAAATAAACAATTAAATAAATTAAATGATATCATTTTTTAAGCCCCATGAATTTGTAAATGTAAATTCATTTGGATGTAATCACACCCTGTTATAGCTATCCCTAGAAACATTAAGAAACAAGTCTCAATAAATTATATATGAGACAACAAACCCACTAATCATAATTAAAAATCAGTAAAATACGATCTTACCTCCTGTAATAAAGTCATAAAAATCAACATATATATTTTTGAACCACATTAATAAAAACATACAATATATATATATATCATTTATTATCATTTATAAATAATATATTAGTTATTTATCAATTATTGTTACCATAATTGTTAGAACATTTGGTTTTTTATTTTGTAAAATATTATTTTTATGAGATAAATTCAATGTAATTTATTTTTTTTCATTATTTATAGATCATTTAATATATATTAATCATTTTATTCATAGATTACCTTTTCCCAATTCTCCTATAGTTAATTTCAAAAATAAGACATCTGAAAATATAAATCAAGATGAACTAGTTTTGATGATTTAATGATCAATATGTGAAATGTTAATAAATATTTTGAATATTAAAAAACATCATAATTATTAAAAAATATTATAAATATAATTATTATATTATATTACCCTTATATGAAATCCAATAATTCTTTAAGGCATTTTTGTTATAACATATATTACCTAGGTTGGTTAATCATCCCAAATGGTAACTTGTCTTTATGATTCATGAGTAAGGGGATGAATTTTTATTATGATAACATAAAAAATAGTGAATATCAAACATTTCATAAATATAATATATCCTCATTAAAACTGTTCACAGAACCATCAACGATGGGTGGTAATTATAAATGAATTTCAATCCTCATAGAGTCAGTTGTCTCCATATATGCTTGGAAGGTGATTTCTTTTTTATTAATTGATTTGATTGTTAAATATATAATGATAAAAACCTTAATATAATAACAGATCCATATATAAATTATTCAAATATCATAATATTAGTGTAACTATAAAAAATATAAATTATTATAATTATGTTGAATGGAAAATTATTTGATAATACTCACGTCCGGACGTGAATTTGCATTGAATCACTCTTTTGAAATCAAGCCATTATTTTGACTAATTATTATTAGAATATTTTTAAACAATTATTAGTTTATAGTAAGAGTAACATTTCATATTTTAATGAATAAATTTTGAGTTATGGTGTGACATGATGTGGTGTAATTTTTTCCTTTTTATAAGTGATGGGATGTCTAGTTTTTGGAAGAAAATAATATATTTTCTATAATATGTCCTCATTGTTCAATGGTCTATGACAAAAATATATAATAAAGAAGAGGGAATATGTATTTTGTCAATATTAATCTCATCCACTTATTATAGTGAAAATGTACCATGTTTTAGGATATTTATTTTATGTTTTTAACTTTTACCATTGTTTTCTTTTACCTTGGTAATTATTTTTTATCCAGTGTAACTAATATAAAAGAATGATTTATGAATTTATCTTTTAATAAATTTCATAAAAAAAATATTTCGAATTTTTAAATGATTTTAAAAAATAAAAATTTCAAGGGTTAGAAATATTATGTTTGAACTAATTGCACATAATTCATCAAAAAATTATTTTTTTGGAAATGTGTGTTTTTAATTTTAAGAAATCATGTTAAAGAGTGGATTATAATAAATAAGAGCATCTAAGAAACAAATAGGCTTATTATGAATCAAATAAATGCTAGTTGGATTTCAATGAAAACAAAAACAAAATTTCACCCCCAAAAAACATAATTAGAAGGAAAAAAAGATTTATTTTATTAACGTATCATTTTAATTTCATTTTAAAAATGAGGGAAATTTATTTTAAAATTTCATTTAATAAAAAAATGAATTATTTTTTTCCATAAATTCATATTTTAAATTTATAATGTTTTAAAATATTCTAGTATACACATAGATAATGATAAAATAGTAAACATTGTAATTATATAAAAAATCCTATCCATCAACTAAAGGTCATCCTTTGAAGAAAAAAATAAAAATAATAAAACTAAGAAAACATTGACATAATAAATAAATAATGTTGATAAGTATATCTAATTCATAAGATTACAATTATTAATTTAATTTTAAAATATGAATAGAAAATATATTTAACAAATTATTTATTTGTAAAGTTAAAATTTTAAACCTTAAGATTTATTAATGTTATATTATATCAATATAAATATTTATAATTGTTACTTTATTTTCCTATATATAATTATATTTTAAATGTTTCCAATTTAATATATTATGATAAAATAGATAATAATTATCAAAATAGTTCCTTGACAGAAAAAATAAATATTACTTTTATTCTAAATAAACTTTAATTTAATTTATTGATCTTATATAATTTATTTATAATACTATATTGATATAAAAATATTTATTTTAATTTTATAATATCATATTTCAATAATATTATAAATATTATTTTCATGATGAATATATATATATATATATTATAATAGTTTAATATCTTATTTTTATTTCAATGTGAGATATATTATTAAAAATTCACTACATATGAACACATTACATCATTATACATATTAGATATATGAATGATGACTGTATTTTCAATTTCCATAGTAGTAACAACCATATTTTCCATAGATAGATTTCGATCCAGAATATTTTTACATTCTAAAGATTCATTTATTCAACGCACACTTGACATGGAATATATCACATTTAATATTGAATAATTCTCATAATCATTACTAATTTTATGGTGATATTCTTCATTATATGTTTTTCCTTTTAATGATCCTCAATTTTGATAATGATCTATAGGATTTCATAGTTATGTTGAATTTATTATTTTCTACATATTTTCTGTAATTGTTTTATCCAATTTTAATTGATGAATTTTATCAGCGGTGTGTAATAATCCATTATAGTAAATACTTCTTTTATGCTTCACTTTTTCAATTCACCAACTATGAATAAAAAATGTGTTGTTGGTTTTTATTCATATCCCTTATGAATTTAATTCTAATTGATTTAAAATATTTAAAAAATATATAAATAGTTATTAGAATTATAAATGTGTAGTTTTTTGAATGAACCTTCTTCCTAATAACCTAGGGAATGGCTTTCCTCACCTTAAATAAATTTCAATATAAATTATTTATCGATCAAATAACACCAAAAAAGATAAGGATATCTAAATTATAGAGATAAATTAGGAAATAATTTATAGAGAGACATCAATATTAAATTTTTTGGAAACATATCCCTTTCCACTAAATAGGCTTGTCCCTATTATTGTAATTTTCTCTAAATTCTTGGGCTAATATTCTATGATTATTTAGAATCATTCCCACCATTATATAATGTGTTTCTAGAGGGTTTTTATCATTTTCCAATCATTTATATAATATCATCGATAAATATGAAATGTTTGTTTCTATATTCAAAATAATTTTTCCTCTATGTGGTAGGAATTAATACATCACTAAAATACTAAAAATTTAATCTAATGGAATGATTATAATATTTCCACAAGTAAAATTCCTATAAATAACATCATAGAATAAAATAACCTTTTAACTAGAATATTTCACTGACAATGAAATCTTAAGGGTGGTCATTTAATGAGCATACAAATATTCATAAATATTCTATATTTACAATAATAAAATTCCAACAAGATTTCTATAACTCTATATCAGAGGAAACTTATAGACTGAATATTGGAATCCACATTGGGATAGGGTTTTCAATAGGTATTCTGTTTTACTCTTGGTCTTGGAAATCGGTGATGGTTACAATAATGTTTATTATTTAGATTAGGGAATTAACATTCATATTGATGAAATTCACCATATAACAGATATATAATTATTTATGGTACCTTATTGTGTTCTATATTTTATTTAACATTGTTAACCAAAATGTTCATTTTCGTATTTTACATTGTTGATTGATTCCTTTCATTACCACTATTAAGCTATATTCCTTTCATTTTGATGTAATTACCTTAGTGCTCCATACAATATATTTTACATATAGATGGTTTAATATTCATTCCTCAATTATATCCATTTTATGAATTTTTTTAAGACTCAATAATTTTTTTATTTTTTTTATTTCAGTGTCTAAAAAATTCACATTAATAGTTAAAATTTGTGATAAATGGCATGGAATAATCAAGAGATTACTAACACCATATGATATAATTTTACAATGTCTGTCGGGGTAATCACTACATTTTACCTAATATCCATTATTAGTTTTTTTCTTTTGGGATTCAACCATTACAAAAAAAAATAAGTAGCTATGATTGATTAAAACCATAAGTGGATAATTACAAGATAATTACATAAAAAATATTAAATCAAAATATCATCTTATAACACTAGATTTCAAATCAACGTAAATAACTCTCAGATTAATAACGATTAAAATATGAAAGATTCTCTTATACTTATTATCCTCAATTCCATAACTTAACAAATACTTTTGAATTTAATATAAAATCAATGTGATTAACAAAACAATATCTCACAGTAGTTCAACCTAGTTTTTAAATTAAGCCTAATTTTTTTGCACTAGGTAATGATGGGTTACTACACCACCCACCTTTTTAGGTTTATTACCCAAAGGTATATCTATTCCAGATCTTGAATCTATATATATTATCTAGATAATTATTTTATTTCCTATAAAATAATGCAATCCCCAAATTATAATGTTTTAGGATGTTATCATAAACCTGGAAATATAACATATAATTATCCCCATCGATTTCACTAAATCTACAACATAATTACACCAAATATAACTAAACTAATTCTAAAAATAATAATTAATCATTGATCACATACCATCTATGTTGACCCAATATATAAATTATTTTTATAGGTAATTTTCATAACCTAAACATTATATCATACAAATATTAACACTATCCCAAGAATGGACAGTTTAGTTTATTGGAGGAAAATATATATATTAATTTTAATTTTAAACCCCATTAAATGTTTATTAATGTTATAAACACCTGAGAAAACCAAATATTACTCTAATATGTCACAACAACTATCATAATTGTTTGAAATGAAAAAAATTAGAAATGGGTGAGTTTATATGCTCTTTAAGGGTAAATATAAGGGTTAAAAATCAAATATAATAATTTAATATAAGAAGAGAATACACATATACTATATATAAATATTTATATACAATAAAATTCATAACAAATAAAAATGATTTCATAAATCATGGTATAATAATTATCGCTACAGAAGACATAATTAAATGGGTCTCGAAATATGAAACAACAAATATAATCCACATGAACCTTAATGGATGATAATTTTTTTTGAGAAAAACACTTTTGAAGGAAAAGTGAGAAACCATAAAGTTCAACATAACACCCAAAAAACCTGAAGAAAAAAAACAGGATCTGCCCCTTCCAAGCAAAAGGAGCAACCACGATCCCCAATGCAAGACAACTCAGCAATCCCAAGCAAAAACGGTCCCTCCCGATGGAAAAGCCATCCCTCTCAGTGAACCTAATCACAAATGGCCTTCAAAAGGGATTGCAGAGTGCTCAATCCCATCTTAAGCTGATCCTATCAAAATTCCAGGTGAACGTTAACCAAAAAACACACCAATCCCACAAACCGGGTCCTAAAACCTAGGTCCGGATCTCCCAAACTCAGAAAAAAAACCAATAATTAACTAGAAACATTTAAGGAAAATTTGAGCTTACCATACTGTGATTCCCTGAACAATTTCCAAGATAAAGAGGATACCTGGATATTTGTTGACTTTAACCACAACTTTTCCAACTCTGAATCTATCTGATCCCTGGTTTGAATATACTCCTCGATAATCTTCCCTTTGTTAAATCCCCCGACAAGGATAAGGTCTTGCTCGTCCACCCAAGCACATTGCTCCTTAGTAAGTGTCGTTTTTAAAGGCCTACCCATTATTTTCGTTGGCTCCTCTTCTAAAGCATTTAGCCACGACACTTTCTCACTCACTTCCTCTTCTTTACTCATGAAAAGGTCCAAGAATTTCCCACCATGATCCCCTGATGGCTGAAAGACCACCTATTATAGGGAGTCCTTATTGTCACTTTCTTTCATAGTAGACCTAGTTTCTATAGGGGGTCGTAAGCTGGAATAATCCCTCTTGCCCTTCCTTCTCAAACCATCCATATCCCTTTTATGACTTGATGTTTCAATTGCTCGAAGAATGGGTTCAAGCCCATTGCTAATTCGTTCGCCCCCCCCCCCCCTCATCTAAATCATCTGGAAAATTATGAATAGTACCTGGATCAACCTAGCTAATCCTTCATACCGGTTGTTCAGAGGAATTAAAGACAGACTCTTTCTATCCTGAGAATCAGGTAATAAATCCAATTCCTGCAACTTCCCTTTCTCACCACTACCCTGACCAGTACCCTCATGTGGTGGATTCTCCTTACTTTGCACAAGAGGAACCATCTTTGAGTGACTCCTTGCCCCTGGTTTACTCACATAATTACCATCAAATTGTTTTATACCTTTATCCATCTTAGAACCATCGAGAGGTTGGTGGACAGCCACCGCGTCATCAAAAATTCCATCTTCAGCCAGGCCCTGCTCAAGAATTATAGGAATCCCCTCAGCCGCTTCTCTACACACGGCCACCATACATCCCATACGAGACACCTCCTGGTGAAGCCAAACTTTTTTCCCCCCAATAAACTACCTACAAAGTAAAGTCTCTTCCCCACTATTAACAACTAGTTTAGGAGACCTCTATCCCACACTTTCCAACTCAGCCAGCCCCTCATCCTTCTTGTTATACCCAACATCCCATCCCAAGACACCATCATTCCCTTTATTACCAATAAAAGAAGGAGGTCTATTCCCCATTTCTTCTAAAACCTTCACCTTATTCCTCTTGCGACAGAAATCCGTAGAATTCCCCATCAGCTAGCATACAATGCAAAATTCCGTCCGTAATTCATACACCATATGTTATTTACATCTGTATTCATCACCCACAGTAATCCAAACGTACTCACAAGGATCCCTCGATATATCCATTTCAACACAAATGCGTGGGTTAATGGGATGAAATAGCTCATTTGTGCGACTGTCCAATCACAGATATCAGCCAATTGGGTTCCCTAACATATGAAAATAGTGGGATTTTTTAATTGAAAAAGAAGATTGGGATAGCTTACCCAAATTGCCATCGTCGGGGGGTCCCTCTCCCTGTGTAAATCGTAGGACCACCGGAGTAGCAAAAATTTTATCCTGGATGTTACAGTACCCACCACAACTATAGTGCCCTGCCATTGCTTCAGTACCTGGCGATCTATAGTACCACCACTGCTCAGTGCCACTACAGTACTACTACAGTAACTACACCCCATGGGGTTTGAACCCCCATTTTTCATGTAGGATTACGGGGTGATTACCACTATGCCAAACCCAAACTACACACATGAACTTTACCATGTCAGTGTAACAAGTATTAAAAAATAAATTGACTTTCTACCTTGGATCAATAATTTCTATTTGGAACATGACATTCAGGAAGCACACCATCAGTTCATACTCTTATTATTCTTCAAAATATATGTTGAAATACTATTGTCATGAGAAATAAACGTTAAACTAATTCATTTTTGGGTGATATAGGACCCTACCCTCTATAATATTTAGATTTCACTTCCACTAGAAGTTTATCACATATCACATCACAAAACTAAAAGAAAAATAAAATGGGTTTCTTTAAACATTTCCAACGAAAATAATTCACTTTTATAACATAATGAACATATATAAACTAAATAATTTACATTAAACAAACTATAAGGAACCTATAGAAAGAGAACATGTTTCTTTCACATTTATATAAGTTAAACATTAATAATTCAATGAAAAATCATAACATATTAAAAAAAGTATAATAAATGTGTATCCGACGTCATCTAGTATCTTCTTATATAAATATCATTTAAATAAAATAATAAATATTTTTTTATTTCCAAATATTGATAAATTTTATTTGGTTATTTCAATAATTTCAAAAAATTAATCTATATATGAAATCCAGGATAACACCATTCAATAAAATGATTCAAATATATTGTATTATAAATGTAAAGAAAATGAGTGAAACATTAGAATCATTTATAGTGAATGATCTAGAATAAAAATGTTTGGGATGGTTCATTTCCCCAAAAAATCATCAAAATGGTAATCCCAATAAATATGTTAGATAATTACATTAGAATAATATTTTTTATAAAACATAATGTATGTAATAGGATATGGATTAATATGTACAACATTATTAGAAGCATTAGGAAAAATCACATTAAAAACAAGAAACATCCATGATCATTTTGAAAACACTGAAATATTTTATAAATAATATTTATGTTTATTTTTATATATAAAAACATTAAAAATATGAAATTAATTATCATGGAATGTGATTACAATGGTTAAAATAGGTGTTCCCACTGGAAATTATAAATAGAGATTATTTTAAAACATTGATAAAAGAGAACCATATAAGAACTATTAAAATTTATTTCAAAAATTATCAAGAAGAAAGAGTATTTGAGAATGACCTCAATGAATTATTTATTTACATATAATGAAATTTCAAAAAGTATCCAATTAATTTGGACATGTAAAAATGTTTAATCCCAATCCAAAAATTAGACAATGTTGGTTTTAAAAACAAAATATTTTTTTGTTGAAATATTAGTTAAGGGGAAGTGAAATATAGAGTGAAAATATAAATCACCTTGAATATATGATTATATTATATTATATTTTATGAATAATAAAAAATCTTCCTATGAATTATCTTTTAAAAAAATCATCCTTTGAAAATATGATTTTAAATGGTACCCTTAATGTTTGAATAGTAATTTTATCAAATCCACTTTAAATTTGGTTATCATTTGAATTGATGTCAAATTAATGAAACAAAATTATATGGTTTAAAAGAATATGAATATGATAAATGAAATTTATTATGTAGTATTCACATAAAACTAATGTCATTGTGGTGGACACTAAGAACGAATCCTCAAGAAATTAAACATGAAAAAATTACCCCTTAACATTATTCCCACATAATTAAAAATGATCTATACTCCTTTAAAAAAGAGAAAATGTCTTAATATTCCATTTTAAATGTTTTCCATAACCACTACCATATAAAATCTCATTTATTAAAATTTTTTATGTATATACTAGTTAGTTTTATCTTATTTTAATAATAGCGTGGTAGAACATTATGTTTTTTATTTAATAAAAACATAAAGAAGATGAGATCAATTCTATTATATTGGTTTCAATTTCATCATTATTAAATAATTCATGAAATAAGAAAAATTTTCTTCATTAATTACCTATATTCTTTTTTCATCACGAGAATGACAGGAATATTGTTTGTGAAAAAGGAACTCAAGATGAACAAGTTTTGAATTCTGTATTAATTGATAGGTTATATTTAAATAAATATCTAAAATAATAAAAAAAAATTCTTTATTGAATAAAAAATTATAAATAAAAAATTATTACATAGTACTACCATTATGTTACATCCCATATTAATTATTGATGAAATAATTAAAACATCATTTATAGAGGTGGCTAAATCATTGGAAATGGATTCATGTTTCAGAGATTTAGTGAGTAATGGTATATATTTAATAAAATTGTAATTTAACCTTTATATAATATTAATCATGTAATAAATATCACATATCCATATTCAAGATATTCTAGGAATCCTCTATGGTGGGTGGGGAGGAAAAGTTAATTTTATAGCTCATAAAGGTGGTAGTCCGTATATACTAACAAATGATGATTTAATTTTTCTTAATAAAATGTATAGATAAATATATAATGATAATAACCATAATATATGAACATTAATGTTTATAAATGATACTAATATATTCATATTAGAAAGGATATAAATTTTTTTAATACAAATAATGTTGATGAAAATTTATGTATTTGATAATACTCATTTTAGGGTCTTGAAGATCGATTGGAATTATCTTGTAAAATGAGTTAGTGATGTGAAATCATTATGAACATGTGTTTTTTAACGATGGATTGGGTTCTAAGTGAGTAATATGGTAGTGTATCATGAATAAATTTGAAGGATATGAGTCTTAATGTGGCGAAGTGTTACCCATTTAAAAGTGATAGGAATGGTAGTTTTGAAAGATACAATTACATTAGTTCAATAATGAAAAATTACTATTTAATAGTAAAATTTATGACCCCCTCGACACAAAGGTTCCACTCTTTTTTTGAAATTGATAATAGAAAGAAAACAATTCTTTAATTTTACCTCTAATAGGCCATGTGTTTGACATAATAATTGAAGGTATATCCTATATAATTATGGGATAAACTAACCATGAATAATAATGGGGAATAAGAAAAATGATGACAAAAAAAATAACATATTCTCATAAATAAAATATATCAATAAATGCATTAAATTTCATAAAAACTAAAAAATATTGAAAAAGGAAACTATATATACTGAAGTAAAATCCTTTGAATCAACATTGTATCCTATAAAAATTATGAATAACACAACATCCTAACAATTTGTAGTCTGATCTCCAACTTGAGATCACTGACCTGATTAATTGTTTCTATATACAAAGGTTGAAAATAATCATTATACTTAGTATGATCCTCAGTAGATCCTTTTATTGATGTTATATATAAAGAAAACTATATCCTAGTGAATAAAGAATTTAAATTAGCCTACAACTTTAATTAGTAGGAAAATTTCCCAACATCAACATGGATTTGTAACCTTGTCATAAATATATGTAATAATATAATACACATCATAATATCAATGTTACAGTACCCCACTACCTGTTCCCCACTATTTTGATTCTTTAACCCAATATAAAATGTCTTTTTTTATCACTCTCCAAAAAAGACATATGAATCAAGGGAAACTATGTTATAACAAATACCAAATGAGTCTTATAATCTCATCATTGATGTACACGTCTCTACATAATAACATAGTATTTTCGTAGACCCACCACTGCCCCTTTGAATTTTATTACTACTGAAAATATCATATCCCATATAAAATATAACAATAATAATCCAAAAGATAATATACCAGAGATACTTGTTCTATAAAAAACTCAAATCCATTACACTACACCACACACATATTTTTGTTAGTGGGGGTTATCATCCTTCATTCCCTGCTAAGATAGAAGATGGAGAAAACCTTATTAGGGTCTATTTGGTGTCAGTCACCCTACTAACATGGGATGGGTATTATATGAAATTAAAAAATGTATGATATGTATATATATATATATATCTTATAAGAAAACTAAGGGAAACTACCTTTCCTTAAACTAAACTATAGATATCGTAATTTATACTCTAAAAAATGACCTATAAGGAATATATATCTTATAATAACACATACATTTATGGAAATGTTTAATAAATAAAAAATGTGAACAATTCATTTTACATACATGTTAATTGAATTCCTATACTTCCAAAAAAATGATAACCTCATCCAACGTTCCGAAGGAAATACCTTCCGTTTACCATTTTTTGAAGACTCAATCCCCACAATATAAAACTATTTAAAACATTCTTGAGTTTATCATTCTATCAATTCCAATAATATCCATAATACCACAATGCATATCACAATTTTTCCTACCATCGAAGTCACATACTACCACAAAAAACCTTTGAATCACCATCCTTGTATTATAAAAACATTAGTCATCCCAGGATCCAATCATGCCACATTGAACGATTTATCATCTTGTGAAAACACATATTCTAGTAATAAAACATTAACCATTTAACTGGGAGTCTAGATATAGAAACAAGACATCAATCCTTTATATTTAAATAGTCTCCTTTATCTATTAACAATTATCATTATAAACAACCATTTTTTTACCATTTTATTAAACTCGTTCATTTCTTCAATATTACAACCAGTGGAAACCTAATGAATCATTAATCAATAGTTAATAAATATTTTTAACATGAATCAACTACAACATAAATTATATAAAATTTCACAAAATAAATATTACAATTAAACATAACTCTATAAATTGACAATAAATATTTTTATGCATTAATTTTTTTGAGACTTCCAATAATAATATAATTCTTAACCCATTTCATAAATAAAGATAAATGAGAATCTATAAAATCAATAGGAAAACAATTAACATATAATAAACACACGATATTTCTACAACCCTAAACCTATTATTTCACTATTTATAGATCACACATGTTGAAGGATCCTTTAACTATTACACAATGAGATAAATAATGATTACATCTTGATATATCTTTAATAATTGGGAATAAATGAATCTCTAACATTAAGGACATTAATGTTCATCAATCAAGAATCTAATAAAAATAATAGATCTATAATCTCCACAACCTCATGGGATTAATGGCCAATATGGGTTCCACACCATAAGCACACCACTAAACATAAAAATAACTCAATGAGAATGAAAAGAATAAATCTATATAGAATTGAAAAATGGAATTGGTGAAAGAAAAACTAAAAAGAGAAGAAACTATAAGAATATAGGGGAAACTATCATCATATCAACAAATATTGTTTTCTAGATAATGGGGATTCAATTTGATAAATGTGGCTTCAAAGGCCGTTAAAAAATAACCTAGGGTATTTTTTTAGAAATAAATGTTTGTAAAAATTGAATTTTTATGGGGACAAGGGAATGATTAAAAAAATTGGAAATTAGAAACCATAGTGTGGAACCCTAAACATTGAAATAATGATGATAACATAAGAAAAAACTCTACGGTAAGTAATTTAGACACTCCTAAACGCACCTATTAAAAACCATGTATGAGAAAAATATCATGATCCATTCCATATATTATATAATTTATGATATTTATGATGACACAAAGGAACTATTGTGGCATAGAATTATAATTCCAATGGATATGGCATTGGCAAACTCGACCCTCCTAGAATGCAACCATGAAAATGACAATACCACCAAAAGAACACCCTGTTGAATCCTCTATAACACTACTATCAATTCGCCTGGTATTTTCCTAAACTAAACGACATAACATAATCTTCAACACTAAAATCCTTCCCCACTTTAGAAATTTCATCTTAACTGCCCTCCTTCCTCACATGATCCTCATCTCTACGTTTAAAACATATATAACACACAATGGAAAATGGTAAAATATATTTACCCCAACATTACAAACCTCTCAAAAAATTATCACTTGTTATAATATAATTCCAATCACATAAACAATGTAATAGAATACAGTCCCCCAATGAAAACCTAATGAGAAACCCCTAATGAATCTCCCCATCCTAGAAACACAGCCACATAATTTATTTTTATAGGGAATAAAACTATGAATCTCTATCCTAGGAGAGATACTAACAAAAAAGATAAATGCAATACATAATTAATTTTGGATGAAAAGAAAATAGCACGGTATATATAAAGATTAATATCCACAAAGCATATCTAGAAAATAATTAGTAATCCTTAAATTACTCATGACACAACGAATATATTTGTGACTTACATTACCATGTTATCTTATCAACAACACCATATAAATAATGGAAATGATCTAATGGAATATAATTAACATTAAAAACTTTTTATTGGTGGTCTAGTATCTCCACTAGACTCTCAATGAATGTTGAATCTACATCTTCATAGAACTCACCCAAATAGAGGATGTGATAATCCTGATTAGGATATTGGAAAAAATATGACATGTAGGCAACATCAATTTATCTTACATAGGAGGGACATTATATTTGTTAGGAAATGGATCCAATATGTGACATGACCATTAAAGGAGTGGTAACTAGAAAAGGAATGTTACCCCCATGTCCAATCCTTCGCATCCCATGATAAGGAGGATCCTTCAATAACACATGATATTTATTGTTTTACTCAAAATTTCTCTACCATGGTTCTGAATTAGAATTATGAAAATATCAGTAATCCTTAATCCTCTCCAAAATCACTAGAAGTCACACTATAGAGACATTGACTAGTTTCTTCAAAATAGTTTCTTACACTTAAACAATAGTATAGATCACTAGAGAATGACTACGTATGTTGTATAAAACATTAAATAGTGGAATATGAATTGATGAATAGAAACAATTTTTGTAATAAATCTTGACCAATTAAAGGAGACTCACATATATAACTCTAAAATTGAAGACATAGTAACAAAACATGTTTTCAAGAGTCTAGATAGTACGCTATATCCAATTGTCTTTCTATGAATGAAAAATATTTACAAGGAATAAATTTGATCTATAATAATATTTTTTACATCTCCACACCATTGAGGTGAAATGAGGTCCATGATGAGATATTATCATCCTTCACACCCCATGTATCCTCACCAATTCCTCAAGGAATTTACATGATAAAACCTATACTAATATCAATTCCTAATTCACTAATGAGTGAGATGATTTAGTGAAACTATCCATGGATATCTATATAGAATCATATCAACCCAGATATATGGGATTAAATAGTGATGATGCCTATCAAAATTCCCCCTAAATCCACTGACAAACATATAATCGATAGACCATGAAATTGTAGACACTTTTTTCAGGATTCATGTATCATCATGAAATCCTAATGGAATAACATTTAGTTCAGTAACATGTATGACACACAATACCAGGAATATAATAGAATATAACAAACTAATACCATACAATACATTTTCTATATGAAATAAATTATATAAATTATATATATTACAATTCACAGAACTATGAGTTACCTTGTGGAACACACAAAAATACTTATTACAGTCTCTTATGTTACACGAAACACCGTGTTTTACCAAATACCGGTGCACATGATCCTTATCCTAGTTGGTGAGTAATCTTCAAGAGCTTCCACAAGACACATGTTCAAATTTGGATTGAAGCATATTTCTAGGATATTGTAGTAGTACTATAGCATTTATTTTAGTAGGTACTGTTTGGTACTTTATCAGCCAAAACAATTGACCTTCAGGCCACTAGTTTTATCCTGGAGTCTATAAGGCCTTCAGGCCCCCAAGGATTTTAGTTCAGTATGGATTTTGGGCCACCTTGATTCCTGCTGGCCAGCTCAAGGCCTTCAGGCCACCTGATGTGTAGATATAAACTAGAAAAATTCAACAAGGAACATTCTCTAGAGGTGGATTTAGAGAATGGTGTGTTCACCAAACCCAAGCTATTATATGTTGAATAATGAAAATGTATGTTACTTTCCACTATTACAGGGCATGTGCATCCTTGCATAGGAAATCTACCCAAATAACCCTGTAAAGGTAGAGATCTCATCATGATGCACGAGATGGGTAGGGGAATTTGTATATAGTCATAGCATGTGATATATTCCATTAATAACTTTGTGTCTTGTAATTCCATGAAGCATATTGAAAATGTAATTGAAGGGATCCACTTCAACCCCTAAAAGGGGTATTATGAAAAAATTAATAAAAAATGATGGCCTTTGGCCCATTTATGCTGAATAATTTTAATATTATTATATAAAATGATAGTTACCTACAAAGACATGATATTTATAGATACGAAAGGGATTAAATAACTTATGAAAAAAAATTATTTAATTCCTTTTTACAAATTAATCATTATTAAATATAAAAACAAATTGAATATAATAAAATTGTTTTTGTAAAAAAACATATATTATAATATAAAGGTATTTTTTATTAGTAAATTAAATTTCATAATATTATTTGATGATCTTAATTAAAGTTATATATTATAAATTCAGAAATTTTATTAAACTAATCATACATATTTTATTTTTATATGATAAGAATAAATCATATTTTCTAAAAAGAAGTCAAATTTATATAAAGGTGGGGTTTCTACCTTTTAGTGGCACACATGGTTTAGAACTAAATTTTGACACTACTGTAATAATTATTTGAAATAAAATATTTTTAAAATATTTATTTTAAATTTTTCTTAGAGATAATATTTTGTATTTTAATATGGTGTTTCATTTTTTGATCAATAGTGAAAAATAGTGATTTGTTTTTGAAAAGATACTTATCATTTAAATAATTTATAATGTTAAAATATATGCTGAATATTTTTTCAAATTAAAATAGTTAAATAATACCTGTATTATTTCAATTTTGTTTAGTAGAGTCATTTTTATATTATATTTTTACATAAATACTTATAAAATTTTCTACATTTTAACTCTAAAAAAAACTTTCATCTTACCTTCCCCGAGATTAATTTTAAATTTATTTTGACACTTATTTTGATAAAATTCTGAAAATAGGATTAAATATTTGGAATCATCATAACTTATAATTTCCTATAATTCAACATAATTGTTTCCAAAATTATATGTTGTTGATGTTAAAATTAATTATAATGACTAAGTGAAAAACATGTTTACCAAGGGAGTAAACATTAACCTTAATGGAAAAAATGACCTATAAACTATTATAAAACCCATGTTTGAAAAATATTTTGACCTCATTACTGCAAATATAAATATTAGAGATTTATTTTATTTTAATGACATGAAAAAACCTTGTTTCAATTCAAACATTCATAAAAATAAAATTGTGTCACTCACCCCACTTATATAAGTCCAACACTATCTTCTCCACTTCACAATTTCTAACCACATTGGATCATCAAAAATTTACCCAAATAACTCCCAAATATCACTATCCTCATCCAATTAATTTTTTTGTCATAAATAAAAAATATGAGGATTTTTTTCAAAACATAAGGAGGATTCCAGAGGAAGAGGTTATGTTATTCTAAAAGAATTTTTTTATTACGTACTTCTCCACCCCCTTAAATTCAGTTGTCCTATAATTATATAATAAACTGTGTATATTTCATATACTAATATGTTTTCATGTTAATCATAAGACCCAAAACATCACTTGATTAAATTAAATGGGTTTCAAAATCATTTTTTGTGTCTACGACAGACTACCACCACAGTAACTTTTTTCATTCATTTTTCCATTACCACCATTCATGGTTGGGAATAAAGATATATTTATAATATGAATAATATATATATATATAAATTATATTCATTATATTACTTCCATTATATAAATATTATATCATAAAATAATTAACGCTTTGAATTTTTTGGGAATAAGTTAACGTCGCTCGTGTGCACGATGGACTACTACCTCGTGAAGTGATGTTATTCATCCACCGTTAATATAAAATGTATTGATGATGGTTTTTTATAAAAATATGTAATATATATATAATATTAAATTAAATTTAATGCTAAAATAAATATATTATTCATTTAATTTTCTTTCTTTGCATATGAAATGAAAAAGGAGACAATATTTATTCGTACATACAACCTATAGTTTCAATGAATGATGTATTTTATTTTCTATCATCATAATTTATCAATTACACTAAATAAATATAGAATTTAAATATATTATTTATAAATCATGGGTTATATGCAGGGTATGATGAGATAATTATCTATTATACAGGAACAAAAAACAACAGGTCAAAATATTTATGAAAAAAAAGGAATTTTACCACTAATGTAATGAAAATAAAGGTGGATTATTAAAAAAGGGGGATTCTATGTTATTAAAGGATAATATATGATATTAAAAATATTAATATGGTTATAGTAAATGTATATAAAAATCTTAAAACAAATATAATCAATTGGAAATAGATATCAACAAAAACAAATAGTAATATAATGGATTTCATTAATCTATTTCCACTCATTGTGTTGAACATCTATTTTGTTGATTATGTCATGCCTATAATATCATTGTAGTGAATTTAGAATACCATATGTTATACCTCCGCATTATTTTTGAGGATTTATTTTAGGTAAACATAATTGGTTCATTTATTAATTCTCACTTCAACATTCTGATCATTTTAAGTGTTTATTTCACAATCTCATTCTAATCGAGACCGTCTATTGATGAATACATATGTAGAAAATTACAAGATCATTTCCAAATAAAATGTTTTATTTTACTATATTATGTTTATTAATTATATATTTGAGTTAATAATACAATTTTCAAAAAATTTCTTCTTTAAATGTTTTAGAAATTTTCATCAAGAAAATCTAACATAATTTCTTTCTTTGGACAGAAATATTTATTCTTCCAAATAAATGTTGTCTAAAAATGAATTGATATTTTTTAACCATTTAAAATTATTTTTTAAAGTATTTTCTATCTATTTTATATATCACAAAATCTTTTCAATGTAATCATTATATGATTATCAAAAAAATTTATCATTTTTATTTTACTTCGAAATTAAAAGTAATCATTGTTTTAACTTGTACAGAATACACAAAATTTCAAGATTTTCAGAAAAAGAAAAAAAAATCTACATTATATAATAATTTTAAAATCCTTTTTTCAATGAAAAATATTTTTAAAATATTTTCTAAAATTTTAGTTTTATATGTGATTTTCCTAGAAAATGTTTAGTAAAATGTTTTCAAAAATAGGAGCGATATTTTCCTCTTGAATATTTTTAATGATGATTTATGTCATTTAAATTTATAAATTACAAAAAAAATTATTATTAAATTAATGCGTATATATTTTATAGATAATATCATTAATACTCCAATGAATGGTTTATTATCACATTTACCATGGAATGTATTGACATTCGCTATTTGAATAAATTTTTAGTCATTTACATTAACTTGAATTATTCAAATTCATATAGACATTAAATTTACTATAATGTTAAATATTATTTTTCATTTCTTCAATTATTTATTAACGAGTTTATTATTTTTCATACGGCATTTACTTTGGATGTTATTTTTTAACCGATAAAATATTGATATATCTATATCTTTACAAAAATATAGATATTATATATTTTTCATTGCTTATTAATTAAAATGATTCATTGAAATAAGAATAATTATTTATAATGTTATGACATGTTATGATTCCATTTAATATAATCCCCATGATTTATAAATAGTATCATTAGAATAAATCTTTTGTGAAAAAACACATCACATTTCTAACCAAGTAGTTTTAAACCATATAGAAGATTGATCATGAAGGTAGTTCCCTGTTAAAGGTCTTGACATGAGTTAGATGGATTTTTAACTTGCATTTTTTTGTCCTTATTGAGGATTGATATTGTTGGTGAATGTATCTAGTTTTCGGGGGACATTATATATAATAATTAATCAATTCATTCATTGAGTTTCATTTTTCATTATGAATGATATTTTCTCTATGTTATAATATATAAATTCATTTCATTATCATGTTGTTGATTTAAAAATAATGTATGTCTAGTTATTTACAAGGACATATTTACATTTCTGTATATCACCATGATAGTAAGTTATTTAAATGTGATTTTTGTTCAGTCATTTACCTTTCTATATTGATTATGATTATTGATTCATGATAACATCCACTATTCTTTACCCTTAATGAACATTTTAGCTCCCCCAAATTTTGATTCCTTTCCCATTAATCCATTAATTTTCCTTTCAATAATTTATTTGGTTATTTTACAGGGAGTAATTATATTCTATAAATAAGTTATATTATCATTTTCATATTCTAATGTATTGTAAAACTCAAGTATGTATTTATTTTACTAATAATACTAGACTATTCTGTTTTTCAGGACTCAATTCTATGTATCTATTTACATTGTAATGGGAACATGCATTAGCTCTAAGGTTACTATGTTTAGGTTGAAAATTTTTGGTATCAAAGAAATTATAGTAGAATCCTTTGAAAATGAATCCAGGAAAACAAAAATTAACCAACACAACACTATAATAGAATTTGAGGATCATTATAAATGAATGTTTTGTTTGTTTGGTAAGGTATATATTGTTTGGTATTTCCTAAAAATACATCCATATAAAGATAATATCAGGGGTTTTGTGTTTATTATTTAACACAATTTCAAATAATTAAACACATATTTTATGTTATGAGAGTCTAATAATATTAGAGATGTTTTTGAGAAATTTTGGTATGGTATATGTTTTAGTAGAAAAAATATCTGAGAAATAATTTCATTATAATTTATTGACATAAAATTAAATGTATAGATAACCTTTAGGATTAATATTATCACTGTTTACATTGAATTATTCTTGAAATAAGTTCATTATAAATAAATTTTTTATTGGGAACTGTAATAAATTAGTTATTTAATGATTAATTTTATTTCAAGGATTTCCATCATAATTTTTAAACAAAATTATATGATTTATATTAATATATTTTTATAGAAATGGAAACCTATATGATTGGTGACAACTCAATGCATCTAAGAAGGTAGTGGGGCTTGAAAACATGAATGAAGTATGATAAGTATATCATTCCTACCACTGTCATACCTGATGTATTGGTTAATATTCAATTGTGTATTGGTAAAATATTTGATAAATAAATTTTAATGATGAAATAATAATATTAATTTTAGGTTTAGTGATTTATTTTTTTAACAACACTAGTTTCCAAAAAAATTTCGAGATAGATATGAAGACCTTTTTTGGATGTAAATATCTGATGGATGGAGTAGATTTCTCAAGAGGGGGTGAATTGAGTATCTATGAATTTTATTGTTACAAATTAGTTCATTGAAAACATCCCCAAATAAAATTTAATACAACTGAGTTAATCTATGTAATAAGGTTATAATAGTTTGATGGTACAAATATCTTCTCAGATGATTGAATAATTCTCAATAATATCAATGTGAGTTATTGATAAAACTTTTAATGCTATTCTAATAAGGAAATACAGTTATAACTTATATCCAAGACTAACTATCATTGTAAAATCTATTTTTTTATAATATATTCATTAAATAATGGAACAACAAAATTAAATCACACAACGGATAAGACAAGTGGTTCAGTCTCAAGCCCAGACCTAGTCCACTCCACATGGTGATCACCTACCACGATGTAGATTATATTAATAAAATTGATCCACACCCATGACCAGGGTAAAAAACATTGAATAAGACTGTCCAGGTCACATGACCTCTTCTTGTGTTCTTTATGGGTATAAATACTAGGTCACAAAAGTACCTCTTCTACAGTTATCCATTGGAGTAAAAATATGTATGATGATATGAGAGGAAGTATATCTTGTATACTTTGGTTAATATAGGAGGCAATGCGTGTTTTTAATACAGACACAAACACACACTTCTCGAAAGGTAAAAATAGTCACTACATAGAAAATATGATAAGAGAGGGTTAGAAGTGATAGGAGTGTTATTATATGATGCTCTGTTCTTGTAGTATGATTAAAATATAAACATCGAGTCATCATGTAAAAAACAGTGTATCGCAAGTCTGCTGCTCTAGTTTCTAGTTCGATAGTGATAGCTGTCTTGATTGTGTTCTTTTTAGGGTTGGTAATATGGAGATGTTTTTTGCTATGATCTATGGTAGTTTAACCTTTTCGAATCTATAGTGAGTGATTCTTATGTTCTTCATCTGATTTTTATTGTATGTATCCGTTCACATATCAAACGCTCGCTCTTCTATTACTGCATTTTATTCTAGTGACATGCATTCCTTTTTGTTACGGGGTGCATATTTTGGTGCCGACATGATGCATTTATTCTACATCTTGTACCTCGAACTGTCAGGTGACATATATTTAGTGAAACATTAAATATGTCAGTGCCTTTAAATGAGTCATATATGACCGTTAGAAATTAAATTGAAAATGAAAAAATATATTAATGAAATGTGTCAATGTTTTTCATGAAATGGTATCACTTGGTAATAGTGTCACCATGAAACAATGTCTTCATATTTTCCTGTGAGCAGTAATAGAATCTTGATGATAGATGGAATTTAGATTTGGAACTGGTAGCACTGATGTGGTGTGAGGATCACGATGTCTGGTCCTTTTCCAAACCATGAACAATGTCTTATTGATGGTTGCAACAAACCAGGGTCACAAACACCATGAGATCTGAAACCAGTTTTGATATCTGGGTCACCGTGTCTATGTTACGGTATTTGGGTCATGGTTTTTGGGTCACGGTGTCTGGGTCATGGTGTCTAGGTCACAGTGTCTGGGTGACGATGTCTGGGTAACGATGTCTTGTCCTTTTCCAAATATCAGAAATTGTGGTAGACTTATGGTTTCTTAGACAAAAACAAATATCTGTATACAGTATAATGTAGTGATATTTATTGAATGAATTAATCTCGAATATTCAAATAAGAAAAAAATATGGAGAAAAATTAAATATAGATTACAATAATAAAACATGAATTTAAATTAATCAGGATCTTGCTAACGTTTATTTAAATAATTGTGAAACCAAACTTCTCTACACATGATTTGTGATAGAGTAAACATAGTAAACATAATTTGTGACCATTAAAAAATTATTAAAACATGTGGAGTCCAACAAACCCCCCATTTTTTATTATCACAAATCATATGAATTAAATTTATGTTTATAGTGTGCTTTATACATCTTTTGGGATTATCAAAAAGAGTATGGGAAAAAATGAAATTAAATAAGAGAATAGACAACAATAGTGCTCATGGAATTATATGGAAAGATATGAGTCATTAAAAGAATTAGGTAAAAGTACAAAAAATTCCTATCAAAATATAGGTTTCACTTTTGTTCAGTACGATCTACCTTCTCTTTTTCCTTGATAGTATTACCAAAAGGAGCCACTGGAGAAGTACTAGAGGATGATGAAGGGTGTGAGCCAACAGTCATAGAAGGAAGAGGGAGCCCTTCAAAAGTCGAAGGTACACTACTAGAAAAATACCCCAGACCAATAGTTTGAAACTGCTGGTATAGGCCTCCAAACTATTTGAATATCAAATAACAACGGTTTTAAAAACCTTTTGTACAAGTAATGTGAAAAATATATACCAATGGTTCCATAAAACCATTGGTATATGTATTTCAAAAAAGAAGAATTCAGTTAGTTTTGATCCCAGTACCTCCGGTTTATGATTGAACGACCTAACCACTAACCTAACGAGACTTCTGTGAACATAATTTCATAAATATATAAATGTATTATCATAAATATTTTAAATATTGATTTATTTAATGTTCTCTAAAAGAAGATTAAATAAAAAATTACATGTATCTATACCAACAGTTCTCAAAACCGTTGGTATAGACCTATACCGATGGATTTGAGAACTGTTGGTATAGATTCATTGATTTTGGGACCTATACCAACGGTTTTTGACAAACCGTTGGGATAAGACCATATAATTGACCTATACCAAAGTTTTGGACAAAACATTGGTATAGGTCCATATAATTGAACTATACGAACGAGTTGACCAAAACCATTGGTATAGATCTTATTTCCAGTAGAGGTACCAAAGTAGGTTTGCTGGAAGACCAGGGAAAGCTTTAGTCAACTATAACATTCTTGATCTGGCTCAGATCCTGAGATACAGATATCAAGGCAGAAGAAAAATTAGTGGATGAGGAAGGAGTTACACCAGGACACAAAGGTGTAGCTGTAGGATCCACAATTGTAGTGCCTTGAACATGAAGATAAGGCTTCAATCATTGAATGAAATCAGTAATGATCTCACAACCATTCTACATTAGCTTCTTAACATCATCATTGTTATCCATGAACTTGTCAAATATAGGAGTGAAATCTTTCATCTTTTCAACTTGAGTCTTGAAGGCACGAGTCACAGGAGGAATCTTCAAATTCTCTACATGATATTTGAAATGAATGGTCATATCATGCTTAGATAAAATCATATTTAAGATCAAATCCACTTTCTTAGTAATTCAATCTTGAGCATCATTGGAAATAAATTTATGAATCCTCACAAAGTCAAGTACTCTTTCACAATTCTTGATAACCATAGATAAACTTACCTTGTCAAAACCACTTAACTTTGAATAAAGTTCCTCTTTAACAACAGTTCTCAGTAGATAACTGTCAATCAGTTGAGATGAATTTCCTAAGGCTTTAGTGGCTATAATATCTAATGTGAGGGACTCGAGCTGACACATAACTATCTATAGACATCCCTTTTACTCATCAGACAATTCGTTACGACCATCAACAAGCCCACACATCTCAGTAACAATCTGAATGTTTTTAGCATCCACTCTGTCAAATATTTAAGTAATGTTCGGTTAAATTAGGGATGCCAATTTCCATAGAATATGACAACTAACATCCTCAATATGATAACCAACATAGGATTTTCCAATTTGTAACACCTTTTTCATATCTTCAACCATAGAACTGAGAAACTTCACTTCATCACTAACCAACTTGTTGTCAATTCTAACTTCATGTATTTCTTGAATCATATTTGGATGAATCGTCCATATAATTTTCTCTAACAGCAAGGTATCATCTATTTCACTATGATTTGTCACAAGTGAACGTTTTGTATTCATGATATTTTCAAATCCAGAAAATAAAGTAATTCCAAAGGGTTTCAAATCACTGTGACTCATTGAAGTAGAAGGTTCATGTGAAGGTTTTGGAATAGGAGTTAAGATAGGATGAAGCTCCATAGTAGATATTACTTATAGAGCATAAACAAGTTTCACTAGAAACACAAGGTAAAGGTCTATGCCTTTAACTGAGGCCTCCTGGGAATTTTCCAAATCAATGTTTCTTGGAAACTTATACCAGGTATCCACAATTCATTGATCAATAGGATTAGGATCTTGAACACTTTCTAGAATGGGGTGATGCTACCCCTCTACATGTGCATCTCTTGCAATACATAGAGATTTAGTACCATGATCTATTTCTACATTTTCATCTCTAATGGCCTCACACTTTTCTTTTCTAGCCACCTAAAAGTATTTTTTTCCATTCTTTCCTTAGTATATTGGATAATATCAGGATCCACTTGTTCTTCTAAATGTTCCTTCCATAAATGAAACAAATTCATCTTCTTCTTCTTAATTAGGACACTCGAAAACTTCATCTGGTTCCAATGTAGGATCAAATATGTTCTAAGGCCTTGAATGATGCTCAACTAGTTTCAAATTTTCATATATTCTTTCATTATCTTCCACTCATGTTTTTTCAATGGATTACAGCTAATTTTAAACCTTTGGAATGTATCCTTTGTGATACCGAACTCATAGTCATTGATTACTTCTTCATTTAGTCTAACCAAACATTTAGGATATAGCATTGAAGAGATAAACCATGAATAGGACAAAGAGGAAGACATTTAAGTTGTCTTAATAAATTCACACATGTGAAGTATAACATACTTACACAGATTTATCTTCCCATTTTTTTAAGATATATGAAGAATAAATCTTGATACTTGAGGGTAGAAAAATATATTTTCCTTGGACTAATCAAATTCAGGAAAAACATAAACAACAATCTCGTTTCACCATGAAACTAAAAAGCAATTGTCGTTCATGTCTTCTTATTTCCAGTAAAACTATATAGAGTGTCTTCTAAGAAAAAATATCACTTGGAGGAGGATTACATCTCTAATAGTCTTAAAAAGTTCCTTCACGAGGTATCCCTAGGAAGCCAACCCATATCCTCATGGAAAAATTAAATATTTGACCATTGATTTATCTTCTTACCACAAAACTATCATGAGTATTGAATGAAAATAGGAAAATTGATAAAACTGAGAAATATGTTTGGGATAAATCGGTCTTGTCTCTTTTGTGAACCTATTAAACCATCCCTGATCTTCCAGTATTTTCGGGTTTTCCATTCCCGCAGTCACTATTTTCGGTTTCATTTTCCCTTTCTTATAAGATATATGCTTCTAAAGAGTTGATGAATATGGGTGCTTCATTCTGCGCATTCAATGAGGGTTCAAGAGAGAGAGATGAAGAGATGAAAGATGACTTAAGGTTTAAAAGGGAAGGGTTTCAGTTTAGATATAAGAGAGCTCGATTGAAGAAAAGAGTGATTGATATTTGTTTTTTAACATTTTGAGTTTCAAGCAATAATAATTCAAAAATTTCTGGATAAAAAACATAAAATAATCAAAACATCGATATGGGTAATAAAATACATATAAAACAAAAAAGTGTAATTATGGTGTGACCGGAACCGATTGTCATGGTGTCAATATTATGATGTGAGTCCAAATGGTGTGACCATTTTATTTGAGAATGTAAGTGAAAGAAAGTAACTGAGAGGCAATAACTATGAAACAGTAAACATGAAATAATATCTTCAAGATAATAATCTATAGAACTATGAGAATGAGACTTTAATTCTAGGATAGTGACTTATGAAACCGTAAATCATAAGACCATAAAAGTATGGAACACTATGTGGTGAGACAATAAGTTTTGAAACAATAAAATTTCTACATGATATTTATCATTCCTAATTCATGTATTATGTAATCATTCCATTCATAAATTAATGGTTCAATGAATATATCATCAAATGACATTGGTTTCCAATTAATTCCAAGGTGATATCACATTTTGGGTAATGGTCTCTCAAAAAGTGATTTCTTTCGTCAATATGTTTTTTCCTAGAGCATAGAACCAGATTCATTGAAATATTTATAGCACATGTATTGTCCCAATTTAATGGTACCTATCTGAATTGATATACATAATATCTTAATGTGTGTCTCATCAACAAAATTTGGGCACAATAAGTACTGGAAGCTATTTTTTAATTGTTGTAAGTAGACAATGCTACACAGTTTTGTTTCTTAGTACACCATGATACTGGAGACCTGCCCTAAATGTGACATGTTCTTGGGGTGATTTTTATATATAAATTACAACCACTAAAATCAGTATCAGAATATTTAACTAACACAAATGATGTTCCTCTAGGATAAAACAGTCCCAAATTGGGTTTACTTTTGAGTTATTATAAAGTCCTTTTAGTATAATTTAAATGAGATTCCTTAGTGTTTTCTTAAAAACGAGCACACATGAAAAAAATAAATATCATATCGGGTTAAGTAACAGTTAAGTAGAGTAAATTTCCAATAATTCATTTGTAAGTGGTTTTATCAACAGATTTTCCATCTTCATCATGATCCAACATACAAGTAATACTCATTGGAGTATCACTACATTTATTTTTTCTAAGATAAAACGTTTTAGAATATATTTAGTATATTGTTTTGATTTAAAATAATACCATCTTTATTTTGAAAGATTTGATATCCAAGAAAGAATTTTATTTCACCCATTAAACTCATTTCATATTCATTTTGCATCATTTTATAAAAATTAATACCTAAATAATTTTTTTAAGATTCAAAAATAATATCATCTACATAAATTTGAACTACTAAAAAATAATTGGAAATTATTTTTATAAGAAGACTATGATCATAAATACCTTTTGTAAAACCTTTGGAAATATCAAAAGTACTGAATCTATCATACCCAGCTCTTGGAGATTGTTTTATACCATACAATGTTTTTGATAATTTGGAAACATGATTTGGAAAGTGTGGATTTTTGAAACCAAGGGGTTGTTCAATAAAAACATCCTCAGCAATATGCCCATCTAGGGATGCACTATTAACATCCTTTTTAGATAGATTAAAATTTATATGGGAAGCATAAGCAAGAAGGATTTTTATGGATTCATCACTAGAAACATGTGAAAAGGTCTCCTCATAGTCAATTACTTCATTTTCACTATATCCTTGTGAAACCAATGTAGACTTGTTTATAACTGTGTAACAATATTCATCTACCTTATTTCTAAATACCCACTAAGTGACTATGGTAAAAATGTATTTGGGTCTATCAATATGTTTACCAACATTGTTCCATTAAAATTGATTATGTTGTCCTTGCATAACCATCACCCAAAATGCATCACTGATAGCATCATTAATGTTTTTAGGTTCATGTTGTGATAAGAATACTTGATGTTCAACAATATTTCTTTGAGAAGCTCTAGTTTGTGTTCATTTAACTAAATATCTTATAACAACAACTAAAGGATGTCTATTAATGGTTCTAACAACTCTAGAAAAAGTGATTCTAGTGATGTCATTTTCTTCAATAGGTTTTGGTTCATTATGACTTGAATCTGGAGAATTTATAGAACTTTAAGTATTTACAAATTCCTTTAATGGATAGTTATAGGAATTAGCGTTGATGTCCAGAATTGACATATCATCCTCAAGATTCTCTAGATAGGTCTTAGGCTCAGGTGGATCTGTCTCATCAATCTGGACATGGCTAGATTCCTCCACACAATTAGATCTATTGTTAAACACTCTACAGGCTTTACTAGAGATTGAGTATCCTAGATAAACACATTCATCACTTTAGCATGTAAATTTTTCAAGATTTTCCTTTGTATTAATGATAAAGACTTTGCAACCAAAGACTATGAAGTGGATTAATTTGGGGTTTCTATTGTTCCATTACTCATATGGGGTTATATTGAGAATAGGTCTAATCCATACCCTATTAATAATATATCATGATTTATTTATAGCTTCATCCCAAAAATAAATAGGTAAGCCATATTATCTAACCATGTTTCTAGAAATTTCTTATAATGACCTATTTCTTTATTCCACAAGTCCATTATGTTGAGGGGTTCTAGGTGAATAGAAATTATGAATATAACCATTTTGTGATAAAAATGATTCAAAATATTCAATTTCAAAATCCTGGCCATGATCCCTTATTAATTATTTTATTCTACATCCACTAAGGTTTTCTGCAGTTTTAGCATATTTATTGAAATGAGAGAAGGATTCCCTTTTGAGAGCCAAAAAAAGGTCCTTGTATACCTAGAAAAGTCATCTAGAAGAACATAAACACAGTGCATACCATTTAAACTAGAAACTCTAAATGGTCCAAAAAAATCCACTTGAACCAACGTCAGAGGTTGAGAAGTTGAAACATCATTCTTTGGATTGAAGTAAATTTTCTGTTGTATTTTATTTTGACATGCATTACACACTTTACCATTTGAAAACTCTAGTTTTGTTAGATCATTGACTAATATTTTTCTAGTTATCTTTCTAAGGGAGTGAATATTACAGTCTCCTAGTCTTATATTCCAAATCCAAGGAACATTGTGAAATACAATTAAACAAGAAACATTTGTAGAAACTAAAGAATCTTTTTTTAACCGAATATAAATTTTAATTTCATAATCAAGAAAATACCAATTTATTTTTAGAATTAAAAACATTTCAAGAATAATTTTCAAATTTAACATATAATCCATCATCACATAGTTGTGATACACTATGAAGCTTATATTTTAGTCCATCCACAAAAAGTGTTTTGGATATTAAAACCGAGTTAGAGTTAACAATTTGGACAAGGAAAATGATTTTTTATTTTGGAATTGTCACCAATGATGACATGTACAACATCAATTTGTATTTGGTTCTTGAAACTGGAATAGCCACCTACCATGTTTCTAGAACACCCACTGTCTAAGTACCATAATATTTTACAGGATCTCTTCAAACAATTTTACTACAAAAGAATCAAATAAAAACAGGCTTTGGTTCCCAAAGTTGTTTGCGTCCAGTAATGTTTGTAACAAGTGATTTAGGAAACCACAATTTCATCATAGGTTTCCTATAATCATTATTTAATTTATTAGAGAAATATACACTATTTGGTTCAGAAAAAAACTAAGAATAGTATATATTATATATTTGTTCAAACTAGCAGAATGTTTTCATAAACATGGTGTAATGTTGTATGTTCTAGATTTAGAAAGATTTTTTTTCAAAATTTCTTTTACCAGGATAATAAACAATACCAGTAGGGTATTTAGGAGCAATTGATTTACCTCTCAATTGTACCAATGTATAATTACCATTAGTAAAACATTCATTATCCTTTATCAATTTCTCATTGGATATAATTAATTAATTATTTTCATTGAGTAATTGAAAATTTTTCTATCTTTCTACAATGAGTTCAGATTTTACAGTGGAGGTAGGAGCATACAGTTTCTTTAAAAACTTGTATTTATCTTTTATTTTATTACAAGTCTCTTCAATCATATTGAAATAATCAAATATTTATTGTATAGAAATATTTTTAGAATCAATTTCATCTATTTAATAATAAGAATTTCGCACATGATATTCCAAAGTCATCTCAGATTATTTTTGTCATGAAACACATATTGGATTTGTTATCACGTTCATCATGTGAAGAATTTGAGTCACATGATCTATCCTCAGATGCACTCCAAGTTTCTTTAATTTTGTTTTCTTAATTTCAATGATTTTCACCATATTTATTTTTATACATTAGATTGGGACAATCAACGTTTACATGTCCCCTTCACTTACATTCATAACCAACTATTTCATCAAACTTGTTATTTATTATCCAGTATTTCTTACAGCTTCCCTTTTGATCATATCATCATTTAGAATTAAGTTTTCTGAAAAATTTATTCCGTTTGTAAAATTTCATAAACCTTATGGATAATTAGGCCATATACTCATCACTATCAGGTGAATATTGTTCAAGATTATATCTTTCAATAGATACATTTATTTTCACCTTTTCTTTTTTGTTTAGAAGTTGTGGTCTGAAATGCCACCGATTTTCTCTTGGGTTCATCCTCTCCTTCATTGTTGAATTTCATCTCTTCTTCATACATCATTAGTTTCCAAATGAGTTTCCTTACATGTAATTTGGTGATGTCATGTGATTAACTAATATAGACATATGTTCCTCTCCATCTATCAAGTAGGCATATGATAATCCTCATGATTTGTTTTTTGGGAGGGACATCTCTTCCTAGAGAAATAATTGTGCAAAAAATTTTGTTGAACATGATATACATATCAGAAATAGGTTAATCAGAATTCATTTTAAAGTT
Source organism: Viscum album (assembly GCA_963277665.1). Classification (NCBI taxonomy): domain Eukaryota; kingdom Viridiplantae; phylum Streptophyta; class Magnoliopsida; order Santalales; family Viscaceae; genus Viscum; species Viscum album. The sequence continues at coordinate 1,016,411,971 of OY728120.1, read as the reverse complement.
ATAATATTTAATATTGTATGCATTAGGTCTCATTTCCGTAACACAAGAATTTCCTTCTTGTGAAACATACAAAGTGTCACAAATTTCATGGGTGGTTTTATAAGCAAGAATGTTATTAAATTCCTCATCTCTTAAAGATAAATATATGGAATTCATGGAATTTAAACTATTATTATAATTTGTCATGTTGGGTTCTTCCCTAGTATTTCTATCAGTATCAGGAATCTTATACTCATCTACAATTAATGACCAAATTTCAAAACACAAACATTCGAAATTCATTTTCATTTTTATTTTTTATTCGGTATAATTAGTTCCATTAAGAAATGGTGGTTTGTTTATTTTATCTCATTTGAGTATATTATCTATAGTAAATAAATACCATTAAAGTGCTAGAAATTTATAATTAACATAAATTTGTGGATATTTAAGGTACAAATAAAATCACAGTTGAATAGATTTTGAAATAGAGCCTCAACAAGAATAAAATCAATTGATACCAAATATTGTTCCAAGTAGAATACTCAAGAGGGGGTGAATTGAGTATCTAAAAAAATTTCTATTAAAAATTAGTTCGTCGAAAACATCCCAAAATAATATTGAATACATCCCAATTAATGAATGTAATTAGGTTATAATTGATTGGCTATTCAAATAACTTCTCAGAAGATTGATTAATTATCTGAAATATTAATGTGAGTTATTAATAAAAATTTTGAAGCTATTATAATAATTAAAAATAGTTATAAATTCTATCCAAGACATACTGTCAATGTAAAATATAGTGTTTATCAGAAATATGTAGTAAAGTAGAGAAAAATCAACTTAAAACAAACAGTGGATAAGAAAAGTGGTTCAGTCTCAAGACGAGACCAAATCCACTCCACTTGGTGATCACCTACCACCATGATGTTTATATTAATAAACTTGATCCACACCCTATATTGAGGTAAACAATAGAACACAAGACTATCCAAGTCACATGACTTATTACACTATTCATCATGGGTAAAAATACCAGGTCACACAAGGAACTCTTTCACACTTATCAATGGGAGTAAAAAGATATAAGAAGATATGAGATGAAGAATATCTTGTATCATTGAGTTTAATATAGGAGAAAATGTGAATTTTTAATACAGACACACACAATGATTAGAAGCTAAAAACAGGACTAAATAGAAAATATATGATGAGATGGGGTTAGAATCTATTTGAGTGTTATTCAATGAAGCTCTGGACTTTTAGAATGAAGCAGATGCAGGCATCAACTCCTCTTGTGAAAAATAGAGTATAGCAAGTCTGGGGCTTGGGATTCCATTTCGATGGTGATAGCTTTCTAGCTGGTTTTATTCTTAGGGAATGTACTTTGAATATGATTTTGGATCTGATATAGGATATTCCTACCTTTTGAAATCTATGTTGAGTTCTTCATGTGTTTTTATATTGTTTCCTTTTGCATGAATTAGTTTACTTCTCAAATTCATTCTCTTATAATACCGTGTTTTGTTCCTAGGCCATGCATTCCATTTGGTTATGGAGTGAATGTGTTGGTGTAGACATGATTCATGTACTATGAACCTCCTACCTTGTTCATTTAGGAGAGATGTATACCACAAAACATTAATTATTTATGTACCTTGAAATGACTCAAATTTGATTGTTATAAATTAAATTTAAAACGAAAAACTAGATTAAATAACGGTGCCACATTTGTTCTTAAAACGGTATCACTTGGAAACAGTGTTACTATGAAACAATGTGTTTCTTCTTTTAATTTGAGAGGTGAGGTAGTCATTATGCTATATTTTCACTAAGATCAGGAACTAGTTGTATAGATGCGGTGTTAGGATCATGGTGTCTGGTACTTTTCCAAACATTGAATGGTGTATTGGTAAAGGTAGAAAGGAACTGGTGTCACAGACATCATGAGCTATGAAACTAGTTATGGTGTTTTGGTCATGATGTCTATGTCATGGTGTCTAGGTCTCGGTGTCTTGTCCTTTTCCAAAAAACAGAACATGAGGCAGACTTACGATTTCACATACTTAGACAAATATCAGTATAGAGTCTTAGGTAGTAATATTCATAAAATTAATTAGACTTGAACATTTATAAAAAACATTATTGAGACAAATTAAATATATTTTACTATAATGTAACATGATTTATAATAATCAGGATCTTATGAATGATTATTTAAATCATATGGAAACCAACCATCTCTACACATGATTTGAGATATTTTAAATAGGGTTAAAATGATTTGTGATTATTAAATCATGATTAAAACGTGAGGAATCCATCATGATCGGTGAAATGTGACTTTTAATGCTTTGGTTATAAAAAAACAATTTTTTTGATATTTATATATCTTGAAATAAGTGATGAATTTGAAATTTATTGGTGAAAAATAAATGGAACAAATTATTCTTATAAACTATAGAATTATCATGCAATGGTATTACCTTATATTCTTAGTCAATAAAATAATTCCCAAACATTAGAAAAAGGATCATGAAACAAAAAATTTATCATATAACCTTCATTATTGTTGATCCAATTATCATTTAACAAATGATTTTTTTTTTGTTTTGATCCCATCACCATTTCATTTATCATTAAATTGTTTTTGATTAGTTACCTCAATCACTATTAATAAATATTTATTCTTTTCCTTTATTCCCATAACATCATTTTCCAATGATGTTTTCCAAAATATAATTCTAGTTATATATTATTCCATATAAACTCTGTACGTACCAATATATCTTAATATTAGGTTATTTTATTATCCATTTAATGATTTGGGTATTCAAAAAAAAATAATTTTAAAATACCATACCCTGAAATACAAATATCATGTTTTTATTGTGAGGTCTCAATATATTTAATCTAGGAAGAATGTAACACCCCAAAATCCTAATAGAATATCATTTTCTTCAATACTGTGTATGACATAAAACACCAATAGTAAAAGGCAATATAGCATACTAAGACCATAAAATATATTTACAATTTTAAAAAAATTTATTCTATGACACAGATTATAATGTAGGAAACAAAGGGTTAAAATAAGTCACATGCATTAATAACTTTCTTCAATATCTTGTGTTACACCAGAGACCTTTTTTTATCAAATAAAATTGAAATTATTATTTAAAATTAAATTTATCCCCCAATAAATTAAATTTAGGGTTATTAATATTACTATCTAACTTAATAAAATATATGGTTTAATTTATTCGTTCAAATTAAGTATGAATGAAAATAAAACCCATTGAATATAAAAGAAAATGTTTTTATAATAAAATAATATTATGAGGAAAAAGTATATATATCAATAAATTAAATTAATTAATATTAGTGTATTTTCGTAATGATATTTTTATATTATATATTCAATATTTTTTTTGACATTAACAGAATATATTTGATAGTGATTAGATAAAAAGAAATCCAATTTTACAGAAAAAAAATTTGTATTTTAGTAAACATATTTTTTCCATTTTTAATTGGGAACATGATATAAAATTAATTTTTAATATTTTTTAAATTTAATTTGACAAAAAAACATCATTTTGGAATTTGTCATTTCAGAACATTCTTATTGTTTATATTTAGAATTTTTCTAATATGGTTCATTTCTTATGAATTTCAAAAATACTAAAATTTAATTGAAAACAATTTTTAAATCTTTATAATTTATAATGAGAAAATATATTTTGAATTTGTTTTAAAGTATAATTATTTAAATTATAAATCTTTTAAATCATTTTGACTATTTAAATCATTTTTATAAAGATTTTTGATATAAAATATTGTAATCTTTTGTAAATTTTCACTTTAAGACCCATATTTCAAGTCCCATCAATGGGATTAATTTTAAATTATTTTTCCACTATTAAGGATTTAATTTAAAAAAATATAATAACTATTTGGAGTCTTATTAATTTATAATATATAATTATTTAAATGAAATTATTTATCAAAATTATTAATCAATGAAGTTAAAATTAATAACAAAAATTTACAGAAAAACATATTTACCATAGGATGAAATAGTAAACCTGATAGTCAAAATGACATAAAAACTTCTCAAACAGCATTTGTTTGGACATATTATTTAATTTTAACATCTAATGTCGTTCATTTTTTCAAACCACCTATCATGGATCGAGAAATGATGGATTTAAAATTTATTATATATATATATATTGTATTTATAATTTAAATATTATTATGGATTATTATATCAATCATACATTCATTTATTCCATTTTATGGGAAAATAAGAACATTAGTCTTGTGTACTGCAGACTACTGCATTGAGAAGCAATGTGATTCATTCACACTTTATATTGATTATATTAAGGATGGTTTAAAAAAATATGATAAATATAATACATAATAATTCTAATAATATATTATATATATGTGTATATTTATTTTTAAAATTTTTCTCTCAATATGAAAAAAAATGGAATCAGTAGTCACACGTACATACAACATGCCATATTCATTAGTGGTGTATTTCATTTCCTCCTTTCAAATTTTATGGATTACAATAAGTACATACATATTATACATATATGAAATTGAAAAAATGATTTACACAATTTAGATGATGAAATCATGATCTATGTAAGAGGAATAAAATAATTCTAGTGAAAACATAATAGAAAACAAGGAAATTAACACCCAAAACATGGAATATAGTGAATTATTATTATTAAATGGGTGATAAGATGTTATAAAAAGATCATATATAATATTATAAATAATAACATGGATTCATTAGAGTATAATAAAGTTTGTAAGACCATTAAACAAGAGGTTAATGATTATTCAACCAAAAGGAAGCGTATGGTAATGGATTTTTAACTCAATTTCCACTCATTTAGTTAAACTTCTAAATCACGAATTATGTAATGACAATATTATTTGGTTAATGAATTTTTATTTTCATATGTTTTAATTCCACTTGTATTATTCATATTTATGGGGGATACAAAAAATTTATTCATTTATTTATTATCCCTTCATCATTATAATCATTATAAGGGTTAATGTCACAATATCATTGTAATTAAGACTATTTATTCATATAAATTAGTTGTAGAAAATTACATGAACATTTACACGAAATACCAATTTTTTTATTCTCATATGGTAATAAATTAACAATTTTAATTAATAGTTCCATTTTCCCACTCTCTTGTACATATTATGTCTTAGAAAATGTTTTCACGAAAATATGACTTCATTTAACTCTTCAGATTGAAATATATATTCTTCCAAAGCCATATTTTATTAATATTTCATCAACAATGTTTTAAAGTTTTGAATTTTTTGTATTAAAAGAATTATCACCCATATTTACACATTAAAAAATGTTTCAAACGAATATTTATTTCATTTTCTATACAATTCATGTATGTATTATACCAAAAAAGTGAAACGAAACATTATTTTAACATATACAACATGAATGAGATTATATCTTTCCTGACCAAACAATAATTTTCAAGATTCATTTATGAGTCTTAAATTTTATTTTCAATGAAATTTATTTATAAAATTATTTAATGAAATTTATTTTTTAAATATCATTTTCAATGATTTTAATTTTAATTTTTTTTTCAAAATGAAAATGCTATTTTCCGTAATAATGTTTCTAATGATATTTTATAGTATTTAGATTAATTAAATAAAATAACCCTTTATTATTACCCTAATTATTATATATTGTGTAAATATTATCCTTAATATTTCTCAATATTGTTTATTCCTAGCTTGAACGTGGAATGTATTGACTTTCACTTCTTCAATTAAATTTTTTTGTCATTATCTTCATAATGAATTATTCTGTTTCCTATGGGAATTGAATTTCGTTTATATGTAAATATTATTTTTCATTGATAAAATTATTTTCTAAAATATATTACATTTTTAAAAATGATATTTACATTGATAGTTATTGATTAAATGTGGAAATATTGATAAATCCCTATACAATACTCATTACAAATATTTGATATGTTTCATTATTTGTGAATTAAATCAAATATTTTATTTTTAATGAATGCATTGGATTGATATGAAATAGGTTCGGGACTGTTTAATAAAGTCCCCTCAATTCAACATTAGTATCATAAGAAAAAATAAATAGGCCCAAAAACCTTCATATTTGTAACCAATATGTTTTAAACTCTCAGGAGGATATATTTTGATAATAGTGTTTGGTGAAAGGTCTTTATTTGAATAGGATGGGGTTTTACCCATAATATTTTATACCATAATGAGAATATATCTTGAGGGTAAATGTATCATGTGGCTAGGAAACATGATATCCAATAATTAAGCAACACATTCATTAAGATTTTGTTTTCACTATCCATGAAATTTATTCTATTTTATAATCTATGGATGAATTTCTTTCACAAATTATTTATTTAAATAAAATTTGTGTTCAATTATTTTCCACTACATATTGATTCATCCTTATCAAAAATTGATAGTATTTTTATTTAAATTAAATTTTTGTTTAGGTATTTACCTTGACATATTTATTATCATTATTGATTCATCATATCTTTCATTATACCTAATCCATATTGAGTATTTGATCACACCCTTATTTTTATTCCTTTATCAACAATCCATGAAGTCTAATATGACTCATATGTGGGTTTATACTAGATGGAATAGTGTTTTCTTGAAAATTTATTAATTTTTATCTTTTTTATTCAAATATAATGTAAAAATCACGTATGTATCTTGATTATAATGATTACTAAACTATTCTGTCCTTATAAATGGATTTCCTTATATCTTATTCTAGTGAAATGGTATCAGTAAATGGATCCATGATTTTTGGGTTTGGGGAACTACACATCACCATAAAAAAAACTAAACCTCATAATATGAACTATACAACAAATTTATTCAACATAGGACTCTAAAAATTCCCCTTTTGAGCATGTCACATATTGTTGATTCTAGGGAGTACTAAAAAGGGTAATCTATAGAAATCACACATAACAAAATAATGCATTATTGAATGAAAAAAATCTGTTCAACCACTATTGGGTTTTTTTCATACTCATAAAAACCATCAGGTGCATCATTATAGACATCATAATCCTTTTGGAAGTCCACCTCTGAATTCCGCATCTAGGACATCTTTTCCTATTTCACTAGAATTGGATGCTCTATCATTTGAAAAGGAATCCTATACTAGAAAACTATACCGTATCATTATTCGTTTTTGAGTTCTTCCATCACCCTCCTTGAATATCTATAATTACATATGATATCCGTACATGACTTCCTTCATAGAGAGTCAGCTATAACATTAACCTTTCCTTGTGTTTATGAAATACTGATGTCATATTCCAGAAATAATTTCATCCATCATAATTGATTAATGTTTAGGTCATGGTAGGAAAATAAATATGTGTGGTTTTAATGATTTTAAAAAATTCAAATCATTACCTAATAATATTATGTGTCCAAAATTTTATGGAAAACACAATCATGGCTATCTGAAGTTCAGGGGTGGAATATTTATGACAAGGGGGTTCTAAATACAAGGAACCATATGAAGAAAAAAATCTATTTCGAATCATTATACTACCAAGATAAGACATGAAGAACCTTGGAATGACCAAAACTAATCTCCCTATTCTAGAAAATATCAAATTGGGGAGCTGACCATGTACTATATTAGATACTCAAAATAATCTAAAAACAACTCTGTTTAAAATAATGTCCAATATTCTTTAATAAAGGTTGTTATAAGTGTAACAATTTATGAGACATTGGGAGAATAACATCATAAATATTCTAAAATCTAATAGAAAACATACAACCATGCAACAATCATGGAATATAACCAAGAAACAACTACATAGATCTTCGATGGATCCAAAACTACACTATGATGGGACCTGAAATTACCCCGAAAAAAATATGAAAATCCAAGAATAATCACTAGGATTGAATCTTGAAAAGTTTCTAAAAATGAAGAATTCACAGAATATAATACACAATATCTACATTCTCCTCCTCATAAAAATATTTCCTAATGATTTTATCAATGAAAAAAAATATTTTATTGCTCCACAATATATAAGAAAAATATATTCATCATGGCCATGACTATTTATTTAGAATTAATCTCCCTGAAAAAATTTATCAATATATTCATAATAAAATCAATCAAAATTGAAATATGTCATTAGAATATTTCCAATATTCAACTGATTATGGTGATACCAAATTCATAGATCAATCTTCGAGAACAAACCAGATCATTTGAGTTGAAAAAATAAATCTCCAGTCCATTGATGTGGATTGAGATTATTCAATATCATCTGATTCAAGTGATAATAATCAAAAAAATATGTTGAGTTCCAGTAGTTTTTTCATAAAAAAAACAATAACACCCCAAGGTTTCACACTAATATGAATAAATCATTGCTATAAGTGATTATTTATATTTTTCCATATCTCCCTTGTCTATGAATGGAACACCTTATATTGAGAAATCATGTTTTAAGAATCACGTGGTTGTAGGTCTATCCCAAAATTGATCTACTTGTGATATGTTAATGCTAATAACTCCCCATGAAAAAATATGGAGTACATTTCTACAACCCTAGGAATCCACACCAACTAAACCTCCAAGGAACTCATCACCAACTCAATAATAAAGGAAGAAATGTACTGAACATGACTTCAATCCATATGAGGGTATTTATCAACAAAAAATTATGAAGATTCATTTTTAGTATTACATAACACAATCCTCATTTGGAATAAATCTACAATTTCAAACTGTGAATATATAGATACTATGCATATAATGATATCTAATGGATGTATTAGAAAATATTAGATGTCTCCCAAGATGGGTGTGACCTTAGAATTAGATAAAAATCACTACATACGTAATACATATTTGATCAACCTCCAAATTTTGTAATCATGAAAACCTGTATGTCAATTATCTCACCCTTATGTCCTAAATAACATACTAGAGAAGGTGAAATAATGACGTATGTAGCTCTGTATTAAAGAAATTCAATCTCCAATGTAGAAAATAAGAAAATAGTTCACTGAAAAGTATATGTCTCACCTATTGTTGTTTACTCAAGTGAATGAATATACCATGACCTTAACAATGAAATATTTTACCCTTATAGTGACCACCACCATGAGAATTCTCTTTAATATGAGGATGAGGATAAACATGGGTTTAATTGTACCTTTAATGTCTCCTCTTATCTGATTATAGTTTGGAGCACACTACTATTTGTACATTGGATAATAATATTATAATAACATAATCTAAGGTGAAATACTAGGTGCACAAAATCACTAAAGACTATATAATCCACAAGAAAAAATTAATCTCATCCCTTGGTAGGTGACTAAAAGTCACCAACCCCAGCAATGATTGAGGAAGATGTAAGGGACCTATACCTCAATTATTAGAAAACCTATATTTCTATGAAAATTAGAACCCCATCTTAAATCTCTACTACATAGAGAATGTTTAAAACTCCACTATTTTTATGAATTAACCTATCCATATTCATGGAAACAATATATACACTCACTAGAACCTTTATATATGTCATAAGTATTGACTGGGTAAACTGTTGATGGATCTCAATATGTAATTCCCCCGTGAGATGCCTCACCTAGGACTCCTATTGAAATATAATTACTATATAATATTAGAGATGGTTCTTGAATTGTATCCCAAATTCCCACATACTAGAGCTTAGTTGTTGTTGGGTAGGAATCGTGTGAGAGATAATGATACATTAGTTTAAGAAAAGATACTAAACATTGAATGTTCCTCATATCATTGCCCAGGAAATTGATAATTCTTCATGATAACCATGGAACACGAACCACCAATAGAATTTTCCTTACCCAGTAATTTATCACATAATCAAAATTTTATCACTAATACTTATGTAAAATATTATATGAAATATCTCATAGATTACACCTCAAAGTGTTTTCATCATCATCATCAATCTGATGGTGATCTTATCAACCATCATGGTGAATATATTCAACACAAAACTAACCATGTTGTCAATATAGAGCTACAAATACTAAATAATGAATTTTTGGGGAATCATAAACATGGAATAATTAATATTTATGATTTAGGGTTGATGAATAACTTGACCTCAATGTCTACCCATTTAGAATGTGGTGTACAAAAATTTATGATTATTTCATTACTCTCTACCCTAAAACTATTACAACCTTTAATAAGAGGATCAGAAAGCATTAATTTATTTACATTTGAATATAGGGGACCCTAAACCAACATTTTATAGGGATACTCTCTTATTTACATCAATTACTACATCTAGTTGACACTTTTTACCTAAAAACGATGATCATGCACTACTTCCTACCTCCAAACCCATTCAGATACCTCAAAATAAAATTCAATATAACTCATTCATTTCCCCCTCCCCAAAGGAATCAATCCGGGGATGATAATGAGATAAGGGAGAAAATTTATCCTAAATCTAACCACCAATAGACTTTAGTTGGAGACTAGAACTGTGGGAATATCATACAAAAATTTGATAGGAATTACAATATATTAAGAATATAGAGAAATTGAAAGGATGATCCAACCAAAAAAATCCATCTTAAAATAAAAGATCCCAATATGTGAATTTTATTTAATGAAAATTGAATCAACTTAAAAAACAACGTGAAATTACAAATATAAAGAGAAAATCATTGTATGAATCCTCCAAAACCAATGTGCTCTTAAAAACACAAAAATATAATAATTTATATCTTGATCATGAATTAGATATTACAATCCTGAAAAAAATTTATATATACATTGGGTCATTACAGATAACATACATTTTAAAATCTTCCTCGAACTGCATTGTGAATCTGTTAAGGATTGAATAAGAAATCCCATATAATGAATTATTGAAACTAGCTCATTACCAGATTAGTTATACTACGTTATCATCCTCACCATGGATCCTTCATTATGTTACACATATATTTAATAATATAATATGAAATATAATATTCAATTGAATGTACCCCTATACAAATTCAACACCATTTTTTTACTATTCTTCAACATTGTACATCATATTCTGTATCCCTGTAAATAATCCACATGAGTTAAACGAAATTATATAATAATCAACAACAAAAAATATCTGATAATGTAATCTTTAATTTAACATCACATTAATGTAACTATGTGGTTTTAAGGATCCACCATAGTATGTACGTCATATATTACACTACATGACATCACAACCCATATACAACAAATATATAGTAATTCTTATGATACAATATTTGGAGATACATCTGTATGAATTTACCACAAGCCATTATATCAATCTAAAAACATATATATTAAATCTAACTACTAAAAAGGGATAGAAAACATTTGTATTGAATGTGATCCAACCACTATTGTCCAATCGTTTGGGAATGGGGTAGTGCACCTTTCCAGTTTGCTTAATACCTGTTGAATGAGCTTCCTCTCTTCGCTTTTGGAGATTAGAAACATTCACAATCATGCCTTTCCTGTAGAGAACAAGGATGCTGACGTTCTTTCATATAAGGGAATCAACTAGGGAATTACATGGCTAGAAGATCTTCAGGTAGATCTTCTCCCTCGTTATGAATAAGATTATAATAAGATCCCCTTCTTCAGACTCATGTAGTTCCTTGATTTCTATTTAATAAATTTTTTCATGGCCTTTGACCAAGGAAGAAACTTCTTATAAAAAATTATTCATAACAAAATATGAAACTTTAAGTATATGGTAGTGGGGAGATAAGGTCATTAAATACTCTGTTCCTCTCAAACCATGATATTATGGAAAACACCCTCTAATGTCTCATGTGATTCATTCATTATACATATATTTTTTGGGTATCATATGAAATCAAATATGATAGGATAAACATGTATATATATATATGAAGATATATGAAACAAAATCTTAAATGAAACATCCTATACATAACCTTAACTTTATCAATTATCTCTCAAACACCCAATTACCACTACTAAGGACTAGATATCCTATATGCACATAAAAATTTCATTAATATTTTATTTAATTATCATGTTTAGAATTTAATTTTATTTAATTAAAACCAAATTTCTTGCCAGAAATATATAATAAACCCTCTTCCAAGGTTACTCCAAAAATATTGTCATTACGTCATTTTTAAAATTCTCAATAACTATAGGTTAAAAACCTTTAATATTAAAATTAAATTATTCATGATACTCTATGATTATTCATAAGACTCAATAAATTATGTACAGGCCGTGCACATCTAGATGAATTCAGATCTGGAGAAATGAAAAGGGAAAAAAGAAACATAGTTATCCCTAAGTAATAACGATTTATTAACAAGCAGGAAACTAGAGTTTCAATGGATCAAAAAATGTAAATCCATGATTCAGTGCATTAATTAATTATTGGTTCCATCACTATCACCACTATAAATCTCATTATCCACATATCCATCTCAGTAACCAATTAATTCAATTGTCATGGTCTACCCCACAAATTCCTTACCAAACCATTATGAAACCCATGCTCACATCCATACCCATAACGTGATTCTTTATCTCGATGAAAACAAATGAAATCATGAAAAATTCAAATAATTAATTGTTCATCTAGGTCATAGAACTGTTGAATAAAACATCCAATGGATATAACACTCATTTGGAACCAAAAAAATATCTTTCCCAAATATCCAATTTTTTCCATCTTTAACAAACCGATTCATTTATAATTGGTTAAAAAAAATTGAAACCTAAGAAATAGTCTATCAAAAACTAATAAAAATTTATTATGGTTTTAGGTCAACAATTATATTAATGAATTCTTATAATTAATTTATACACTATTATATAGCTAATAACAATTAAATTTAGTTTTTTCATTATCTAATTTCTATGAACAATAACATGCGAAATCATAGATAAAATAAAGATAAAAATTTACCTAGAAAAATAAGGTGAAACCATTAACACAACATAATATCATGTGATCTTTTTTCATAATGATGGTAGAAATAGATATCCTTTCTTGATAATGTATTTCTTCACCATTTAATACTCTTTGAAAAAACAGAACTCCTCATAGTGTTAGACCCTATTATTTCTTATAAGATTCTATGATCCTACCCCAATGAACATCTCTACTTTACCAATGGATAAGAAAATAATAGAACGATATTATTATTCTTCTATTTATCTCAATATTTTTCTTTTTAAATATGTCACCAACTAGATCAGTGCTCTTATGACTGGCCATCTCCATGCGTAAGTAAAATTTTAAACCATTTGTAAATAGTAATATAGATTGATTAATACTCCATTATCTCATTTTTTTCACAGTAAGCATATATCACACAGTCCTTGGGATCATATATGATAATGTTATTGAAATAATTTAGATTCCTCTTATAATATCCTCTTATAACATCTAATCCCCAACATATATTCCCTTGAATATTTCATATGAATAAAACATAGTTAATAATCATTTTTCATTTTTTTAAATATATGATACTGAATAATAAATTATATTGTGTGGAAAACATCCAATACATATAAAATACAATTTCTTGACATCACCATTTCTGAATGACATTAAACTTTATGGGATTGTGTTACCACATGACCTGGAAATGTTCACCTCAAACTATGTGGGATGTAATTCGTGCCAATCAAGATATGTAAGACACCCCATTAATGATTAATCCCAAATCCATATTAATCACCTCCTACATTTATTATAGTAAACATTGTAGTTCACTACTAAATAGTTCTAAATAACAGAACATTATGACTATGTTGTATTAATTACAAAGGGATAATAATTAAAACCATTGATACATAAAAATGTTCATATCCATGTGGTTCGATGAATAATTATTACTACATTCAGTTACCTAGTCCAATACTAAGAGTTTATTAATGTTTCAAAAAATGAGTGAAATAAACAAGATTTAATTAGAGTATATAATTATTATGCCAAATGGGTGTGGTGACAAAAATATTCAAACCCCTAAACTAATAAATATTTTGATGTTTTACAAGCCAAAAAAATGGGGATCATATTCCTTTGGATAGTATGTTTACAATGACATCCCATGTCAATAGTATAGGATCTTATTGGTGTTTTGTATTTTATAAATAACTACTATTACAAAATTATCAAAAAAATCTTATATTGAGATGATAATTACTAAAAAAACTTTTAAATGCAATTTTCACCATTATATAATGATTTTATAATTTAACAGAAATTATTTTTTAGCAAACTATAACTTAAATATATTGAAATGTTTTCCATTATTTATCTTCAATTTTATTTTTATTTTATAGAATATCTTGTATCGATGTTGATTAATTTATATATTAATATTACTTGTTTCTCGTATGAATTTTTATTTTGGATGGGTGAATTTTGGGTATCATGTAATGAAATAATTAATTACTTCTAATCTGTTATCAAATAATATTTATCCCATATTTTGAGTTAATCAATATATAATGTGTGATTGATCTCATATATTCGTTTTATGTATGGTTTAAATGAATTATATATATATTTCAGGGCTTATATAACTTACCAATGTATTGGTTAAATCATTATTACCCAAGATATTATGACATGATATGAGCAGTTACCCTAGACCACTATATTATAATCTAGAAGTTCATAGCCCATTCCATTTTGTTATGGGATATTTGGGTGTATTCTTATCCACTATGATATCAATGTATAGGAGGTAAACATTGATATATATTATTATTTTTATGTCAATGAATCTCTCATGTTGAAATGGTATGTCTCAATGCCTCTTAATTATTGTACTCTGATATCAAATTTTTATTCACCAATTTAATTTATACATTCATTGTAATTATATTTTATTTTATATTTATAGAACATTATCTAAAATTACCATAAAATTCATCAATATTAATTATTATTTTAATAATTATATTTCTCTCAAGTTGATATTCCCCCATATTTATTATCAAATGATGTGTTCCCCCAAACAAATTGATATTTTTATACATTATAAGGAATTTGAACTCACCCTTTTTCCATGGATTTTTTCATACTGGAATAATGAATAATATCGTGTATGATGTGTCTAGAAGTTAGATATTCTTGAAAAATGGGTTTGAAACAAATGAACACAACTATCATGAATTATATTGGTCATGTAGGTAATCAATGAAGACAGAAAAAAATTATGTTATAAAAATCCTATGGTTAACTTTTAAATGACTTGAAAATTATTTTGAATGAACTGTGATTTTTTTCATATAAATCAATATTATAACAGAATAGTAAATATTATATTTATATTACAAGATTTAAATGTGTGGGACTAGGGGAGAAAAGTAACTAACTGTTTGAACAAATTTCTAATGTAGTAAATTTTAGAATAACTTGAAACACTTTAATTCATATATTGGATTTTTATTTTTGTAACACCCCAAGCTTCTACGGTACACTTTTCTATAAATAATACAATAGCGTGTGTTGTACGCAACATCGAGTTATAAAACACCCCACAACCAATCAAACTAGTAGTTTTGAATAGTAATACCCACTTTTTTAAATAATATAAATTTTATCTTTCAAAATGGACATCATTTTTGGATTTGGAATATCGAAATTAGCCTTGGGTGAAATTTTGGTATTTTTCTCAAAACATTCAATTTTTTATGAATAGTGAAAAACAATGAGTCATGGTTTAAAACCGAATTTATATATAAATAATTATTTATTTTATTTAAATTTATTTTAGGACAAAATAGATACATAATAACTATATAATTTTACTATAATTCATTAGAGTCAGTTTATAATAAATTTAGATATATAAATATTTTATTGAACTTTTCACCGTCCTTTACCCACCTCCTAGGAGAATTTGAAAATTCACATAAAATTTATTTTTTCCACTTCTGTGAGTGGAACTTTGAAAATACGAGATACACAGTTTATATCAAGGAGTAAAATGTGTTTCAATAAGATAAAAATATTTTTTTAGTGAATAGTAAATGTTTACTTTTATTTACCACGTTTAAAAGTAAATTAGGTAATTAAGGGTAAAAATGATATTAATATTACCTTAACACATGTCCTAATTCTATTGGACAAGTGTATCTCGACCAAAAACAACCTTAGGATTAAAATATTATCATTTAGTTCCACTTCGACTAGATTAGGGGATTTATTATTATTTAATTCAATCAAGAGTTAAAATGGTTTAAATCAAAGTTTTAATTACTAAAGAATTTTTAATATAGGGTTATACATAAGATAAATTAAATTATAAATATTCATTAGAAGCTTAAAATTATTTCCCACACAATGGTATTTTATTTATAATTTTTAGACATTAAATAATTTAATTTATTTATGACACAATAGTGATGACGTAATTACCCAATTAGTGAAATAATAAAATAATTGATATTATAAATATCAAAATAAATGTAATTTGAGACTTTTTATGAATTACAAAAAAATTATAGGTTAATATGACATTTTATTATTGATTTAATTATGTTTTTTAAAAGTAATCATGCTTTTTTAATTTTCACAAAAATAAAATACCAAATAGTGTCAAAATTGACATAAAAGAGTTTTTAAAACAAATATTATATTATTAATTGATATTCAATTCCTAAAAATATAAGGTTCAGAAAAGAGGCCTATATAATGATTTGTGTATCATTAATGAAACACTTGGGGTTCTCTTGTATGTATATAGTATGTTCATTAACCATATAATATAAAAATACAAAGAGACTTGGAAAATGTGAAACTAATTTACTAAGAGTTAAAACTAAAATATATGGTTAATATATTTACCCGAACCTATCTAAAACCTAATGGATTGGTGGTTAATGACCCATCCCTATCATAGCCTCGATATAAGTCACATTGGAGCCATTAGAAACAAAATATGAATTTATTATAAAATAATATTTTGAGATTTTCCTAAGGTGCCCCTCACCCCTCTTATAAAAGGGATCCCCCCCTTCTCTCTAATTCAAACCATAAAAGCCTTTTGGCCTGACCAAGCCCTACCCAAATATTCTATAAACATTCCTCGCTTCATCCTAGAGGCCTTATTTTGATAATAAATCCTACTCGTGGAGCCCTTTTGATCAAATCAAAAGGAAGAACCCGAAGAAGAGGTAATGTTTTCACCACCCTCTTTCAAGTTCCTTTCTTCTACAACTTCTTCTTTCTTTGTTATTTACATTCTAAAATAATAACTCCAGTATCTCCTATATACCGTGATGTTATTATAAATATGGTAAAACCATATTCAGTATTATATCCACCCCTTTAATGACATATCACCATACGTGCGTACGTACGGCTTACCGTCTCCACATCGTGGTGTAATTGTCATTCAATACATTATTATTTGGATAGGTATAATAATGATGTATAATTCATGTAAATAATAAATATAAAATGATAATTATTCTGTATATATGACACACCACCCAATTATATATTATTTTAATATCAATATAATGATATTGTCGCTCGAGCGTACGTACGGACTACCGTCTCCACGAACGCGATGAGATTCATTCCCCATCGTATCCATTCAAGAATAATTTGTGTTTGATGGTTAAAAATTATGTTTAATGACATAATATCATTCAGTATATGAATAAGATACAATGTATCCATAAAAAACATGGCTTACCTAACAATTTATATAAAGGAAAACGAATCAGTTAACACCCGAAAGAACGATAATACAATGATATTACTAACAATGCCTTGTTAAAAGATCATACATGACATCATATTAAGGTATATGATTCTTGAATAATTTAATAACAATTATTTCACCATTATACACGAGGTTAACCTACCCTCAACTAGGGGAAAGTACATGGTAAGGGTTTATTTCACAATATCTTCGTTATCTGAGGTTGTTTATACATAATTATCTACTGGGACCTCATTATCATCCACATCAATGTTTCATAAAAATTAATTTCAAAACACTCTTAATATTTTTCATAATATGCGTTAAATTAATTTATACCCTCTTTTGACTTTTTATAAGAAGTTTATAAAGAAATCTTTCCGTCGTTTTCCAAACAAGGTCCTTGTTGGTCGGAGTGGATACTCAAGAGGGGGGTGAATTGAGTTCCAATTAAAATTTCTGTTAAAAATATTGTCTATTTAAAATCCCCCAACTTATAAAACAAATTAAACTGTAGTGAATTAAGACAGATTTTAAATGTTCACTTAGCTTCTCAATGATTCATTAGGTCTCAGATAATTTAACCACAAGATTAAACTAACTTTTGAAACTAACCAACTGATTTACAATAAGTGTAAACACTTTCTAATTTAACTATCAATGTAGCTTTAAAATAGTTATGTATTTCAAAGTAATAGCAGGGGAATAAATAAGATATATGTAGTATACTATAAACTTATACTAAAGATGCATAACAGATATAACAAGAGGTTCAGTCCCAAGATGATACTTAGTCCTCTCAAATTTATATAAATTTGATCCACACCTTGGATCGGGGTTAACAATAGTTTACAAAACTATCCAGGCCACGTAGGGACCTCTACCACAATTCTTCGTTGGAAACAAAACAACGACCAGGCCACACAAGGACCTCTTCCACAGATGACGTGGGTAAACAAGAGATAAGAGATTTGGAGTGAGGATTTTGATATCCTCCAGTTCAGTGCAGGAGACCGTGAGTGTATAAAAAATACAATGTACAACACACTACTCGAAAGATAGTAAATAAATCACTTATAGAGAGTAGATAAGTTTTTAGAAAGCTCTAGTGATTATCAATTTAGCTCTGGACTCATTGGATTCAGCAGGAATTCTTCTGAGTCCTTATCTGGTATTTTTGTTGAAAAACAGAGTGTCGTAGTCAGCTTGTCTTCTTCAGGAATGAAAATGATCTCTTCATTTGTTGTGTGTTCTTCAGTGGTGTTGTATTGCATTCATGAGAGTTCTTTGAAAGTCTGGAAATATCTTTCTTGCTTAGGATGGTTCTTCTTGTAGTTTCTCGGTGTATGTAAGTTATTTTCTTTGTATATTCACACTTGCACACCGCCTCACTACATTTTCGTGTACTGCACATTAATCTTCCTTATATTCCACAAGTTCTGGCAGTAGGAATGATTACCTTTTCATAGGTACAAGATACAGTTTCTTGACATGACAACAACTATCATTAAATAACATTAATAGCATTAAAACATCAAATATGACCGTTAGTATTATTAAAATTATATTGACAAAAAGTTAAGGAATGGTGTCACAGTGATTATGTAAATGGTGTCTTCATCACGGTATGAGCTTCACAGTATGAGCATCACGGTATGAGCATCACGGTTTTTCCATCATGGTGTCTGGGTCATGGTGAGTCCTTCATGGTGTCTAGGTCACGGTGAGTCCTTCACGGTGAGTCCATACTTCAACAAATATCTGTATTTGGACTTAGACAGAATATGCAGAATATGGATTACGTTTAACCATTAGAGAGTAAGAGAACTTGAATCATAAACATAAAGTCTTGATAACATGTGTGAGATTTGTGATCATGCATAAGACTTGTAAATAATAAAGAGAGTAATTAACATCCATAAGATTTTTTATCATTAAACCATGAGATGTAGTTATTATTGAGATTGAAGACCATTATAAAGATGTGCAATGAAGATGGAGATTAATTAATGTAAAAGTATTTGTGATCATTAAAACATGATTAACACATGAGAAGTCCAACAGTACTTTTTAACCTTTTCGACAGAATTATGGTAAGAATGTATTTTTTAACTTATAAGGTAAGTGCCACTATTTTCCACCGTTATAAATTCTTCAAAGCTTCCCTTACAAGCTAATAAGAATATTTTCAAAGTAAATGTTTTCTTTTATAATTATGTGACTTTTAAATGATTAAAAAAAGAGATATTTCTCTCAAATAGTTTTGATTTCATCTATGTCAACATCTTTTTATAGATTTTAATCTTATTTGATGTTGATTTATTTTGATACAAAATATCGAGATTGTATTGAAGGTTATGTGATATGTTTGAATCTAGATGTGTAATTTTTATTCCATTCATGGTTTATAGAGAATGTATTGAAATTTGGTATGCTAGTTTTAATACGAATGTTTATGTTATGTGTAAACCTATTCATATGAGGAATGCATTGGACATAATAAGTGACGGGTGGAGCCCACTATAGCTCCTCGATGCATCGGTAGGTCTCATGAGACAAACTAGTGTCTTGGCACAAGGCCTTGAAAAAGTCTTATTTGTAGTGTTGGCACAAGGCCTTGACTATGCGGTTATGATAGTCTGGTATTATGTATGACATCCTTATGAAAGTGGTTATTGATATTTCAAGTCATTATTTCCAACGAGCTCGTACCTGAGTTGTATGGACTCCAGCTTGGCATCCCAGAGACCCGGGTTCAAAACTGGGGGGAGGAAAATTTTTGGGGTACATTAGCAGCACTGTATCATCACTGCAGCATCTATTGTTCGGTACTGTATCATCCGGGACTCTTCTCCCGATTTGGGCCTTCGGGCCACCGGTTTGGGCCTACGGGTCTCCAGGGCCTTCGGTTCATTAAAGGTCTTCGGGCCATAGGGCCTTCGGGTCATGTGGACCATGGAGTAGCCCTGTTCAGATAGACTAGGCCCCTGAAGAGGATCCGAGAAACATGAGTAGCAGCCACCAGATGCAGAGCTAACCAGATTGGATGAATGAGAGGGTATGGCTGCCGCCATCAGGACCAGGCAACGTGCATCTTTGTATAGGGAAATGCTAGCTGATCAACAATGCATGGTGGGGATCTAGGTGATCAATGATGCAGAAATATGGGGAGGTGAAGTTCAAGTGAGCTAGGCCAATGGGTCATGTATTGGGCATGGTATGCCTCTGGGCCTTCGGGTCATGTATTGCGGCTTTGTCAGGCCTTGTTCCATGGACCTACGGGTCATGTACTGGTTCCTATTAAACCCTTAAAAGGGGGATTATCCATAACAAAAAAAAGCCTTTCATGCCATTCAGCCATGTGATTATTCAACTAGTAGAATATCAATGTGAATAAGTAAATGAAATTATTTCATTTTCTCTTTTCCATATTATTCTGAAGTTCAAGTTGAAAAGGCTTTTGTTTTAGTTATACATTTTCATAAATGTTTATGCTTATTTATGAATGTTTCTGCTATTTTTTTATCCTTACTGAGCATCTGAGCTCACCCCTTTCAATGTTTTATTTTTCCCAGGTGGTGAAGAAGTATTTTAGGAATTACTTATAGGGATAGTATGAGGGGATATGAAGACAAGATGTAGTTGTAGTTGTTTTTACATTATGATGTAATGTAATCTTTATGAATGTATCTTGTGATTCCAAGGCTACTAAAATAATCAGTCATTCGATACATAAAATTTTGTGATCATGCCAATGTTATCTAATCAATCACCGACTCTAGGTAACTGGAGTCGGGGAATTACTGTTGGTATTAGAGGAAGTTTTGTACAAACCTTGGAAGCTAGATTTAGATAAACGCTGATTATAGCACATAGCCCTAAGATAAACTATGAGGATTAGTATAGAAGAACATCCTATAATTTTTGTATTTTAGAGATTTTGTAAGTTTTCCGAGAAATACATCCCTATATGGATACGATCCGGTAGAGGCGGCTCTGGAACAAATGTACCTGGGGGTAAAACCCGAAAACACCGCTTTGAGATAGATTCGAATGGGAACTGGTGCACGACAACGGGCCTCGTTGCACTCTTGGTTACGACACTCTCAATGGATATGCTTAAGATAATTCTCATTTTCTTTACAAACCATTATGAAGGGTTTTTGAGTATATACTTACTCAAAGAAAACATATTTATGGATATGGATTATTTCTATAATGTGTTCAATTCATGTTAAGTGTTTTACAAGTTTGGAATTATGTATTTCAATTCATAAACTAATATAGTTTATGCCATTGTTTAGAAATGGTGTGTAGTGGAAGTAATGGAAACCATATAATTGCATGCACTCTATGTAGGGATTTCCCTCAGGCTCAAGATAATTATAGTGGAGCCGGTGATGCAACTGGTGCTGATCAGCTAATCACCATATGGGGAAAACACACTCAGGTTTTGAATTGTATCCTTACCCGTATGGAGAACACTGATCCGCAGCATGGAGGATCAATGTTAGACCGCTTCCTGAGTAAACAACCACCAACATTCAATGGGAGTAAAAATCCATTGGTAGCTGAGCAATGGATAAGTTCCCTAGAGAAAATATTTCAGGCCTTGGGGTGTAGTGAAAGGGAAAAATTTGTCATGCTAGTTTACCACCTCACTGGAGATGATGATCAGTGGTGGTCATTGATTCAAAATAAAAAGGAAGATGATGAACTATAAAATATATAATGGATGGATTTTTAAGATATTTTCATAGAAAAATACTTTCCTCATGACCATCGAGCAGATATGGAAAAGAAATTTCTGAGTCTGAGACAAAAGGAGGAAAAGAATGTTGCAAAGTATAAAGCTAACATTACAAGGTTAGCGAGGAATGCATCATATTATATACGTAACCCAAGGAGTAAGATTGATCATTTATTTTATGGGTTAAAAACATTTCTCTTTCGAGCATTAGTCTCACAAACCTTCTTGTTGTGCGAAGATACTGTCTCATGTGCTATCAAGAATGAAAAATAATTCACTAATTCTTTTGACTTTAAAGCAAAGAAAGAGAAGAAGAGGTCTACTAATCACTATGGAAATGGAAATAAAAGGAAGAAGGGAAATGTTTAATATCCATCCTATAGTAAATGTGTGAAGAAACACCCTGGTACTTGCTTAATGGTAATGGGAGTCTGTTACAAGTGTAGTGAAAAAGGCCACCAAACTCGTGATTGCAAGGGGAAGAAAGAATCTACTGATTTTCAATGCTACAATTATAGAGAGACGGGACATTATGCAAATGAATGTCCTAAGCTTCAGGGGTAAATAACTCAGAAAAGTACAAGGGGTCAGGGCCATGCTTATGTTATCACTACTGCTCAGGTAGAAGCTCTGAAAGATATGGTGGCGGGTAATTTAATGGTTTCCTCATGTTTAGAAAATGAATTATTTGATTCTAGATCATCGCATTGCTTCATATCTTCCCAATTTGTTTAGAAAATTAAATATTTCCAATTTTATTTAACAAGGGAGTTATCATTTAAAAATCCTATGTGATGTATCATTGCTATAAAGTTCTGCGAATCAGTTCCCATTAGAGCACATAAATGTTATGTTTCTACTAATCTCATCGTCATAACTATGATTGAGTTTAACATAATCCTTGGTATGGATTGGCTTTCAGACTATGATGTGAATATTTATTGTAAGAAGAATGAGGTTACGATTTTTGATGATGATGACAAGGAAAACCTTATCTTTAGAGTAGAATCACCACCACCTAATTCTTACCTAGATCCTCCCCCAGTAGGTCAACTAAATTCAATTATTGGGGAGGAAGAGAATTTTATAATTGTGGGTGAGGAAAGGAATGTCCAAATATAGGATGTACCTATTGTGAAAGGATATGTTGATTCTTTTCCAAAGGATTTACCTAGACATCCACAAGAATGAGAAATTGAGTTTTCCATTGATTTAATTCCTGGATCAAGGCCCATACCGAAGACCGCTTATAGAATGGAAACTGTGGAATTAGTAGAACTAAAGAAACCACTAGAGGAATTGAGTAATAATGGATTTATTAGCCCTAGGGTTTCTCCACAGGGAGCCCCTATCCATTATGATAAGAAGAAAGATGTATCTATGAGGTTATGTATCGACTATAGGGAGATCAATGCTATAACAATAAAGAACAAGTATCCCCTACCTCACATTGATTATTTATTTTACCAACTGCATGGAGGTCCATACTTTTCAAAGATTGACCTTCGTTCAAGATATCATCAATTGTGTGTGAAGAAGGAAGAAATTCCGAAGACAGCATTTCGAACCAGGTACATGAATTACGATTTTGCAGTAATGCCTTTTGGGATGACTAATGCACCCTCTGATTTCATGGATCTAATGAATTGAGTTTTCAAGGAGTATCTTGATGACTTTTTAGTGGTATTTATTGATCATATTTTTTTATACTCATAAATCCATTATGATCATGAAAGTCACTTATGAATTATCTGGAAGACTCTGAGAATACATGAATAAAATGGGAGGTTTTGCAAGTGTTAATTTTGGCTTCAGGAGATTTCTTTTCTTGGCCATATTGTCTCTAAGGATGTAATCTCTGTTGATCCTTCTAAGACCAGGGAAATCCATGAATGGCCACCACCGACAAGTATAACTATGGTAAGCTATCTTATTGGTTTCTCAGGTTGTTATCGACGTTTCGTCCAGAATTTTGCCCGGTTGGCTAACCCATTAACAAAGTTCACACGTAAAGGGGTTGAATTTATTTGGAAAAAAGAGTGTGAAGAATGTTTCGAAGAACTGAAGAGAATATTAGTCAATGCTTCTATATTTACTCAACCATCATCGAATGATGGGTTTGTTATTTATAGTGATGATTAAAAGAAAGGACATGGTTGTGTCCTTATATAGAATGATTGGGTTATTAAATATGCATCACAATGGATGAAAATTAATGAGAAAAACTATCCTAATCATGATCGGGAGTTAGCTGTAGTAATCTTTTCTTTGATGTTATGGAGACATTATCACTATGGTGAAAAATGTGAGATATATAACGATCACTAGAGTTTGAAGTATATTTTCTCACAGAAAGAACTCAACATGAGGCAAAGGAGATTGCTTGAACTACTCAAAGATTATGATTGAAAATTACACTACCACCTAGGGAAGGAAAATAAGGTGGCAGATGCTTTGAGTAGAAAGGATCGTGGGGTTTTGAAAAAGATGAGAATTGAAAGGGATCCTATTTCCATAGATCTAGTAAATATAGATATGGAAATCACCATATAAGGTGAAATATCGATACTTTTTCAAATGGTTTCCAAAACATATTTACTAGAAAGGATAAAGAGTTCTTAGGCTGATGATGAAGAGTTTAATAAGAATATTATTGCTATGAATGATGGGAGATTGAGTGAATTTGTGTATAAAGATGGAATTTTGAAATTTGGGAGGAGACTTTGCGTTCCCAATTTACCTGGTCTTAAATGGGAATTGTTGGATGATTATCATAGTTCAAATTTCTCTATACCCCCTGGGATCACCAAAATGTATAATGATTTGAAGGAACATTTTTGGTGGGACAGAATGAAGAGGGAGATTTCTGATTTTGTGTCAAGATGTATGGTTTTTCAAAAAGTGAAAGCAGGAAGGCAATATTCGGGTTGAGTATTGAAACCTCTTCCCAAACCTGAGTGTAAATGGGATAATATCACGATATACTTTTTCATGGGACTACCAAGGAATCGTAGAAAAAATGATGCAATATGGGTCATTGTTGATCGTCTTACCAAGTCAGCACCTTTTATTGCTATAAGGGAAGATATACCACTTGAACATCTAGAAAGACTATGTATTAATGAGGTTATAAGACTTCATCGAGTACCCCTATCGATTGTTTTTTTATCACAATCCGTGTTTTACATCAAGATTCTAGAAGAGTCTTCAGAAGGCCTTGGATATAGAACATCGTTTGAGGACAACCGTCCACCCTCAAAGAGATGGAAAATCAGAACGGACTATTCAATCCTTAGAAGACATGGTGGGATCTTTCTCACTTGACTTTCATGGTATGTGTGATCAATATTTACCTATGGTAGAATTTTCCAATAACAATAGCTTTCATTCAAGTATTTCAATGGCACCATATGAAGAGTTACACGAAAAGAGATGCCGCACACCAACCTGTTGGGATGACGTTGGTGAAATAAAACTCGTAGGCCGAGAACTGGTGGAGGAAACGATGAAAAAGGTGAAGGTAATCCAAAACCACATCAATGCAGCTCAAAGTAGATAGAAGATCTATGCCGATAACTGAAAGAAGGATTTGGAATTTTAGGATGGAGATCAGGTTTTCTTGAAGGTATATCCATGGAAGGGAGTCAAACATTTTGCTAAGAAAGGTAAATTGAGTCACAGATACATTGGACCTTTCGAAATTCTAGAAGGAATTGGGGTTGTAGCATACAGTTTTGTAATGCCGATAAATCTCTCCAAAGTGCACGATGTGTTCCACATATCACTGTTGAGAAAATACATTCACGAACCAACACATGTACTCACCTATGAGAAATTTGAACTGGAACCTGATCTGTATTATTGCGGAGAGCCTTGTAAGATTCTTGATACAAGAGAACAAGTGCTGAGAAACCAGACGACTCGTCTGGTAAAAGTTTTATGGAGAAACCATAAAATTGAAGAGGCAACGTGGGAACCCAATGAACCTATGAAGAAGAATCACCTGAGTCTTTTTATGAAGAAATATTCTAGAAATTTCTAGGATGAAATTAGTTGAAGGAGGGGAGAATTTAACTCCCCCATCTTCTACGGTACGCTTCTCTTTGAATAATACAATAGCGTGTGTTGTACGCAATTTCGATTTCGAACACACACCACATCTAATCAAACTAGCTGTTTTGAATAGTAATACCCACTTTCTGAAATTTTATAAATTTTATCTTTCAAAATGAGCTAAATTTTTGGATTTGGAATATTGAAATTATCCTAGAGTGAAATATTAGTATTTTTCTGAAAACATTCATTTTTTGATGAATAGTGAAAAACACTGACTCATGGTTTAAAACAGAATTTTTATTTAAATAATTATTTATTTTATTTAAATTTATTTTAGGATAAAATATATATATAATTTCTATATAATTTCAATATAATTTATTGGAGTTAGTTTATAATAATTTTAGATATATAAAAATTTTATTGAACATATCACCGTCTTTTACCCACCTCCTAGGATAATTTGCAAATTCATATAAAATTTAATTTTACTGCTTTTGTGAGTGGAATTTCGAAAATCCGGGAGACACTATTAATATCAAGGAGTAAAATGTGGTTCAATAAGATAAAAATAATTTGTGGCGAAAAGTAACTTTTTACTTTTATTTTCAAAGGTTAAAAGTAAATAGGGTAATTAAGGGTAAAAATGATATTAATATTACCCTAACACATGTCAAAATTCTATTGGACAAGTGTATCTCGACCTAAAACAACTGTAGGAATAAAATATTATCATTTAGGTCCACTTGGATTAGATTAGGACATTTATTATTATTTAATTCACAGAAGTGTTCAAAGAGTTGAAATAAAAGTTTAATTACTAAAACATTTTTGATATATGGTTTTAAATAAGATAAATTAGATTATAAATATTCATTAGAAAGATAAAAATAATTAATACATAATGGTATTTTATTTATAAATTTTATACAATAAATAATTTAATTTATTTATGACACAATAGTGTTGTTGTAATTACCTAATTAATGAAATAATAAAATAATTTATATTATAAATATAAAAAAATGTAATTTGTGACTTTTTAAGAAATAAACTAATTTTATAGGTTAATATGACATGTTTTTATTGATTTAATTAAGTTTTTTCTAAGTAATCGTTCTGTTATTAGTTTCAAGAAAATCAAATACCAAATATTGTCAAAATTGACAAAAAAGAGTTTTTAAAACAAATATTATATTATTAAATTGATATTAAATTTCTAAAAATATATGGTTTGGACAATAGACTTATATAATGATAGGTGTATCATTGATGAACCACTTGGTGTTCAATTTGATGTATATAGTATGTTTACTAACCATATAATATAAAAATACAAAGAGACGTGGTAAATGTGAAACTAATTAACTATGAGTTAAAACTAAAAGATAAGGTTAATACAGTAACCCAGACCATTCTAAAACCAATTGGTTCGGTGGTTTTCGACCCATCCCCATCATATCCTCGATATAAGTAACTTTGGAGTGATTAGAAACAGAATATAAATTTAATATAAAATAATATTTTATGTTGTTCCTAAGGTGCCCCTCACCCCTCTTATAAAAGGGCACTCCCCCTTCTCTCTAATTCACACCTTAAAATCCTTTTGGATCTGCCAAAACCTACCCAAATATTTTATCATCTTCCCTCAATTCAGCCTAGAGGCCTTTGTTTGATCAGAAATCGAACATAAGGAGCCCTTTTGATCAAATCAAAATGAAGAACTCGAAGAAGAGGTAATGTTTTCACCACCCTCTTTCAAGTTCATTTCTTCATCTACTTATTCATTCATTTTTATTTCAATTATAAAATAATAACTTCAGTATCTCCTATATACTGTGATGTTATTATAAATTTGGTACGACCATATTCTGTATTCTATCCATCCCTTGAATGACATGTCACCATACGTGTGTACGTACGGCTTACCGTGTCCACATCGTGGTGTAATTGTTATTCAATACATTATTATTTGGATGGGTATAATAATGATGTGTAATTCATGTAAATAATAAATATAACATGATAATTATTCTTTATATAAGATACGACACCCAATTATATTTTATTTTAATATCAAACTAATGATATTGTCTTTCAAGGGTACGTACGGACTACCGTCTCCACAATGCGATGAGATTCATTCCCCATCGTATCCATTCAAGAATAATTTTCATTTGGTGGTTAAAAATAATTTTTAAAGACCTGATATAATTCTGGATATGAATATGGTATAACCTATCCATAACAACCATGGCTTAATAACAAAGTATATAAAGGAAAACGAATTAGTTAACACCCGAAACAACGATAATACAAAGATATTACAACCAAAGCAATGTTAAAATACCATATATGATATCATATTAATGTATATTATTCTCGAATAATTTAATACTAATTATTTCAGCATTATAAAGGAGGTTAACCGACCCTCATCTAAGGAAAAGTACAAGGTAAGGGTTTATTTCAGAATCTCTTCATTATCTGAGGTTGTTATACGTAATTATCTACTTGGACCTCTTTATCATCCATATACATGTTTCTTAAAAATGTATTTCAAAACATTCTTACTATTTTACAGAATATGGGTTCAAGTCATTTATACCCTTTTTTGACTTTTTATAAGAAGTTTATAATGGAATCTTTCTGTCGTTTTCCAAACGAGGTCCTTTTTGACCTTTTTGACAGAATTAAGGTATGAATGATTTTTTTTAACTTATATGGCGGGAGTGGCTATTTTCCACCATTATAAAATCTTCAAAGATTCCATTACAAGCTTATAATAATATTTTCAAAGTAAATTTTTTCTTTTATAATTATGTGAATTTTAAATGATTTTAAAAAAAGAGATATTTCTCTCAAATAGTTTTGATTTCATCTATGTCAACACCCTTTGATAGATATTAAGCTTATTTGGAGTTGATTTATTATGATTCAATACTTCCATTTTGTATTGAAGGTTTTGTGATATGTTTGATAGTGGATGTGTTATTTTTATGCCATTTAGGGTTTATGGAGAAAGTATTGACATTTCATATGCTAGTTTTAATACGAATGTTTATGTTATGTTTAAACCTAGTCATATTAGTAATGCATTAGACATAATTAGTGACGGGTGGATCCTGCTATAGATCCTCGATTCATCGGTAGGTCTCATGAGAAAAACTAGTGTCTTGGAAAAAAACCTTGACAAAATATTATTTGTAGTCTTAGCACAATGCCTTGACTATGTGGTTATGATAGTCTGGCATTATGTATTCCATCATTATGAAAGTGGTAATTGGTATTGCATGTGATTATTCGACTAGTAGAATATCATTGGGAATAAGTAAATGAAATTATTTCATTTCATCTTTTCCATATTTTTCTAATGTTCATGTTAAATGGCTTTTGTTTTAGTTATACATTGCCTTAAATGTTTATGATTATTTACGTATGTTTCTGCTATATTGTTATCCTTACTGAGCATCTGATCTCACCCCTTTCAATGTTTTATTTTTCCCAGGAGGTGAAGAATTATTTTATGAATGACCTATAGGGATAGTATGAGGGGATATTAAGACAAGGTTTAGTTGTAGTTGTTTTTACTTTATGATGTACTGTAAACTTTATGAATGTATCTAGTGATTCCAGGGCTACTAAACTAATCGGTCTTTCAAGACTTGATCTTTTGTGATTATCCCAATGTTATGTAATAACACACAGACTCTCGGTAACTGGGGTTGGGGCATTACTATATTGTTTCTGAAAGTTCCAAAATTATATTATTGCATTTACTAGTAGTTTTTTATTCTCATGTTGTGAAATTATTTTTTAACACGGAGAATCAAAATGTTTCTCTAATATTTTATTTACATATCAATATACTACATATGTATCTACAAAAGCAGTATTTCATATAAATAGTAATGTGTTTCGATGATAATTTGATTTATAGAATCCTTATTGGAGATTTAAAATTTTGAGATCTTGTTGAAAATTATTTTGGATAATTAAATTTAGAATTAAATATATGAATTCTCTAGGAGGAACAATTTCAATACCCATATATAAAAAAATGAGGTCTTTAAGAAAGGGAATGTTTATAGAGTGTAAATTATTAAAAATATAAAATAGGGATTAAATTTTATTAGTAAATAATTTTTTTTCTATGATTAATACATTTGGTTATTTTAGAATGTTTAAAATGGATTTCAATTATGGTTTCATCAATTAATATATTTTTATAGTAGGATACATGAATGTAAATGGTAAATCCATTAAGATTTCGATATCACAATGAATATCATTTATAGTGTGTCTATTTATTTATGGCTTATTATTAGTGTATAAAAGTTTACTAAAATAAAATTTTATGAGAAGGAAATGGATAATAGTAATGATTTTTATAGGAACCAATCAGTCATAAATGATATAATCATTCTTGAATAAAATGATTTTTATTTAAAAAAAATAATTTAAATTTAATAATTAGTCAGTATTCCTCAAATATATGAATGATCATTACTTTTGTGAAATTAAAAATATTAAATTATATCATAATAGAAGATTCAATGTAATAAATAAAAAAATATTTATCTTCATCATGGTAATATGAGTGATTCAATTGATATTTATATATTGAAAAGAGTGGAAACGACACTAAAATCTAACCCAAAAATTAGTAGAGGATAAAATTATTACCCTATAAAAGGAGAATTATTTTAAATGTTGATTATTAATTTATTGATCTATATCCCCATAATCTCTCTATATTACATATAATAGACTATGGTTTATGTTGATAGAGAGGATAAATCACTCCACTAATCGGTTTTAACAATACCACAAACAGATAATTTGGAATTTGATAATTATATGTACATTATTACAAGAGATGATATCTAATTTCATATTATATTAATGGAATAAAAGTTTAATATACACACCATAATATCTAGTTTGATGAAATTACAAAAAATATGGAATATTAGTATAGTTGAATAAGATTTCAATGAATTTAATGGTGTTTATTCCTGAATATTTGAAAATAACATCCCTTCACATATGATGAATTAACATGAATTTATTAATAAAATTATAGAAAAATAATTAGGTACTATGTGACATAGATTAGGGGGTTTACATAAATAAAAGTAATTTAAGACATTTAAATAGGTGTAAATGAAAAAAATGACATAGATCTTGTTTTTGTTAAAGGCTTAAGGAAAATATTTCTGATAGTTTTTCAATGTGAATATGGTTCTTCCACAAGTATTACCTAAAAAAATTATTATGAAAGGTATAATGGAAGTATTATTTTGGTTATAATTTCAATATGTGGTAGGCATTATTATTATTTTTGGAAAATGTTATTTACATTTAAAGAAGGAAGGAAAACGACTAATGGATTAATATATTCGATAGTCTATGATGAACTCATATGATGGATTGAGAATCTATTGGGATATAAATGATTAAATAAAAGTAGTGATTGTTCGTTAATAAATTTATTGATCATTAGTTCATTGTAAATGTAGAAGAGAAAAATTAAAAGTGTATATAAAATAAAATAATATACTTATTTAAGATGGATTGTAATGATACATAGAGTTCATTTCATTAATGATATAATTAATTTCAAAAGTATAAGGGTCGTTTAATATTACATTAAAGTAAAAATAATCAACATATTTTGATAGTCAGAAAAATTAAGTGATATATTTCATTAAAATATATTGGAGGGGAAATGTAATAATTTTTGGAAACAAATATCCCACTACCATATATAATATTGTAAAATAATTATGAAGAATATTAACTAAAAGAATTATGTTTTTTACTTATATTGTATTAAAAAAAGATATAAATACGTAAAGGGGTATTTTAGCATAGAAAAAAATAATATCATTATAAATTCTAACTTTTAAGGTATGTTTATAAACAAAATCGATATATAAAATCCAAAAAATATTTCTAAAACCTAATTGAGCATTTATTATCACTAATGAAATAAAGAAACCATATAAAATATATTATAATTAAATGTAATACTATATGTAAAATTTCATATTAAGAATAATGTGATACACTAGGAAAATAATGTTATAATTAAGGGATTTGTAGAAGTAATGGGAACGATTGTTTATTCTATGATTAATCATTCATGGTTATGGATTAAAAATTAATATAAAAATCATAGAAATATAGTTTAATGAGGTGGTATAAAATTATAAAACACATGATTCATAATCATCCAAATGGAAAATAAAATTAACAAAAATAATTTATAGTTATCTAATTTATAAAAGAATGATTGTAAATGAATATTAATTAATAATATCATTCACGTGATGAAGAAAAAACACAGATGATTTAGTTCCAAAACAATATTTAGAATCAAATATGTAATATAAACATGATAAATAGAACATAAGATTCTAAAAATATTCTCTAAATCAAACTTGATAAAGGAAAGGAATTTATTAACATAATTAGCATATAATGTTTAATAGAGGATTTTTTTATGAAATTCCATGGGCTGAAATTTGAGTGAGTTCTATAAACAGAAATCCATATTATATTTTTAATAATGGAACATGGGAACTTAATCAATTAAAACTAAATAAAAATACTATTGGAAAAATTTTCATTCTGACAAATAAACAAAATGAATAAATAAATGTAATAAATAATAATCTATGACATTTATTGAAATGGCATTCCCCAATCAGTGGGGTTCATATTAATGTTTATTTTACTCCAATGAGATTTTAATAATTAATATGGTCCATTGGTTAAATATATATTCAAAATATTTAAATGATCTCTTAAATATTTATTAAATCATGTGACCAAAATATATTTATAGATTAATGATTTTACATTTAGAAAAAAATTAATATATTTGTTCTATATTATGATGAGAAAAAAAGAAATTTTAATTAAGGGGTTATATTTTATGAATGAAATAGAATAAAAATGGTATTTAAATAATGATACATTATTAAAGAAATTTTTATTAATAAATAGTGATGTTAATAAGAAGAAAATAATTGAAGAAGATTTTTTAAGTCAATGATTTTAATTTAATTGTTGGTATATGCCACACTATTTGATAGTTCTATGGAATAAAGTTTCAACATGATATTTTATTTGATGGAAGGTGGATAATCCAATTATATCATATCAAAATATAATTTTTTTTCATAAGGGAAACTCAAATCCCATTAGAACAATTATATCTCAATAATATTATTCAATATAGGTTCAAGAACTACATTAAATAGAGGAAAACACCTATTATTCAAAATGAAATAAGGGTGATGTTTTCAAATGATGAAGGGTTATATTTTATGATCTTCATAATGTATAGAATGAAACATTTAATATTAATCTACTTGATAGAGATATTATAAATACTCTGTATGTGTAGGTATTTTTTCACTAAATTCAGTCTTTTTTTCCCAAACTGTGAGTTTTTTTCACTTTTTTTATTAATTATTATTGTTTAATTATTATACATTTTATTACATAAAACAAATGAAATAATAATATTAAAACCCATACAAATATATGTGCAATCAAATAATACCTTATCATTGAACCTCATATTAGATTGTAATGATATATTAATATTAGTATAATCATGGAAAATTATTTTGAGATAAATTAAATTTTCATAGGATATAGGTCGGTATACTCATATTAATATTGAACGACCTAAATAAAACTACATGGAATTTCATATATCTATCATCTGTAAAACTAAAACGAAAATTATTTGTAAAAAATATTACATGAGGTTGTCAAATAGGTTCGTTAAATTTTTTGTTTCAAAAAATTATACACATCTAGAGTATATAATGATTTATTTAATATAATTTAATTAAAAATGAAAAGTATAATGTTAACTAATATGATGAACCAAGATAATATTTTTATTCTCATTTTATGAGTAATAACATCAAGTCCCTTAGTAAATTATTAACTATAATATTGTATATGATTACAAGGTTGATTTAATATGATATAATTATATTATTTTTTATCATATATATTAGTATAAATAGATAAGAAATATGAGATTACCCTTATCCTTGCATGGATTAATATCAATGTCAAGGTAAAATGGTACACGGAAAACAAACTAATGGGGAATTATATTATATCAAACCATTTTAGGATTTTTTGTGGATTTGGAATTTTACAAGATAATACTCTGAGTTTGTGGTTTTGAATTACATTCCTGATGATTCATAATATCATAAATGGTATTTGATGTAGCATGTGAGGGAATAGTAATTTGAATTTTAAATCTAATGTAATTAAACCATGTGGAATAATTTATATGTGTATTATAAATAAAAATTGCATTTAAAAAAATAATATCTAATCATGATAATTATTTTATTTTTTACTTATTGATATTTTATAAAATAAATAAGGATTTGTTCATATATTAAGGATAAAAATATTAATAAATAAGAATACTAGTTGGGAATTATTAATGTGATTTAGAAAATAGTCATTAGAGGCCTATCATTGTAGTAATACACATATTCGGTTTTAAAAGTCAATTATAGTTTATCATTTGAATTATATAACACAATTATAGGCCCACTATTTCAACTCCATATGTGGTTTTGATCGCAAGAAACGTTTATATATTATTTCATTACATAATGGTAATTTGAAGGATTTTTATTAGACCCCTTATGTTTTTCAAGGGATTAGTTTCATCAGAGGATATTAAATTCCCCTATATGTATAAATATAAAAGATTATGGTTTTATTCAACCAAAAATTCAGATAAATAAATTGAGGATCACAGTATTATATGGTTTTCCTCAATAGATAAAGTTTTATCTTTTTTAGAAATCCATGGGAGGTTATAATTTTTTCTAATCTAAGATACTATATTTTTTTTTCACCTCCCTCATAATAAAATTTTACTTTATTGAGTAACAAACATCACATGTATTATTATAAGATATGACCATGATATTAGTTGTTATCATTATAATAGGATATATATAGTGGATTGGATTTTAAAATCCACCAAAGATAAAAATAATTAAATCAATGTGATAAATAAATTTTGTTTTTATAGTTTTTATTAGGGTTTAAATTTATTTATTATAATGTTGGATAAGTTTTATTGCTAATTTTTTTTTATTATCACGTTTCTGTATAGTTTATAAAACTATAACGGGGTTTCAAGTCCACAATAGTTGAATGAAATATACATAAAATAAATATTATATTTGTTAATAGATTTATGATTTATTTATTTGGTTAAAATTAATTTAAGTCTCACATGTAAAAATCATGGATGAATGGATTATGTGATCACTCCACATAAAGTTAATTAACAGTAGTGGTTTTCCTTATTTCCAAAGTGTGAAATATCACATTCGCTATTAATGTTCCATTGAACCCACTAATATTGATTACTATTTATATCATACTATAATGGGAATGGAGGCATATATGTGTATAATATAATGTAATTGGTTCTAAACATTTTATGGATTAAAAATTTAAAATATTATGTAATAAATATGTATATAAAGCTTCTAATTTTATATAATACATAATATTTAATTAATTACAATATAATATAGAATGTTTTGAGTAATAAACATATAACATTGATGGGGAGTAAATTTATAACATCTTTTATTAGATATAATTTTGTTATATTCCATATAATAAGAAAAAAATTGAAAACAACATTATTTATCAAACACAATTTTCATGATTTTACAAAAAAAAAATCTATCTCGTGTTTTATGAGAAGGGAAATAGTTATTCTAATGTGATGGTCAGTTAAAATAATACTAAATAACCTAATAAAATTATCAGAAAATCCATGACATTGAGAGGAATCATATGATGAATTCTGTTTTCTTCACTCCAAAAATCATGAATCTGTAAGACAAAAAAATAATAAGTGAGGTTCTCTGAAATAAACATTCTCCATGAAAAAATCATAAAATACATAATACATATTTAAATATTTATCTTTTCCCCAAAAAAATTTAACATTGAAAATTGTTATTATAACTAAGGTATATTCAATTGAAATTCCATATTAATAGAGACATGAATAATGATTATAATGAAACTTATTTTGTTTTATATATCTAAAAAAATTATCAGGAACTAAAACTTAGAAATCTCATCTATAAATTATAAGGGATAAATAATTGGTAATAGTTTCATTAACTTGGATAATAATTTGGGAATTATATTGAAATAGTTGGAGAAATTTTATAGTACACAATAATTGAAAAAGTCAATGATACATTATTATACTAAAAACGAGGAAAAAATTTCCCAATAAATGTATTAGAATTTTCAATATGATATGATATGTCTTATTATATCAATTATGGTTTATATGAATTATAATTATTAAAAAATCATGGATACATTTAATGTTCCTGGATTTATTATATTGAAATAAAAAAAGAATGAATTTTGAAAACTACATGATATACATATCTATTTTATTATCACTAAATCGAGGTTAAACCGCATGGTCATGTGTGTAATTCGGTTCACTATGTTTTATTTGACTACTCTTGGAGAAAAAATAAACATATAGATAAAAATATAGGTAAAGATTAATATTGATTCCATTTTATAATGATTACATCGATGTGATAACAAAAGAGGTTCACATATATAAAGAAATAGCATGTTCCTACCCACTATGTTGAAGCACCACATAACTTCTCTATTCCATTTATGTTATTGAGAATATTTATGTGGAATAGTGAAAAATAAAACACACAAACACAGAACTCATCAACAAAATCATACTTGATGAAATTCCATGTTAGATTTCTATTAGCCATGTAGGTGACTGCCATGAGTTAAGCACAATGAGGAAAACAATATTCAATCATCACTAATAGAACATGTTCATGAAGACCTTTTTAGTCCCCATTTCATCCTATAATCACTTTTATAGGAGAACCTATTCTGGTATATGCTTTGAATACTCTACAATAATCATTGAAGGTAATCTATAAGTTGGTGATTTTGATCTAGTTACTATTCGTTCAAAATGGGAATACATGACTCTCTAATACAAAGACATTATTAGATAACAATATGTGATACATTGATGTGATCCTTACAGGATGTAGTCTCAACATCCTACGATATATATGGAAAATTTAAGTCTTCTGGGTGATCATTCCAATATATTTTCATAAAAACCTTCATGTTTTTCACCAATGAGATCAGCTAAGGAATATATAGGATATTCCCCACAGTTAAAGGTTTTCATGTGATACCTTCTGAGTACCTCATAATACTTGGTGTGTCTACCAATATTTGGTTTTCTGATATATGCATTTACATTTAAATACATCTTTTAATATTCTATAAAGATATAATGGGAAAATAAATCATGGAGATGAAGCGTCAAACCCTCAAGATATATTTTATGGTTATCTCCACTATAAGAATGCTAATTTATGAGTTTTATTTGGATAATACTTGTAGGTGAAATCATTTTAGTTAATAATTATTTGGTAATATTTACTATGTGAAAAAATCATCGAGTATCCATGATGCTTTCCCTTTCTCTCCACATGCATCGGTTCCATATTCCTCATAGACCAACATTGGACATATAAGATAAATTATGATGATAAGTTCTGAGGAAATGCATTTAGAAATATTGATAATGTGAAATATTTATGTTGTTGGGTTATTGGGAAATATCCCAATAATATATCATTAGTTTAAATTCATGACATATTATAATTCCCAAAAAACTGTTAACCACTATGGTACCTCAATAACATAGTGAATGACACATGATCAATATTGGCTCCACTAACTGCCCTCAAAATAGGATAACAATATCCCCCATGTCACTACTATAGTCTAAGACACATATTTGTAATATGGAATACCAAAATATAATCATGGTATCCTTTTTATAAAATCTCATCCCTAAAAAGAAAACCTAAATCCTCATCCATTGGATCTCAATATATATAATTTTAGATATTAATTCAATGTTTACCCTTTCAATGGTGCATTTCAAAGATAAGTTGTGTCTCTTATTTATTATACTTCCCCACTATGTCTCAGTGTGGATTTTCATTAGTGTATTCCATCAACAATGCAGGCTAATGTAATGGGGTTGATAAATGGATATCTCATGGCTTGATGAAATATTTATTCATTCTCAAATGAGACATGTCAAAGAGGAAATCCCTCAAAGAGTTATCCAAAAATATAATCGTATGTAGAATCGTTGATCATTAATTATCTCTTGTTTCTCATACTGATCATGGACCACATTGTCCTTGACATCAAATTCAATCATATAATGGATATAATTGGAATTCAAAAAATAAGTCCCTCCTAAAAGGTTTATTCCTTTTCATTTCATCTTATGGAAACTTCTTATAGATTAAACCCAGTCCAACATTTGTTCTAATGAATTTAACAATACCAACTTCTCAATAAAATAATAATGAATTGTGCAGCCAATATAATAGTTTCATGATTTAATAATAAATGAAAATATCATTTCATCATGATGTTGAACCACATGTTATGTTTTTCACAAAATAACAAAAATTTCAAAACATAAAAAATGGTATTTTATTTATATCAATTTGGATATATATGAAACCTCTTTTTTTCAATCCAAACATTATATTAACCATCATCTTTTGCAATGGATGGAACCTTTTGAGTTATATGCTATATATTATAAAACCATGTTTCATTTAGACTAAGTTGAGTTAATTAACCATGGATGATGATATAGAGCCTATGATAAATATATATGTTCACATCCAGTCGTGATTATGTTCAAATTTCACTAGATGGGGTAACAAATCCCAAATTATATAATGTTAATGATTCCTAAACATTAATTAAATATATCTGAGAGTCCCATAGTGGGTAATAATTCCCCCTAAAATTTTCGAATAATCCAAAACACCAAAACTCTAGGCCAAATCACATTATGAAGCACTGATGGAAGACAACCCCATTGAAAAACTATTCTTATAAATATCGTCTATAATGAAATTTATTTCCTTAGAAATAGGTTTTTTGGGGTGTTTCTAATTCCATAAAAAACTCTTTCCAAAAATCTATCTACTAGAAAATAGTGATCCCAATGTGAATCTATCATTAAATAAAAACAACTAGGTTTCCCCAAGTAGAGCCTTTTTTGATGGAATATTTCATAAAAATATTAACGGTGAACATGAATTGGACATTTCAATAGCTTAAATAACATATTAAATATTATAATATGAAAATTATTTTTGAAGAATTCACCTATATGTAATGATTTACATATAATTGTTCTTGTTTATGGGTTTCTTTATTAAGTGAACCCTTTCCAAAGATCCCTTCAATAAAATTTTATTAAATAATCATTATTTTGAAATTATTTTTCTTAAATGTGAATAAGATTTTTAACCCCAATTACCAAACATTTATTATAAAGCTTACAATTCCATTAGTACAGGGTGGTGAATATGATGGTGGGGGAGTAACAATGACATGGTTACATTCAAACTATAGAGGTTCCATGTGAGAGTCATGGATAACTGAATATTCACATTCTATCTAACAAGTGGAATGATTTGATATTGCTTGTAATTTCTATCACCGCATCAAATCTCTTAGGAGTTCTATAAAGATAAAATAATAATATGAACGTCCTATATGAAAGGATGGTTCATCAATAGGTTATTAATGACTTCACCTCAACCCAATTGTTTCCTAAGAGGGATATAAATATTTATTGTTCTCACCTATGTCATAAAACAAAAATCCTTCAAAAAGATTCAAATAATGCTAAAAATTATATTCCTCATAAATGCAGTTAGACCTAATTATCTATGAAATATCAAAAGGCATAGTGAGATGAAAACAATTGAGGGGGGATTGTATCCCAATATCTATTAAATAATCCCTCTAATAAATCATAATTAAAACCATCGATTATTCTCATATCCCCATTCACACATAGAAAATTTTCAGAAACATGTTTGCAGTCCCAATGAAATCATTCTTGTATATCCCAGAAGAAACTATGGTATTTGTAAATATTCACACCGTTGACCATGAATCTTATTATCACATCCCATTATAAAATAACGAATATGAGTGGTAATCCACTCGGACTTTTAGTAAGAAATGATCACTTTTTATCATCCCCACAAAATAACCCCCTCAATATCTTTGAATGATAATGGTAAAATTTCCAATATTTCAACCCATATCTTATAGGAATATCAGTTGCGTTTGACAGTTAAAAATAAGTGGTAAACTACATATATTAGAGATTACTTATAAATAATCCTAGATATATATGGAAAACAATTATTATGGTGTTTAATGATATATCCAAGAAGCTAATCGAGAGTTATCATTTATACATTAGCCCCTTATAGAACCACATTGATATCTTTTTTTAGAAAAACATGAATATTGTTATATTCCAATGAATTTTTTGGATACCTGTCGGTATATCTTGAATGTGGATCCTAATAATGTACATATACATGTTCCCCTTAAACCTAACTAATAATAACTATATTTCTCAATGAAATCTAAAATGTAGGAACATATTCCATCTATGTTTGGAGGTATCCATTGGTATATTCAATTAGAATATATAGGAAATTATCATATCATAATCAAATCCCAAAGTGCTCCTTATATTGGACTATTAATATTGTGTGTGTAATTCATGAATCTCATCTAAAATTTTCACCAGTATTCAAACAAAAAATAAAAGATAATATATCATCATGGGTGGAAAATGGCCCAAGAAATGTCCCATATTCTAGTATTGATTTAAAAAATCCCTAACATGACCCTATAATAATTAAATAAATTAATGAAAATATTTTGATATAATATATTCCCTTATTGATTTTTCTATAATGATTTGATGAATTAGAGAGAAAAGAAACTAAAAACTCAATAATTTTTAAATTATAGATGTTTTCCCGATTATATATGAAAATTACAATTTCAGAACAACTGTTAAACAT
Source organism: Viscum album (assembly GCA_963277665.1). Lineage (NCBI taxonomy): Eukaryota > Viridiplantae > Streptophyta > Magnoliopsida > Santalales > Viscaceae > Viscum > Viscum album. The sequence continues at coordinate 1,016,370,304 of OY728120.1, read as the reverse complement.
ATCTCGAAAACTATCTACATGATAAACTCTTTTATGGAAATCATAAAATTTAATTCCCCTTATAATCCATGAAATTATAATCATAACAATATGTGATATCATATTCTTTATAATGATACACATCGGTTGTACCAATCAAAAATTTTAAGTGAGAATAAGATTTCAATATTGGTATAATTTGGATACATAAGAATACTAAACTGAAAAAATCATAGATCATAAATCATGGAATAATTCATATAATTACATAAAAGTGTTGAATGACATTGAAAAGAGAAATAAACATGGATTGATACTTATCCTAAAAATAAAAAACATAGAAAGTTAGAACAATTATAAACATATAAATCCTTATAAGGAAACATACATTCCTAGTCATTTGTGAATGAACTCATTGTTTAAACACATTAAAAAGTTGTAAAACCATTTATTACCTTTAAATTTTTAGAAAATTCTTCATTTCTATACATTAAATTGTGAATAAACACATTATGAAAATGATATTTTTTTAAACACATTATGATCACCTAATGAAATTTGTGAAATATAATATTCCTTTTAAAAAACCTGATTATATCCATGATTTATTATCACATTAGATTTCAATCATAACCATTTCATTTCATGAATGTATATAACACATCCCATCATTATCTATAAATATGGGAGCAACATGAAATGATGAATTTATCATAACAATATCCATTGAATTAAAATTGATTTCATATCATATTAAAATGAAATAATGTTTGATGAAAATTTTTAATTCCTTCAATAATCATTCCAAGATATACTGATGGAAAATAAAATTTAATACAAAGATATTCAATAAAATTCTTGGTATATAATCTAAAATCATGTTAATAGAGAACATTGTATTTACACTGCATATACAGGTGGTATATAGTTAAATAAAAAATTTACACAATAAACTAAATATGGGAATATATGTGAAAAACAATATATAAAATAAATAAAATATATTGTTTTAACAAAGAAAATTCATTGTTCGAAGTGGAATTTCTATTCACAATGGATGTTTAAAAATTTCCATGGAAATAATATATTTGAAAGAGTTTAGTAACAACCATTTCTGTAATTGAATTTGGTGTGTATATTTTCCAAAATACATTTCAATGTATAAAATCCATTTTTGGTAATAACGCAAATATATGTGAATAAAAAAATAAATTTTATAAATTTTTTATTATCATTGACCTAAAACAAGATGCTATGGGTCACATTCAAATGGAATTTTTAATAGTTTATTTGAAATGATTTTATATTAAAAATATTTCTCATTAATGGATCTATGAAAATGATATAATGGTTATATCGAGGAAATGTGGAGTGAATAATAAATCAAATTATCATTGGAGGAAAATGAATTTTTTATTCTAAAATTGCATCATTGAAACCCTACTCATAAAATGGGATAAAAAAACCCTTCTAAAAATTGCAATAGGTAAATGTGATGTTTAAATGAGATAATTTTTTTTGGATTCCATATATAAAATACAATATTGAAGGGAGTCGAAATTATGAAAAAGAGAGGGAAATAATAATTAAAGAGTATTGGATATATTCCCCATAATGATATTATTTTTTAAAAAATATTCTCATCATGTTAAAAGGATTGACATAAAAAGAAATATCCCCCCCCCATATGAGTAAGAAAGGTACCGTGAAATCAATTATTTTTGAGGAAGTTTCCAATATTGGAATAAATATGTTCAATAATAATCATGTTATATCTACAAAGGTAGTATAGTTAAAAAATTCTTATGGGAATGAAAAATGAAATAATCAAAATTAAATCATTGAGTTTCTATAAAATAGACAACCAAAAATAATGAAATGAATATATTCACTACTTAAAATAGAAATATTTAATTAAATAAAAAATATAATATAATTTATGCAGAATAATATCAAAACATATCTCCTATAATTAAAAATATATAGAATTTACCCTGATAATTTTCTACATTTTAATGAAAACCCATTTAAAGCGTGATCATGAAATGGTTATCCCAAACCCATTACTTAAATTAATATGGTAAATGAAATCAATAGATAGTATTAAAAATCTAAATGAATTGAAATTGGATTTTAGGGGAATAATTGATGGGAAATTTTTCATTATCAAAACTATAATTTATAGTGTTCATGAAGTGGTGTTGGGAGGAACCTTTTACCATGATAACTATTTATATCTAATTAGTTACAATTTTCAGTCATAAAAAATGAAGTTTTATTACATATTTTGGACTTAGTGATTAAAAATATGGGTTCCAATTTTTGAAATATAATTTTTATGTGTTTGAAAAATGTATTCCAACATTAACATATATGACATGTAGAAAAAACAAAATTTAGGGAAAAATTTTAATTCTAAAAATAAAATTTATTTCGAAGATAAACTATTCAATGTAATTGATATTCATTATATAAATTGGTAAATTATAAAAGCAATAAATTTTATGTGAATTTTTAAAAACTCCTTATCAAATGTTACTAAAATAATATTTATTTAAAAGATAATATCTCAAAAAAATATTTATTTGAATTTAATATGTAATTACATTAAATATTAAACCACGGTTTTATAATTTATGAATATTTTTTAAAAATATAAAATATTATATTTTTAAAATATAATTTATCTTTTAAAATGGTTTTATAGAAATCTAGTTCTTTTTTATATAATGATAAACTGATAAAAGTAACAGGTTTTATAATTTTTTATATATTTACATAAAAATCAACTATTTTAGAAACATTACACCAAATTAGCGTAATATAATAATATTTTTTCTAAATAATAAAAATAAATTCAATTTGTTGAAATTGGAATTAATAATTTGAGAATATAGTTTTCAAATATTGATATATTGAAAACTTTTTTCATAGGGGATTTTTTTTAAATTTGAATAATACATATTCTTATTTCAGATCAATGAAAAATTATAATTTTTTAATTTTTTATTCATTTTAATAATATAAATTTTATATTTTATTTTTATTTTCTCTTAATACAACCCATAAAAATAATTTTTCATAATAAAAATACATTTTTAATGTTAAATTTATATTTTTAATTCTATCAATTTTTATAAATTATTCCTTTTCAATATTAATATATAATGTAATATATATAAAATAAATGTGATAAATAATTTATTAAAATAATAATTACAATATTATATCATTATATTTCCCTGTCAAATAACCCCATAGAATCTCTATGTAAGATTTATATATAATGTAATCCTTTAGGTATATTGATGGTGGAAATTATGTTAGCATTGATTATGTGGAAAATTCCACGAGAAACAACTTATATCCTATTTTATGCCACTAATTCATAATTTTAATATTTTGGATAAGTCTTATTCTAGGTAAATTCCAATGGGTGCCACCTCTTTTCATTGTATGGACAAATGAGCTTCATTAAGGATACTTCTACTACCAGATTCAAATTCATTCACTTTTGATCATTGTTTTGACAATGTGTATAGTTCATTTATAAAAATTAATTTGGAGGCTATACTATAATGGTATAATATTTTTTATCCTACCCTAGATATGTTTCAATTAGATGTTTTGTGTATAATAAAAAATTAAAATTATTTTTATTTAAGGAAAATATATAGTGAAACATCGGGTTGATAAATTACCCCCCTCAAATAAATTACATCCTTGAAATTTTAATTTTACTTTGTTTAATTGTTACGTTTTTCCATGCATATAGATTTCATTTCCTATGAGGTTTCATCCTCACTATCCTTTTATCAACTGATGAAGTCAAAAATTATCATACACTATGAATATAAATAATAATGATTATTCCATTTAATCAATTATTGAAAATACGATAATATAATTATTTTAATGTTTCAAAGGTACATTATTATTAGTATTTTATTAATATCAATATCATCCAATGGAATGATAGTAGGATTTTATAGTAAAATAGTTACTATAATAATATATTAACGATCAGTCACATAATTTATAAAATGTAACTATTCCACTACATGTTTTCTTGATAATTCAACATCTACTCATTAGTTTCAGAATTTTATTTTTTAGTAATCATTAAAGTTATTTTCATGTAGTCTTATTAATATATGAAAAAATCATTGAATGGGGGATTTTTTTATGTAATTTCCTATCATTTACATAAAAAAATATTTTTAATCTCATAGCATTTAAAATATATTAGTAATTATTGGTTCCTATCAACGTTTTTTCTCTTGGATTTCAAAAATTATATATACAATTCCAATGTTTACATTATTTAATATAGTGATATATTAGTGGTTCTTAAGGATGATATGATTTTAATTTCATCCCACAAAATGATCTATCCACTTTTACTCATCAATTAGTTTCCTTATTTCCTGCTTTTTCACACATAAAACATCTCTGAATACATTTGACATATTCTCTTTGGTGATTCTTATAATATTTTTGATACAATGGAATTTGAATCAACATTCCTTCATCATCATAATCACCAAAACATCCTTGAAACTCAATTCAACTATATTTCGGTGTGTTTGGAAGATGAATTATTTTCATTTTATTCAGTAGATTCTTTTATATATGATTTATCATAACGATAGTATTTCTCACTCCATCTATAATTTTCAAGGTTTTTCATTTTTAATTCATTTCATTCTCCAAGGAATCCATCGATTGAAATATTCCATTGGGATTAAAGAATTAATAAAAAAGTGGTTATTCATGAGTTGTTAATAATTTCCGCATTTATTTAATTATTGAATGATAATTCAAAGACACACTCAAAAAATGTCTTACAAATTGAAATTTTTACATAAGCTTCCAGTTTAACCTAAATGAAAATTTGTTTAATCATGGTTTCATTACATTGGTTTATGTCATATTATCTAAAAAAAATATTAACATAATATGTATTTTTTAATATCTTTAGAAATTAATGAGAATAGACCAAGTATATCACCCATGATTTCCTCTTTAGGATTGTTGTCCTAAACCAGACATCATCTATGAGTGTGATGATTTAGTTGATACCAAAGAAAAAGTTTCACCCAAATTAACACGAGATACATTTTACCCCAACCATATCCACATTAGTATATCTGAATAGGTTTATAATTTCATTAATAATATCTTAGTATCTATTTTCCCTAAACATTGTGTTGGTATCCTATACTTCCAATTTTACCATTGAAATATATGTTGGGTTTGCACAGATGATCTCTTATCCTTATCCCAAAACTACCTAAAATGTATAATATTACCACAACTAGTATAAGGTGTTATTTATACCATTGGAATAATGATCAGCCTTAACATTTTTACCTTTAAATTACCCTTAGGTAATATCCTAACCATTAATGCTATCTACAACATTCATAGATACAAATTCTTACATCCCAATAACAAGAGGGTCTCCTAATTAAATGACTTAAATAAAATATTTCATTATATTATATTCCCATGATATTTTAGGTTTATAACATTAGAGAATATGGTTAAAATCTTACATTTGAATCCATGTATTTTTCAACTTATAGGATTTATTCACACTGTATATGAAGATACATAATCCAAAAAAGAATTTTGATGTCTCCCACAAATTATAAATAAAAGATACTCTTCTAAAAAATTGCATATATTACATTTCATCATAACTAAGGAAAATTGAAACATATTTACGAGGTGATATGAAGTTATTAAAAAGGATAAACATAATAAATAACCATCACAATAAAAATTCAACAGATGATGAGTATATTGGTATAATCTGCATACATAAAAAAATTTTAATCTAAACAATGTGTATCAAAAAAATAATTTCATAAGGAATCACATAATATAACAATGTAGAATAAAGTATCCAAATGGCATACACCAAGAATATAATATATCCTGAAACTAATAATCAACTTAGAAAGGCCACATAATCTTAATTCTATGAAAACCTGTGAAAAAACTCATTATGAATACAGATTTGTTTTTATAAAAACTCATTATATATCAATTAATATGTGAGAAAACTCATTATATCCATGAATTATGGTCTAATGTTATAAAATCATAATCAATGAATGGTTTATAAATATATAACACCACCTATAATCAACATTACATATGAGTGTCACTTGAAATCAATCATTCATCAAATCAAAAAAACCAATGGCAGGAAAATGAGTTTAATAAACTATTCAAATAGAATCATGTAAAGAAAAAATTCCAAATAAAATCAACACTCATAACATGATATATTGATGAAAAAATAAATGGGTATCCAAATATATTTAGTAATATTCTATGTAAATACACATTAATCAAAATAATAAATAATATCGAGATTACTATAGTTATTTAAATAGTACATTGCTAAATTATCAATTTACTTAATTAATCTACATATCACATCTAGGTGAACACCCATCAATAAATAAAATATAAAATAGTATACTTCAATAAAAAGTAATTAGATGGAAAAATATTACATTTAAAATTGGATGGTTTTGAAATGAAAATTTATTAATGGATTCCCCTGAGATTATTTATAGAAATATAAATGAGATATTTATTGGATATTTGAAGAAAAATTCCAATAAAAAAACATATTGTGAACTAGGAGAATGTTAAAGTGAAATATAATGATGTTTATATAAAATATTAAAAAATATTAATTTATTAATGAAGAAATTACAGGTCACAATCCAAATTTGTAATGGAATATAATCAAATTACAATGAATGAATAAAATTTTTATGTATTGTGTTTCCTTAGTTGAAACAAACATCATTAAGAGTATAATAAATCATAATCTTTAATAGACGAAAACTGATGTTTGATGGTAACTTGACTTAAAACAAAATTAAGATATTATTTATGAATAATAACATTGGTGGGAAATGAAATTATAGACAAAGATGAGGAACCAATTTTAAATAGTATTGGATTAATAATTATTAAGGATATATCATTATGTGAAATTAGTTCATCAATTTAAATTATTTAAGTCAAAAATTTATTTTTTTCTAGAGTGGAAGAATGTGTACAAAAAAAATTATTTGGTATGAATTTTTTTTTATGAACTATGTTTAAGAAGAATAATATTAATTCAATGAAGTTATTTGTGTTAACAAAACAATTATTATAATGGTATCTAATGAATCAAAATAAAAAAGTTTGTTTCTATGAAATAAATATTCAAATATCATGATATGAAAAATATTAATTGTACATGAAGGAAGTAGGGGTTTGGATACAAAATATAAAAAAAAGATAGTTAAAAATATCAAAACTTGTCACATGAAATTGAAACTAAGGACCAATAACTGAGACAAAATTTAAGCTTTTAAATGTGAATCTATTTAAAGAGGGAAAAAATAAAGGATCCTCAATACCAGTAAATTAAATGAATAAAGAAAAATGTATTAATTAGGTAGTAATAAAAATTGTTGATATAACTATGGACAATATCAAATATATCTCATGAAAATTAAATAGAGACCAAGGAACCATTATTATAATTATTGACTACTACGAAATCGTGAGAATCTCAATGAGAAAATGGGATTTTCCATTGAAGAATCCATGGAAATAAATTTATTATGACTATATCATGTGAAATACACAATTTAAGTGAAATTGGGTAATATGGGATTGAAAATGGAATCAATTAAATGGGAAAATGGAATTCAGCGTGGTTTTAATACGGTGGTTAAAAGCTACCATCAAAAGTTGTGATAGTGGTATTTGTATAAATATATTTACTTAATAAAAAGAGATGACACATTTAAAAATTCACGAAGCCTCTTAAATTTTAATAAAAGAATAAAGATAAGTTCTAGTTCCTTCATAACTCTAAAATAATGTTAGAAATATTTTTTAAACATGTTTAATCTTTTACCGCTTTGTTTACCCATTTTTTTTCATTTTTTATTTTTCAGCAGTGAATAGTTTTTATGAAAGAAATTATTTTTTAATTCCAAAAAATAAATTGTCTATAATTCTTGAATTTTGGACATACTAATTTTAAATATGACATTTTTTTCTTAGGAAAAATTTATATGTTTGAAAACCATTAATTTTAAGATTAGTGATTCTAACACATACAAAAAAGTAATATATATATATATATATATCATATTTTTACCAATAAAAGTTATCTGTGGTAAAAAACATTCAATTTATTTGTCTATAAAGATGTAATTTTTATTATTGTAAAAAATTATAAGTTTAGTGGCTTTAAATTTAATCAAAAATATAATTTTATAGAAAATATTTTTAGATTAAGTTAAATTAACCAAAATAGTTTCTTTTGTTATAAAATAATACATTAATTTATAAATTCTTAATCCTTAGTTTTTTTGTAATTAGAATATTATTAAAAATTAATATCTTTAGTCCAAGAACATTGTTTTAAACAATTAATAATGTTATGGAAAAATGATATTTTTAGTGTTTGTAAAATAATATTATTTAAGAAGCATTAAAAAAAATTATCCAAAGATAATATTTTCATTATGACACAAAAAATCCATTTTTTGTTTTCAAAATAATATTTTAAATATTGATAATTAATTATTAAAATAGATATATAATGAAAATTGTTGTCAATTGAAATTGTTTTTCCAAATTTAACCTCTTTTTAATATTATTTCATATCAATTACTTATTAAATTAATGTTAGTAAAATATTAATATAATAAAGATATCATTTTAATAATATTTTTTTTTCAAAAAATCAATGGAATAAAAATAAACTTGAATAAAAATCAATATACTTGTAAAATGACCATGATACTATTCTCAACGTGTTTATGAATAAACAATCTTATTATTTATAATTAAAAAAACATAAAAGTATTCAATATAAGTGATAAATAACATATTAAATTAATTATTTTATGATTATTGGATTATAATTTTTTACCATAATGTCTCAAGATATCTACATAAGATTAATGAATATGGTATGATCTAGCAGTAGTCTTGTTTCGTGATTTCCTAGGATGGATATTATAGAAATTTCAATGATCTTGAATTTTTATCTCATTTGATTTCACATATATAATAATTATTAGAAATCATAAATGTATTAGTATTTTGAAAACTCAATCAGACCATCCTATTTACCGTGATATGATAAAGGATCATCATAAGGGTGATATTCACTTCGAGAAGCCATTTATTTCATTTTTTTACGGAGATTTTTCATATTGTATAATCCTTTTATAACATAAAATTTAAATCAATATTAAAAAATTTAAATTTTATTTTAACATACAATTTTTTTATTTGGATGTTTCATGTAGATAAGTCTATTAAGATAATATTAATTTAATGGAAATAAATTTTGAATGCTTAGTTCCTTACAACTGATCAATGTTGTTGTTTACTAGCCCCCACAATGAATTTATTCGGTGGAAAAATATAATGACAACTAAAAATAAAGTGGAAATAGTGTCTTCATACATGGATTTATTCCATATGGAAAAATAATATGTAGTTACATAATTCCTCTCCAAAAGAAGTTCCAAAAAATTTCTCCCCTTATTATAAGAACCAAGCCTTAAACCTTACTTAATCTTGAGTTATTACAAGATTACATGTTGAGGATCTTTTCAGGTTTATATTTTTGGAGAATTAGATCATAAAACTTGCATTACATTCAACATTTAAGAAAAGTGGTTACATAAAAGATAGTATTCTTTTCTATCATCAACAGAATCATATTTAAAATAAAACATGGATTCTTTATTGACACTTCCTTGACACTATAATCATATCATGTACTCTTCCCTTGACCTATGAAAAACATTTCAAAAACTTTGGATGATCATAAAAGACTCAGTAAGGGATATAAAAATATGGAAAGGAAAATGAGTACATGTATACATGTGAATGAAACCATACTTTACCCATAAAACATAAGCATTTTAACATACCTTATAAAATCATGAATAAATCATAGAAATCATAAGACATAAAGGTAACTTGAGGCATTCATAACATTCTTACATAGGTAGTAACCCTCTTGGTTACGTTTGGAATACCCACCATAGTATATTCCCTAAATCTCTTCGGAGAAACCATAACGTTTCACTCCTCCGCGTTACCCAATGCATTGGAGAGCTATATCGGGCTCACCCGCCCTTAGTTTATCACGGAACCACCCGTATTCATAAAAATTTCCCAAGAAACCTAACATAATCATAGAACACAACCTAAGCAAAATAAAAGATAACATTCCCACATTGTAATAACAATATATAATTTTAAGATATTGAAATAATGAATCCATTCTAAAAAAACCATTTTCCAAACCATATAAAACATTTAATAAAGAGATTTTTGAATCAAAGTGTCCCATACCACTTTGATGATTTTAACATTTTAAACCCTTAATATCCATATAAATAAATCCTTAAAACCATTTTGAAAACATGTATATTAATGAGAAATATTTATAACAATAAATCATTGAAACATTTAAAAGGATATTTTAGATAAAGTGTTTTTAACAAAATGAGAGACACTTAAATACAATAATTTAGGAATAACATTTAATTAGAACTTTATAAAATCATGATAATAGAGGTATTCATGATATAATATTCCAAAGGACAGTATATACACCATATTAGAGTGAACTGGTGCATGAAAACAATGAAGTCTCAATAGAAATGTAAAATGAGTTGAAATCCATAATAAAGAAGGTATCCTTAAATCAAGGATAAATCAATCTCATAATTATGTGTGAAAAATATAAATACACCCAATATAAGTGGATATTGAGTGTAAAACAATCAATGGTCATTCACAAATATTCAAAGGATGACATATTCAATAACTACATGTTGAACCCAAAGAAATCTAAATTGGGTTAAAAAGTTCCCTTGGTAAAATTCGACAGCATAACGGCGTCACTTCAAAAATTCAGAAAATGAGTTGATGAGAGATAAAAATGCAATATCATCACATGGACATAAAATTTACATCAATTAGGATATATAATAACATATCCCAACATAATATTATGTGAATTAAAAGATATAACAAACAAAGTCTTTTAAAAAGAGGAATGTGAAAGGTTCCCTTACCGACTTGGGTAACGTTCGAAAAGTACACCCCATTGAAGAAGTGTCATAAAATGAATATGTAAATACCCATAAATGGAATTATATTAAAAAATGAGTGTAATAATGGGCAGTACATAAACCACTCAAAGGAAATTATGGAAAATGTAGCATAAATCTCACGGGAATAAAAGTGAGATGAAAAATCTCTTACGCAAACTCGGCAGCCTAACGACGCCACCTAAAACATCCAAAATGTATTGATGAGAGGAAATAGGTTCTCTCATCACATCAACATAAAGTTTACTTAAATAGGAATATAAAATAACATCCCCCAACATAACAAAGAGAATCTTAAAATAAGTGACATAAAGGAGAGTACTTAAAAAGAAAGAGAGGTTAGATCTCTTATGAAAATTTGGCAGCCTAACGGCGCCACTCAACACTTCCAAAATGGATTGATGAGAGATAATAGGGTCTCTAATAGTATGTACATAAAAATTACAGTAAGAGTAATATAAAAGAACATCCCAATCACAATAAAGATGAGATTTAGAAGGAATGACATAAAAGAGTGTACTTAAAAAGAAAGAGAGGAGTAAGATCCCTTAACTCGTGTCCGACATGACATGATCATTATTTAATCTCCTGAATAATAAAATTTGGTCAATTTATAATTGCTTAAGGACCTCCTTTAAATATTATTATTCAGTTCATATCACATATTATAATGTTATAATAATTGGTTAATAAAGTGAGTTCGTATCAGACGTTTTTGTCGATGTTCAGTACCTGAGTAAAAATTGAACTTGTTGGAAAAGAATTTTCCATGTAGTTATAGGTACATCATCTCCAGAATAGTATTTTTGTTTTCAATATCATATATATCTAGTATATATTCATTTTATACTATTTCATATCATTTGGAGATAAAAAATTAAAAGCACCGTTCATGGAGACGGTAGGCCGTACGTACGCATGAACACTACTTTCATTTTTTTCCATATTAAAGGAATTAAAACAAAATGAGAGATATATATATTATAATTAAAGAATTATACCCATCATATAGATGTAATATATTACATATATATCCATTATATATATTTACTTATAACAGTACATAAAATTTGGAGAGAAGAAATGAAATGTACCGTTCATGGAGACGGTAAGCCGTAGGTACGCATGAACGCTACTTTCATTTCTTTTTTTTTGTATTCAATTGAATGAAATAATAAATATATAAAGGTATACTATAATTCTATTAGGAAAACATATGTAATACCATTAATTCCATCCTTTATATGTCCCACATATGACATTAACGAATCAAATCACTTTGAGGGGGCGGTAGTCCGCACTTCCTAAAATGAAAATATCGCATTTACCCATAATGGAAACCATAAAGGTATTTCATAAATGAAAAATGCAGAAGCTTAAGGAAAACATAAACATATTATATATCATATATAAATATAGTGACATCTTAATGGCCACCTTTTAAGGTGTTAAATGAATGTTGAACAATCATCGTTTCGGGAGGCAGAAATTCTCCATTCACGGAAACAGTATGTTCTTTAACCGTTAGATGTAGGTTTGTGTAATTTTAGCTCGAATAATTCTTATAAAAACATCTTAGTATATTTAATATACTAGATTTGTTACAAAATAAATGAATAAAAAGAGTTTAGGGGGTTGGAGAAGCAAAATAATACAAAAGGACACAAGTGAAGACATTACCTTTAAATCGGGTAACTTCCTTTGATTTGATCTCAAAGGCTTCCTTGGAAAGGATTATTCCCAATGTGAGGTTTCAAGGAGTTACATAGGGATGTGGAGAGATGAAATGGGCCGGGTTTTTCCGAGCCAAAGGCTTTGGAAGTGTGGGTAAAGATGTAGAGGTGGGGGCCTTTTATAAGAGGAGAGGAGGGGCACTCTTGGAATGTAAGGAAATGTTACTTTATTTTAGAATGAGTTTCGGATTTTAATAGTCCAAAATTGATGTGTTTCGAGGATAAGATGATAAGGGTTCTAAATACACCCATACAATAGGTTTTGGACATGTGTAGATCTTAGATTTTACATTATCTTTCAATTTTATTTAAATCGTTAAATAATGAGGCCATTGCTGCTTATCATGATGTCATAAATATTTTAATTTATTTAATGTCTAAAAATTATAAAAATATACTATGATGTAGAAAATATTTTTATCATTCAAATGACTATTTATAGTCCAAAATTATCATTTATTTAGACAAAATTAAAATTATTTTACTTAGGTGATACATTCTTTGTTACATTTAACATTCTTTAAAAATAAATAGATAAAAAGTCACTTTCTCACAAAAGTGATTCTATGGGGGGCCCAAGTTTGGAGAAAGGCATCCTATGGTCGACCATGATAAAACCAGTAGACTTAGGACACATTTTGTTGTCATTTATTATTGGTATGATATTATCTTATTATCTTTAACTACCTGATTACTCATTAGTCAAGATAATTAAAGATAATTACCGTCGTTACTATTCATAATGTCAAAAAACAAGAGTCTTAATTACATAATTTTGACCGTCTGATTCCAAATATTTAATTAATTTTACCAAATTCCAAACACGTAAATTGCAATAATTAATTTAAAAAAAACCTTCCCATTGTCAAAACAAATAGAGGGTTTTATTGAAACAATATTTATGAAACGTTTGGCACTTGTTTATGCCTAATTCCAAAGTGAGATTAATCCCAATGACCATCATTGAATTAAATGGTAAAAATATATTCTAATTTCACTTTAAAACAAATTATAAAGATAATATAACCATATAATTAAATTATACGAAAAATAAGTTTTGATGTAAAATGCAGTATTTTTTACTATTCATTGAAAAATGAACATTGTCAAGAAAAATACAAAAAATTAACCCAAGGTAAATTTCAATGTCCCAATCATAAATAATATGTTTATTTTGAAAAAAAGAGCTTATAAAATTTTAAAAAAGTGGATTTAAAAGGGGTTCTCCATCAAAAGGCAGTAAATCGACCTTTTAAAGAATATTAGAATGTATACGCTTAAAAACTAGATTCATTTGCATTTTTAATCCTCTAACATTTATTGTAAAGAGTAAAAATATTTGACAAACATATGTAATCATTTTAAAGTTAGTTCTTTTCATTCCCGGCATTACAACGGCTAGGCATTAACTACCGTTTAAAATAATATTATTTTATTATTAGAGTGCAACGTAAGATTCCCAAGAAACTCATTGTTGTGTATTGGGTACGCCATCGAGCATAGCTTCCCTTTTAAAGTAATATTAATATTTTATTAACAAATATGGATAAATATAAAGATGTAATATTCTTTATTTACCTGGGGTGTTACATCCTTCCCCCCTTTTGGGAACTACATCCTCGCAATTTTAAAATTGAGCATGGAAACATCCTTGAAAGTCCCACATCAGAACAAGAGTCGGTAAAACAATCAATTTAAAATAAAGAAAGATAACTACAAAGGTCACCTGAGTTAAACCGTACAAGGATTCCAAGTATGAAAATATGGACATGGAGGAAAAAAACAATGGGTCATGTTCTGATGGAGAGTGATAGAAAACATGTTTAGGAGAAAGTTAACCACAAGAAAATCACAAACTTGTGATGGGTTAAATGGTATTCGATTCCCCGGTTGGAAAAGTTAATAGACAACATTTTTGTTTTAAGTTACTTTTTATTGGGGAATTTATTCATAAGGAAACATAATCACTTATCATGTTGACTTTCAACTTTTATTATATTCCTTACACAAACTCATATTTTCTCCAAAAGACGAGTATTTAGGAAGACTTGTTCACATTAAGAGTACTATAATCAACTTCTAGAGAATCACCTAATCCACAAAAGAGAACTATATACATTCCATGTCTTTCGACTTTATCCAAAACCAAAACCAAAAAAGGTTAGTACAAGATTAGATAATCCAGAAAAGGATAACCCTTTATAAATTGAAAATCTATTCTTAATCCCCAACATTTGTCCGACAAAACCCAAAGTTCAACAAGGACCATTCGATAAATTTTTTTTCCATAAAATCCTTCAAAGTAAACCAAACTAAGATTGAAACCGAAATATTTGAAGGTTTTAGTCACATAGTCTTCCAAGTTAAATTGTAACATTTATCTCCAAACAACATCAGTTGCTCTTAAAGTCTCATATTGAAGAGTAATTAACCTAATCACATATCTTCCATGATAGGTTAATAAATTTCCATAGATAACCCAAAATCAACTTACTCTTAATTCCTAAAATCATCTAACTAAATAGAATTAGTCAAAATAACCAGGGACTTCACGTAGTCCAGTGGTAGGCGACAAATACCAGTTGCACTTTGGTTGTGGGTTCGATTCCCGCAGCTTTGTCCGATGCGACGGGTTGTCACACGGTCTGCGTGTTTTCCATTTTCCAAAATTATATAATTCTCAAATCATTCCCCAAAAAGAGATAAAATCATAAAAAATAACCATAACATAATTTAACCTCAATTTTTTCTCATTCCTTTCACTTCCATCATAACATATAGTAACCCATAATTACCTCAAAAGTAAGGATCATATAAACCCAAATGGTTATTTATAACTATGTCCACAAAAGAACAGATAACTATTACTTGAATAAAATTTTCATATATTAAACATCATGGTTACACTTACTATAAAAAGTCTTCTAATGTAACCCCATCATCAAAAGAGACTTAATAATCATAAGAATTTCACCATAACTCTTGAATCCCTTATATGTTGACTTCTTACTCATTCAACATTATTCAAGATCCATTAACCATTACTTTCCAACTTATTCTGAAATACTTCTTTCCTATAAACAAAATCATGAATCATATTCTATGATTCGAAAATAGGAAAAAAATAGTTATGAAATAATCCATACCTTTGATTGGTCATTTTCAGTTTCTTCATCCACAATCGGAATGGCATTAGGTATTGGTAAACGAACATTTGTACGGTCTTGGTGATCCCATTCATGAAACTTCTTCATAGGACATGTGTTTGCATAATGACCATGCACACCACATTTAAAACATTCAATTGATCCCTCAGAAAGAACTTATTTCCCTTTCCTCGAGTCAACTGGATGCTTCCTTTTTCCATGGCAGGTTCTTGCTTTATGACCATCATTTCCACATCTATATCATATTTCTGTCCATGTGAAACATTTTCCTAGGTGTTTCTTTCCACATATTTGACACATAGGTTTTTGAACACACTTACCTTTATGATTATTACTTGTACTTCCGTAGGGATTTGTTTCTCGCATAAATGATTACTTAAAGAAGTAACCAATGTTTAGGTGGTCAATCATGAATCCAGATATTTGGTTGAGGATAATAACAAGAGTTCTCATTGCAGCTCCCATATCATTCAGTTGCTTGCTCAAAAAACTGTCACAGTTTCCTTTACATCCATTGTTACTTTGGTTCCTGCTAGATCCAGCCATTTACTAAAACCAAAAAGGTCAGTGTGAGTATATCAAAAAAACCATCATGTACTATTGAGGAAGATAAACACTGAGATATACTTACTCATTCACTTTATCTAAAACTAGGACTCTTTCTGAAATCCTAACCATTATGGTAATGTCACTTATGCTTAAAGAATACCCTAACCTCTAAAGATATCTAAACCGACCTCTGATAACAACTATAAGACCCCAGCCTTAAACCTTACTTAATCTTGAGTTATTACAAGATTACATGTTGAGGATCTTTTCCGGTTTAGAGTTTTATAGAATTAGATCATAAAACTTGCATTACATTCCACATTTAAACAAAGTGGTTACATAAAAGATAGTATTCTTTTTTTCATCAACAGAATCATATTTAAAATAAAACATGGATTCTTTTTTGACATTTCCTTGACACTATCATCATATCATGTACCCTTCCCTTGACATGTGAAAAACATTTCAAAAACATGGGATGAGCATAAAAAGCTCTGTAAGGGATATAAAAATATGGAAAGGAAAATGAGTACATGTATACATATGAATGAAATCATACTTTACCCATAAAACATAATCTTTTTAACATACCTTATAATATCATGAATAAATCATAGAAATCATAAGACATAAAGGTAACATGAGGAATTCATAACATTCTTACGTAGGGAGTAACCCTCTTGGTTACGTTTGGAATACCCACCATAGTATATTCCCTAAATCTCTTCAAAGAATCCTTAACGTTTCACTCCTTCGCGTTACCCAATGCATTGGAGAGATATATCGGGCTCACCCGCCCTTAGTTTATCACGGAACCACCCGTATTCATTAACAATGACCAAGAACCATAACATAATTATAGAACAAAACCTAATCACAAAAAAAGATAACATTCCCACATTGAAATAACAATATATAATTTTAAGATGTTTAAATAATGAATCCATTCTAAAAAAACCATTTTCCAAACCATATAAAACATTTAATAAAGAGATTTTTGAATCAAAGTGTCCCATACCACTTTGAAGATTTTAACATTGTAAACCCTTAATATCCATATAAATAAATCCTTACAACCATTTTGAAAACATGGATATTAATGAGAAATAGTTATAACAATAAATCATTGAAACATTTAAAATGATATTTTAGTTAAAGTGTTTTTAACAAAATGAGAGACACTTGAATACAATAATTGAGGAATAACATTTAATTAGAACTTTATAATATCATGATAATAGAGGGATTCATGATATAATATTCCAAAGGACATTATATACACCATATAAGAGTGAACTGGTGCATAAAAACAATGAAGTCTCAATAGAAATTTAAAATGAGATGAAATCCATAATAATGAAGGTATCCTTAAATCAAGGATAAATCAATCTCATAATTATGTGTGAAAAATATAAATACACCAAATATAAGTGTATATTGAGTTTGAAACAATCAGTGGGCATTCACACATATTCAAAGGATGAGATATTCAATAACTACATGTTGAACCCAAAGAAATCAAAATTGGGTTAAAAAGTTCCCTTGGTAAAATTCGACAGCCTAACGACGTCACTTCAAAAATTCAGAAAAAGAGTTGAATAGAGATAAAAAGGGAATCTCATCACTTGGACATAAAATTTACATCAATAAGGATATATAAGAACATATCCCAACATAATAGTATGCGAATTAAAAGACATAACAAACGAAGTCTTTTAAAAAGAGGAGGGTGAAAGGTTCCCTTAACGACTTGGGTAACTTTCGAAAAGTACACCCCTTTGAAGAAGTGTCATACAATGAATATGTAAATATCCATAAATGGAATTATATTAAAAAATAATTGTAATAATGGGAAGTACATAAACCACTCAAAGGAAATTGTTGCAAATATAGCATAAATCTCACGGGAATAAAAGTGAGATGAAAAATCTCTTACGAAAACTCGGCAGCCTAACGGCGCCACGTAAAACTTCCAAAATGGATTGATGAGAGGAAATAGGGTCTCTCATCACATCAAAATAAAGTTTACTTAAAGAGGAATATAAAATAACATCCCCCAACATAACAAAGAGCGGCTTAAAAGAAGTGACATAAAGGAGAGTACTTAAAGAGAAAGAGAGAGGTTAGATCTCTTACGAAAATTCGGCAGCCTAACGGTGCCACTCAACACTTCCAAAATGGATTGATGAGAGAGAATAGGGTATCTCATAATATGTAAATAAAAATTACAGTAATAGTAATATAAAAGAACATCCCAATCACAATAAAGATTAGCTTTAGAAGGAATGACATAAAAGAGTGTACTTAAAAAGAAAGAGAGGAGTAAGATCCCTTACCTCGTGTCCGACATGACTCGGCCGTTCTTTAATCTCCTGAATAATAAAATTTTTTCAATTTATAATTGCTTAAGGACCTCCTTTAAATATTATTATTCAGTTCATATCACATATTATAATGTTATAATAATTGGTTAATAAAGTGAGTTCGTATCAGACGTTTTTGTCGATGTTTAGTACCTGAGTAAAAATTAAACTTGTTGGAAAAGAATTTTCCATGTAGTTATAGGTACATCATCTAAAGAATAGTATTTGTGTTTTAAATATCATATATATCCAGTATATATTCATTTTATACTATTCCATAGCATTTGGAGATAAAAAAATTAAAAGCACCGTTCATGGAGACGGTAGGCCGTAGGTACGCATGAACGGTACTTTCATTTTTTTTCCATATTAATGGAATTAAAAAAAATGAGAGATATATATATTATAATTACAGAATGATAACCATAATATAGATGTAATATATTACATATATATCCATTATATATATGTACTTATATTAGTACATAACATTTGGAGATAAGAAATGAAATGTACCGTTCATGGAGACGGTAAGCCGTACATACGCATGAATGCTACTTTGATTTCTTTTTTTTGTATTCAATTGAATGAAATAATAAATAAATAAAGGTATACTATAATTCCAGTAGGATAACATATGTAATACCATTAATTACATCCTTTATACGTCCCACATATGGCATTAACGAATCAAATCACTTTGAGGGGGCTGTAATCCGCACTTCCTAAAATGAAGATATCGCGTTTACCAATAACAGAAACCATAAAGGTATGCCATAAATGAAAAATACAGAAGCATAAGGAAAACATAAACATATTATATATCATATATAAATATAGTGACATCTTAATGGCCAACTTTGAAGGTGTTAAAAGAATGTTGAACAATTATCATTTCAGGAGGTAGAAATTCTCCATCCACGGAAACAGTATGTTCTTTAACCATTAGATGTAGGTGTGTGTAAGTGTATCTAGAATACTTCTTATAAAAAAATCCTAGTATATTTAAGATACTGGATTTTTTACAAATTAAATGAATAAAAAGTGTTTAGGGGGTTTGAGAAGTAAAATAATACAAAAGGACACAAGTGAAGACATTACCTTTAAATCGGGTAACTTCCTTTGATTTGATCTCAAAGGCTTCCTTGGAAAGGATTATGCCAAAAGTGAGGATTCAAGGAGTTATATAGAGATGTGGAGAGATGAAATGGGTAGGGTTTGGCCAAGCCAAAGGCTTTGGAAGTGTGGGTAAAGAGGTAGAGCTGGGGGGGCCTTTTATAAGGGGAGAGGAGGGGCACTCTTGGAAAGTAAGGAAATGTTTCTTTATTTTAGAATGAGTTTCAGATTTTAATGGTCCCACATTTATGTGTTTCGAGGATAAGGTGATAAGGGTTCGAAATCCACCCATCCAATAGGTTTTGGACATTTTTAGGTCTTAGATTTTACATTATCTTTCCATTTTATTTAAATTGTTAAATAATGAGGTCATCGCTGCATCATCCTGATGTCATAAATAATTTAATTTATTTAATGTCTAAATATTATAAAAAAATACTATGATGTAGAAACTATTTTTATCTTTCCAATGACTATTTATAGTCCAAAATATCATTTATTTAGACAAAATTAAAAATATTTTAATTAGGTGATACATTCTTTGTTACATTTAACATTCTTTAAAAATAAATAGATAAAAAGTCACTTTCTCACAAAAGTGATTCCATGGGGCCCCCAAGTTAGGAACAAGGAATCCCATGGTCGGCCATGAGACAACCAGTAGCCTTAGGAAACATTTTTTTGTCATTTATTATTATTATGATATTATCTTATTAACATTAAATACCCGATTACCCATTAATCAAGATAAATAAAGATAATTACCGTCGTTACTATTCATATTGTCCAAAAACAAAAGAGTCTTAATTACATAATTTTGACCTTCTGATTCCAAATATGTAATTCATTTTACCAAATTACAAACACATAAATTGCAATAATTAATTTAAAAAAAACTTTCTGTTGTCAAAACAAATAGGAGGTTTTTTAGAAACAATATTTATGAAAAGTTTGGCACTTGTTTATGCCTAATTCCAAAGTGAAATTAATCCCAATGACCATCAATGAATTACATGGTAAAAATATATTCTAATTAAACTTTAAAAAAAATTATAAAGATAATATAACCATATAATTAAATTATATGAAAAAGCAGTTTTGATGTAAAATGCAGAATTTTTCACTATTCATTGAAAAATGAACATTGTCAGAAAAATACCAAAAATTAACCCAAGGTAAATTTCTATGTCCCAATCATAAATATTATGTTTATTTTAAAAAATAGAGCTTATAAAATTGTCAAAAAGTGGATTTAAAAGGGGTTCACCATCAAAATGCGGTTAATCGACCTTTTAAAGAATATTAGAATGTTTACGCTTAAAAACTGGATTCATTTGCATTTTTAATCCTCTAACATTTATTGTAAAGAGTAAAAATATTTGAAAAACATATATAATAATTTTTTAGTTAGTTCTGTTCATTCCCGCCATTACAATGGATAGGCATTAACTACCATTTAAAATAATATTATTTTATTATTAGAGTGCAACGTAAGATTCCCAAGAAACTCGTTGTTACATATTGTGTACGCCATCGAGCATAGCATCCCCTTTAAAGTAATATTAATATTTTATTCAAAAATATGGATAAATATAAAGATGTCATATTCTTTATTTACCTGGGGTGTTACATCTATTGAATACCCTTCTGTGACACCTACATACTGAGTAGCACTCAAAGGATGGAGGTCAACTATAACAATATCCAAAATTACCAAATGTGGTAAAACATTACACCAATAGAGAAAAACACTCTAGTTAATGATGAATATGTAATAAAAAATTCTCTATGTAAAAATCATTGGGAATATTTTGGCCCTAGAGATGTTGAAGATAATATAGACATGTGGAATTAACTAACTAAGGATAACCTCTTGATTATGGTTTTTCCCATTTCATATTCAAAACATAATCTTTCATACCAAATTTTTATATCTTATTATTTAAATATTCATTACATATCAATAATATCCATGGGATAACAAAAATTAATTACTCTCTTTGGAAACAAAAATATTATAACACCTCTTGTTTTTTAAATTATTTATTTCATATTAATTTGATATTTTTAATATTTTTAATTTCACACAACAAAAAAATAATTTATTTCAAATTAAATAACATTGTATGGATTGTATTATATTCAAAAACAATTTAATGTGTCACTACATGAAATATGAATTTTATATTTCTTTACATGGAACACTAAGGTTAACATGCATTACATGAAAGACCGAGTTTTTTTATCACCTTTTAAAAGTGAAACTATTTTAAAAATAATTTTTTGAAAAGTTTATAAATTTGAATTGAAAAAAAGAATATTTTTTAATTTTTAATATGAAAATAAAATTAGGGTGTTTTTTTACTATTTTTCTAAGAAACATCATTTTTTGATGAATAGTGATTTGTTAATGCCATATTATATTTTATATTGGTTTATGAAGTCAATATAGATAAGTTATAAACTAATTATTCTAATTTAAGTTATTAGAATAATTTTTATAATGAAATTAGATATGAAAACTGATTGAACTTTTGACCATTTTAATGTAAGAATCCACTATCTTACCACGTCTACAAGATCGGTGTTAAACATAATTTCTTGACATACATGATTTTAAATATTAAAAACCAAAAAAAGTTTTATTATGTATAATATTTTTTCTATAATAATAACAACAAAATTATTGACCAAAAATATTGGCGAAAGATAATAAAATTATTCACAATTATTAAGGTGAGCTTAAGCTTAATTAAGGACAAAATCTTAACCATTAGATCCCAAATGACCTAGAATGTTGTCAAAATTAAATTTGATGATAACAATTGGATCATATTACCTATTTTATATAATTTTATGTCTTTATGTGATATTATTAAATGGAAGTTCCCTATATAAAGGGTTACGTAAGGAAAATGACAAAAATGGAACTTTACTTACCTTTATCATTTTTTACACAATGAGATATGTAAAAAAATTTATTTTTGGTTATAAATATCCTTTCGAAATATAAATTAGTTATTATTTTCTTAATAATTTATCAATATGTTTTTTAGATTAATTTTTTAATTAAAATGCTTACGAAACACCAACATAGTGATTATTTAGTTAATAATTATCTAAATTAAATGATACTATATATTTTAAAAGAGAAGTGAGTTAATTAAATTAATGATTGTTTTTATGATTAATATATCATTTTAAATATATATAAACATAATTAATATTATTTCCCATATTATATTGATATTTTAAAATTAATATTAAATAAATAATGTCAAATTTGAAATTATTGTTATTCTATAATAAATTATATTTTATTAAATGAGTTAAAATTAATAAAAAATTTATATTCTACCAAGTGACTTTTATGTTTTTGTAAATATTAAATATTCTCTATTAATGGGCCAATTGATCATTCATATTTAACATATTGACCCATATATTTAAAAATTATTTTTTGCATAGTCTAGTTTATGTTGTGTTTCTGTGTGTCACATGTGGTTGTTTTAAAATTAATTTCCAAAATAAATGTAATTTTTATTTTATAAATTATAAATAACATTAATAATTAAATGCATCTATATTTTCTAGTAAATTTTCAATTTATTTTACTGTTAATGTTTAATCTATTTTTTTCCATTTTTTATTATCATTATATAAACTAGACCTCCTATTAATGAATACCTTTTGGTATTTACTTGAGTTCCACTACCCTTCCACTATAAAAAGAAATGAAATATACCCCTTAATCAAAATTCTCATGATAGATTGGATCATACCAACTCTATAAAAATAGTCTCCCAACACCACACCCTTCCTCCTGGATCCTCCCTTAGACTGAGGTGTAATCCATTAAATCCCTTTGGCCCAAACCAAAAGGAGTTACACGATTATGAGGTAACATCTTCTCTCAAACACATTTATTTTATTTTAATTCTCCACCAATCCACTCTCTTTATTAAATGAATTTATAATAACACAATTTTATTAAATATACTATTAATTTGTTATGATATTATTTTTACCTATAATTACACACACCACCATATAATGTGTAACGAATATACTGTTTATGTGTAAGATGAACAACATCCTTACTAAACAATTATACTTCATTTTTTTACCGCCTCTCATTTTGAATATTATTAAGGAAAATATATTTATATATTTAAAATATTACATTTATAATATATTTAATCTTATGTATTTTTTACAAACCATACATATTTTACATTCCATGTTTTCTTAATATAATAATTTCATTTGAGGAAGTGTGGACTACCTCCCCCTCAAAGCATGTGATTCATTCATACAATACATGAAACTCATTAATGATGGTTTTAGTGAATATATATGATATATATGATATATTAAATCTACTATAATAATTATATACATATATATATGTGTGTGTCATTTATTTTTTTATTTCAACAAAAAAAATTAAATAGAAATCACGTTTATGCGTACGTATGGCTTATTGTCTCCATGAATGGTATAATCCATTTCCTAATTTTGTATCATATTCATTATTACAATAAAAATATACTGAATATACATGATATTTATATCGTGGTTCATATTTTGGAATCATGATATAAGTGTATGGATAAAATATATAATAAATGAAGACACATGCAAAGAACAATACAGATATTACTCAAAGTGAAACCTTAACATAGGATTGGTAATAAAAAGATAATATAATGTAACAATTAAACCATATATAGTATTATATAAAAAATTATGTGTCTATAACATATTTATAATAAATGAATATTCATTTTATTGGTGACTGGAATAAGTACGATGAGAGTCAAGACACATGTTAAGGGAATTTCATCTCACTTTTTTATTTTCTTTAGATACATGTTTTAATCACAAAAAATTACATTAGTGTCATGTGTATACTACACATTTATTTATTCTATGATTATTATTATTAAAATTATGGGTATTTAATTATCAATTCTATGATCTTTCTTTCATAGGATTTACGCTTCATTAGTTAACAGATCGGTATGGCCATTTTTTCTCAATTTTTCTTCATTGAGACACATGTTATGTTAGGAACCTCTATAAAATTTCATGGTGTATATAATTTTACTTGAAATAGTTATCATGAAGCTCCAAATTTTCATGAAGTTTTCATTAATCAGGTAAGTCAATTTTCTTACATGGGTATTATGATCCAAATTAACCAAATGTTAATAATTAATTGAAACAATCTCATCCCTTTCATGATCATTTATGATTATGATTCAGTTGATGAAATATTGTGTTTCATCTCTTAAGAACCCTCAAGAGTCTTCTTATAATCTATTTATTAAAGATATTCCCTTGTATAAGTACCATTTTACCACACATTGGTACTAAATATGTTAAAGAAGATATTATTAAGAAACATCTAGCCGTATTTCTCTCTTATGTTAGGAATATATTATATTTCAAAATCAATATTATTGAAAACGGTTTCCAAAATATTTTTCAAGGAAAAGGATTTTAATTTTTTTATTTTTTTGAAATAATACTTTATATGTTTTCAAATTATTTAAAATTAATGGCTTTTAATACTTTTTTAAACATTATTTATATGTTTTCAAAGTATTTTAAAATAAATTTTTTAAAACATTTTCCTTTTTTATTTATATGTTTTCAAATTATTTTCATGAAAAAGGATTTTCAAAAAAAAATCCATGAATTATTTATATGTATTTAATTTATTTTTAATAAAAATGGGTTTCAAATGGTTTTATGATTAAAAAATAATTTTTCAAATAAGAAATGATATTTTTCTCAAGAAATGTTTTAATAGATATTTCAATATTATTTTCAGTATAAGATGAAATTCATTGATGCTACTCATGAATTTCTAGTAAATGATCTAATGATTTCATTCATATTCTTTATCTGAATTGTTTATTCTTTGATGCCATGATTTTTATGAAACATGCTTCTCTCTCACAGGTTATATACTTTTGAAACAAGCTTCTTTTCATGAGCTATTTTTATGTATGAATGATTATCAAACTTATATTTTTACACAACGTAAGATACGATTACATGTTTATGAGTCCCATTTCATTTCATGGGTTATGATATTATTATTTATTAATTTTTGGTACATGTATGTATGATTTTATTACGAGATTGCTAGGGCCAATATCTCTCTCCAAGGCATTAGGTAAAGATTTAATAATAATGAGATACATGTTAATAGAACCACAAATGAACTTGGTTCAATATTAGAGGGGTGAGAATAAGAGGTGAAGATTGTTCAGTAATTTAGGGAAAGAACAAGGAGTGAAATCAGTTTATTAATAGAGGGATGAAATAGGGTATGAACCCAGTTTGGTAATGGATTTTTACCATCATGATGGACTCATAAGTATTTCCTTCACTACAATGGAAATAATATTAAATGATTATGTGTTTTCACACAATTACATGTTTTTCACGTGTTATGATTTCATATATTCTGTTCGTTATTTTATTATTATTCAAGTATTATGAACTTCCTATATTTATTCCACAATTTATGTTTATGATCTCTGATATGCAAGGTATGACCATCTAATGTTTTGATCATCATTTGGTACCCCTATGGTCATGTTTATTCTAAAATGTCTCCTTTGTTTACCCATACTGTGTATATGAGACTATACCTTTTTATGTTTCCTTCCCCAAGATTTAAATATATGTTTTATGTGTGATGTTTCTAAGAATGGTGATAGTTTTGAATAACCCGGTGAGAGATAATGTATATCATTTATGTACTAGTGTTTATGTTTCCATGTTTACAAAGGATCTATGTAACATCCCAAGTAAATGAAGAATTAGATATTTTCATATTTATTCATATTTTTGAATTAAATATTAATTTTACTTTCAAGGGTTTTCTATGTTCGATAGCGTACCTGATACGCAACAACGGGTTTCTTTGGAATCTTACGTTGCACACTAATAATATAATATTATAATATTAAATAGTAGTTAACTCCTAGCCGTTTAATTTGTAGGAAATGAACGAAACTAACTAAAATATGATTATACATTATTGTTAATTGTATTTAAATTTATCCAATAAAAAGATAGAGCCTTAAAATGTGGATGAATCTAATTTTAAGCATAATTTACATTAATTGGCCGATTTATCGCCTTTTAATGGTGAAACATCTTTAAATACAGTTTTGGTCACTTTAATGCATTCTAACTGACCAAATAAAATCATTCTTTAGAATGGGGACATCAAATTTTACTTTAGGTAATTTTTTGGTATTTTTCTGATAAAGTTCATTTTTTAATGAATAGTGAAAAATAATGTATTTTAACTCAAAAGTGCCTTTTAGTCTAAAATATTTATATGGTTAGATTATCTTTTTAATTTGTTTTAAATTCAAATTAAAATATATTTTTACCATTTAATCCAATTTTGTTCATTGGAATTAATTTCCCTTTGAAATTGGACATAAACAAGTATTAATCCTTTGATAGTTATTATTTCTTAAAAACACGCTATTTGTTTTGATAAAGGGAATAAATTTTAAAATTAATTAATGCCACTTCTATGTTTTGAATTTCGAAAAATAGGCTTCAATTTTGAATTCAGAATATCAAATAATTCTTAGGCTGAATTTTTGGTATTTGTCTAAAAAACATCGATTTTTGATGAATAGTGAAACCTCTTTGTGGTAGTTAAAAAACTGAATTTTTGATTTATATTAAATTTTACCACTTCTGTGAATTGAATTTCAAAAATCTGACATACATGGTTGTTATCAAGAAGTAAAATGTTGTTCATTAAGATGGAAATAATTTTTGGTGAATAGTAATTTTTAAATTTTATTTACCACAGATAAAGTTAAATAGGGTAATTCAAGGTAAAAAGAATATTAAAATAATTCAAAATTACTTTAAAACTTGTCCAAACCTTATTGGATGAGTCACTAACGACCATGGATATCTTCTGGTGGATATGGGGACACCATTGAGTCACTTATGAGTGAAAATGACAATTTAGATTAATTAATTTCATGTGAAGACAAAATTGACATTAACAAAAATATTTTAGTAATTAGTTTTTATATGGTGTTATATAAGTTTCATTTTTGACTAAATATATTATTTGGAAAGCTAAAAATATTTCCCACATCATGGTATTTTTTTTTTATAATATGTAGACATCAAATAAATTAAATTATTTATGACACAATAATGATGCAGTGTTTTCCATATTAATAAATGATTTAAATAAATAAGATTATAATGATTAAATTATTATCAAAAACATATCCAATTATGATTGGATGATGTTATTTCGAATATGAGTCATCTTATCATCGACCTTAATGTTTTTTGGACCATTAGAAACCGAATATCATTATATTATAAAATAATATTTTCACACTTTTCTAAAGAGCCCCTCCTCTCCCTTCTAAAAGGAGAGCACTTCTAACCAATTCATCCCACCTCTCAAGCCATTTGGATCGTCCAAACTCTTCCCAATTACACTACCTACATCCATATCCTCATCTTAGAAGCCTTAACTTAGGCAGAAGCCATTTCAAGAAGTCCTTTGGTTCAAACCAAAGAGAGTTAGCCAAATTAAAGGTAACATTTTCTCTTAAATTGTTTTCTTTAATATTACTTTTCCAACCCATAAACTCTTTTTATTTCCATTATTTTGTAACAAAACTAGTATCATCAATATACACAGATTTTTTTAGGAGATGTATTATAAATACACTTACACACTCCTCCATCTATTGGATGAATTACATAATTTTTCTATGGATGGAAAACTAACGCCTCACGAAGCGATGATTGTTCAATTACATATTATAGACTCTCATGGTGGACATTATAATGGAACTGTATTTATATATGATATATATTATGATTATTATTTCTTTATGCTTCTATAATTCCCAATTATATCAAACCTTTATGGTTTCCATAGTGGGTAAATATGATAATCTCATTTGAGGAAGTGCGGACTACCACCCCCTCAAATAGATGTGACTCGTTAGTGCATTATGTGGGATGTATAAGGGATAGGGTTAATGATATTATATAGGATATTATAATGGAATTATAATATAATTATGTATCATTATGTTTAAATTCCACTAAACTATGAAATAGAAATGAAAGTAGCGTTCATGCGTACGTACGGCTTACCATCTCCATGAACGGTGCATTTCATTTCGTACCTCCAAATGTTAAATACTATTATAAATACATGTATATGCTGAATATATATGATATTTAAATCATGAATATTAATCTTTATATAATGTAATATTGACCACATGGACATATTATAAATTTAAGGTGTTCATTTTTGACTCTAGTACCAAATATCGACAAAATGAACGTTATTAACTTAAATGATTACATAATGTTTATAACATGGTAATAAGTTATATAAAAGGAAAAATAAAATTGAAAATGGTTCTTAATAAAGTAGAAATTAACTTTTGTTTATTAGTCAGGATATTAAAGAATGATCGAGTCAAGTCGGACGCGAGGTAAGGGAAATTATTAACCAAAATTTCCGTTCTTTTGGTTGATCTTCTCTTTCTTGTTTATGTCATTATATGATTATGTGAGAAATGAATTTTTATGTATTTATACTTGATTTATGTGTGATTATGTTGAATACACATAAATGATCTATTTTATTTACAAAATGATCTTTGTAATGGACTTCATCTCAATCTCCTTTCATTGAGGCATATTTTGTTTTAATACACGACTTTCATTTATACACTGTATAAACACCCTTAACATCTCAAAGGGAATATTTTTCTATGAAGCGTTTTACTAAATGGAAAAAATGACTGTTTCTTTTAACAGAATGTTGTGACAACGACCATTCCACCACCGTGAGTATTATTTTATCTTTGGCTTCCTCAACAATCTGTAATGTTTATAAAAGAAAATAAATAACTTATACTCTTTTACGTATTTTTGTATTGAAAATGGTTTTGAAAATGGATTTATCATATCAATATATTTAAGTGATATATTGTTATTGAATCATGGAAATGTATTCTTTCCTTTATATTTGTTGTATGTGTTATGATTTTTGTTGGTACTTGGACATTTGACGGGTGGTAACAGGATAAACCAAATGAAGGGTGGTGTCGTGAATACCAGGAAGGGTGGTTACATTATAACCTCCAATGCATTGGGTATGTAAGTCATCCGTATTGGTATTCCATTTAGTGATATGTGTGGAAGTCTACCTTATGGTTATTCCATTTAAGAATGTTTATGTCCCAAGTTACCTTTATATGTTATGTGTTCTTTATATGGGTTTTATGGTAATTTTTTGGTTACAAAAGGGTATGTAATGATCTTTTATTCAGTGAAGAGTATTTACTTCTTTATGAAAAGGTGAAAAGTATTACTTATGGTTAATTATTCATGTTTTATTTTTTGTTTTGAAAAGCTAACAATTTTCCTTCTTAGTGTATCCCTTAATGAGATTTATATGCTCATACCAAGTTTTGAAATGTTTTTCACAGGACATAAAGTGGAATAGGGTCAAGGATGGGATCAAGGAAAACTGATGCCGTCTAAAACAAGGAACTAGACATGACTTCTTTTTCCAGAGTTCTTGCTTTGTAAAAAAATGGAAACTAAGTAAAAGTGTCTATTTTGTAATATTTTTAAATGTAATAGTTATAGCCTAACTCTCTAAAACACTAATCCTGAAAATATCCTCTACATAAATTATTCATTTAATTCATTATTATGTAAGGTTTAAGGTTGAGTCCTTATAGTTCGTATCAAAGGTCGGTTTAGATAACTTTAGGAGTTAGGGTAATGTTAAATTAATATCCATAAAGTAATTTATGATAATATTGATATCATATTGTATTTATAGATTACCATGTTGATTCATCTATGATATGTCATTGTTAGGAATCATTTTTGTAATGGAAATAGAATATCTTTTCAGGGAAGGCATATAGAGGGGAATGAACTTCCAAATCAGAAACCAGGGATGATCAGAATCAGAATTGAGATGTTTTCTATAGTGATGGTTCAGTTGAATCAGGTGATAAATGGTGGTTGTTTTTATTGGTGATATTTTGGTTTAATCTAAAAGTAAAGAGGAGCATGAAATCCATTTAAGGGTTGTCTTCCAAACATTTAAAGAAAATAAACTTTATGGGAAATTCAGGAAGTCTGGGTTTTGGTTACAACAAATTTCATTCCTTGGTCACATTGTTTCAAAAAATTGCATAACTGTTGATCCTGCTAAAATAAAGGTTGTTGAATAATGGCCAAGACCGAAAAATATTACTGATATTCATAGTTTTATTTTTTTGGAAGGTTATTACCAGAGGTTTGTCGAAAATTTTTCACGGTTATGTAGTTCAATTACTAAGTTAGCTTGAAAAGGAGTTATGTTCATCTAGAAAAAATAATGTGATGATTGTTTTCATGAATTGAAAATAAGATTGGTGAATGATCTAGTTTTGGAACTGCCATCCAGAAATAGTGAGTTTTTTATCTGCAGTGATGCTTCCTTAATGGAATGGGTGGTGTCCTAATGCAGAATGATCAGGTAATTGATTATGCTTCACGTTAGTTGAAACCCCATGAGTTATATTACCCAACACATGATTTGGAATTAGCTACTTTAGTTTTTGCTTTAAAAATTTTGAGGAATCATTTGTATGGAGTGAATTGTGAAATATATAATGACCACAAAAGTTTAATGTATATATTCACTCAAAAATAATTGAACATGAGATAGATGAGATGGATAGAATTAATATAGGATTATGATTGCACAGTCTATTACCATCTGGGAAAAGAAAATAAAGTGGTCGATGATTTGAGTCGGAAAAGTAATGTATTATTAGCCATGATACATTTGGAACAAGATCCTTTGGTTTTTGATTTAATGAAATTTGGCAAAGAAGTTGATGGTGGAGGAAATTCTTCTGTTTTGTTTTAGGTGTCAGTGAGATCATCTTTATCAGACAGAATAATGAAAGCACAGAAGGAAGATAGTGAGTTGCAGAAAAAGTTAGAGTTGGTTCAGAAGGGTAGGTAACCTAAATTTAACATTGATAATGATTGTGTTTTGAGGATTGGAATGATATTATGTGTGTCTTGTGATTCATAGTTGAAGAATGAGTTGTTATGTGAAGCTCATAGTTCTCCGTTTTCAGTTCATCCTTGTAGTACTATGATGTATAGAGATCTTAGAGAGTATTACTAGTGGGATGGAATGAAAATAGATATTGTTGATTTTACTGTGAAGTGTTTGACTTGTCAGCAGGTTAAAGCAGAGCGATAGTTACTAAAAGGAATTCTTCATCTTTTTTCGATGCCATAATTGAAATGGGAAAATATATCTATGGACTTCTTTGTGAGATTACCAAAGAAATCTCGAGTTAATAATGTAATCTAGGTTATAGTTGATCGATTGACTAAATCTACTTTTTTCCATCCTATAAAAGATACTTTTCCTCTTGATCTACTTGATCGATTGTATGTTAAAGAGATAGTCAGGTTGCATGGTGTTCCCCTCTCCATTATATCTGATCGTGATCCCAGGTTTACTTCTATCTTTTGGAAAGGCCTTTAGAAGTTGGTGGGTTCTGAATTAAATTTTAGTACAGCTTTTCACCCTCAATCAGATGGGATATTAGAATGAATAATTTAGACATTGGAGGATATGCTACGTGCTTGATCAATGGATTATCAAGGAATTTGGGACCAATATATTTCTTTGGTTGAATTTTCTTATAATAACCATTTACATTACAGTATACAGATGGCTCCATTTGAGGAATTATATGGAAAGTGTTGTCTAAATCCAGCTTTTTGGGATGAAGTAGGTGAAAGGAAGCTTACGGGACCAGAATTGGTAGAAGAGATGGAAGAGAAAGTTTAGTTGATTCAGAAGCACATGAGAACAGCTCAGAGCAGATAGAACTTTTATGTAGATAACCAGAGGAAGGATCATTCTTTTGAGGTAGGTGATCATGTATTTCTCATTGTTTTTCA
This sequence comes from Viscum album, assembly GCA_963277665.1. Classification (NCBI taxonomy): domain Eukaryota; kingdom Viridiplantae; phylum Streptophyta; class Magnoliopsida; order Santalales; family Viscaceae; genus Viscum; species Viscum album. Next base: position 1,016,337,185 of record OY728120.1, on the reverse strand, counting down.
TGGAAAAGTGTGATGCATTTTGGTAAGAAGGGAAAGTTGAGTCCGAGGATCATTGGACCTTATGAAATTATGGAGAAAGTTGGATCAGTTGCGTATAGAGTGGATTTACTTCCACATTTATCCCAGGTACAAAATGTTTTTCATGTTTCGATGTTAATAAAGTATATGGCAGTTCCATCTCATGTTTTGAGCCCAGAGGTAGTTCAGTTGGAAGAGAATCTCTCTTATGAAGAACAACCAGTCCAAATTCTTGACCACATAGAGCAAGTATTGCGGAATAATTTAATTCACCAGGTAATGGCGTTGGGAAAACACTATATAGTTGAAGAGGCAACGTGGGAATTTGAAAATTCTATGAGGGATAAATACCCTCACTTATTTTGATAAGTGATTAAAAATTGTGAGGACGCAATTTCCAAATGGTGGGAAGGATGTAACATCCCATGTAAATGAAGAATAATATATTTTCATATTTATTAATATTTTGGAATTAAGTATTAATTTTATTTTAAATGGGTTGCTATGTTCGATAGCATACCTGATATGCACCAATGGGTTTCTTTGGAATCTTACGTTGCACACAAATAATATAATATTATTATTTTAAATAGTAGTTAACTCATAGCCATTGTATTGGCGGGAATGAATGAAACTAACTACAATATGATAATACCTAATTGTTAAATGTACTTACATTTATCTAATAAAAAGTTAGAGGCTTAAAATGTGGATAAATCTAATTTTAAGAAAAATTTACATTAAATGGCCGATTTATCGACTTTTAATGGGGAACCCTCTTTAAATATAGTTTTGGTCACTTTAATACATTCTAATTGACCAAATAAATCCTTCTTTAGAATGGGGAAATCAAATTTTACATTGGGTAAATTTTTGGTCTTTTTCTGATAAAGTTCATTTTTAATGAATAGTGAAAAATATTGTATTTTAATTCAAAAGTGCCTTTTAATCTAAAATATTTAAATGGTTAGATTATATTTTTAACTGGTTTTATAGTTAAATTAAAATATATTTTTACCATTTAATACAATGTTGGTCATTGTAATTAATTTCACTTTGAAATTGGACATAAACAAGTATCAATCTTTTGATAGTCATTATATCTTAGAAACATGCTATTTGTTTTGATAACGGGAATTAATTTTAAAATTAATTAACCCCACTTCTATGTTTTGAATTTTGAAAAATAGACATAAATTTTTAATTTGGAATATCAAATAATGACTCGGCTGATTTTTTTGGTATTTTTCTGGAAAACATCAATTTTTGATGAATAGTGAAACCACTTAGTGGTAGTTAAAAAACAAAAATTTTCATTTAAATGAAAATTTTCCACTTCTATGAATTGAATTTCAAAAATCCTACATACATGGTTGTTATCAATAAGTAAAATGTGGTTTATTAACATGAAAATAATTTTTTGTGAATAGTAAATTTTGAATTTTCTTTACCGCGATTAAAGGTAAATAGGGTAATTCAAGGTAAACAGAATATTTTAATAATTAAAAATTACTTAAAACATGTCCAAACATTATTGGTTGAGTAATTAACGACTATGAGCATCTTCAGGTCGATCTGGGGACACCATTGAGCCACTTATGAGTGAAAATGACAATTTAGATTAATTAATTTAATGTGAAGACAAAATTGACATTAACAAAAATATTTTAGTAATTAGTTTTTATATGGTGTTATATAAGATGAATTTTCAACTAAAAATTTTATTTGGAAAGATAAAAATATTTCCTACATCATGGTATTTTTTGTATAATTTTTAGACATCAAATAAATTAAATTATTTATGACACAATAATGATGAAGTATTTACCATATTAATAATTTATTTACATAAATAAGATTATAATGATTAAATTATTATCCAAAACATATACAATTATTATTGGATGATTTTATTTCGAATATTAGTCATCTTATCTTTGACATCAATGTTTTTTGGTCCATTAGAAACCGAATATCAATATATTATAAAATAATATTTTCACACTTTCCTAAAGAGCCCGTCCTCTCCCTTATAAAAGGAGACCACTTCAAACCAATTAATCACAACTCTAAAGACATTTGGATCATCCAAATCTACCCAATTACACTCCCAACATCCCTCTCCTCCTCCTAGAAGCCTTAACATAGGGAGAATGCATTTCAAAAAGTCCTTTGGTTCAAACCAAAGAGTGTTTCCCAAATTAAAGGTAACAGTTTATTTTAAATTGTTTTCTTTTATTTTACTTCTCCAACCCCTAAACTCTTTTTATTTCCATTCTTTTGTAACAAAACCAGTGTCCTCAATATTATATGATGTTTTTATGATATGTATTAGAACTACACTTACACACACCTCCATCTAATGGATATTGAACATAATGTTTCTGTGGATGGAAAACTAATGTCTCACGAAGCGATGATTGTTCATTTACATATTACCGCCTCTCATGGTGGAAATTACGATGGAACTTCATTTATATATGATATATATTATGTTTATTATTTCTTTATGCTTAGGTACTTCCCAATTATATCGATCCATTAAGGTTTCCGTAGTGGGTAAATACGATAATCTCATTTGAGGAAGTGCGGACTACCGTCCCCTCAAAGTGATGTGACTCGTTAATGCCTTATTTGGCATGTATGAAGGATAGAGTTAATGATATTATATATGAAATTATAGTGGAATTATAATATAACTATGTATCATTATGTTTTAATTATATTAAAATATGAAATATAAATGAAAGTAGCGTTCATGCTTACGTACGACTTACCGTCTCTATGAACGGTGCATTTCATTTATTACCTCCAAATGTTATGTACTATTATAAATATATGTATAAGCTGAATATATATGATATATATGATATTTAAATCATGAATATCAATCTGGATATAATGGACTATTGACCACATGGACAACTTGTAAATATAGGGTGCTCATTTTTTACTCAAGTACCAAATATCGACAAAATGAACGTTAGTAACTTAAATAATTAAATAATGTTTATAACATGGTAATAATTAATATAAGAGGAATAATAAACTAGAAAAAGGTTCTTAAGAAAGTTTAAATTAACTTTAGTTTATTATTCAGGAGATTAAAGAATGATCGAGTCAAGTCAGACGCGAGGTAAGAGAACTTCTTAACCCAATTTTTGTTCTTTGGGTTGATCTTCCCTTTCTTATTTATTTCTTTAATTGATTATGTGAGAAATGAATTTTTATGTATTTATACTTGATTTATGTGTGCCTATATTTAATACTCATAATATATCTATTTTATTTAAAAAATGATCTTTCAAAGATTCTTCGTCTCAAACTCCATTCATTGAGGCATATTTTGTTTTAATACACGACTTTCTTTTATACATAGTATAAACACCCTTGAATTTTCAAAGGGAATGTTTTTCTATGAAGCGTTTTAGTAAAGGAAAAATGGAATGTTTCTTTTAATAGAAGTAGTGACAACTACCTTTCCGCCGCCGCGAGTATTATTTGATTTTTGGCTTCCACAACAAGCCGTAATGTTTAAAAAAATAATTTATACTCTTACGTATTTTTGGTATTGAAAATGGTTTTTAAAATGGACTTGTTATGTCAATATATTTAAGTGATATATTGTGATTGAAATGTGGAAATGTTTTCTCTCCTTTATATTTGTTGTATATGATATTATTTTTGTTGTTACTTGGACAATTGACGGGTGGTTACATGATAAACCAAATGACAGGTGGTGTCGTGAATACTAGGATGGGTCGTTACATTATAACCTCCAATGCATTGGGTGTGGAAGTTCGCCATATGGATATTCCATTTAGTGATATGTGTGGAAGTCAACTGTATGGTTATTCCATTTAAGTATGTTTATGTCCCATGTTACCTTTATATGTTTTGTGTTCTTTATATGGGTTTCGTGGTAATATTTTGGTTACAAAAGGGTAAGTAATGATCTTTTATTTAGTGAAGAGTATTTACTTATTCAAAAAAATGGTGAAATGTGTTTCTTATGATTAAGTATTCATGGTTTATTTGTTGTTTTGAAAAGCTAACAGTTTTCCTTCTTTGTGTATCCATTACTGAGCTTTATATGCCTATCCCAAGTTTTGAAATGTTTTTCACATGACATAAAGTGGAATAGGGTCAAGGATGGGATCAAGGAAAAGTCATGTATTCTAAAACATAGAACTAGACATGACTTTCTTTTTTCAAGATTTCATGTTTTGTTAAAAAATGGGAACTGAGTAGATGTGTCTATTTAGTAATATTTTGAAATGTAATAGTTATGGAATAACTCTCTACAACTATAAACCTGAAAATATCCTCAACCTGAATTATTCATTTAATTCAATATTATGTAAGGTTTATGGTTGAGTCCTTATAATCTAGACTAATATGTTCTTTGGCATATGTTTTTATAATGGTTTATGTATTCCCCAAGTGTTATGTAATGTTAATATAAGAAAATATAGTTTCTCTATAGTTAGTATTAGAGAAGAGGTTTAGATATACTTTATATCCTATGATGATAAAACCATATTCATAATCCCAAGGAAATAAGCAAGGATAAGTTTCAGAATGAGGAAAATTACTAGAAAATGTCCTAGAATTCTGGTAAAGGATAGCATTAGTGGTTTTCTCGGAAAACATCCTTGTCTTTATATTACAAGTGGATGTGGCTCTATCACACATGTACTTAGGGGTAAAAACTTGGAAAAGAAGTTATGGGCCTAAATCGTGGTAATCTAGTACTTTACAATGAGCCCTGCTGCACAGCTGGTTTTACACTCCCAGGGGATATGCATTGGAAATTCAGAAAACTCTTCAGGAACCATCATGTAAGAATTAAATATAAGTTGGATATGAATTAATGAGAATGGGTTTAGGGTTTCATATATAAATGGAGTATGATCCATGATTTAAGCACAATATAATTAATTTTTATTGAGTACATGGAATCCCATAAAAAAGTGTCTCCAACACTATAACTTCTAGTTTTATTCAATACGGAGAACTTGAAAGAACATTCCAAACATTTCATTTTTCAAATGTGGGAAGTATATGAATTATGTGATTTTAATTACATTTTCTAAATCTCAAAAATAGAATCCGTATGTTGGTACACGTATTGATCATACATCTAAAGATAATGAAACTATAAATGACATGTAAAAGGTATGTGATTCCCTTCCAGTATTATTTACATTAAAAATAATAATCATGATTATATTGTCATTGAGAAACCATAGGAATGGTTGATATTTCATATTATAATAAATATATATTAAGGAATAAGTTAATGAAGCTCGAGTAATGGTTTAAGAATAAGATTTATTAATGATGTATTTACGTTTTGGAATTCAATGAATATGTTATATGAATGATGAAATATATAAGTATATCACTATAATGTTTCATTTAGAATTGCGATGGACTTGCTGAATGGTGATGAAGACAATGAAATGTGATTTTATGGAAATGTGTAATTTTAATTAAGGGAAGGTAACCCTTATCTAATGTATAACATTCATATAATGATGTTTGGATAATGATATCCAGGATATGAATAAGTAAATATGAAAAAACTGATAACCCTTGGAATTGATTATTGAAAACGTGATAATTGTCATCACGGATGAAGTTTAAAACTTCATGGATTTTAAGAATATATCCAATAATCATTGAAATAAAAAACATGAATGTTTTCCAAAAGCATTTATAGAAACTAATATTGTTACCATGTTTCAAGGTAATATACAGTGAGGATATATAAATTTTTGGAATGTGAAAATAAATTTTTACATTGATATATTTGGGGATCAATGTTAAGCTGATTTAAAGAAATTGTTTATAATTCCATGAATTTTGAACTTTATGATGGTTTATAAGGTTAACTATTTATATAATTATTATGTTAAAATTTAGACGAAGTTATTATGAGAAAAGTGTTATCTCTCCATATGAAGACTTATCCATTTGGAGAGCCAATTCAAAATACCATATATTGATGAAAACTGAAGACAAATGTGATGGAATATTGTAGATCCCATGATAAATTAGTCTATAATTAATGAATAAGTAAGTTTAATTTTTAGAGAAAGAGGTGTAGTGGATTGTTGAACAACAAAGGGTGACAGTGTCCCGAAATCATTCATGTATATATTTTCACAAAAATTATTCAAATTTATGAAAAAGTATCTTCATTCTAAAAACGTTCTCATAGTACCTTTGTTTCTGAGGAATCAAATGACCCCGTAGATAATTTATAATTTAAGGATCTGATTGTTATGTTTATCCTGAATAAGATCTCTACCATTATCCTTCCAAACATGATACTTAGACTTATCTTCAGTATCCCTGTTTTCACTTTCCACCTATGTTCTCCTATGTGGTAATAATGCTATGGGTTACTCTCGTTAGTTATAATTGTTTCAAAATTCCATTTTAATGGATGTTTTTGTATTAATTGTTACAATGTGGATTTTGATGAATGAAATATAAAAATATTAAACCTTGGATAAGGCTAATTAATTTTGAGTGTGTAATTCATTTTAGGGGGGAGGGGTAGAATGTAACCACCCTTGAGATGTTGTGAAAGAGGTTTCATTGAATTTATTTAATATTTTGGATATTTTCACTTCAGGATACAAGTAAATAGTTTATTATATATTAAATAAATATTTCTATCTTATATTATATTCATTACAAATGATAATTTTTCTATTCACGGAACATAAATTTTGGCATTCTCTACACAAAACACTAAGGTTAGCTTACAATACATGGAAGACCAGGTTTTTACAACATTTAAATGGTAAACCTATATTAATACTAAATATTTAGAATTATATAAATTTAATTATTCATTATAAACTTTAGAATATCAGTATTATATTAGGTAGATTTCTTGTATTTTTTTGAGAAACGTCATTCTTTGATGAACAGTGAAAAAAATATTGTAGTTTAGTTAACAAAAACATCCTCATATAAATAATAAATAATGTTAAATTATATTTTAAATTTGTTTATAATGTTAAAATAGATAATCTATATATATATTAGTCCAATTTAGGTTATTAGAATCATTTTTATATTGAAATTAGATATAAAAACATACTGAACTTCTAAAATTTTTACTTTAAATACCCACTTTCTTACTTCTATGGGATTAGAATTAAAATTAGTATTTCCACTTATGTGATTTTATTTTTGAAAAAAATAAATACATGGATTTCTCTAGTATAATATATTTTTTCTTATAAGATTAAACTAATTTTTCTGAAAAATATTAATGAATGTGATTAAAATTAATAACATCGAATAAAATGAGTTTAAACTTAATTAAGGACTAAACCTCAACCATAAAGACCAAAATGACCTGGAAAATTATCCAAAGGAAATTTTATACCAATAATTAGACCACATCACCTATTGGATAAAATATAATGAGTTATTGTGATATTTCTAAATGGAATTTTCCAATATAAAATGGTAAGTAAAGAAAAAAGACAAAAAGGGAACATTCATTATCTTTAACATTTATTGAACTTTGAGATATGTAAAAACATAATATTTTAGGTTATACATATATTTTTGAAATATAATTTGGTTATATTTGTGACTGTAAATTATCAATAATTTTTAGAGATGATTTAGTTACTTAAAATTCTTACAAAATGAAAACATAGTGATTATTTAGTAAATAATTAACTAAATTAGATGATTCTTTGGGTTTCAAAACGAATTGAATTGATTTAATTAATAAAATTAATTAGTTTTGAATATTATATTATCAATTTAAACATCTTTAAAGTAAATTTATTTTAATTACAATATTATATTGATATTTTAAAATTAAAATAAAATAAATAATGTCAAAAATTGACGTTATTATTATTTTACAATAAATGATATATTAATAATTAATTGAAAATTAATAAAATCCTATATTATTCCAAGTGACTTGCACGTCTTAATAAATAATAATAATTATCTGTTAATGGAGAAGTATCACTTTTATAATTATCATATTGACTCTTATATTGTGAAAACAGTTTTAGCACGATCCATGATTAAGTTGTGTTTCTCTGTTTCACATGCTCTTGTTTTAGAATTAATTCCCAAAACACAAGAGATTTTTATTTCATAAATTATTTATACTGTTAATAATTTATTTGTTCAAAATTTTAATAAATATCCATTTAGTTTATTTTTAATTGTTAAATAACTTATGTTAGAAAAATAGATGGTTTAAAATAACTAAAATAATAATATTAGAGAATCCTAGAATTTAAGGAACCAAATTGTAAAAATGAACATATTTTTGTTGGATGGAGATTTCATTTGAAAATAATTTTACATTACTCCATTATTTTTCCATATTTTAGGAAAATTATTTCAATGATATATCCTATTATTGAATACCTTTTTGGTATTTACTAGAGTGCCACTCATTTTCCAGTATAAAAAGGAAAACACTATACCCATTCCACACACATATCAAGATACATTGGTTCATAAAACATCTACCCAAATAGTCTCAAAAAATAACTAACTTCCTCAAGTAATACTAATATTTTTCAGGAAGAAATAAATGGAAGCCTTCAGGAAGAAGCAAAACATAGTTACCAGATTAAGAGGTAACAACTTCTCTCAAGATCCTTGGATTTATTTTTATTCTCCAGCCCATAATCTCTCTTTATTAAATTATTTTATAACAAGAACATTATATTAAATATACTATGATGTTTTATGATCATTTGTGGACCAAATATTATAGACACCACCACATAATGGGTGAAAAACATACTATTTATGTGTTTAGTGATCTACCGCCTCACAAAATGAGGATTGTTCATTTTTTTACCGCCTTTGATGGTGTAAATTTTGATGAATATATATATATATATCAAATATTATATTTATTATGTAATAAATATTTGTTATTATTTTATCACACATATTGTTTTTCATTCCATTTTCTGTTTATACGGTAATTTCATTTGAGGAATGGTGGACTACCGCCCCTCAAAGCGATGTGATTCATTCATACACTACATGGGATTTTTTAAAAATTACTTTAGTGAATATATATGACATAAATTATATAATAATGATAATTTAATAATTATATATATATATATATATTCATATATATATATATATATATATATGTATTTTTCATTTTATTCTTATAAAACGATAATTAAATGGAAATAACATTCATGAGTTTGTACGGCTTACCGTCTCAATGAATGGTTTATTCCATTTCATACTTATATATTATATATATTTTTATAATAAAAATATTTTAAATTTAATTTTTTTTATTTCATGTTTTGGAAAATGGAATCATTATATAAGTATATAGACCCAATATATTACAAATTAAGGCACAAGAGAAGATCAAATAGCGTATTACATGAAGTGAATCCTAAACCATAGATTGGTAACAAAAGTGTAATATAAGGTTATAATAAAAACATAAAGGGTATTAGACATAATAATATGGTTATTTATAATATTTATAACTATTTTATATTTATTATAAATTTGATTTGAATGAGTACAAGGAGTTTCAAGACAATATGTAATGTAATTTCATCTCACATTTTATTTTCATGAGATACATGTTTTAATCAACAACCATTATTTTGGTGTAGTGTGTATACTTAAAATGGATGTATTATAATAATATTATTACAAAAATTATTTTTATTTATAAATAATTTATATTATATTTATTTCATGGGGTTTATTATTTAAGAGTTACCAAATCAATAAGACAATTTTGTCTCAATTTTCCTTCTTTCATTCACATATTTTGTTCTGCACCTCCATTATTTTTCAAGGTGTATATAGTTCCTTTGGACATATTTTATCATGAATATAAATATTGTAACTAAATTCTTAAGAATACATAAATTCCATTTTTTACATGGATAATATGATCCCATGTTTCCAAGGGGAAATAGTTTATTGAAACAATCTCATCACTTTTTGAGATTGTCTTCGATATTTCTTCCATTAATGAATTCATATGATACATGTCTTAAAAAACCTAATGATTTTTCTTATCCTATACATATTAAATATATTTCTATGTATAATTACCATTTATCCTCTCCCTCTTACTTAATAATATTAATAAAATATTTTCATGAAAATAGTGACCGTATTTCTCTCTTCGGTCCAAAAATAAGTTTTATTTCAAAATTCAAGTTATAAAAAATGATACCTAAAATGTTTTTAAATTAAAAATTATTTGAAAACTATTTTATGGTTTTCAAATATTCCATTATATGTTTTCAAATTCTTTTAAAATAAATGTTTTTCAATAAAAATAGTCTTTATTTATTTGTTTTCAATGTATTTTAAATGAAATTGGTTTCAAACTGTTCTATAAAATTATTTATAATTTTTTAAAAAAATTCTAGGAAAATTGTTTTCAAACTGTTTTTAATATTTCTTCATATGTTTTCATGTTTTTGTAATATTTTTTTAAATTTTTTTTATGTTCTAAATATTAATTTCCAATGAAGAAAGGATATTTTCCTCAAAAATGAGTTTTAATGATATTTAAAACTTATTATCCATCCAAGATAAAATTTGTAGATTTTAGACATGAATTTCTAGAATATGATATAAATTTTTATTTAATATTGATTATATAAATGATTTATTATTTCATGTCACTATGTTTATGAAACTCATTTCTCTATCATGTGTTATATACATTTGAAACCTGCATGTTTTCATAAGTTATGTTTCTGATGAAATGATTATGATACTAGTGTTTTTACATAGGTTAAGATATGATTACATATTTAAGAAACCCATTACATTTCATGGTTAATGATATTAATTTTGATGAATTTGTGTCACATGTAAGTGTGATTTCATTTTGAGGTGAATGAGACCTATATGTCCCTCCAATGCAATGGGTAAATATTAATATATCATGAGATAGATATAGTTGGATTTAGAAATGATATCAGTTCAATGTTATAGGGATGGAATGAGAAACAGACTCAGTTTAGTTATATATTGATGGAATTAAGAGGGAACATGGTTCTATAATACATGGCATGAAGTGAGTGTGAACTCAATTAAACTTTTTCCCTTAAGATTTTCTAGGTAGTGATGCATTTAATTCTATAGTAACAATATTATATCCAAATGTGTTTCCCAAAATTCCATTTTTATTCTTATTTTATGATTTCAGGTATTCTGGTATAAGTTTTATTATGATTTATGTCTTATGAACTGCTATGATTTATAGCATGATTCATGTTTATAATCTTTGATAAGTCATGTATGCTCATATAATAGTTTGATCTTCATCTCATACCCATATTCTCATGTTTATTGTTTCAGGCCTCCCATATATACCCTTACTAAGTATTTGATCCCACCCCTTTTAATGATTACTTCCCTAGGTTACGTTGAAATTTATTATGTATGATGTATATAAGAAAGGTGCTAGTAGTGAACCTCCTAATGGGAGATAATATCACTCACTAATATACCAATGTTTATGTTTCGATATTTCCAAAGGAACTATACCAATACGGTATTTGAGAATATGTTTGAATAATGTTTTCAGTATTTCCCAAATGTTTTGTTATTTTAATGAATGAAATGAGAGGGTCTCTATAGACACATAAACATCTAGTACATAAATGATCGACATCATTTACCATTAAGTTATTCAAAACAACCACCCTTCTTATACGTAACATACATAAAACCCTTACCCATAACATATGGAGGCAAATCAAAATAATTTGTGAGATTATATACTTATTAACGGTAAAAATAATTGAAAACAATAAATGATCATAATTTAGAATAAGATGATAAAAGTAATATGATAATGTTATCTTAACATTAGAAAAGCATACCTATTAATTCAGATATCATAATCATGAAACATGGAATAATGTATTATCAATCAAAACAAATAATACATTAGTGTGAAGAATCAACAAAAATCCATCATGATCCATGAGAACATACCTTAAGAATTAATCATATATTTTTGGAATAAAAATCAATAAATAAAAATCATTTCTTTAGTATTTTCTCACTACCAAGACTATCATAGTTGATGGGGTTCACTCCCCATTACATAATTGTCTTAGGATTCCCTTAAAAGACTACCTTATGGGACATTGTACCATAATTAACTATGTTCTCTCAACATTATAGTTCATATTATCTCAAGGGTATATCCTTATATACAACATTAATTTGATTCTAATATCATAATAGGACACCATCCAGTAAATTATATCTTTACAAATGTTTCCTAGAAAATCATAAATAATTCATCATATTATATAGGCATACAAAATGTAAAGGATACGAGTTTCATAAAAATATCTTTATTATATTCATAATAACTTATGATAAGGAATAAATATTTTCACAGAAACACATATCCATAGTAAATTATAATTAATATCCAAGGATTCATTAATATAAAAAACACCTTCAAAATATCACTAGAAATTTTCGCAATGAAAAAATCATTTATCTTTAAAAATAATTTTTTAGAATTTTAAAATTTTCAAAAAAGTTAATATAAATCTATGTTAAAATATTAGTAGAATCAGATAATGTTTGATTTAAATAAAAGAGTATTCTTGGTGTAGGGGAACATTTTAATTCTTTTTATGTAAAAATTAATATTCTATTAACATTTTCCTAAAAAAATTAAAAAGGTGAAAATTTGGAAAATGTTATGAATTTTATTTTTAATTAATTTTATGTAATATAAAATATAGTAAAAAATTTGATAAATAATATTTCAGGTATAATAAAACATTCATGAAAATATTTTAAATAAAATATAGACATCTAAGGAAAAGATTTTGAATAAAGAGATAAATGAAGATAGTTTTCCTAAAAAAAATAAACATATTCAGAACATAAATGCATAAAATTTAATGGAAAACATGTAACTTAAAAAAATTACCCAATTATAAAAAACTATTAATATTTTATAGATATAGACAGAATATTTTTTCATCAGGAAATTTAAGCATAAATAATCCCTTAAAAATGATAATGAAATATAAAACCCATACAAGTCTATTACTTATTGATAAACAATCCATTTGATGGATAAAAATCCTAAGTATATATAAATAAAATTAATTAAAAATTATAATTAAAAAAATCCATTGATGGGTTTTAAAATAAGTGTAGTGATAATTAATTATTAGACGACATTAAAAAATTGTCTCATTGACGTCAAATTGAGGCAAAAAACAATTTCCTAAAGAGAATCTTGATTCAAAATAACTATATCATCATGAAAATATTAATCAAATTAATATTAATAATATACAATAACCTGTATATAAAATTAGTACAATATATTTTTATCATATAACATCTTATATCTCATTAATTAATGATTATTCATTATCATCATCATTACGGGTGTTTGTATGTCCATTTTTCATTTATGTTTAAATTTGGAAGAAAAGTAGATTTCATGTTAATCATGGATTATTCGTCTCCATAATTTATATAATGATAAAAATATATTTTATAATATGTACATAAAATTATAATCATTCAAATAAATATGAAATGAAAAATTAATTACATCCCTACTACAATATTGTAGCCCATATGTATGAATTAGTGATGTTTCTATATTTTAATAGATAATGTGAAAAAGGGTAAATATTAATTAAAATATTCAAAATCATTATTATATCAGAAAAATCATATCCAAATAGACATTGTATTTTATAAAATAACCTCCCAAGGAAAATGGTGATGGAAAATGACTCATATCACTATATGGATGTGGTAGTCCATATTTATGCATGAGTGATGATTAAATCTCCAATTTGATTGAGAAGAGGTGTTAAAATGTTTTTTTAATAATATTAATCACATATATTTATATTGATGATAGTACATTCATAATTTTTTATGTATAAAACGTGTCCACAGGATTTTTATTTAGAAATAAAGCTGAAAGAGCATGGTCAATATCTATACATCTTTTTTTAGAGACCTCAATTGGATTACACTTTAACCCATAAAGGATTGGTATTATCTGACTTCCAAAATCTTGAACTTTAGGGGATGCATTATATTAAATTATTAGAGCATGTATTTATAGATCTATAAGTCAAAAATTTTGGAAAAAAAGTAGGAAATTATATACCCCTTTATATGTGACGGGAGGGACAGATATTGAATTTCAAAAAATATTTCAATGATCTGATTTAATTTTCAAGAAAATATTTTTCTAATAAACTATTATTTAAATTATAGGATAATAAATATTTTAAATGACTTATACCAATAATAATTTTATTAGTTTCACTCGTAGTCCAACACTTATCTCTTGGTGTTACCCTAATAAACATTTTGAACCTCAGTCATAGAAAGTAAATTTAATAGTATTTTTTATTCAATATGACAAAAAAATTGGTTACACCTTTTAGATTATATGAATTATAATGATTAGAATTTTTGAATCATATTTTCTAGAATCAACTTCTTTAAGTGGTATAATTTAATTTTACAAATTATTCTAACACATAATGAAAACCTGCTTTAGAATAATGTATCATTAATTAGATTTTTTTTTCAAATATTCTATTCATTAAAAATAAATATAATATTAAATTAGAACACTGAATATATATTCTATAAATTTTATTATAACAATATTTAATTAGATATTTTTTTGAATTTATTGTGATAAAACACATTTTCTATATAAAAATTGATTTTCGATAATCGAATTTTTATACCCAATATTATTTAAATAATGTATAATTAGGATAGCAATGTAATGAATTAGATTATTTATATCAATGGGATATTTAGTATACATTAATTTATAATTTAAAAAATGGGATGGTTTCTTGAAATGATATCACATAATTTATAAAAAAATTAGAGTTTTAACTAATAACTGAAAAGTAAATCTTCTTCAAGAAATCATCCAAATAAACCATAAGATAATATGTGATATATTATTAAAAATAATATTTATTTCAAGAAAAAATGATAATATTGTTAAATATAATTATAATGTATTCATGGAAAAATGGGATAAAACCATTTTTTTGTAGAAATCATATTATTGAGGTGTATAATGATATTACTGATTTCTTTAATTGTTTATTATGAATAAATAAATAAAATATAATTATTGTATAAATATATAAATATTTTTTATAATATTGTTATTAATATTAAAAATAAGAAATTTAATGCATTGGATTTAAAAATTTTATGTATCACAGTTCATATAGACTCGTGTCTTCTAATAAGGGATATTATTAAATATATCCTGTTTATTTAACAGGAAACACAGATAAAATATTGAGGTGAAGTATTCAACACCACATTAAAATGATTTTTTGACATGAAATTTTTCCACTCTGGTATAAAAAAATGAGGATACCATTACATTATAATATCCATACTTTCAAATGTTGCTTCCTTGAAGTTCTAATTCCACTAAATAAAATTAATAAGATAATTAATATTGTTTCATACAACATTATCAATATGATATAATGTTTCTATTAGTATTTCTTCATAATAATCAGAATTATTTGGTGTTATATCCTATGAATTCATTATTTGTTAATGATCAGATTTATAATTCCATATGTATTGCACATTGAACACATTTTGAACATTAGAGAGGTTTTTTGGGAGTTCTAGTAAATAATCGAAATCCTCTACTTGATTAAGAAAGTATGAGGGAAAAATATTCCTTGGGTTTAAATTTAAAATTTTATTAACCTAATAAAATTCTTTAATGGAGATATTCACCGGGAAACCGCCTCACCAACATTAAATTCTTTATCTGATCGATGATTGTCAATATAATATTTTTTTGAATATGAGATTCCTTGAAGTTATCCTGAATTGTTGTATAATTCAATTCAATTTAATCTAATATGATAGGTAATTTAAAATTATGTTATCTAACATTGTCTCAATATATCAAATCTATACACTTCCTTCCAATGATGGATTCACATGTATCCATATGAATGATCGATTAAAAGTTATTATTGAATAAAAACACTTCTTGCTGTTGTTATTGATCCTAAAACCAATTTAAATCTTCATAAATAGAAACATAAAGTTCTATAGTGTTTAATTGTCTTATCAAACATACCATATGTCCGAGGATTATACATAATAATAAACAGAAAACATATAACTATACCATGATTAAGAATTCTCCCATACATTGAGGAAATCCTTAGATCCAGAGAAATTAAAACAAAACATGTTATACCTAATATCCTTAAAAATTAATTAATATATATTGTAGATGGATGTTCTATTTAGAAATATACAGTGATATTAATTATGTGTCATAATTTATTAAGATGATCAACTATAACAAAAAAATTTCATTATAAACTATAAGTGTTTTGGGGAGTTCAATGATGATATTAATGGTTATGTTTTCCCATTTACATTATATTATGGTTAATTTTTATAACAGAAACTTAAATATATTTATATTAGCTTTATTATGGTGATATATTAATCACCGAGAAACATCTTTTGTAATATCTCTTTTCATGTTTCACAAAAAAATGTAATCTTTCATATCTCTATATGTATTTGTACATACTATATAGATAGAGAATGTTGAGATATGAGATTGTAATAAATTTCAAATCTTCATGTATATTATTTATAGGACACATATAAATTTTAGGAGCATTATCATTCAATCAAGATCTTGATTGAACATAGTAATATTTCTTACGTTCTTTTTTCAGCCCCACATATCCCTTTTGTGCCTCTTTAATACTCATAGGGATAGATAATAGAATTCTAATGTATAACATATAAAATTATTCCTAATTATTCATGATTTAATATTATTCTGATTTTAAATCCATAAATATTAGTTATCTTGGGGTCACAATCCTAGAAACGATTGCATAATCCTTCCCACTCAATTCCTCAATTACCATCATCACTTTCCTCGCTTGCTAATTTATTGAACAATAATAACATTTTATCAAGTCCATGAACATTATATAGATAATGTCCATAAAATTTTGTGTGAATATATAATTTAATATTTTATTAACATAATACATAACATAAATAATTCTATAAAGATAACTCCCCTAGATTTCAAATGAAATGATTATCATTACTAACACCAAATCAAGTGTCACGTAATTTTTCTCATGAACCATAAATCAGATTGAGGAATAATAGATCACAATATAATTCTATATTTAACAATCTCATGACCATTTTCAATAAATAAAAATAAATCACAAACCCTTTTCCTTAATAGTTTAGTGTGAGAACATGTTCAATATTTAATCTTCAGTTTAGATCCATGAACTGTTTGTCACATTGATCATTCTCGAGGAACATAACTCCCATCTCTGTAATCACGGCGAGTGTATATGATATTCATGATACATTATCCAAAAATATTCAATAATGAAATACCATAACAAGAAAACCACTTATCTAATACATTCTAGTAACTCTTGGGAAATGTTACATAAATATGATCTTTGATGGATCCACTAATATAAACAATCTTGATATAATATTACCCTAAAAGAAACTTCATCATTACAAAATTCATAGAATAACGTTTTTAATGTTAAATATCCATTATAAGGTATTTAGTACAATCCTGATCAGGTTTACATGATTTATTCACGCTCAAATCTACCCAAAAGAAGAAGGTAGGATGGTCTTTTTAGTCTGGCTTGGGTTGTCGAATTCTTAGAGACCTAAGAAGTGCCTATAGACACATTCATTATATGGATTGTTTTTGGCTATTAAGTGGCCAAAATGATTTTATTTAAGATGGTTTTAAATTAACTCAAAGAGACTTAATTTAATTCAATTTAAAAGATTGAGTTGATCTTAGGGTATAACTTGGGGTGGATTGGACGTATTTCCTTTTCAATGATTTCAATTTCTTATATTTGAGATGGGTTCATTTTAAAAAAATAAAACAACATCATCACTTACCGATTTAATTCCTACACCCTTTAATACTAATCACCTATACATTTTAAGGATCAATGTTTTGAGCAGTTCAAGGAAAAGGTTCGTATTGGCACATGAAGTTTGTGGAATTAAATACAACATGGACGATGGATTTTAAAAATCATCAAATAAAAATATCAATTAAAGAAGTCATTATAAATTAATGGGGTGATAAATAAAATCCAATATAGCCCCTTTCTACTCCCATGGATCAACCCATATGTGGGATAGCCCTCCATTGATTATATGGTTTCAATGGAAGCGGGATGTAGACTCATGAGGGAGGAATTGAATAAGTAAAGAAAACAATAAAAAGAAAATGATCACTCTACCGTTGTGTGAATTATTTTACAAGGATTAGTGTAAATAAATTCACACCTTGAACCAAAGGTATCAAACTAATATGAAGTACAGCCGAATAAGAAGAAAATAATAGATTTTATTAAGAAACTAAAGTGAATTGATCAACTTACACGTGAAAGACAAACTTGAGACAACAAAATCGCACCATAACATTACAATTGAACAAAGCACCAAAGATGAAAAACTCATACACCACCACTACCTAAAATAGGCGTTTTGGAAGCCTTGGGTCGAGCCTCCACCAGTAAAAAGCATCCCACTTTATTATAGTATGCCTAGGGTGGTGGGATGCTTGTGGAACTTGGACTTTTCTACACTTGACCCGAGGTGGCTGTAACACCCCGAGATTTTATGAAAAATATTCTTTTTAATTTCATTAATGTATTGTGTTTTACTCTACACCAAAATGAGATTTCACAACATTCATCTCTAACTTGGCTACATTACACGCAATCATTACCTTCCTTGATAGCGTGTGTAGTACACAATACCGAGTTTCACTAAACGAGATATTATTATAATATTATTATGAACTAGCCGTTATGAATAGTAATACCCACTTTTTGAATTTTTATAAATTCTATATTTTAAAAATGAATTCATTTTTGGATTCGGAATATCGAAATTATCTTAGGGTGAAATTTTGGTACTTTTCGGATACCTTTCATTTTCAAATGAATAGTGAAAATTAGTAAATTGTAATTAAAAAAAACATTTTTAATCGAAATAATTAATAGTGATAATTTATTAATTTGATTGGTTTTAAAGTATATTTAGAATATATTTTTACAATTTAATACAATTTTGGTCATTGGATGTAATTTCACATTTAAACCAGACATAAACAAGTGTCAATCTTTTGATAGTTATTATCTCTTAAAAACACGCTATTTGTTTTGACGACAGGAATTAATTTTTAAATTAGTTAATGTAACTGAAATGTTTTGAATTTGGTAAAATAAACATCATTTTTGAATTAATAATATCAAATATATCTTAGGCCTAATTTTTTCTATTTTTCTGGAAACTTTCATTTTTTGATGAATAGTGAAACCACTAAGTGGTAGCTAAAAACTGAATTTATTCATAAAATGTAATTTTACTGCTTCTGTGAGTGGAATTTCAAATACCCAAGAGACACGGTTGGTGTCTGCAAGTAAAATTTGGTCCAATGAGATGAAAATAATTTTTGGTGCATAATAGTTTTTTAGTTTTATTACCACGGTTAAAAGTAAATAGAGTTTTCAAGGGTAAAAATGATATTATTATTACCATAACACATGTCCTAATTCTATTGGATAAGTTTAATTTGACCCAAAACAACCTTAGGAATAAAATATGACCATTCAGGCCCACTTGGATTATATTAGGACATTTATTATTAATTTATTTAAAGAAGGGTTAAAATATTTAAAATCAACGTTTAATAGGTAAATCATTTTTAATATAGGGTTATACATAAGATAAATTAGACTATAAATATTTATTAGAAAGAGAAAAATATTTCCTACATAATTACATTTAATTTGTAATTTTTAGAGATTAAATAATTTAATTTATTTATGACACAATGATGATGCAATAATTATTTTATTAATGAAATATTGACATAATTGATGATATAAATACCCAAATAAATGTAATTTGAGACTTTTTATGAATTACAATAATTTTCTATGTTAATATGACAAGTTAGTATTGATTTAATTCGCCTTTTTTGAACTAATATTTCTGTTATGAATTTCACAAAAATCAATTACCAAACAGTATCAAAATTGACATAAAATAGTTTTTAAAACAAATATTATATTATTAATTGTTAATTTATTCCTAAAAATCTATGTATAGGATAAAGGACTTAGATAGGGTTATATATATTAATAATAAACAACTTGGGGTTCTTTTGTATTTTTATTGTATGTTTATTAACCGTATAGTGTAAGAAAACTAGATGACACGGTAAAAGTAAAATTAGTTAACTTAAAGATAAATCTAAATGATAAGGTTAAAATAGGAATCTAAACTTGTCTAAATTCTATTGGATAAGAGGATTTAGACCCATACCCACCTTAGCTTCCAAATAAATCAATTTGGAGCTATTTAAAACCGAAAATGACTTTATAATAAAATAATATATTTTGTTTTCCAAAGGTGCCCCTCTCCTCCCTTATAAAAGTGAACCTCCTCCCTCTCTTCCTCACACCACTTTGAGCCTTCAATCTCGATCAACCTCGACCAAATTCTCTTCTACACTTCCCTAGAAACATCCTAGCGGTCCTGGTCTTCTTCAATGACCAATTTTAGTGCCCTAAGAGGAGGTCTCAAAGAGGCGCTTCAAAGAAGAGGTAATGTCCGTCACCGATTCTTTCACCTTTATTTATTTTTCCACATCTTCTTCTTAGGTTGTTTCATTATGAAGTAATAACATAAGTATCACTAATATACTAATATGTTATTATAAGTATGAAACAACCCTATTTTACCATCTATCCATCCTATGGAAAATGAAATCACCGCGCGTGCGTACGTACGGAATACCATCTCCACGTCGTGGCATAATCTATTTTCCACCACCACCTTACATGGATGGGTATAATGGTGTAAATAATAACTATATATGATTATTGTAAATTGATATTGATTCTGTAATAGTATACATACACTCCAATAAAATTACATGGTCATGGGAACGATATCATCGCACGTGCGTACGTACGGAATACCGTCTCCACGACGCGATCAGATTCATTCTCAACGAATAACCATTCATAAATGATTATAAAGTATCTATATAATAAGTAATCATGAAATATATGAAATAATAATGATACTGGATTTATGTATATATATATGTATGTCATCCAATTAATTCCATTCAATTCAATGAGGAAACGAAAACAACGTTTATGCGTACGTACGGCCTATTGTCTCCATGAACGGTGTATTTCGTTCCATTTATCGATATATTATATATATGTATATTCTGAATATATATTATATATAAATCCTATTTTATATTCTGTAATTAAGTAATCATGATATAAGTTATCATATTAATAATTACAAGTCAAAACACGGACGACAAATGAAACGATTTTACCCAAAACGTTCTTTAACATGGTATTTACAAAAGAATGGGTAATATAAAGTCATAAGTGAACCATATATGATATCATAACAAAGAATATGATTCTGCGATAATTGAATGACATTATTTAAATCATATTACAGGAGGTTCATATACATACGAAGCATATCGGACCTAAGGTAAGGGATAATTCTGCAAATCTCATTTTTATCCGAGATTTCTTATTCGTAAGTAATTACTGGGGTTATTTCTATCATCCATATACATGTTTTATAAATGTGTTTTCATGTATGTTAAAAGTCATTTTTACCCATTTTTGACTTTTACTACATGGTATGTAAGGAATCTTTCTCTTGTTTACGTTACGAGGTACTTTTTGACTTTTCCGACAAAAGTATGAGAAAAATGTTTTTTTAACCTATACGACATAAAAGGATTTTTACAGTTTTATAAAGCCTTATTTTCATGAATCTTCCTATAAAATATTTCCTCTAAAATATTTCAGGACTATTTTCAGCAGAATTATTTTGTTTTAAAATTTCATGACATTTTGTGAAAAGAAAATGATTTTGAAGAAAAAAGGATATTTTCCTCAAGAATTCATTTCAAGTGTTTTATAAAAACCATTTTCATCTAAGATGGCATTATTTCACATGTGTATGTTTCATGTATCATGTCTCTATGACTTAAATGGTTTTAATTTTCTAATGATGACATTATAGCCAAATTTTTTGTATGGATTACGTTATGATGGAATGCTGTTTATGAAACCCATTTGATTCTTGGGTTATGATGAATGATTTATCTTTATATTGTGGCACAAGTAATAATTATTTCATTATGAGAAGGGTGGGACCTATATGTCCCTCCAATGCATTGGGTAAAGTTTTTATATCTCATGATATAGACATGGCTGGAATGGTAAGTTAATCCGGTTCAGTGTTACAGGACTGAAACGGGGAGTGAACTTGATTCAGAAAGGGTCTTTGTCGATTAAGATGGTCTTGGCAGCAATGCATTGGCAACTATGGAAATCATTACATGTGCTTAATGGATTCCACCATTACCTGTTTTATTCCCATGCTATGAAATCATTATTTATGTTCCATTATGATCTATGCCTTTTGTACTTCCATGTTTTAAGTCGATGCCCATTATTTTGATGTTTAAACATTATGTTCATGTTTTTAGGTTCAAATGTGTATGGTATGTTTTATTTTAACCATGTTTACCATTACTGAGCATTTGAGCTCACCCTTTTTTTGTTTTATTTTCCCCTAGGATTAAAAGAAAGGTTTTTAGGTAAGGAAACAAAAAGTGGAAGATCTTTATGGGAGATGTTGAAGATCCTTCACCATGATTAGAATATTACGTTCCATGTTTCCAAAGACACTAAACTATTACAGTCCTTGTGTGTGTGTTTTTGTTATGTACTAGTATTCTGCAAAAGTAATGTATTTTCCATGTACGTCAAGCTTTGGGTCTCTACAGTTGGTATCAGAGGAAAGGTTTAGTCAACCTTTGGAAACTAGGATGCGAAAATGTTAGTGAGATCCCTAGAGGTAGTTCTAAGGTATGACTAGGGATGTCCCTAAGGATAAGTATATGTATAGGATATAGTCCTAGAACTACGGTAACGATCTTTGAATTTAACCTAAGATGTTAGATATTGAAGGTACTCCCACTTTATTGTGTTGTTTTCCCTACCATGATTTTTTCCTCTTACGCTATTCTTTTTGGGTTTTAGACGATGGCTGGAACCCAAAAGAACCGTGTTGATCAATGTAATGGACAATGCAGTGATTGTACTCCTGAACAAACAAATGTTATGGGATATGGAGTGAAAAATATTATTGCTATACTTACACACGCTATAAATCATTCGGGACGTCCAAATGAGAAAAGAAGGGAACAATATTCTATTAAGTCCTTCATGAGGCAATGTCCACCTTCGTTCAGTGGGTCTTCTGATCCACTTGTTGCTGAACAATGGATCAGTACCACTGAAAAGATATTTTTAGTTCTTCAATGTTCTGGACATGATAAAGTCATCTTAGTAGTATATCGTTTGGAAGGTGAACCAGATCAATGGTGGAATCTTATCAAGAATACGAGGCCATGAGAGGAAATTGAGTCCATGGAATGGGATGAGTTCAAGAACATATTTTTCAATAAGTACTTCCCTCGTATTCTTCAAAAAACGATGGAGAAAGAGTTTCTTGAACTAAAGAAAATGGATGATGAATCTGTTGGTATATACGAAGTGAATTTTATAAGGCTTGCAAGGTATGCATTTGTCTTTATCATCCAACCTAAAAGTACAATTGATTGATTCTTCAGTGGCTTAAAACCAAATATTCGAAGGGAATTATCTATAAGAGACTTTAGTAGCTATGAAGAAATTTTTCATTGTGCTATCAAGGTAGAAATGAAAGTTGGTGTTACATATCCATCTCATGGTTTTGACAAGAAACGAAAGATGGAGTTCAAGGAGAAATCTCAGAATAATGGTGAAAAGAGTATGAATGTTTCCTTTTGCTCAAAGTGTGGAAATAAGAATGATGGAGACTGTCTTAAAGGGACTAGAAAATGCTTTAAGTATGGAAAAGAAGGTCATCGAGCAGCTGCGTGTCGAAGTAATGGAAAAAGGGTTTCTAATGGTGTGAATAAAGAACAGACTGCAGAGAACGCACCAACAACACTTCAATGCTTCAAGTGCAATGAAATGAGGCATTATGCTAATCAATGCCCTAATACAAGGGTTAATGATGATCAACATGAGCAAGCAATTAAGGAAAAGGACAAAGGGAAGTCACATGAGATCACTATTGGTGATGTTGAATATGACAACGATGTGGTGGAATGATTAAGTGTTTATGTAATGGGATTAAAAAACAATGTTTTATATAGTATCGTGGAATATTGGATTATTTATGTATTGGTATTTTGGGGTTTTCAATAATTTTATGGTACCGGTAACCATGGGAAGTGATTGAGATATTTTTGGTACATAGTTGACATGCTCATAATTAAGGGATAAGAAGATAATGAGATGTTTGATTGTATTCATGAGCTCATGATTGATATAAGGACTAAGTGATATCATGGTTTGAGTATATAGAATTTTGAGGATTTTGGTATGTGGAAAGTGTTAACTTTTAACTGCAATCACGTTTTCACCAAGGTTCAATGGGTATTCATTTTTCAAGAGAATACATGATTAAGGCCTTCGCATGTTTGGAATGTGACCAACAAGACATATCTTTTGATATATGGGGATCAACGATGGTATTAAATCTCTAGTAATCATTTTCACTATATTATGAGAGTGGACTGCAGTATTATGGATAAGCCTAAAGATTGGAATGGATTATGTTGTACATTAGTAAGTATTGTTTAAGGATAAGAGTTTTTTTGATATTATTGATGGGATGTTTTATTAAAATTTTTTTAGAAAAAGGAAAACCTGCAGGACGGGCGAGAGCCCATCGCGTCGGACAAGGCTGTGGGAATCGAACCCACAACTGAAGTGAGACTGTCCTTTATCACCTACCACTGGCCTACAGGAAGTCAATGGTTAGTAGAAACTAGTTTTATTTTATTAAGAGGTATGATATATGAAGTATAAGTTCATTTTTGAAACCATATAAGATTAATCTAACCATAAGATGGACTTATAACTTTGGCTAACCTTTTGATTGAAACAGATGGAATGACCCATCATTCTATCACATGATCTTCTAAAACATCATGAATAACAAATTCAACTTCATTTCTTTTAGGGATGAAGTAGAGATTGTTCAATTCACGAACAACAGTGAGATTGTACCAAAATCATGTAAGTATTTCTTTTAATTCATCATCTTTAGGGAAATGATCATAAAAACCAAAAATGTTGCCCTAGTGCCCTTATATCTGATGAATCAGATGGTACCTTAGATCATCACAAATCTATGGATTTGTGATTGATGACTTTTCCATAGCCATGTTTTCTACCACTCTCCATCAGAACATGATGGTTAGATTTCTCTTCCATATCCATATTTTCACCTATGCGGAATTCCAGTGATCAGTTTATTTGGGTAACCATTACGTTTCATTCATTTGTTTTTAAATATTGGTTTTAGTATTCCTTTTTACGATGTGGGTTTCTATTAAAGAAAATATTGAGTAGTAAACCATTTATAACCCCGATGAATTTCGAGGGTGAAATTCATTTTAATGGGGGTAAAATGTAACACCCTGAGATTTTATGAAAAATATTTTTTTTTAATTTCATTAATGTCTTATGTTGTATGCTACACCAAAAGGAGCTTGCACAATAAGCATACCTAACTTGGCAGCATTACACACAATCACGACCTTCCTCGATAGCGTGTGTAGTACGCATTACCGAGTTTCACTAGACAAGATATTATTATAATATTTTTATGAACTAGCCGTTATGAATAGTAATGCCAACTTTTTGAAATTTTATAAATTTTATCATTTTAAATGGACTTCATTTTTGGATTTGGAATATCGAAATTAGCTTAGGGTGAAATTTTGGTACTTTTCGGATAACTTTCATTTTTTGATGAATAATGAAAATTAATAAATTTTAATTAAAAACAACCTTTTTAATCGAAATAATTAATAGTGATAAATTTTTAATTTGATTGGTTTTAAAGTATATTTAGAATACATTTTTACAATTTAATACAATTTTTTTCATTGGATGGAATTTCACATTTAAACCACACATAAACAAGTGTCAATATTTTGATAGTTATTATCTCTTAAAAACACGCTATTTGTTTTGATGACGGGAATTAATTTTTAAATTAGTTAATGTAACTGATATGTTTTGAATTTGGTAAGATAAAAATCATTTTTGAATTCATAATATCAAATATATCTTAGGCCTCATTTTTGGTATTTTTCTGGAAACCTTCATTTTTTGATGAATAGTGAAACCACTAAGTGGTAGCTAAAAACGGAATTTTTTCATAAAATTTAATTTTACCACTTCTGTGAGTGGAATTTAAAAATTCCGAGAGACACGGTTGATGTAAGTAAGTAAAAAGTGGTTCAATGTGATGCAAATAATTTTTGGTGAATAGTAACCTTTTACTTTTATTTACCACGGTTGAAAGTAAATAGGGTATTCAAGGGAAAAATGATATTATTATTACCCTAACACATGTCCTAATTCTATTGGATAAGTGTAATTAGACCCAAAACAACCTTAGGAATAAAATATGACCATTTAGGCCCACTTGGATTAGATTAGGACATTTATTATTAATTTATTTAAAGAAGGGTTAAAATAGTTAAAATCAAGGTTTAATAAGTAAATCATTTTTAATATAGGGTTATACATAAGATAAATTAGACTATAAATATTCATTAGAAAGATAAAAATATTTCCTACATAATGATATTTAATTTGTAATTTTTAGACATTAAATAATTTAATTTATTAACGACACAATGTTGATGGAGTAATTATTTTATTAATAAAATATTGACATAATTGATGTTATAAATACCAAAATAAAATTAATTTGAGACTTTTTATGAATTAAAATAATTTTCTATGTTAATATGACATGTTAGTATTGATTTAATTCACTTTTTTCGAACTAATCATTCTGTTATGATTTTCACAAAAATTAATTACCAAATAGTATCAAAATTGACATAAAATTGTTTTTAAAACAAATATTATATTATTAATAGTTATTTTATTCCTAAAAATTTAATGTTCTTCCAAATGACTTATATAAGATTATATATATTAATAATAAACATCTTGGTGTTCTTTTGTCTTTTTATAGTATGTTTATTAACCTTGTAGTGTAAGAAAACAAGAAGAAACGGTAAAAGTAAAATTATTAAACTTAAAGTTAAATCTAAATGATAAGGTTAAAATATGAACCTAAACATTTCTAAATTCAAGTGGATGAGAGGATTTCGACCGATCCCCACCATAGCTTAGAAATAAATCAATTTGGAGCTATTTAAAAGCAAATATGACTTTATAATAAAATAATATATTTAGTTTTCCAAAGGTGCCCCTCTCATCCCTTATAAAAGGGAAATCCTCCGTCTCTTCCTCACACCACTTTGAGCCTTCATGCTCGGCCAACCCCTGAAAAATTCTCTTCTCCACTTCCCTAGAAACATCCTATAGGTTCTGGACTTCTTCAAAGACCAATTTTAGTGCCCTAATAGGAGGTCTCAAAGTGGCGCTTCAAAGAAGAGGTAATGTCCATTACCGATTCATTCACCTTTATTTCTTCTTCCACTTCTTCTTCTTAGGTTGTTTCATTATGAAGTAATAACATCAGTACCAATAATATAATTATATGTTATTATAAGTATGAGACAACCCTATTTCACCATCTATCCATCCTACAAAAAACAAAATCACTGCGTGTGCGTACGTACGGAATACCGTCTCCATGCCGTGGTGTAATCTATTTTCAACCCCCACCTTGCATGGATGTGTATAATTGTGTAAATAATAACTATATATGATTATTTTAAATTGATATTGATTCTATAATAGTATACATACACTGAAATAAAATTCCACGATCATGGGAATGATATCATCGCTCGTGCGTACGTACGGAATACTGTCTCCACGACGCGATGAGATTCATTCTCAATGATTAACCATTCCTAAATGATTATAAAGTATATATATAATAAGTAATCATGAAATATATGACATAATAATGATACTGGATTTATGTATATATATATATATGTATGTCATCCAATTAATTCCATTCAATTCAACGAGGAAACGAAAACAACGTTAATGCGTACGTATGGCCTACCGTCTCCATGAATGGTGTATTTCTTTCCATTTATCCATCTATTATATATATGTACATTCTGAATATATATTATATATAAATCATGTTTTATATTCAGGAATTAAGTAATCATGATCTATGTAATCATATGAATTATTACAAGTCAAAACACGGACGAAAAATGAAACGATTTTACCCAAAACGCTCATTAACATGGAATTTACAAAATAACGGGTAATATGAAGTCATAAGTAAACCATATATGATATCATAACAATGAATATGGTTCTGTGATAAGTCAATGAAGTTATTTAAATCATATTACAGGAGGTTTGGATACGTATGAAGTATATCATACCTAAGGTAAGGGATAATTTTGCAAATCTCATTTTTATCCGAGATTGCTTATTCATAGTTAATTACTGGGGTTATTTCTATCATCCAAGTCCATATTTTATAAAAGTGTTTTCATGTTTGTTAAAAGTCCTTTTTACCCATTTTTGACTTTTACTACATGGTATGTAAGGAATCATTCTTTTGTTTACATTACGAGGTACTTTTTGAATTTTCCGACAAAAGTATGAGAAAAATGTTTTTTTAACGTATATGGCATGAAAGGATTTTTACGGTTTCATAAAGCCTTATTTTCATGAAGCTTCCTCCAAAATATTTCATGAATATTTTCAACAAAATTATTTTCTTTTAAAATTTCATGACATTTTGTGAAAAGAAAATGATTTTGAAGAAAAAATGATATTTTCCTCAGGAATTCATTTCAAGTGTTTTATCAAAACCATTTTCATCTAAGATGAAATTATTTCACATGTGTATGTTTCAAGTATCATGTCTCTATGATTTACAAGGTTTCAATTTTCTAATGATGAAATTATATCCAAATTTTTTTGTACGGAGAAATTTATGATGGAATGATGTTTATGAAACCCATTTTATTCTTTGGTTATGATGAATGATTTATGTTTATATTGTGTCACAAGTACGAATGATTTCATTATGAGATGGGTGAGACCTATATCTTCTTCCAATGAATTGGGTAAAGATTTTATATCTCATGAGATAGACATGGCAGGAATGGTAAGTTAATCTGGTTCGGTGTTACAGGACTGAAACGAGGAGTGAACTCGATTCAGAAAGGGACTTTGTCCACTAAGATGGTCTTGGCAGAAATGCCTTGGATACTATGGAAATAATTACATGTGCTTAATGGATTCCACAATTACCTATTTTATTCACATGCTATGTTATCATTATTTATGTTCCATTATGATCTATGCCTTATGTACTTCCATGTTTTAAGTCATTGCTCAAGATTTTGATGTTTAAACATTATGTTCATGTTTTTAGGTTCAAAGGTGTATGGTTTGTTTTATTTTATCCATTCTTACCCATACTGATAATTTGAGCTCACCCTTTTTATGTTTTATTTTCCCCCAGGATTAAAAGAAAGGTTTTTAGGTAAGGAAACAAAAAGTGGAAGATCATTATGAGAGATGTTGAAGATCTTTCACCACGATTAGAAGATTACGTTCCATGTTTCCAAAGACACTAAACTATTACAGTCCTTGTGTGTGTGTGTTTGTTATGTACTAAGTATTCCGCAAAAGTAATGTAATGTCCATGTACGTCAAGCTTCATGTCTCTACAGTGGCAGCCAGTTTTCATCCACCGATCAGATGCACTTGGAAGACCTTCTAGATGGACGAATAAGAGTGGGCCATAGAATAATACAATGTATCCCCGGATGTCTCCTAACCTTCTTTATAATTTATTGGGCCATAGAAGAATACAACGGATCCCCGGAGTTTTTTATTCACTAAACGAGATATTGTTATAATATTATTATGAACTAGCCATTATGAATAGTAATACCCACTTTTTGTAATTTTATAAATTTTATCATCCAATATGGACATCATTTTTGGATTCAGAATATCGAAATTAGCCTAAGGTTATTTTTTGGTATTTTTCTGAATACTTTCAATTCATGATGAATAGTGAAAACACTAGGTTGCTATTTAAAAACCGACTTTTTATTTAAATAATTATTTATTTTATTTAAATTTATTTTAGGTCAAAATAGATACATAATACCTATACAAGTTCTATGTAATTCATTGAAGTCATTTTATAATAATTTTAGTTATGTAAAAATTTTATTGAACATTTCACAGTCTTTTACCCACCTCCTAGGAGAATTTGAAAATTTACATAATACTTAATTTCACCACTTATGTGAGTGGAATTTCAAAAATCCGAGAGGCATGGTTAATATCAAGGATTAAAATGTTGTTGAATAAGATAAAAATAATTTTTGGTGAATAGTAACTCTTTACTTTTATTTACCAAGGTTAAAAGTAAATAGGGTAATTAAGGGTAAAAATGATATTATTATTACCCTCACACATGTCATAATTATATTGGATAAGTTTAAATAGACCAAAAACAACCTTTTGAATAAAATATTACCCTATAGGTCTACTTGGATTAGATTAGGAAACTTATTATTATTTTTCTTAAAGAAGAGTTAAAAGAGTAAAAATCAATGTTTAATAACTAAAACATTTTTAATATAGGGTTATACATAAGATAAATTAGACTATAAATAATAATTAAAAATATTAAAATATTTCATCCATAATGGTATTTTATTTATAATTTTTATACATTAAATAATTTAATTTATTTATGACACAATAATGATGCAGTAATTAACTTATTAATGAAATATTAACATAATTGATGTTATAAATACCCAAATAAATGTAATTTGAGACTTTTTATAAATTTAACTAATTTTTTTGTTTAATATAACATGTTAGTATTGGTTCCATTAAATTTTTTCGAACTAATATTGCTTTTATGATTTTCACAAAAATCAATTACCAAATAGTATCAAAATGGAAATAAAATAGTTATTAAAACAAATATTGTATTATTTATTGTTATTTTATTCCTAAAAATATAAGTTTTGGAAGAATGACTTAGATAAGGTTATACATGAAAATAATTAACCAATTGGTGTTCTTTTGGATTGATATAGTATGTTTATTAATAATATATTGTAAGAAAACAAGAAGACAAGGTAAAAGTTAAATTATTTATCTTAGAGTTAAATCTAAATGATAAGGTTAAAATAGTAACCTGAACATTTCTAAAACCTATTAGGTGAGATTATTTCGACCCATACCCAAATTATCTTATAAATAAGTCCTTTTGGAGCCATTATAAACCGATTATTACTTTATTATAAAATTATATTTTAAGTTTTTTCTAAAGTGACCCTCTCCTCTCATATAAATGGTAACCTCCTCCCTCTTCTCTTTACACAATTTTGAGCCTTCAAGTTCGGCCAACACATAAAAATTTCCCTTCTCAACTTACATTTAAACATTATAGAGGTTTTTGTCTCATCAAAAGACCAAATCTAGTGCCTTAAAAGGAAGCTTAGAAGAGGTGCGTCGAAGAAGAGGTAATCTCTTCTACCGATTCTTTCATGTTTCTTTCTTCTTCAAATTCTTCTTCATTAGTTGTTTCATTATAAATTAATAACATAAGTATCACTAATATACTGTTATTTTATTATAAAACATCCCCATTTCACCTTCTATACATCCTATGTAAAATGAAATCACAGGGCGTGCGTACGTACGGAATACCGTCTCCACGTCATGGTGTAATCTGTTTTTCCACGACCACCTTACTTGGATGGGTATAATGGTGTAAATAATAACTATATATAGTTATTATAAAATCATACTGATTCTGAGATATTATATCATCCACTCCAATTCAATTCAATAATTATGGGAATGATATTATCACTCGTGCATACGGACATACTACTGTCTCTACGACGCGATGAGATTCATCCTCCATGTTAACCACTCAAGAATAATTATAAAGTATATATAAGGAATAATAATTAAATATATGAGATGATAGAGCTACTATATTTATGTGTGTATATATATATGTGTGTGTCATCAACTTACTTCCATTCAAGTCAATAAGGAAAGGAAAACGGCGTTCATGCGTACGTACGACCTACCGTCTCCATGAACAGAGTATTTCATTTCATTTAACTTTCTATTATATATATATAATGAATATATATGATTTATAAATCATGATTTAAATTCTGGAAGTAATTAAATCATGACATATGTAATAATAATATCACGAATAACAAGTCCAAACACGTACGATAAATAAAACGATTTTACCCAAAACGCTGCTTTAACAAGGAATTTTCAAAATAAATGGTAATATAAGGTCATAAGTGAACCATATATGATATCATAACAATGAATATGATTCAGTAATAATTAAATGGCCATATTTAAATTATTATACAGGAGTTTCAGACATGTACAAATCATATTGGACCTAAGCTAAGGGATAACTTTTCCAATCTCGTTTTTATCTGAGATTGTTTATTCGTATGTTTTTACTGGGGTTATATTTATCATCCATGTCCCTATTTTCTAAATGTGGTTTCATGTATGGTTAAAGTCCTTTTACCCATTTTTATCTTTTACTACATGGTATGTAATGAATCATTCTTTTGTTTACCATACGAGGTACTTTTTGACTTTTCCGGCAAAAGTACGAGAAATATGATTTTTTAACTTATAAGGCATGAACATATTTTTACTGTTTCATAATTCCTAATTCTCATGAAGCATCCTCTATAATATTTCATGACAATTTTCAACAAAATCATTTTCTTTTAAAATTTCTTGTCATTTCGTGTAAGGAAAATGATTTTGAAATATAATGGATATTTTCCTCAAGAATTCATTTCAAGTATTTTATCAAAACAATTTTCCATATAAGATGAAATTATTACATATGTGTATGTTTCATATAATGTCTATATGATTTATATGGTTTCACTTTTATTATGATGAAATGATATCCATTTTTTTATATAGATTATGTTATGATGGGATGATGTTTATGAAACCCATTCTATGGTTTGGGTAATGATGAATGATTTATGTTTATGTTGTGGCACACGTAAGAATGATTTCATTATGAGATGGGTGGGAACTATATCTCCCTCCAATGCATTGGGTAAATATTTATATCCCATCAGATATACATGGATGTAATGGAATGTTAATCCGGTTCAGTGATACAGGACTAGAATGAGGAGTGAACTCGGTTCAGTAAGGGACATTGTCCAATAAGATGGTCTTGGCAACAATTCCTTGGATACTATGGAAATCATATCAAGTGATTAATGTTTTTAAAAAATTACTTGTTTTATTCGCATGCTATTTTATCATGATTGATGATCTATTATGATCTATTCCTTACGTACTGCCATGTTTTATGTCATTGCTTAGGATTTTGATGTTTAAAAATTAGCTTCATTTTTGAAGTTAAAATTTATATGTTTTGTTTTATTTTCACCATTCTTACCCTTACTGAGTATTTGTGATCACCCTTTATTTGTTATCTTTTCCCCAGGATATAAACAAAGGTTTTAGGTAAGAAAACAAAAGGGGAAGATCTTTATGGGAGATGTTAATGATGTTTCACCATGATTAGAATATTATGTTCTGAGTTTCCAAATACACTAAACTATTAAATTCTATTTGTGTCTGTTTTTGTTATGTATTAAGTATTCCATAAAAGGTAATGTAATGTCCATGTACATCATGATTGGGTCTCTACAGGCAGGCTCAAAGACCTTAGGGAACCAAGTGAAGCCCACATACTCGGGCATCATCTCGAGTTAACTTAGTCAAAAAAAGATTCAAATTACCAAAAATTGAGATAATATTACTATCTATAGGCCAGACAACTATGGATTCCCGTTCCCCAAGTGCCGAAATCCACGCATTTGGTCATTTCATTGCTATACGAGAAAATTTATTATTATTAATTTTTTTATTGAATACTCATATTAAAACTAAAATGATCACCAATCCTATGATATTTATTTGGGAGACCCCATGATCTCAAACTAATACCCCACTATCCAAAGGACATGAACTGTGATCTTTTTTTTTTATTTTGAGGGAAATATAAATGATAAAATATCACATCGTACAACCACAGTTTCCAAAATCTATGCTAATGAAATTATACAAGGATTGAAATCAGAATCAGGGCATGCTAAATTATTTGATATTCTGTTTCAAAGTGCGCAATGTGTATTACCATGTTCAAAGTTAAAGGAATTTTTCCTTCCATTTACACATTTTTTTCAAATCATTCATTTTTTTTGGCACAAAAGACTTTTTTTATTTTATCTCCCACCCATCTTAAAATAACATTGTCCCTAGTGTTTAAAGAAAAGATAATTTAGAAAGGGGGTAGAGCTATAGAATGAAAGTAAAAAACGGAAATTGAAAATGAGGATCATGGAATGAAGTCACCAGGTGGTTGAAGATGAAATTTATGCCGCTCCCTTTTAATCTTTCGATATCCATGTCACTTGCAGAGTTCCCTTGTAGAAAATGGAAAAACTAAACTAACAAAACAAAACAAAACATTATATATATATAATAAAGAATGTAAAATATAAGTATATATATAAAAATTATTGAATAAGGAAGCACAAAAATCCATAGGTCAGTGGTAAGCGCGCGCCCCTGTCTCCCTATGGCCTCGGGTTTGAATCACCGTGGCTTCTCCGGTTGTGATGGGGTTTGACCCAAGAACCACGACGTGTCCCTTATTATTATTATTTTTCTATTATTATTTATTTTTTCATATTTTTATTTTAACCTACAAACACATTAAAATAAAAAAAACTGAAGATAGATTGTTTTCTTTTTAAATTTATGGCAAGGTATTACACAAGGATCACACCACGTGACACAGATTAATAGGGTGCTCCCCTTTTATACCCATCCATACTCATAATAGAAGATAATTTAACTAGTCTATATATAATTTTTAAATATAAAATTGATTAATTAATCCTATTTAAAATATAATGTTTATTAAAACCACAAGATGATAAGAAACATGAGAACCATAGGTTTCCTCCCATGCAGCACTTTGTTTAACATCGTTAGCCCGACCTGGATCCTAAATAAATCAATTTTTTCTTGGTTCATAGGTTGGCTCAGTTAACTCAACCTCTATTTACTATTAATTTAATGATTCAATGAATGGTTTTAACCTTTGACCATTGACCGTGAAAATGTAACCACTTGTGGGATCTTGAATCTCTACTACCCCATGGGGGTACACATGATGCACTATGAAAGGACCTGAACATCTAGACCTTAAACTTCCTGGGTGTAAATGATGTTTTGAAATATACAAGGGCACAAGTTTTCCCGGTTCAAAATGTTTTACCTTGATATTACAAGATTAGTATTCTTGAACTCTAGCTTTATTGATCATTTAATTTTCATAAGCCTCCATCCATAGTTCCTCTAGTTCATTGAGATCTAATTTCCTTTTTTTTCCGGCCAATGAGAGGTCATAATACATTTTCTTATTTTCCAAAAAGGCTTTATGATCAATTTCAATAGGTAAATGACATGCTTTTCCAAAAACCAACCTATATGGTGACATTCCAAGGATGGTTTTGTATATTGTACGATATGCCAAAAGAGAATCCAAGAGTTTCTCAGACCGATCATTCCTAGAAGGATTGACAGTTTTTTCAATAATATTGTTAATCTCCCTATTTTCTAACTCATCTTGACCATTGGTCAGTGGGTGGTAAGCAGTGGACACTTTGGGTGAATTCCATATTTTTCCATAAGTGATGAGAATGGATAATTGGCAAAATGAGTTCCAGGATCACTAATGATATCCCAAGGAATTCCAAATCTAGAGAAGATGTTTTCCTTGAGAAATATTATCATAGTTTGACATAGGAATGGCCTCAACCCATTTGGAGACATAATCGATAGCTAAGATAATGTAAATATATCCCCTAGAGTTTGGGAAGGGAGCCATGAAATCAATTCCCCAATAGTCAAAGATTTCAACCACTAAGATGGGAGTGAGTGGCATTTGATTCCTTTTTTGTGATGGACCCTACTTGTTGACACCTATGACAACTTTGAAAAAATGTGTAGGAGTCCCTTGAGAGGGTGGGCCAGAAGAGACCACATTGAAGAATCCTAGCAAATATTTTCTTAGAGGAAAAGTGACCTCCACATGCCTCACTATGACAGAATTCAAGGATGGACTTTTGTTCAGATTCTGGGACCCAGATCCTAATGACTTGGTTAGGGTAGAACTTATTGAGGTATGGATCATCAAACAAATAGGTTCTATCATAAGAAAAGGAATTTCCATCGAGCTTTAGTCCCTATGAATTTTTGAATGACTCCTGTAACTAAGAAATTGGCTATGTCGACATACCAATGGCAGTCAATCACAGAGTATAGGTGTTCATCAGGGAATGAATCAGATACAGAAAGGAGATCTGAGATTTCTTTAAATTCCATCCTAGAGAGGTGATCAACAACAACATTTTCAAAACCCTTTTGATCTTTGATTTTAAGGTCAAATTATTGTAAGAGAAGGACCCACCTAATCAGTCTAGCCTTAGAATATTGTTTTTGGAAGAGGTATTTTAGTGTAGAATTGTCCGTGAACACAGTGATGGGGGATCCTACGATGTAGGACCTAAACTTCTCTAAAGCAAAGACAATAGCAAGTAACTCTTTTTTAGTAGTGGTGTAGTTTATTTGTGAATCATTTAAGGATTTTCGTGCATAAGAAATGACATAAGGAATTTTATCACAATGTTGTCCTAATATAGCTCCTACAGCAATGTCACTGGAATCACACATAAGTTCGAAAGGAAGGTTCGAATTTGGAGATTTCATAATGGGAGGAGAGGTGAGAGAGGATTTGATGGTTGAGAATGAACCCTCACAACTTTCTGTCCAAACAAATGGAGCATCCATTACATTGAGAGAACAAAGGGGATGAGAGATTGAACTAAAGTCCTTGATGAATCTTCTATAGAAACCAGAATGTCCTATGAAAGACCTCACTTCCTAGACAATTTTGGGTTATGGAAGGTGACAGATGATGTCAACCTTTGCTTTATCAACTTCAATCCACCTACCTGAGACTAGATGGCCTAGAAATAGTCCCTCTTTAACCATGAAATGGAATTTTCCCTAGTTTAGGACTATATTATTTTCTTCACATCTTGAAAAGACTCTCTACACATTCCTCAGACATCCCTAAAATGTATCCCCAAACACAGAGAAGTCATCCATTAAGACCTCTAGAAAATCCTCTACCATGTCTGAGAAGATTCCCATCATGCACCGTTGGAAGGTTCCAGGGGCATTTCATAACCCTAAGAGATTGTGTTGGAATTCAATCATGCCAGATGGATATGTGAATGTAGTCTTCCCTTGATCCTCTAGGGAGACCTCCATTTGATTATACCCTGAGTACCCATCTATGAAATAGTAGAAGGCATAACCTTCCACTCTCTCAAGGACATGGTCAATGAATGGTAAGGGGAAATGTTCCTTCTTGGTGAATGAGTTTAGCTTCCTATAGTCAATGTAGACCATCTATCTACTACTCACCCATGTTGGAAGAATCTCCTCATCCTCATTGGTTATCACTGTGATTCCAGCCTTCATGGGAACCACTTGGATTAGGCTGACCCACTCACTCTTAGCTATGGGATATATGATACCGGCTTTTAAAAATTTCATAAGTTCGTTCCTTACTACCTCCATGTTGAGGTTGACGACATGTCTTTGAAACAGATTTCAGAACAATCCTATGAGTCCCAATAAGTGGGAAAATCCTGAGAATATCAGACATGGTCCAACCAATGGCTTTCTTATGTTTCTTAAGGACATATAGAAGAATCCTCTCATGACTGGCTTCAAGAGAAGAATAGATGACAATAGGATGTGTTTGATTTCCCCTAGGAATGCATACTTGAGTGCAGTGGGAAGTTCCTTCAATTCATGCTCAGGTCGGTTCAAAATTTTAGCATAAGATTGGGACATTGGATCAAGATCAATTTTATTTCCTAAAGTTTTAAATAGGATTTATTCCCCATATGTAGAAGTTTCAGATACTAGATTGTCATGATCAGATTTAAGGATGGAATTTGGAGTGGTCTCCATGAAAGTGGTTTCTTGAAAGGTTTCACTAATTGTTGGACCTAAGACTTCATCAGAAGATCATTTTGAAAATGATTCAAGCCAATGAGATAAACATCCTTCATATGAACAAAATAAATCAATCTCATCCTGGATTAAACATCCATCAAATATTCCTTGATGTTTTATGGATTCTTTATCAATTCTTCCTATAATGTTTGTTTCATGAATGTCCTCGTCATCCCCTATTTGTGATCTTTCATTATAGATGACCAAGTCTAGACTCATGTTTCCAATGGTGATGATCATGTTCCCATTTCGTACTCGGATAACAGAGTTGATTTTTGCAAGGAAGGGACGACCAAGGATAATTGGGGTTTGTTCCTTATTGCCTATGTTTGGAAGGTTGTCAATGACAATGGAGTCAGCATGGTAGATGAAGTTTTCAACCTTTACCAGAACATTCTTTAAAATCCCCTTTGGAACCCTAATGCTACGATCATCAAGTTGAAGTGTGACAGATGTGGGTTGAAGTTCTTCTAGGCCTGACTGGAAGTACACATCATAGGGAATGATATTGACACTTGAACCTAGGTCACATGAGGCCTTGACAACTTTTCTCTCTCCTAGTTCAACATTGATGTAAGGGAAACCCGAGTCTTTCAACTTAGGAGGAATGGTCCCTTGAATGGTGGTACTCAGATTAGCAGCCTAAAGGACGTGGTTTTTATGTGAAAATTGTCTTTTAAGAGTGCACAAGTCCATAAGGTACTTTGAGTAGGCATGTATGGTTTGGATGGCATCGAGAAAGGGAATGTTCAACTTGAATTGGGAGATGATTTTCCTCAATGTTTCACTAAATTAAGTCTTGGTTTTCTCCCTCATGCATTGAGTATATGGTACAGGTTGTGGGGTTGTTTGTTGAATAGTTGTTTCTTTGACAATGTTATCATGTTTTTCAGTTGGATCATTTGGTTCATTTGAATTTTCATCCAAGTTTGAATCTTTTGGTGGGTTCTGAATTAGTTGTTCGGGTTTCTCAATTGATTTCCCACTTCTTAAAACAGTCACAACCTTTAGTTATTAATGAGTTGT
Organism: Viscum album; assembly: GCA_963277665.1. Taxonomy (NCBI): domain Eukaryota; kingdom Viridiplantae; phylum Streptophyta; class Magnoliopsida; order Santalales; family Viscaceae; genus Viscum; species Viscum album. Next base: position 1,016,297,682 of record OY728120.1, on the reverse strand, counting down.
TTGATTACAAATTTACTCTCCCCTTGAAGTTGAGGATGGCACCGCCTGAGTAGGCATGGGTGACTTTCCAGTTTTGATGGTTTGAAGTTCTTGTTTAATGGAAGAGACTTCCGAGTTTATCCTTTCTATTTTTTTGCACAATTGTTCTAGTAGGCCTTATGGAACAGTTTGGGTTGGTGCATGAGAAGATTGGTTTATCCCAGGGGGGGATATTTTGGAGGTGGGACGGTTTGTTGAAAATGGACTGGTGGCCGTTGGTATTGGATAGGTTTGGTTTGGAACTGGCTATGGGTTTGGTAGTTCCAATGGGGGTACGGATTTTGTCCATATGGTTGGCTAGGTTGTTGGTTATCTTTCCAGTGGAAGAATGGGTGGTCATTATACCTTGGGTTGAAGTTGTTGTGGTATTGATGATTTTGAAAGATTAAGGAATATACTTCTGCTGGGGGTCCTCCTAAAAGAACATCCATGATGGATGGAATGATTGGGAAGATTTCTATATTATGGTCATGTTTGTCACAAATTGTGAAAACAGGGTCATGAGTTTTAATTTCATGGGCTTTCCTATGGTCTATCTCTTCAACCTTCCTAGAGAGTTCTGCGAGTTTAGCCCTAAGACTTTCCTCTTCACTAAGTGTATGAATTATAGTATTTCTTTGTTTCTTTTCAGAATAAGGTGAAGTTCCCCATGTTTGGTTTTGTTTATAAAGGCTTTCTAGATACTCATAAGCATCATTTGGGTCATTGTTTTTAAAGGTTCCATTACACATCATGTCAATAAATTGTTTGTTCCCCAGACCCAACCCTTCATAGAAAATTATCACTTATTCTAGAATAGAAAACCCATGATGTGGAACCATGTTTAGAGTTTCCTTGAACCTCTCCCATGTTTCATAAATGACTCTCCCCCTTTTTTCAAAAAGTTTTGGATGCCCTTTTTAAGTGCAACTATTTTTGTGGTGGGGAAAGTATTTTTTGTATAATTCACATTATAGTTGGTCCCAAGAGAGGATGGATTATGGTCTCAAAAGTTTTAGCCAATTTTTAGATCGATCCTCTAATGAAAAATTAAATATCCTCATCTTAGCTGATTCTAGTTGATGTGGGGGAGACATGATTTCTACAATTTCATTGTACTCCTTAATGTGAAGGTAGGGCATCTCGGACCCCATTCCCTGGAATGTGCGAAGATGGTTTAAAACACGGGGTTAAATGATGTAGTTGGAATATCATAGGGAGTTGTGTCTAATGAATGAGGGGGAATTGGTCCAGGATGGTGTGAGGTAGTCATTCGTGGTTTGATCAACTGCATTCCCCATGTTTAGGGCTACCTCATTTGGGATTCCGTTTTGGTTTCCACCCATGTTTATGAGTTGGTTTCATTGAATACCTTCAATTGAAATGAGATCAATTTTGAAATCTAAAGTATTATAAATATTAGGATATAATGGAAGGAGTTCCCTTGGTTTACTAGACTCCCCAACCCTATGACTATCCACCCTGACTAGACGGTTTGATTGATCGCGGGTGTAGGCGGACATGCACCAAAAGAAAAAGAATGAGAAAGGGGCAAGATAAGAGAATTTGGATGAGAAAAGAATAAATGGGGGATAATGGAATGGTTGTTTAGATGACTTACTTGAAACCCCAGAAACGGCACCGAAATTTGATTCACGCTCAAATTTTCCCAAATGAAGAAGGTAGGACAGTCCTTGTAGTCTAGCATGGGTTGTCTAATCCTAAGAAACATAAGAAATGCCTACAAACTAGTTAATTCTATGGATGGTTTTTGGACATTAAGTGGCCAAAATTGTTTGATTTAAGAAGGTTTTAAATGAACTCTAAGAGACTTAAGTGAATTCAATTTAAAAGAGTGATTTGATCCTAGGTTATCACTTGGGGTGGATTGGACGTATTACCTTTTCAATGATTTCAATTTTTTATAATTGAGATGGGTTCATTTAAAAAAATAAAACAACATCACCACTTACTAGTTTAATGAATACATAATTTAATACTAATCACCTATACACTTGAAGGATCAATGTTTTGAGCACTTCAAGGTAACAATTAGTATTATCACCTGAAGTGTGTGGCCTTAAATTCAACAAGTACGACGTAGTTTAAAAATCATCAAATAAAAATCTCAATTAAAGAAGTGATTATACATTAATGGGGTGATAAATAAAATCCAATACAGCCCCTTGATACTCCCTTGAATAAACCAATAAGAGTTTTATCCCTCCATTGATGTTATGGTTTCATTGGAAGCGATATGTAGACTAATGAGGGAGGAATTGAAGAAGTAAAGAAAACAATAAAAAGAAAATGATCACTCCGCCATTGTGTGAATAATTTCACAAGGATTAGTGTGAATTAATTCACACCTTGAACCAACGGTATCAAATTGATAAGAATAAAAATAGAATACGAGGTATAGAAGAGATTTTATTATGAAACTAAAGTGAATTGAACAACTTACATGTGAAAGACAAACTTGAGACAAAAAAATCGCAGCATAACATTGCAATTGAACAAAGAACCAAAGATGAAAAACTCCTGCACCCCCACTGCCTTAAATAGGCGTTTTAGTAGCCTCGGTTCGATCATCCAACAGTACAAAGCATCCCCCTTGATTATGGTAGGCTTAGGGTGGTGGAAATCTTGTGGAAATTATACTTTTCCACACTTGACCCGATGTGGCAGCCAACTTTCATCCACCGAACAGATGTGCTTTGAATAACTTCTAGATGATAGAATCAGAGTGGGACATAGAAGAAGAAAATGGATCCTTGGATATAGCCTAACCTCCTGTAGAATTTGGATCATTTTGAGTCGTAGATTCGGATATAGGATTAGATTAGTGGGCTATGTTTCTGGGCCATAGAATCTGGCCCAGAATATTATCTCTAACTTGGTCCGCCTAAATGACCACAATGGATGCTGAATTAGCATTCTATCTTGTGTAATGATTTGTTCCTCTATATTTCTTCTATAATCCCATGAAATTTGGGCATCATTGGGTATTTCTGTTGGGCCCCACATTCTAATCAGTGGGCTGGTGTCCAATCTGACTTCTCCAGATTTGTTTCCTTCATCACCAAATATCCCCATCTTCTTCAATGAATTCTCCACTGATCCCTAAAGGAATCATGATTATATTTAAGTGTAGATAAATTTATCAAAATATGAAATTGAAATATGTATACATAAATTCCATAAAATCATATGAATCATTGGGTACTTTAAATGATGTTAAAAAATGTACCATATAATAGTGCATTTTAAGAAGGTATTACAATCATAATGTGGAATGATGTTCAAAGTGTAAAATGCACTAAAATGGTGTTTATTAATAATAAATAAAATGAATATTATATATATTATCAATGAATATTAGCCTCATTTAGTGGCTAATCAATGATTGTCCTTTGTGTATGAATATTTAGTAATATAATCTATAATGAATACCATAAACTGATAAACATAATATCAAAAGACTTCAATCATTAAATCTAATATGATAGTGAAATCACTAAAAAAAGAATCATTATAAATTCATAGGGTCCATACATTTAACTAAATTATATCATTGGTATGTATTCCCTTTTGGACCTCAATTAACTATATCTTGATCAGAGACTAGCCCTAAAAAATATTTGTCTCCTAATAATTTGTAACGCCTCGACCCCAGAAGCGCAGAGCTGAGGCATTATTTTAATACATTGGAATTATTACAAGGAATCAAGTTCGGAAGGACCGACCAGTAAACCAGTCTTGGAAAATAGATTACATACACTTACATTACATTATACATTATAAAATAAAACAAAACATACATATTAAATTTAGAACACATTTATTCCCCTGGCTTAACCCTTCATATCACACAATATACACTTCTTGGAATCCTGGGAAAACAAAATATAATAAAGGGATGAGCTCAGATGCTCACTAAGGGTAAATAATTTAGCAGAAGCTATAACATTTTAAGGAAAGATGTGTAATAAAAACAATATCCTTTTAAACATAATCATGAACATAATATGGATAAAATAAATAAAAAATTAACATATAAACATGAACATGGGTATTCTATTAAAAAAATAATTAAATGTAATAATTAATTTCATAATGAGGGAAATCCTAATGCCAAAAATCATTACCACAGGGGTAAGTCCTCATGCCAAGACTACAAACCAAATTTTTTTGAAGGCCTTCTACTAAGACACTATTTCTTTTCATGAGACCTACCGACACATTGAGGAGCTATAGCAGGATCCACCCGTCACTTACTAAGTGCAATGCATTCCTCATATGAAAATGTCAAAACATAACATAAACATTCTTATTAAAACTAATATAGGAAATGTTAATATATTAACCATAATCCATGAATGGTATAAAAATAAAGAATCCATAGTCAAACTTATCACAAAAAATTAAATACTATATGGAAATTTGAGTCATAATAAATCAACTTCAAATAAGGGTAAAATCCATCAAAGTAGGTTGACATAGATGAACTCAAAACTATATTAGAGAAATAACACTTTCTGTTTTGAAATCATATAAAATTTACATAATTATGAAATAAGACATTAATTTTGAAAATATACTTATAGGATTTTAAGGGAAGCTTCGAAGGTGTTATAATGGAGGAAAATAGTTGCACCAGTCTTGTAAGTTAAAAAATATACTTACCTATATTTGTCAAAAGGCCACAATGTTCCAAAATGGAAAATGAAAGAAATATTCCATTCAAACCATTTTAGTAAAAGACGGGGGATGGAATAAATGACAATAACCAATAGTCTAGTAAATAGTGAAAATGTTTTGAAATACATTTTCATGAAACAAGGATGTGGAAGGTAAAGAGGTCCCAATAGATACTCACATATAAATAACCTTGGATAATAAAGTGATTGTAGAATTAATCATTACCATCTAGTTTCCTTTGGCCGAGGGTACGTTTAACATCCTGTATAATGATCATAGTATATTATTATATTATACCAAAACCATATTCAAATTTATTATGTCATAAATTATTCATTTATGACATTATACTAACAATTTAAAAATGATTTCCATATTAAATTAACATTTTGGGTAATTATCTCTTTCATTATCAAACGTGTTTCAAAAGGTTATTCTTGACCGTATCATTTAGATCATGATTTAAATAATTTATAATATAATGAATTATTTATATATAATATATATTTAGAATATAAATATGTATAATAGATAGATATATGAAATGGAAAACACCATTTATTGAGATGGTAGGCCCTACGTACGCATAAACGTTGTTTCTATTTTCTTATATATAAAAGGGATGTAAGTGAATAAGATATATGAAAGTACATACACACACATATATATATCTCAATTAGAATTATTATGTCATATATTACATACTTATTAATAACATATATTTTTATAATCATCATTGAATGGTGAACTTGGAAATGAATCTCATTGTGTTGTGGAGACGGTAAGACTTACTTACACACGAGCGATGATATCATTTCAATAATGATTAAAAGGTGTGTAATTAGATGGTAAATTAATTTTCTAGTGAAATTAGCGTATTATAATCATTATTTATATACATAATAATAAATATTATATTGATCCGAATAACATAGTGCTGAATAAAAAATTACACCATGATGTGGAGACTGTAAGCCGTACGCCCGCACCAATGTTGAAATTATCATTCATTGGATGGATAGAATAATGACTATAGTTGTACCATAATTATAATAATATCATAGTATATATAAGATGATAGAGTAATTATTTTGGTATTGAAATAAAAAATAACGTGATGGTGGAAGTAGGAGAAATGAACATTGAAATAGGTGATAATATAGTTTCCTCTTCTTTGAGTGTTTCCTTTTGATTTGAACAAAAGGGAACCTTTGATGTTTAAAAATATTATATCAATTAATAAGTCATTTTTTGAACCTTATATTTTTAGAAGTATTATATCAATTAATAATATAGTATATTTTTTAAACTCAATTATTAAAATTTTGACACTATTTGGTATTTTTTTGTCAAAGTCATAAAAACATTATCACTTCACAAATTTTTTTTAATCAACCCTAACATGCCATATTAACCTGAAAAATTATCAGATGGCATAAAAAGCCACAATTTAAATTTATTATATTTATTATATCAATTATTTTAATCCTTCATTGATAATGTAATTATTGTATCATCATTGTGTCATAAAAAACTGAATTATTTAATCTCTAAAAATTAAAAAATAAAATACCATTCTGTAGGAAATATTTTTATATTTCTACTGAATATTTATAGTCTATTTATCTTATTTATAACGCTATATTAAAAATGGTTTTGTTATTAAACAGTGAATTTAACACTTTTTACTCTTCTTTAAATAAAATAATAATAAATTTACTAATCTAATCCATGTGGATCAAAAGGATCCTATTTTATTCCTAAGGTTGGTTTTGGATGATATACACTTTTCCAATAGAATTAGGACATGTTTTTGGGTAATTATAATATCATATTTACCTTTAATTACTCTATTTACTTTTAACTGTGGTAAATAAATATCAAAAGATACAATTCACCATAAATTATTTCCATCTTACCGATCCAATTTATAAAAATTGATGTCAACTGTGTCTCTTGGATTTTTGGAAATCATTTCACAGAAGCGGTAAATTTACATTTTATGCCAATTTGTAGACGTACCTAGAAGGTGTGTAAAAGACGTTAAAAATCTCAATAAAATTTCATACATCTAATTTTATTATAAAATAATGCAATAAATTATATTGTAATTTTATAGGTATTATATAACTATTTTGACTTAAAATAAATTTACATATATTAAATAATTATTTAAAAATTTGGTTTTAAACCATAAGATAGTGATTTTTACTATGCCTCAAAAATTGAATGTTTTCAGAAAATTACCAAAAATTTACCTTAAGATAATTTTGATATTCATAACTAAAAAATGAATTATATTTTACCAAATTAAAAACATAGATGTTCCTTTAATTAGTTTAAAATCAATTCCCATTGTCAAAACCAAAAGTGGGTTTTTAAAAACTAAAAACTATCAGAAGATTGACATGAGTCTATGTCAATTATAAATGTGAAATTACATATACTTACATACATAATATTAAATAATAAAAATTTAATCTAATTATTCTCCCAAACCATTAAAATTTATAATTTAACACTATAAATTATTTTGATTTAAATTGTTTTCAATTAAAATTTGGGATTTTTTACTATTCATCAAAATATGAAATTTATCATAAAGGTACCAAAAATTTTCCAAAACTAATTTTTTATGTCTCCCTTCTAAAGAATAATTTAATTTCATTAAATTAATTATATAAAAGTTTAAAATAGTGGTTTTAAAAATGGATCTCCATTAAAAGGCGATAAAATTGCATTTTTTTTTGAAAAATGGTTCTATTATAAAAAAAATGAATATTATCATATATTATGTCTAATAAAAATGAAATATAGATACTAAAATTTTAAGGATTATATTAATGTCAAAATATAGTTAATATTATTCATAACAACTTTTTGAACGGCTAGTTTGGTATGTCATGGTGCGCTCGAACTCAGTGTTGCATGTAGCGCATGTTATTGAATTAAATTGAAGAGATAATATACTATGAAAAATTGGGGTGTTACAATATTCACACCACCAATAAATTTCATCCTCGAAATTTGAATTTGTTCTTAGAAAATAAGTTGTTATAAATAGAAAAATACCTTTGTGGAAAACCCACATCATAAATTTGTTTAATAAAATTTTGTCTTCATAAGAGGGAAAGGGAAATGAAAAAGTCACAACCAAATTAATATATCGATTAAAAGAACATTGGTGGAAATTGGAGAGACATAATCAGATAAGAAGAATAAATATTTATAGGGAGTGACTGTGGTCATTAATCACAAACAAGTGTAAAATTGAGGGCCTCAAAGCCATCAATATATGATGATTTAAAATATCATCAGTTCAACAAAACATAAGGTATTAGGATAAACCATTTTTGGTTTTATGATCCCTTCCTTAAAGTTTAAGAATTAATTTAGTCATAGAATAAGTGGATATAGAATATAATTAATATGTAGAGTTTCATCCTTCAACTAATTCCTACCCCAAACTCATCTTTCACTACAATTGATAATTGAATTCAAAAAGATTTTATTTATCCAAATCGGATAGGGTTAAAAAAATAATAAATTTATAATTCATTTGTCCTAATATTTAAAAAAACTACATTATAAAAACCAGGAAATCGCGTAGGCCAATGGTAGGTGATACACCCTTGTCGCCCATCAGTTCCATGTTCAAGTCTTGTGGCCTTACTGGACATGACATGTTATCGCACTTCCAACATGTTATCCTTTTTATAACAAGAAAAATATAATCTTAAGGAAATCATTAAACTTTACAATATTATCCAATGTCAAGCATAATATCTTCCAGCCTTTAGAATTATCCATTATATTTCTGTCCAAACTGACATTCCAAAATATATAAGGAAGGTAAACACAATAAAGATCTTTTTTCTACATAATAACATGTGAATACCATCATCATGTATTCTTTTAAAACACGGTAACACCCTGAATTACCCCAAAAACTTATTGATTACATTCTTTCTCCATTATTCCTTATAGACAACTGAATATAATCATTATATCTAAAATAATTTTAAACTTCAACACTAATGGAATAAAAACCAATTAATTTGTTTCGAAGTAGTAAGGAATATCAAATATAATTTATCCAAATCAATAATATGTTATTCCAAAATCACTACCTCCATATCCAAACTATATTATGATTTATCTTTCCATAAACCATGTATTTTTCAAAAACATTAACTTGCTATTGAGTAACATTACTTAGTACTATATTTTCTCAAATCCTCAATGAAATAGTTCTGCAGAACTGTCCTTATATATTTCCATAATTCATATAAGAAGTACATCATTGATACTACACTCAAATGAAATAATTATTTTATAACAACATAAGAACACTAGTTATTCCTTATCATATATGGTAGTATCATAACATTATTATTATCCAATAGCACTATTTAGGGCATACTCTGATGATGTGGACATTGATTCATGTAATGTCCCAACTCATTTCAGATGAAGCATCATACATTTGAATCTTTTTTCTTACCATTTCAATCACGTACATTGTGTCCTTTTTTCCACACTTATAACAAACTACAACTCCAATCAACAATTTACCATGGAGATTCATTCCATAGTTATATCATATTGAAAAATCCATCTTTCTCCACTCCCCTTTATCCATCTTTCTCTCAACCATCATTTTCTTCTGTTGCTTCCCTTAATAGACATAAGACTCAAAAATGTATTTACATATCTATTTAACACATGACAATATTTCTTCATATGATGAGAATATGTGGGAAACTATTTACCTTCTAAATGTTGGATATTACAATGAATCATATGATCATTATTACTCTTCGGATAATGTGTATTTCTAGAGTTCTCATTCCTTCTACTGGGTGCCATTTCTAAATAATGACATACACTAGGTTAGTTTACTAATCACAATTCATAATTCCAAAATTTTAACATACCTAACATAAATTGAAAAGATTTTCCATATAATCTATTGTCATAAAAAAATTTCATTGTGGAAATATTTACTCCTAAATCCATTATAATGTCCTGTAAATAAAATATGAATTATCCTAAGGATATCCCACATGAGTGTCGTAACCAAGAGTGCAGCAAGGACCGTTGTTATGTATCAAGATACCCTAAGTCAAGCTGGAAACTCCTTATCAGAGTTTTCACTCCTTGGTACATCTGTTCCAGAGAAGCCTCTACCTCCTCGTATTCAAATAGGGATGTACTACTTTGAAAATACAACAAATTTCTACATTACCAAAATACAATGATGTTCTTATATAGTAATCCTCAGAATCTATATTATGGAAATGTTCTCTAATAAGAGTTTTTCTAAATATAGTTTCCAAAGTTTGTACTAACTTCCTCTGATTCCAACTGTAATTCCCTGAGAAAGGTTTTAGGGAATTATTTTACTACGTTGGCATGATTACAAGGAATCATGTCCCAACGAACCGATCTGTTTAGTAGTCTTGGAAAATGTATTTCCTACATGAACATTACATTACACATTCAGACATAAAATACTACATAAATAATCCATTCAGAACACCTTTGTTTCCCTAGCTTAACCCTTCATGTCAAACATAATACACTTCTCATAATCCCGGGAAAACAAAACATAAGAAAGGGGTAATATTAGATGCTCAGTAAGGGTAAATAAATTAGCGTAAGCAATAAACTTTTATGGAAAGATGAGTAATAAAAACAACAACCTTTTAACAATAAACATGAACATAATTTGGAGAAAAGTAATCAATCATTACCAGATAGACATGTACTTGGATATTCTACTAGTCGAATAATAAAATGTAATAATTTATTTCATAATGATGGAATGCCTAACACTGGACATCATTACCACATAGTCAAGGACTACTGCCAAGACTAAAAAAAAAATTTTTTCCAGGACTTGGTTCAAGACTCTATTTTGTCTCATTAGACCTACTAATACATCTAACAACTATAGTGGGGTACACCTATCATATACAAAGTCCAATTCATTCCTCATATGAAAAGGTTGAAATGTAACATAAACATTCGTATTAAAACTAGTGTATGAAATGTTAATACTTTAACCATAAACCATGAATTGTATAAAAATAACACATCCATAGTAAAAAAAATAACAAAAAGTTAAATGCAATATGGAATATTATATCATAACAAATACACTTAAAATAAGTGTAAAATCCATCAAATGATGTTGACATAGATAAAATCAAAACTATTTGAGAGGAATATCTCATTCTATATTGAAATAATTTAGAAGTCACGTAATTATAAAAGGAAAAATTTATTTTTAAAATATTCTTATAAGATTCTAAGGGAATAATAAAAGGTGTTATAATTGTGGAAAATCACCACACCTGCCGTATAAGTTAAAAAGAAATTCTTACCATAATTTTTCGAAAAGGTCACAAAGTACATTGTCTAGAAAACGATGGAAATATTCCTTTCAAAATATTTTATTAAAAGTAAAATGATGGTATAAATGAATTTAAATAAAAGTCTAGTAAATAGTTAAAATGTTTTGAAATACATTTATATGAAACACATATGTGGATGATAAAGAGGTCTCAGTTGATACTCATGTATAAACAACCTCATATAATGATGAGATTGTAGAATTAACCCCAACCATGGACTTTGCTTTGGTTGAGGGTAAATTTATCCTCTTGTATAAGGAAAATTGTATGTTATTAAATTATAATAGTACCATATTAATATTTATTATATTATTCATGATTCATTTATCTCTTTATACTACCAATTTAATATTGATATCTATGTTAAATTAACATTTCGGGTAAGAATTGCTTTCATTATCGTACATGTTTCAACTTGTTATTTTTAATTGTATCCTTTATATCATGATTTAAATATTTCAAGAATATAAAACATGATTTATATATATTATATATTTATAATATAAATATGTATAAAAGATAGATATATGGAATATAAAACACTATTTATGGAGAAAGTAAGTCATACGTATTCATAAACGCAATTTCTGTTTTCATATCATATTGAGGAGAAGTGAATAAGATATATCTAAGCGAATACATACATACCTACATACATACACACACATATATATATATATCCATTTGCATTATTATGTCATATATTACATACTTATTAATAATATATATTTTTATAATCATTATTGATTGATGAACCTGGAAATGAATCTCATCGTGTCGTGGAGACAATAAGCTGTACGTACACACGAGCAACGATATCATTTTCTTAATGATCAAATGGTGTGGAATTTGAGAGTATATTAATTTGACCTAGAAATTAACATGTTATTTTTATTATTTATATCCATATTACTCATCATTATATCCATCCAAATAAAATAGTGTTGAATAAAAAATTACACCATGACGTGGAGACGGTAAGGCATACATACGTACACATGGTGACATTATCATTTATAGGATAAATATAATTCTTAGTATGGTTGTACCATATTTATAATAAAATAAAATAATTTAGAAGGTACTGGGGTAATTATTTTGGTATTGAAATAACAAATATTGAGAAAGTGGAAGAAGAATGGAACTTTGAAATATGTGATAAAATAATTACCTCTTCAATGGGTGTTTCCTTTTGATTTGAAAAAAAGGGATAATTAGTTTGGCTTCCTTCTCAAGGAAAGGAATCTTGGTTTAAATGAGGGAATTATGTAGTAGTTTTGGGAGGGGGTTTTCTAAGCCAAATAGATTTGGTGGTTTGATTTCGAGAGAAGGGGAAGTAACCTTTTATAAGAGAGGTGAGGGTCACTTTAGGAAATGCTTGAAATATTATTTTATTATAAAATCATTTTCTTTTTATAATTGCTCCAACATGATTTATTTTCATCCTAAGTCGGGGATGGGTTGAAATTATCTCAAAAAATAGTTTTTAGACAAGTTTAGGTCACCACATTAACCCTATTGTTTTATATTTAACTCCTAATTAAATAGTTTAACTTTTAAAATGTTCTCTTGTATTATTATAATAAATTGTAGATAAAAATACTATAAAAATCCATGATAACCCCAAGGGATTGAGTATTGATATATATTACCATATATAAGTCTTTTGTATAAACCTTATAGTTTTAGAAATATCATATAAATTAATAATATGGTAATTGTTTTACATACTTATTTTTGACAATTTTGACACTACTTGGTATTTTGTTTTCTTAAAAGCCATAAAAACATTATCGCATCAAAAAAATATATATTTAATAAACCCTAATATGTCATATGAAACTATAAAATTCGTTTATGGGATAAAATTACTCAATTTACATTAATGTTTATATTTATAATATTAATTATTTTAATCGTTCATTGATAATGTAATTAAAACATCATCATTGTGTCATAAAAAAAATTCAATCATTAAATCTCTAAAAATTATAATTAAATTACCATAATGTAGAAAATATTATTAGATTTCTAATGAATATTTATATTCAAATTTATCTTATGTGTATCCCAATATTAAATATGGTTTAGTTATTAAACTTTGAATATTACACTTTTAACACTACTTTAAATAAAAGAATAATAAATGTCTTAATCTAATTGAAGTGGAAAAAGGACCATAAATTATTCTTAAGGATGGTTTTGGTCAAAATACACTTTTCCATTAGAATTAGAACAGGTGTAACGGTAATTATAATATCATTTTTACCTTCCAAAACCGTATTTACTTTTAACCATTGTAAATAATATTCAAAAGTTACTATTCACCAAAAATTATTTTCATCTTAATGAACCAAAATATACATACTGATGTCAAATAAGTCTCTCTAATTTTTGAAATTCAATTCAAAGAAGATGTAAAATTATGTTTTATGCAAATTTGAATTGTGCCTAGAAGGTGGGTAAAAGATGTTAAAAAATTCAATAATGTTTTATACATCTATTTTTTTTAAAATTTCTCCAATGAACTACATTGAACTTATGTAGGCATTATATATCTATTTTGACTTAAAATGAATTTATATAAAATAAATTATTATTTAAATAAAAAGTTGGTTCTAAACAATAACGTGATGTTTCCACTATTCAACAAAAATTTAATGTTTTCAGAAAAATACCAAAACATCACCCTAAGATAATTTTGATGTTAAAAAATCAAAAACAATTTCTATTTTACCAAATTAAAACCATATTAGATGCATTTGTTAAATTAAAATCAATTCCCATTGTTTACACCAAAAAGTGGTTTTTAAAAAAGTGAAAACTATCAAAAGATTGACATGTGTTTATGACAAATTTAAATGTGAAATTACTTATAATGAACATTATTGTATTAAATGATAAAAATTTAATCTAGTTATTCTTAAAAACCTTTCAAATGAAAACTTTTACACTATAAATTATTTTTATTAAGGAAAATTCAATTAAATTTTTTTATTTTTCACTATTCATCAAAATATGAAAGTTATCAGAAAAGTAAAAATAATTTATCCAAATTTTTTTTTTCTTCCCATTATAAGGAAGAATTTAATTTCATTAAATTGAATATATAAAAGTTTCATATATTGGTTTTAGAAATGGCTCTCCATTAAAAGCCGTTAAAATTGTATTTTTTTTAAAAATAAATCTCATATCTGAAAAAATGAATTAGTTCTTATATTATGTTTAATAAACACATAATGTGGATTCTAAAATTATATGGTGTATTTATAATTCCATATTTAGTTAATACTATTCCAAACCACCTTTTGAAAGGTTATTTTGGTGAGTCGTGGTGGGCTAAAACCTGGTGTTTTGTGTAGCACAAGTTATTGAATTACATTGAAGAGATAACGTACTACGAAATCATGGGGTGTTAAATAATTGATTAAAACAATAGTAAACAGATATGGATACTAATTTGTGGTGAAGATCAAATATAGTTACAGATAATAAATAAAAATTCACATTGATCAATCCCTATTCTTAAAAAATGATAGGTTCAACCGATGGTGTTGCAGTTCAAAAAATTAATCCCCTAATAATATTATCCTATAGTTTAAACATTAATTCTTATAACTCAATCAAATCCATTATATATGGGTTCTTTGTAATTTGGGTAGTATTTATTACGAGTGTTAGTGATAATAGAATTCCTAATTTTTAGGAAAAATATGTATTTATTAAGGAACGTCAACAGATATTTTTATACAATATTAATATCATATATTTTTAGTTTCTATCCAAAAATATAAAATAAATACCTACATAAAATTGGAATCAATATCTATACAATTTGTGTAATTTAAATTGGACAATCACATTTATCCTCACACTAATAAGAAGTCATAGTATGGTAATTAATATTAAATGTTACATCCCTTTCCCAATAATTGATATTGGATACATATAACTAAATACCCATTGTGTCCATAGTCATATAAAATTAATCAAGAGGGAGAATTATAAGAGATATAAATGAATTTCCCACAACAATGAATCAGAAAATAATCATAGACATAAATTTTGATCATGAGACTATGATGTGTTTTTACTTGGAATTTGACATCTAATAATCAAGGATATTAATAGACATTCCTTAAAACTTGTGAAGCTATAATGGAATTGTTATGAGTAATAAAAAATAAGATACATTAATATTTTATCATCCATTCCATCACCTTATATTTGTTATTCTGTCATCAACAACTTACTTCTATATGTTTTCCTGACCATAATGTATCATTAATGAGTGACATTAATAATGAAAATTTATTTATATGATTTCTATGTCTTGAAACTTTATTCTCAATTATATATATTTAGGTTTTACCTAGTTTATATATGTTCATTATAAACTCAAATCCCTCATAATGGATCTTATAGAAAATTTTAATTAAAATAATCATGTCCCCTAGGAGTGTCAATCTTTCATCACAATAACGTACCATTTACCATGAACTAGAATGATGGAATTCATAATCTTGGTGAACTCTTTATAGTTTTATAACATATACATGATAATATTCAAAATCTATGTAATTTTTTTTATCTAGAAATAGATTTATATACAAATAGAAAC
Organism: Viscum album; assembly: GCA_963277665.1. Taxonomy (NCBI): domain Eukaryota; kingdom Viridiplantae; phylum Streptophyta; class Magnoliopsida; order Santalales; family Viscaceae; genus Viscum; species Viscum album. Next base: position 1,016,281,923 of record OY728120.1, on the reverse strand, counting down.
AAAAAAACATTCAATACCATGTCATAGTATTTTCTCTAATTTTAATCCTTATAAAAAAATTTCTAAAGAAGCTTCCCTAAACAAAATTCCAAATGATACATAACTTTCATCTGATAACATGTATAGTGACACAAGTTTTCATATATAAATTATATATATAATAATAATAATTATCCTTCTATATTAATATAATACATATTATAAATTAAATGATATATTTTCTATTCATATAGTTATATAAATTAATGGGCTATAAAAGATCTATACATATTAATACGAATTTCTTCACATCTATCTCCAATATAAGACATATTATAATCAAAACCATTACCAATAGCCCATTGAAGGGAACCATATGAAATGGTGATCGCAAATACTCAATATTTGTTAAATTAATAGATATCAATCAATGTTCTATGTGAGAGTATTATATGAATAAGGGTATGTGACAATTATATTATCCTTATAAAATTATACTAATCAATTCATAGATCATAATAAAAAATAGGGTATAATGTATTGACAATTAAAGTACATAATGCATAAGAGTGTGAAATCATTTATATTCAATAGTGATCCATGGGACCATATTCAAAGTTAAATATATTTGTTGTTGGAAAAAAATAATAATATAAAATTAATTCCTTATATGAGGATCAATACCAAGACAATAAAATTTTATTGGGTTTACTCCATATACATCTATTTCAGTAGTAATGGTTCACTAAAATTTTCATACAAAACTTGGATCACTCCCCATTTCATTAATTATTATATAATGATATGTCCTTCATTATCCATTGAAATGATGGTATATATAAATCAGTATCCCCACACAATATATTTGAAAACATATATATGTGTGATGAAATTCCAAAAAACATTCATCATATCATCCAAATAGTTTCCTGTGAAAATAATACAGGTTTCATAAAACATTAATCACCAAATAATAATTAATTTAGATAAAAAAAATTAATTTAATATTTTAATATCCCCATTAAACCATATGATACATAAATGGGTTTTTTATAGATTAAAATACCTTCAAACTATCATGATAACATTTCTTAATGAAATTACCATTTTTTTTGAAATGATTATTTAGAATCTAAAATTTTAAAAAATATAATGGAATATACTTTCAATGAAGATATTGAAAAATATTTATATATTATTCATCAAATAAAAGAGTATTGAGGATTGTGGGTACATTAATTCATACCATGTCTATTAAAACAATAATTCCTTTCTCATTTTCAGTAAAAAGTGAAGAAATCCTTATTTGGAAAATGTTAAGTACATTATTTTTCAAGCCTTTTAAGAAAATTTATACTATATTAAAAAATATAAATAATATTTTTTGTATTATCAAAATATTAATAGATGTTTTTTCAAGAAAATATACACATGGATGAAAACAATTATATACCAAGGTGAGAAATATATTTTGTTTTCTTTATAAAATATTATTTCTGTTTCTTGAGAAGTTGAAGAGTAAAAAAATTAGAAAACATGAAATATAAATAAATATAAAAAATATAATAAATGAAATAGATTCGGGATATATTTATTATATACATTCAAATACAAAAAAATTAACCTCAAATAATCCTGAAAAAATGAGAATGATTCATAAAACCTATAGAAATTTAATAATCAATGAATAAAAAGTCAATGGACTCTTGAAAAACATATAGATATATAAATGCCATGAATTATTAAATGTTTTATTCCAAAAAAACTATTTTTATGTAAATATAATATAGATATAATTAATTTCACAATAATAATAAAACATATAATAAATCAGAGAAATTCAATGAACACCCCTTATATAATGTCTGTATTTATGTGTATGTTCTATAAACTCTAGTATAATAAATTTTAATTGTTTATAATTATATAAAAGACCCTATTTATGCATATAAAACCATAATTTATTTACTTATTACATCTTATCATCCATTCATTAACAATATTTCATTATCATCTTCATTTCAGGTGTTAAGTGCTTTGTTTTTCATTTTTTTTGGATTGTCAGTTTTGGTGATTTAACATTGATCATGGTTTCTAATTATAAATAATATCAATAATAATATTACTATATTATATATTAAAAAAATTTATATATATTTATAACCATTAAAAAAATCGGTGATGAAAATTGAATTATGTCGATATGTGGAGACAACGGTCTGTTCGTACACATGAGTGATGTTTCCATTTCTAATGGATGGAGTAAAAGAATGTAAATATAAATTAAAAATCATAGAATAATTATTATATAATAGATAAAATAGATATATATATTTATATTAAATAAAATTTTATAATCACACAAGAGATATAAATATTTAAAATGAATCATATCACTACATGGGGACAATAATCTACACATACACACGAGCAGTAATTTCATTACCCAATTCACAGATATGTGGTAACAAAAGGATATTAAAACGTCATAATGAAATATTTTTATATTTATATTCCTTTATTTGTCATTAATTTATGGATAATTGTTTTCATGAATTATAAGTCTAAATAAAATTAAAATATATTGTTTAAGATCAATACCTCTTCAATAAGATACCTCTTTTGGAATAAACCTTACACCATGAATGATTTTTATTAAAAGAGTAACATAATCTCTAGGATGATGGTGAGGAATCATAGAATTTTTTCTATTAGGTTTTCTTATTCTATAAGGTCCAAATGATGTGAATAACTAAGGAGAAGTGGAGTCCTTTAAAAAGTTAGGGGCGGGGATAATTGAGAATTATCCTAAAATATTTTAATGAATTGAGGTCACCTTTATTGGAAGGATGATATAAATAGAAAATTATTATACCTTATTACTGTATAAGTTTTAAATATCTTTGATTTTTTTATTTTTGGATGGAAATCAAACACATACTTCAGAGTTTAACCCCTAGGTAAAGCGATTTTCACTATAACTGTGCAAACAAAATTTTAATATTTTTAAAATTAACCATGAATAATAATTTGGATGAAACAATTTTATTATAAAAATCATTCTGAATCAAAATATAGAATCAATTATACATTATTCAATTTCTATAATTGGATGAATTTAAATTAAAAAATCACACAACACACAACAAATCCCCGTTTTAGAAGAAATAATATTTTAAAAAAAGAAATCAATTAAATTAATTATTTTCATGGTAGAAAATATTAAAATAATGAAATAATATATTATTTAATATATAACTTATTAATATCATTGAATCTATATATAAATATATCTTTCCTAATTTATTAAAATAAAAAAACTAGTTGTTCCTAAAAATATTTTTAGTGGAGTGTGTTTTCATGATTAAAATTAAACTTATACAAAAATAAAATACATTAATTATTAAAAAATAATTAATTATATTTTTTAAATTAATATAAAAAAGATTGATTTGTGATAAAAATTTTTATATAATGGTGAATTTACTAAAATGGAAATGATTATTTTTAAAAGCATTATATTTTAGATAATCACTCGAAATGAATTTTTTTTTAAAAAACCAAAAAATTCACTCTAATGTAATATTGAAATTATTATTTATAAAATTATATTCAATTCCATAAATGAAATTTATAAAAATAGTGGACATTAATTATAATATATTCAGGAAAAAGTTGAAAAAAACCATTTCGGAATACAACTTTTTTTGAGACGTAAAATAACTTTATTGAAAATATTGTACTTACTTATTTTGAGTTAATTGTTAAATTTGAATTATTAATAACCCTTATACATATTTTATTGATATATGTTGTTATTATTAATACATTCTTATTTTACTACTATGTTATAATGTTTTTCTATATCATATTTTAGAAATAGTTAGTGTTTCTTTTACGGTAAGATAATGAATATATCCTGTTTATTTTAAGGGAGATACAAATGTAATCATATGGAGTTAAATATACACTTTACTATAAGACATCATGTAGGTTATTATGGTTATGTTCATGCCTTACATGTTTCACAATATCTGGTTGACCCTACATCTTCTATTGGCCATGAACATCCCTTATCAGGGTTATGATGAAAATATATAGTTGTTGAATAATCTATGTTGTCTAATTGACATCTATAAATTTTATGTATCTTATAATTTTAATTTATAGAAACATTGTATGAATAAGTGTAATTACATTCTCCAAAGTTTATTTATACATTGTTAGAAAATTAGTGACGAATAATTTAATAAAATTTACTGAGAATTGGGTGAATTTAGCTAATTAAAATTCACTCAATTCCTAAGAAAATAATTTTACCAAAATAAGAGTCATGAAAATCCATTTCAACCGGATATGTCATGGGATTAAAGTCTATTCATTCTAGTTTTTCTATTATAGGAAAACTATAACAACCCTACTCCATATTAAACCTTAAATATTTATTTATTAAGTATGACTATAATTAATACAACCTAGATTGTAACGCCCCGACCCCAGTTACCAAGAGTCGGTGAAATATTACAAAACATTGGCATGATGACAAAAGATTATGTCTCGAAGGACCAATTAGTTTAGTAGCCTTGGAATCATTATATACATTCATAAAGTTTACATAACATCATAAAGTGAAAAACTACAACAACAACTTGTGTCCATAGACCACACTAATATCCCCTCATACTATCCTTGCAGGTCATTCATAAAACAATTCTTCACATCCTGGGATAAATAAAACATATAAATGGGTGAGCTCAGATGCCTAGTAAGGATGAAAATATAGTGGAAACATTCATAAATAATCATAAAAATTTAATGCAATGTATAACTAAAACAAAAGCCTTTTAAACAAGAACATCCGTATAATATGGTAGAAATAAAATGAAATAATTCCATTTACTTATTCACATTGATATTCTACTAATATAATAATCACATAAAATATCAATAACCACATTCATAATGATGGAATTCATAATTCCAGACTATCATAACCACATAGTCAAGGCCTTGTGCCAAGACAAAAAAATAAGATTTTTTCAAGGCCTTATGCCAAGACACTAGTTTTTCTCATGAGACCTACTGATGCATTGGGGATCTATAGAGGGCTCCACCTGTCACTTATTTAGTCCAATGAATTCCTCATATGAATAGGTTTAAACATAACATAAACATTCGTATTAAAACTAGCATATGAAATGTCAATAAATTCTCCATAAACCATGAATGGTATAAAAATAACACGTCCACAGTCAAACATATCAGAAAACCTTCAATACAATATGGATGTTTTGTATCATAATAAATCAACTTCAAATAAGCTTAAAATCCATCATAGGATATTGACATAGATGAAATCAAAACTATTTGAGAGAAATATCTCTTTTTTTTAAATCATTTAAATGTCACTTAATTATAAAAAGAAAAAATTTAATTTGAAAATATTCTTATAATCTTTTAAGGGATGCTTGGACTATAATATAAGGGCGGAAAATAGCCTCACCCACCGTATAAGTTAAAACAAAGACATTCGTACCTAAATTCTGTCAAAAAGGTTAAAAAGGACCTTGTTTGGAAAACGTGGAAAAGATTCTTTTATAAAATTCTTATAAAAAGTCAAACAAGGGTATATATGACTTTAACCCATATTCTGTAAAATAGTAAGAATGTTTTGAAATACTTTTTTATGAAACAAGAATGTGGATGATAAAGAGGTCCCAGTAGATAATTACGTATAAACAACCTCATATAATGAAGACATTGTGAAATAAACCCTTACCTTTTACTTTTCCTTGGTTTAGGGTAGGTTAACCTCATGTATAATGGTGAAATAATTTTTATTAAATTATAAAAGAATCATATACATTAATATGATATCATATATAATCTTTTAACATTGCTTTGTTAATAACATCATAGTATTATCTTCGTTTCGGGTGTTCACTTACTCATTTCATTTTATATGTTTTACTACATAAGCCATGGTTGTTATGAATAGGTAGTATATTTTTAATGTTCAGAATTATAGTAAGTCTTTAAACATTATTTTTAACCATAAAATTAAAATTATTCTTGAATGGATATGATGGGGAATGATTCTCATCACGTTCGTGGAGACGGTAGCCCGTACGTACGCACGTGCGACAATATCATTCTTTTGATATTAAAATAATATATAATTGGATGGTATATCATATATAAAGAATCATTATCATGTTATATTTATTATTTAAATCAATTACCAATCATTATCATACCCATCCAAATAATAATGTTTTGAATAACAAGTACACCATGACGTGGAGACGGTAAGTCGTACGTACGCACGTATAGTGACATGTCATTCAATAGATGGATAGAATACTGAATATGGTTATACCTTATTTATAATAACATCACAGTATATATAATATACTGGATTTATTACTTTATAATGGAAATAACAAAGAATTATGAAGTTGAAGATGAATGGAACTTGAAAGAGGGTGGTGAAATCTTTACCTCTTCTTCGGGTTCTTCCATTTTATTTGATCAAAAGGGCTCCATAGGTTGGATTTATGATCAAACTAAGGCCTCTAGGTTGAAGTTAGGGAAGTTTATAGAATATTTGGGTAGGGGTTGGATGATCCAAAAGGCATTGATGGTATGAATTTGAGAGAAAGGGGAGTGTGCATTTATAAGAGGGGTGAGGGGAACCTTAGGAAAAGCTAGAATTACTATTTTATAATAAATATATATTAGCATTATAATGTCTCCAAAGTGGATTAATTAATGTTTAAGGTGGGGATGGGTCGAAAACCACCCAACCAATAGGTTTTATACCGGTTGGGGTCACTATATTAACCCTATATTATAGTATTAACTCTTAGTTAATTAGTTTCACATTTACCATGTCTTTTTGTATTTTTATATTATATGGTTAATATAATTACTATATACATCCAAGAGAACCCCAAGTGGTTCATTAATGATACAACTACAATTATATAAGTCTCTTGGACCAACCTTAGATTTTTAGGAATTGAATATCAATTAATAATATAATATTTTAAAAAAACACTTTTTTGTCAATTTTGACACTATTTGGTATTTGATTTTTGGGAAATTCATAACAGAATTATTACTTCGAAAAACATAAATAAATCAATACTAACATTCCATGTTAACCTATAAAATTAGTTTAATTCATAAAAAGTCTAAAATTACATTTATTTTTATATTTATAATATCAATTATTTTATTATTTCATTAACTAGGTAATTACTGCATCACCATTGTGTCAAGAATAAATTAAATTATTTAATTTCTATAAATTTTAAATAAACTACCATTATATATTAAATATTTTTTCCTTTCTAATGAATATTTATAATCGAATTTATCTTATGTATAACCCTATATTAAAAAGGTTTTAGTAATTAAACATTGACTTTAAATCTTTTAACTCTTCTTTGAATTAATTAATAATAAATGTCGTAATCTATCCAAGTGGACCTAAATGATAATATTTTATAACTAAGGTTGTTTTTGGTTGAGATACACTTGTTCAATATAATGAGTACATGTGTTAGGGTAATATTAATATAATTTTTACCCTTAATTACCCTATTAACTTTTAACCATGGTAAACAAAAGTAAAAAGTTACTATTGACCAAAAATCCTTTTTATCTTATTGAACCACATTCTACTCCTTGATATTAACCGTGTCTCTCGGATTTTCGAAATTCCACTCACAGAAGTGGTAAAATTAAGTTTTACGTGAATTTCCAATTTCACTTAGAAGGTGGGTAAAAGACAGTGAAAAGTTCAATAAAATTTTTATATATCTAAAATTAATCTAAACTAACTCCAATAAATTACATTGAAATTATATAGTTATTATGTATCTATTTTTACCTTGATTAAATTTAAATAAAATAAAAAATTATTTAAATGAAAATTTGTTTTTAAACTATAACTCAGTGTTTTTCACTATTCATAAAAAATTGAATGTTATAAGAAAAATACCAAAAATCACCCTAGGCTAATATCGATATTCCGAATCCAAATATGAAGTCCATTTTGAAAGAAAAAATTTATAAAATTTCAAAAAGTGGGTATTACTTTTCATAATAGCTAGTTTGATTGGTTGTGGTGTGTGTTAGAACTCGAAGTTGCATACGACACACGCTATTGTATTATTCAAAGAGAAGCATTCTGTAGAAGCTTGAAGTGTTACATTCTCCCCTCCTTCAAATAATTCCATCCTTGAAATTTCTATAATATTACTACATAAAATGACTTGGGTGATTCTTCATCATAAGTTCCTCGGGTTTCCATGTTGCCTCTTCCATTTTATGGTTTCTCCATAGAAAATTTACCAGAAGAGTCGTCCGATTTCTCAACACTTGTTCTCCTATATCAAGAATCCTATAGGGCTCTTCGCAATAAGACAGATCAGGTTCCAGTTCTAATTCCTCATAGGTGAGTAATGCATTGGGTCAGGCTTTTATTTTCTCAACAGTGATACGTTGAACACATCATGATCTTTGGAGAGATTTGGCGGCATTGCCTAACGGTAAGCTACAACCCCAATTCGTTCTAGAATTTCGAAAGGTCCGATGTACATGGGACTCAATTTACCTTTCTTACTGAAATTTTTGACTCCCTTCCATGGAGATACCTTCATCAAAACATGATCTCCTTCCTAAAATTCGAAATATATCCTTCGGTTATCGGCATTGCTCTTCTACATACTTTGAGCTGCATTGATGTGGTTTTGGATTACCTTCACCTTTTTCATCGTTTCCTCCACCAGTTCTTAGCCTATAAGTTTTCATTCACCAACTTCATCTCAACAGGATGGTGTGAAACATCTCTTTCCATATAACGCATCATATGGTGCCATCTAAATACTTGAATGAAATCTATTATTATAGAAAAATTCTACCAGAGGTAAATATTGATTCCACATACCCAGAAAGTCAAGTGAGCAAGATATCAACATGAATTCTAAGGTTTGAATAGTCCTATCTAATTGTCCATCTATTTGAGGGTGGTAGGCAGTGCTCAAACGAAGTTCTGTATCCACGGACTTCTGAAGACTCTTCCAGAATATTGATGTGAAACATGGATCACGATCAGAAACAAATGATAGGGGTACTCCATGAAGTCTACAACTTCATTAATATATAGTCTTTCTAGATGCAAAAGTGGTAGATCTTCCCTTATAGAAAAAAATGTGTTGAGTTGGTAAGACGATAAAAAATTACCCATATTTCATCGTTCTTTCTAGGAAACATTGGTAGTCCAATGATAAAGTCTATCGTGATATTATCCCATTTCCACTCAGGTATGGGAAGAGGTTGCATGACTCTTCCAGGCTGTTTCCTTCCATCTTTCACTTGTTCACAATCCATACATGTGGAAACAAAATCACCAGTCTCCCTCTTCTTGTTTTCCCACCAAAAATTTACCTTCATATCCCTATACATTTTGGTGCTCCCAGGGTGTATAGAAGAAATTGGAACTATGAGCATCGTCCAACAATTCCCTTTTTAAATCAGGTATATTGGGAACACAAAGACTCATCCCAAATTTCAAAATTCCATCTTCATACGCAAAGTCACTCAATCTCCCACCATTCACAGCTTTAATCTTATTTTTAAATTATTCATCATCGGTCTGAGAACACTTAATCCTTTATAATAAAGATGGTTTGGAAACCATTTGAAAATGTATTGATGTTCCACCTTCCATGGTGATTCCCATATCCATCTTTACTAGTTCCATGAAAATAGGATCCCTCACAACTCTCATCTTGTTCAAAACTCCATGATCTTTTCTACTCAAAGCATCTGTAACATTATTTTCCTTCCCTGGGTGGTAGTGTATCATGAAATCATAATCCTTGAGAAGTTCAAGACATCGCCTTTGCCTCATGTCGAGTTCTTTCTGTGAGAATATATACTTAAAACTCTTCATATCAGTATAATTCCCACATTTCTCAACATAGTGATAGTGTCTCAAAATCATCAAAGAAAAGATTATAGCTTCTCACTCAAGATCATGTGTAGGATAGTTCTGCTCATTAATTTTCAGCTGTCGTGATGCATAGGAAATAACCCTATCATTCTTAAGGACACAACCATGTCCTTTCTTTGATGCATCACTATAAATAACAAACCCATCATTCCCCGATGGAAGAGTCAATATAGGATAATTGACTAATATTCGCTTCAATTATTCAAAAAAAATTCACACACTTTTGTCCAAACTAATTTAACCCCTTTACGTGTGAGCTTCGTTAATGAGTTAGCCAATCGGGAAAAATTCTGGGCGAAATGCCGATAATAACCTGCTAAACCAATGAAACTACGTACCTCAATTATACTCGTTAGTGTTGGCCATTATTGGATTGCTCTTGTCTTAGAAGGATCAACAGAGATTCCATCCTTAGAGACAATATGGACAAGAAAATAAATCTCATGATGCCAGAATTCAAACTTGATAAACTTCCCATATAATTCATGTCTTCTCAGAGCCTTCCAGATAATGTGCAAGTGATTTTCATGATCTTCAAAAAAAATTAAGTAAACCATGATATCATCAATAAATACCACTACAATTTCATCAAGATATTCCTTGAAAATTCAATTCATTAGATCCATGAAAACAGAGGATGCATTAGTCACCCCAAAAGGCATTACTGAAAACACGTAATTCCCGTACCTGGTTCAAAATGCTGTATTCATAATGTCTTCCTTCGTCACACACAACAGATGATATCTAGATCGAAGGTCAATATTTGAAAAGTATTGAGCTCTATGCAATTATTCAAATAAATCATCAATTCGAGGTAGGGGATACTTGTTCTTTATTGTTATAGCATTGATCTCCCTGTAGTCGATACATAACCACATAGATCTATCTTTTTTCTTAATAAAAAGGACAAGGGCTCCCCATGGAGAAACACTAGGGAGAATAAATCCCTTATTACTCAATTCCTCTAGATGTTTCTTTAGTTCCAATAATTCCACAGTTTCCATTCTATAAGGGGTCTTCGATATGGGCCTTGATCCAGGAATTAAATCAATGGAAAACTCAATTTCTTCTTATGGAGGATGTCCAGGTAAATCCTCTAGAAAAATATCAACATATTCCTTCATAATAGGTACATCCTCTATTTGGACATTCCTTTCCTCACCCACAGTTATTTCATTCTCTTCCTCCCCAATAATTTAATGTAGTTAAGCAACTGGGGGTGGATCTAGATAAGAATTAAGTGGTGATGCTTATCCTCTAAAGATAAGGTTTTCGTTGTCATCATCATCAAAAATCGTAACCTCCTTATTCATACAATTAATCTTCGCATCATAGTCCAAAATCCAATCCATACAAAGGATTATATCAAACTCAATCATAGGTATGCCGATAAGATCAGCGGGTAAATAAAATTTATGTGATCTAATGGGAACTGATTCACAAAACATTGTAGCAATGATAATTCCCTTAAGAGTATTAACTGACAACTCCCTTGTTAAATCTAATTGGAAATGTCTAAATTTCGTAGAAAACTCGGATGATATTAAACAATGCGATGATCTAGAATCAAATAATGCATTTTCTAAACTTGAGGAAACCATTAAATTACCCTCCACAACGTCTTTCGGAGCTTCTACCTCAGTAGTAGTGATATCATAAGCTTAGCCTTGATCCCTTGGCCTTTTCTGAGGTAAGTTCCCCTAACCCTTAGGAAATTAATTTGCATAATGTCCCAACTCCCTGCAATTGTAACACTGAACTCCAGTAGCTTCTTTCTTCCCCTTGCAATCATGAGCTTGGTGGCTGTTTTCACCATAGTTGTAACAGATTCCCATTCCCTTCAAGAAAGTACCATGGGTGTTTCTTCCCACACTTACTGCAGGATAGATATTCATCTTTTCCCTTCATCCCCTTATTTCAATTCCCATAGTGATCATCAGATCTCTTAGTCTCTTGCTTTTCTTTAAAGTCGTAAGACTTAGAGAATTCCTTTTTTGTCTTGATATCACATGAGACAATGTCTTCATATGACGAGAAGTATTGTGAGACAAATGCTTGATGAAGAAATGGTTTTAACGCATCAATGAAATGATCAATATTACTCCTCGGGTAATGTATATAATCTGTTGCATGCCTCGCTATCCTTGTAATGTTAGCTTCATACTTTGCGACATTATCATCCTCCTTTTGTCTCAGACTCAGAAATTGACTTTGCATATCAGCTTGATGGTCATGAGGAAAGTACTTTTCTATGAAAATAACATTAAACTCCATCCATTCCATATTTGATACTTCATCATCTTCCTTCGTATTTTAAATCAATGACCACCATTGATTAACATCTTCAGTGAGGCAGTAACCTGCCATTACATCCTTTTCCCTTTCATTACTCCCCAAGGCATGAAATATTTTCTCTAGGTTACTTATACATTTCTCAGCTACCAATGTATTTGTACTCCCATTGAATATTGGTGGCTGTTTCCTCATGAAGCGATCTAACATTGATCCTCCACACTACGGATCAGTGTGCTCCATACAGGTAAGGTTATTATTCATAACCTGAGTGAGTTGTCCCAATATTGTGATATTCTAATCACCATAAGTTGCATCACCAGATCCACTATAATTATATTGAGTAGGAGGGAAATCCCTACATAGAGTGCGTGCACTAATACAGTTTCCATTTCTTCCACTAGGTGATATTTCTAAACAATGGCATAAACTAGATCAGTTTATGAATCAAAATAAAAAATTCCGAACTTGTAAAACACATAACATAAATTGAACAGTTTATGGATACAATCCATAATCATAAAAATGTTTTCATTGAGGATGTATATATTCATAAAACCTTCATAATGGTTTGTAATGAAAATGATAATTATACTAAGCTTATCCCCCAGGAGTGTGGTAACCAAGAGTGCAACAAGGCCCATTATCATGCACCCGTTCCTATTCAAGTCTTATTCAAATCAGTGTTTTAGGGTTTTACCCCTAGGTACATCTGTGCCAGATCCGCCTCTTCCTTCTCGTATCGAGACAAGGATGCATTTCTTGTAAAAATCACAAAATCTCTAGAATACCAAAATTCTAGGAAGTTCTTCTATATTAATCCCCATATTCTATCTTAGGGCTATGTGCTCTAATCAGAGTTTATCTAAATCTAGCTTCCAGGGTTTGTACTAAACTTTTTCTAATACCAACTGTAATGCCCCAACCCTAGTTACCCAGTGTCGGTGCATTATTACATAACATTGAATTGATTTCAAAAGATCATGTCTCGAAAGACTGATTAGTTTAGTAGCCTTGGAATAATTAGATAAATTCATAAAGATTAAATTACATCATAGAGTGAAAAACTACAACAACATCTTGTATCTATAGGCCACAATCATATCCCCTCATACTATCCCTACATTTCATTCATAAAATACATCTTCACATCCTAGAAAAAATAACACATAGAAAGGGATGAGCCCAGATTCCTGGTATGGATAATAATATAGTAAAAACTTTCTTAAATAAGCATAAATATTTAAGGCAGTGTATAACTAAAACAAAATTCTTTTAAACTTGAACGTCAAAATAATATGGTAGAAATAAAATGAAATAATGCCATTATTTATTCACATGGATATTATACTAATCGAATAATCACATTGAATATCAATAACCACTTTCATAATGATGGAATGCATAATGTCAGACAATCCTAACCACCTAGTCAAGGCCTTGTGCCAAGAATAAAAATATGATTTTGTCAACTCCTTGTGCCAAGACAGTAGATTGTCTCATGAGATCTACCGATGCATCGAGGATCTATAGAGGGCTCCACCCATCACTTATTAAGTCCAATGCATTCCCCATATGAATATGTTTAAACATAACATAAACATTCATAATAAAACTAGAATATGAAATGTTAATAATTTCTCCATAAACCCTGAATGGTATAAAAATAACACAAACACAATCAAACATATCACAAAACCTTCAATAAAATATGAATTTTTTGTATCATAAAAAATCAACTTCAAATAAGCTTAAAATACATCAAAGGATGTTGACATAGATGAAATCAAAATTATTTGAGAGAAATACCTCTTTTTCTAAATCATTTAAATGTCACATAATTATAAAAGAAAACCATTAATTTGAACTTATTCATATAATCTTGTATGGGAATCTTCGATAAATTTATAATGGCGGAAAATATCCACACCCGCCATATAAGTTAAAAAAAGACATTCTTACCTTAATTCTGTCAAAAAGGTTAAAAAGGACCTTTTTTTGGAAAAAAGATAGAAAGATTCCTTTATAAACATCTTAAAAAATTCAAACAAGTGTATAAATGACTTTAACCCATATTCTGTAAAATAGTAAGAATGTTTTGAAATACATTTTTAAGAAACAAGGATGCAGATGATAAAGAGGTCCCAGTAGATAATTACGTATAAACAGCCTCTGATAATGAAGAGATTTTGAAATAATGCCTTACCTTGTACATTTCCTTGGTTGAGGTTAGGTTTACCTCCTGTATAATGGTGAAATGATTGTTATTAAATTATACATGAATCATATACATTAATATGATTTCATATATTATATTTTAACATTGATTTGTTAATAATATCATAGTATTATCGCCATTTCGGGTGTTAATTTACTCATTTTCTATTATATGATTTGTTACATAAGCCGTGTTTGTTTTGAATAGGTTTTTTCATATTCATTTCCAGAAGGATATTAAGTCTGTATACATTATTCTTAACTATAAAATGAAAATTATTCTTGAATGGATACGATGGGGAATGAATCTCATCGCGTTCGTGGAGACGGTAGTCCATACGTATGCACGAACGACAATATCATTATTTTGATATTAAAATAATATATAATTGGATGGTATATGATATATACAGAATAATTATCATGTTATATTTATTATTTACATCAATTACTCGTCATTGTCATACCCATCCAGATAATAATGTTCTGAATAACAATTACACCACGAAGTGGAGATGGTAAGTCGTACGTACGCACGTTTGGTGACATGTCATTCAAAAGATGGATAGAATACTGAATATAGTTGTACCATATTTATAATAACATCACATTATATATAATATATTGGATTTATTACTTTAGAATGTAAATAATATATAATGATGAAGTTGAAGAAGAAAGGAACTTGAAAGAGGGTGGTGAAATCATTATCTCTTCTTCGAGTTCTACCTTTTGATTTGATCAAAAGGGATAGATAGGTTGGCTTTAAGATCACCCTAAGGCCTCTAGGTTTATGTGAGGGAAGTTGAGAGAATATTTGGGCAGGGGTTGGCTGAGCCAAAATGCTTTGAAGGTATGAATTTGAGAGAAGGGGGGTGACCTTTTATGAGAGGGGTGAGGGGCACCTTTGGAAAAGCTAGAAATATTATTTTATAATAAATTCATATTCTGTTTCTAATGTTTCTAAAGTGGATTATTTAATGTTTTATGTGTGGATGGGTCAAAAACCACCAAAAAATAGGTTTTAGACATGTTTGGTTCACTATATTAACCTTATCCTTTAGTTTCAACTCTTATTTAATTGGATTCACATTTACCATGTCTCTCTGTATTTTTATATTATATTGTTAATAAAATTATTATATACATAAAAGAAAACCCCAATTGGTTCATTAATGGCATATATATTATTATATAAGTCTCTTGTCCAATCCATATATTTTTAGGAATTGAATATCAATAAATAATATAATATTTTTTTGAAAACACTTTTTTGTAAATTTTGACACTATTTGGTATTTGATTTTTTTGAAAATCATAACAGCATGATTACTTCAAAGAAACATAATTAAATAAAAATAAACATGTCATATTGACCTATAAAATTATTATAATTCATAAAAAGACTCAAATTACTTTTATTTTGATATTTATAATATCAATTACTTTATTATTTCATTAATTAGGTAATTACTGCATCACCAATGTGTCATAAATATATTACATTATTTAATGTCTAAAAATTATAAATAAAATACCATTATGTAGGAAATCATTTTATCTTTCTAATGAATATTTATAATCGAATTTATCTTATGTATAACCCTATATTAAAAATGTATTAGTAATTAAACTTTGAGTTTAACTCTTATAACTCTTCATTGAATTAAATAATAATAAATGTCCAAATCTAATCTAGGTAGACCTAAATGATAATATTATATTCCTAAGGTTGTTTTTGGCCATGATAAACTTTTCCAATAGAATTAGTACTTGTGTTAGGGTAATATTAATATCATTTTACCCTTAATTACCCTATTTACATTTAACCGTGGTAAATAAAAGTAAAACGTTACTATTCAGGGAAAAAAAATTATCCTATTGAACCAAATTTTTATCCTTGATATTAACCATTTCTCTTGGAATTTCGAAATTCCACTCATAGAAGTAGTAAAATTATGTTTTACATGAATTTCCAAATTCACGGAGGTGGTGGGTAAAAGAGGGTGAAAAGTTCAATAAAATTTTATATATCTATAATTATTCTAAACTAACTCCAATAAATTACATTGAACTTATATAGTTATTATGTATCTATTTTTACCTTAATAAAATATCAATAATATAAATAATTATTTAAATAAAAATTCTTTTTTAAACTATATCTCAGTGCTTTTAACTATTCATCAAAAATAGAAATTTTTCAGAAAAATACCAAAATTCACCCTAGGAGAATTTCGATATTCCGAATCCAAATATGAAGACCATTTTTAAAGATAAAATTTATTAAATTTCAAAAAGTGGGTATTACTATTCTTAATGGTTAATATGATTGGTTGTGTTGTGTGTTAGAACTCGATGTTGCGTACAACACAAGCAATTTTATTATTCAAAGAGAAGTGTACCATAGAAGCTTGGGGTGTTACATGGATGATTGATATGTATAGTGCCTTTAGGAAATAGGAACATTACATAAAAACATATAATTGGAAGTATATAATCTTTATTTAAAACATCCTCAAAATTATCATAATTTTCCATGGCTTTTTCAATATTATAGGACAACATGTGGAAGTACAAAGAAACGGCTGAGCTCTAAATCCTGATATGGGAATATTCCTTGAATAAGCTATATAATTGTTACATAATTGGAATATCAATGGGTAATAAAAGTAAAATTATCAATAAGGATTGATATATCGGGACAATAATAACATAGGAAACATGAAAACAACTTAAAATATGTCATCATAAGCATAGGTGAAGGCTAGGCTCAAATACATCATGATGGGTAAAATCCCAAAAAGTAATCAGGATCACTCAGTATCCCAACATGACATCCCATGAGATTAAACTTTACCCAATTCATTAGATCACTATATAATTCAGGGAACTCCCATCACATTCATTTCATTCTCATTCTTATGTGTGCCACATAAATCACACAACATGGATTCCTTGAGCATCATATTTTATTAAAAAATCTAGGAGTTAGGAATAAATACTTGATTTAGGAATAAATAATTGTAAGTCCCAATTGAAATATGTATATGTATATATAGGTGAATACCCATAAAAATAACTGGGTGAGTTATTCAGTACATAATTGTTTTGGCATGGAAAATCGTAGTGAAATTTCAGTACCGTAACGACGTCACATAAAAGCCCATAAAATGGGATTGATTGGATATAATGGGGTCTATAATATTTTTGACATAATATAGTGGGAAATATGTAAATGAAATGAAATATCCAAGAATATGTAATTAGAAGTAGAGGACATGCGATAATAAAAAAACTAGAAGTAAGAAGAGAAGGTGAGGATCCATTACTTTAGTGTGTGACTAAATTGATTGAGAGTATTTTCTTGACATCTTGTGGGAACCTTTATTAGAATCTATATAGTGGAGGAAAGAGTAATAAAATATTCAATTTATTTTTATTCAATATAAATGTGATGTTGGGTGGGTTTATATAAGAAATTGGAGGGGATTTTTTATTATTATTTCTCAAAATTATATTTTGGATCCATATAATAAAATAAACAAAAACAGAAACCTTCCAATGGTTTAAACCCATTTTTTCAAAACAATGGTAGTGGTTTCTATTATTTTTTAATTTAAATGCTGAAACCTAATGAAATAATGATCTTTATTATGTAAAGGAGACTCATTCTCAAAAATAAATAATCTACAAACCATGAAATATATTATATGTTTCGAAGGATTCATAAAGGTATTATAAACTAAATAAAATAAACATAAAACTACATTATTGAAAATTAAAATTATCTATTAGGAATTTTATACCTTTTATAGTATATATTACGTCACTTTTGGGTCATCCTTGTGTCATAATACAGAAAATATATTCGTAGGATATTTAATTTTAACCGAAACTTCGACTAACTCATAAAATTATTAAAAAATCATCATTGGATCATTTATAGGTTAGGATTCAAAAATACGAGTTATTTTATCTAAATTATATTCTTAATAACTGAATATTCACTTTTAGAATAGGAATCTTATTATTTAATAAATACATGTTTTTTTTTGAAAATAACAGTTTTTAACCCTAATAAAAAATTACTTTCGAATTCATAAATTTTACATGATAATGTATATTTGATTAAAAAATAATTAATAATATTTTACTAAAATTTTATTTATTTCTAAAATTAATTAATTCATAAAAATAAATACCATAATTAAATTTGACTGAAAAAATAATATTTTTGTTTTATTGTATAAAAATTATAATTATTTATAATTTAACAATATTAAGATGAAAATATATCCAATATTCAATAAAAATATTGTAAATACTCATATCTCTAGGCCCATGATACATATCCCTTTAGTAAACTAGCAAATGACATATGATTAAGGTGCGTGGTGAAAAGACATTCCTGGGGTAGTTCAACATACATGGTTTGGGATGACATCTCGATGAGCTTGATCTTCTATCGTAAGTGGTTTCTATTAGTATCATGATCCTAGATCTCAGCTTCAGATTGGTCAAGGGAAAATCCCAATGAGAGTATACCCATTGGAATCTCTTATAAATTGACATCATAGGGTACGATTCTACTGGTTAGGGCCACCACTCCCAACATTTGTGTCAATTGGATTAGTTAAAACATTATATTTATACTAATTATGTGATCACTATTCACAGACTATACCATTAGTGGTAAAGAATATTAATATTAATTTAAATCGAATCAGATACAATAAAACCAATAATGTTCATGTGTTTTCTATAACCGTATAACATAATAATATATTTAAATAAATCAAAAAAATGTAATTTTATTTAAAACAGTTTGGTTCATTATAGTCTCCCCCTTAAAAAATTTTACATTGAAATATTATTTTTCCACATTAAAATAGATGAGGTTAACTTTGTTTCATCTCATCCTTCCATTCCCACTTCACTTTTGTGAGCATTCAGTTTCTACACAACACTTTGACAGTGTGCATTTTCTTATTTTGTAGAATGTTGTCTCTTTAATCTATGATCTTCATCTTCTTTTCCTCATAGGAAAATTCATTATCCAATGGTACTACCTCCAGATTGTGTACATGTGAATGGTTTGGTATGTAATTTATCAATATGTAAAAATATAATACATAATATACTTGATATTGGTTCAACAAGATTTCTAGACAACTGGCCACTACTCCAATGTGATCAAGGATATGAAAGGGGACGATGTATATTGAAATAATCATTTCCTTCTTCCAAAATATCATCACTTTCCACCATATATATATCCATTGGAATACCATGTTTCTAACATTAAACTCCAAATTTCCTCAATGATTATGAGCACAACTATTTTTTGGACTTTGAGAATCCTTGATGTGTTGATGAATGTTTTTAACCTTTTCCTCCATTTCCACGACTATTTCAGGACCTAGTTGTTTTCAATCCCCAAATTCATCCCAATATGTAGGTGTTCCACACCTCTTCCCATATAGGGCTTTGTAGGGTGCATTCAGATGCTTTAGTGGAAAGAATTGTTGCAAGAGTACTCAACTAGAGGCAAATGTCGGTCCATCAACATTTTGAAGTCCATAATTCATAGTCGCAATATTATTTCTTGTGTCTGAATATTCATTTAAAATTGGAATCAATTTTTGGATGACAGGAAATATTTATGTTTATATTATATGTTAGTGTATGTATAATATCCTTCCAAAACATGGAGGTGAATCTTGAATATCGATCAAATATAATCAATAGTGGAACTCTAGGAAACCTTACCACTCCTTCGATGTATATCCTTGCACATTGATCTATTGAGAAGTCTTTTTTAATTGTAATAAATTGATTTATCTTCGTAAGACATGTCCCAAAAACCCATATATATTTTTTCCCATGTATTTCTTTTTTAGTTTGGTGACAAAGTATATGGGGATGTTTTCTGATTTCCTTGTTGTTGTGTGTAATGGTTGCATCATCCCTATAGATTTTTTCCTTTCATCCTTCACATGATGACAGACGAGGGACTTTCAAGTATATCCCACAATCTCCACATATATATTTTCCCACTAATAGTTCTCTCAAATATCTCAATACTTCTTTGTGCTTCCTTGGTGAATGAAGAAAGTCAAACAATGTTCATCATCCAAAAATTCCTTCTTTATCTCAGGATTTGATGGTACACATATCTATGAAAAAAATCCCACAACTCCATCATATTATCATTGATATTTGAGTATTTACCATTTCTTATAGTTTCAATTTCTTCTAAATTCTCACATCAACTTTTTTACAATCCTTTGACCTCTACTAAAGGGATGGCTAAGCCAACATTTTTTAAACGGGTGATGATATTCCTTCAATTATGATGCCCATGTCCATCCTGTTCAAATATATGAATATCAGATCCTACACAATTTCATCAATGTAAAAATATGTTAGATATTTTCTACATAGATCATTTTCCACTTTATTTGATTTCCCATAATGGCAGTGGATAGAAAATCTAAATTCCTTGACCAACTCTAACCATCTTCGTTGGTACTTATTGTGGTATTTCTATGTGAATATATTATTGAGTATTTTGTGATCTTTATATATTTCACATTTCACCCCCAAGAGATTATGCATCCGTATATTCAAATAAAATAACACTACATCAAACTTTAGATCAGGTGTTAGGTATTTCTGCTAATGAAATTTCAAATTCCATGAAGTATATGCAATGACTTTTTCATACATTATTAACAAACCGCCCAATCCCATCTACAAATCATCCCTAAGAACTAAAAATGTTCTCCACTAATGGGTAGTGTGAGAATAGGGGATTATATTACCATCCATTAAAAATAATTTAATATATTTTCACAATCCTTATTCCAGGAAAACGTGACACCCTTCTGAGATATCTTTCCAAATGGGTTTAACAACTGTGATAAATTCCCACAAATCAATAACTGTATTGAGAAAATCCAAGGAAACTGTGGATAGTTTTCATAGTTGATGGCCTCAAAAATCCATTAATTTATTTTTTCAAGGTTATATGTAAATAGAAATGATTTTGAAGATATTTACCATGTAATAGACTTCTTTCAACAAAAACTCACATTTATTGTACATTTCATAAATCTTCTCCTTTCACATGTTCTTTAGTATAGTGCTCATAGGAGACTCATTATCCTCACTGGTTTTATATAATATTATATTATAATCTATAAAAAAATACCCCAAATATTTCAATCTAATATCTATAAACTGTATTTATATGGTCAATGATGATTAATGGAGCATTAGTGAGATTGAATGTCATTACTACGAACTCATAGTGCTCATAAATTGTACAGAAAAATTCTTGGGGATATCCTCCTTATTCACCATAACTTGATAATATCCTGACTGAATATATATATTTTATATGTATTGTGATCCATGTAACTGGTCGAATAAGTCCTAAATCTATGGAAAATAATACTTGTTCATTATCGTGATCTATTTTAGATCAGGATATTCAATGTAAGTGCACATTGACCCATCCTTCATGATGAAGTGGCCTGGTTCAACCCATGGTGAAGTACTTTGGTGTCTGATAATTTTATCTAGATTCGCCTTTAGATTATTCTTATGCTCCTCATGTTCTACAATATCCATTCTATACAAATTCATGGATTATGTAAATTACCCTAGCATATGATCGATTGAGAATTCCTCCTCTTGGCTAAGTGGAAGACCGGTATATTCCTTAAGAAACTCATCAATATAATCCCTCACAATAGGTTTTTCATTGAGGATGGTACATTCCATATAATCAAATATTTTATCTAGATATGGTTTCTCATAGGGAAATAATATCCATTTTGATATGCTGGTACTAATGAAGATTCATCATCCTCCTGGAACATGTATTGAATCAGGGGTTCATTCACAATACGGATAGTGGTTTCCTTTTCATGGTAATTTATGA
Source organism: Viscum album (assembly GCA_963277665.1). Lineage (NCBI taxonomy): Eukaryota > Viridiplantae > Streptophyta > Magnoliopsida > Santalales > Viscaceae > Viscum > Viscum album. The sequence goes on along the minus strand of OY728120.1, from coordinate 1,016,259,460 downwards.
TGGATCAATATAATAAATACAATCCATAACCAAAATTGCATCATATTCCACTAAATTAAGTATGATAAGGTTTTATTGGAATTTCAAGCCCCAAAGTTTGATATGGGAGGATTTATATACCTTGGATACAATAATTTCACAATTTTCCATTTCCTATAACAACTCTACATCGATGCTTTTTACTGGTGTATAAATAGTATTATTAAATGTTAATTCTATGATATTGAACAAGAATCAAAAATTATGTTTTCTATTATTGAATGAATAACTAGGTAACCTGTCAACAATTCATTGTATGGATCCACCTCGATTGTTTTTATGGTAAAAGATCACCATTAATTCGTTTGAGTTTGTTGGTTCTATAAAAAAACCCTTGGTTTATGAAATTGATTTAAAAAGATCCTTTGTTCATTTTAGTTGAACAAATATAAAATGTGTTGAGGATTATCCAAATCATTAATTTCCTCCATCACATTGGTGTGTTTATCCTAAGAGCAATTGCTAGTTAGGTGACCTTCTTTCTTGCAACTACAACATTTCCTCAACCCTTAGGAAATTTTTAGGGTGATTATTTATGAAACTTTGACATGTGGGATGTGGAAATTAGTTGGAACCATTATATTTCTCCATCGAATATCCATAAGTAAACACCACTTTCCACTTATTTTCCATGTGATACCCATGAGATTCACTAATCCCCATTTCAATATTAGGAGAACATCGGACAATTTTCTCAAAGATATCAATGTCACGAATCACCAAGGCTTTTTATAGACTATTTTTATCCCCCCCCCCATGAAATGGTCATCCTTACATTCATAGGTAACAAAATATTCAGAGGTGCATCACACAAGTATCGTACATTTTTCCTCGTATTCCCTGATATATTCTTCATTTTTTTCCTGAGGGAGCTGATGTCCCTTTATATCTTATGATTGATATTTTGAGGAAAATATTTATACATTTCTTTCCATAATTCCTTCCACCCCATCACATCTATCTCTTCACACAAAATTATATTCATGATCAATGTATTTTATTTATCAGATTCACTATCCCTATGATATGCAGTAAGGATAAAATTATGTTGTTCTTAATATTGAAGGATGGGGAAGATGTACATAATGGACTTGATCCATTGTTCCTCGATTAAGGGATCAGATGATCCATTGAGAGTTAGAGTACATTATAGTATAAAGGAATCAATATCAAATTTTTCTATCTTATGGGGTTTTTTGGATTATCATATTCCATGTTTCTATTCAGAATCCATGTTTGCTAAGATAGTATCATCATAATGTTTTCAATTCATGTTCTAATCAGGTTGGGAAAATCTGTGGGGAAGTTATCACATTTACCATCACATTGACTATTTACCCAGTTTCTCCTTCTTCCATCCATTATCTAGTATAATGTAATTATTAGGATGAGTAACTTTCTTAATCAATTTAATACGTAAAGGGAAATACATTGAAATTAAATGGGTAAATGATAAATTAAATTTATGTGTTAACATATAAATTTATAAGATTTATTCTCCGTTATCCATGATCTCTTTCCTAATATATAATCTTATGGGAATTATTTTGACTTAATATTGGTTTATAATTCATCTGAATTTACCAAATAATATCCCTAGAGAGTGTCAAACTAGGAGTGTAGTAAGGATAGTTTTCATGTCCCAGGATACACCTAGTCATTCATGATACACCTTGTCAGTGTTTTACACATATGGTCATATATTCTAGAACAACATCCACATGAAGTATCTAAACATGGATGTGTGTTATTAATAAACCACTTCCTCTATACTTACCAATATTTTGGTTATTTTTCTTTTTCGTAGTTTTTTCCGTAGGTATTTCTATATGTTTTCTAATCCTAACCCAAAAATAATTATACCGTTTCTTTTATACCAAGTATAATAAACATAACATTTATTAAAATTTAATTATTGAATTTTTACCTAATAATACATTTTATTCAACCAGGATGATCAAGATATATATTGTATTTGTGAATTGGGCACACTACATAACAACTTAAAAACAGAAATATATCATCTTTAAGGAAAACTTCCTTAATGTGATCATAATATTGCATGGATTATAAATCTACATGTGATAACATGGGGATATACAAAAAAATCGGTGGGCTATACATCCTAGTAAGAGAAAAATCATTGAAAAATGTAAAAATTGTTATATAATAGGCATATAAATGGGGAATAAATGGAACATGAACAATATGGAATGATATTACATGAAAATTATAACATGGGAAATTTCGAAACAACTTAAAACACTGCACTGTAAACATGGATCAAGGTTAAATTCCATTTCATCCCATTCAAAAAAGTAAAATATATAAATAAGGTTCACTCACTACCTCTTAACGATGTCTCATGAGAATAAAAATTAACCAAATAATTGGTCTGCTATATAGTTTCAGGCATACCCATAATATTCATTTCATTATATTGATTATGTGTGCCACATAGATCAATAAACATGGATTCATTATTCATCATATTTTATTCCATGATAAACAAGTATTGAATAAATACATTTAATTCAAAATTCAAAGAGGAATTGTTTTATAAATGTGAACACCCTATATATGAATTGTGTTGGGTATTCACTACCTATGTATTTTGGTATTGACATTCATGGTGAAATTTCAGCACCATAACAAAATCACTTAAAAAATAAAATGGGTTCATAAGAGTGAAGGGGGTATCTAATAATTTGTTAATAAAATATAAAATAATTGGTACATAGATTTCACATACTGACATATTTTATTTGATACATATGGATTATTATAATATGTAAATTTTCTTAAAGAAGAGAGGGTGAGGATCTCTTACTCGAGGGTGTGACTCCATATGCATGGGATAAGCATCTTGACGGAATGTGGGGTCATTGGGAGGAATTTAGAGAGGGGATGATAGAATTAGGAAATTATAAATGGTTTTCTAGTGAAGTGGAATGTGATATTATGTGGGTTTATATAAGAAAAGAGTGTATTTCATTATTATTTCTCAAACATGGGTATCAGGAACAATATAATAAAATAAAAAACAAACCTTCCAATGTTTTATGAAAATTTGGAGTTGTTTACATTATTTTATAAGGGAGATGGACTATCTTAATTAAATAATTCTCCTTCTTATGGGGATGTGACTCATAATCTTAAGGAAATTATTTAAAGACCTTAGAATCTATTATAAGAGTGGGAGGATTAATAATGGATTTATAAAATATATAAAATAAAAATAAAAAATTGTATCATAATTTAAATATATATATTTAGTTTCTGATACCTTCTATAGTATTAATTAAATAACTTTTGGGTCATTATGATTTCATATTACACTCTTTATATTTATGCGGTATTTAATTTTTAAACAAATATTCGATTGTCTCATAACACTAGGAAAAATTTCCTATTTGATAATTTTTACATTATGATTCCAAAAATAATATAAATTTTATATAAATATTTTTCAATATATGTGAATTTTCACTTATAAAATAAAATGATGATTTTTTATGAAATAGTGTGCTTTTGACTATAACAGTTTTTGAACCCTTATAAAAAATTACATTTCAATTCATAAAAATTATATAAGAATTTATATTTGATAAATTCATTTAAAAATAATATTTTATTGAAATATTTTTTTTTTGCAAAAACATGTTAATTAATAAAAATACATTCTTTTTGTGAATTCCAATATTAACCAAAATTACTATTTGTGATTCATTGTATCAAAATAAACATAATTTATAATGTAACAATTTCATAATGAAAATATAACCATTATTCTGTAAAAAATTATAAATAATAATATCACATGTGTCTTGAAACATATCCCATTAACTCACCCATAAACACTGTAAGAGTAAGGTGCACAATAGTGACACTTTCATGTGGTTTTTCGGCGTATATAGTTTGGGTGTGATCTCGATGAGATTGAACTTATCCTATAAATGATATTTCACATTCTTAATTTGTTTCATCTCTTCTTGGTATAAGTTTAGTTAAAATCGCATTGACGGAACATTCACTAGAAGCTTTGAGAAATGGGCTTCATATTGTACGACACTACGATTTTAGAATATCACTTTCATTTTTTATGTAGATTGGATTTGATAAACCCCAATAGTTATACGAACCATGTGTTCATTGCCCAACTCCTTTATTATCCATGGTAAAGATCCTTAATAATCTTCTATATATAATGGGATAAAATTAAACCAATGAAGTTCATGTATTTTTTATAACCATATTACATAATAAGGAATTTAAATAAAACAAAAAGGGGATTTTTTTTATAACAGTTTGGGTCGCTAAAAAACCATCATATCACTATGTCACAATAAATACATGACTTAAGGGAACATGAAATTGATAAGATCATATGTTAAGCCTTGTACGAGCTCTCACAAGAATCAGAGTTCATATAGGACACCATTGAAACCACATTTAACCATACCATAATGAGTAGTTTAAATTATGAAGATTCATTAATCCCATATTAAAGCAAGGTAAAAGTGTTCCCATTAGTAAAAATTTCATTTTATTCCACTATTACAGCTATTCGGGAGGAACCAAAATCAAGTATTCTAGGAAGATTTTTACCACCACCAATTCCATGAGTATAATAATATTCTTAATTTTTTCAATACATGATGGTGGTGGAACCTTGTCTATCCATGACCAAAAGGATAACAGAATTGTTACCACTTCCACTTCAGATGCTGATCTATTCTAGGATAGTGGTGATTTCCAATAGTGAACACTCCCCCCGATGTATATTATTGCGTGACAAACCACTATCATTATTTGGACTATGTGTTTGGTTGGTTGAATACATCATCAAGATCTATATCAATAGCTTTATTTTATGTAATTATTTGACAAAGATGATTAATACCAACATGGTTCATCATCCCAATAGGCATTCTATGAATTCAGTCCCAAGGGAGACTCATGTTGTGACATTCTAACACGGTAAAGGGAATTAAGATTCATCACATTATTTTGATTATGTTGATATAGTAACAACTACTTGGGGGGAATCATTAAAATATGTCATGTTTGGTAAAATAATTTATGTAGACTACGACATTTATGTTGAAGAAAATATGAAATATATAGTCCATTGATACTACATTATCAATAAATCACAGTAGAAATGTGTGAATATTTTAAATGTGATTTAGGAAAATGATTTATATTTAAATGAGAAATTTCAAACCTCTCAATTCCACTCATATAGAGTTAAAGGGTTACACAATGTTATATCACACTCTCCTCCAAGAGAGGATGAAATTATTTCCACTAAATAAAAACTATCATTATGAGAGGTTGAGCTCAACATTCTAAAATGACTTAACATTGAGAAACTCAAAACGTATTTCTAATATATATAATCATAAAAAGGATTTAAAAGTTTCTATGCCTCCTCACTAGGAATAGGTTACTAAACCCATGAGGGAACAATCTTAACACTGGATTGACTCGAGGCCTTTTAAACAGGGTTATTTGAACTATATAATTGAGGGAAACCATGATTTAACTCCATTAATAGGACATCTTACCTAATTATTTGAAAACCACCAAGACCTGACCCTAATTGGATGTTGATATTAGATATATCTAGGGAAATATTTTTAATAATATTATGCATGATTTGATTCAATCATTTCTCAATATCAATTTAAAAAATATCTTTTTATGTATATCACGTCTATTTCTACTATAAAAGAATAATGATAAGTAATACACACTATAGAGAATTGAAGTGGAAACCATATCCTAAATGGGTGTATTATACTCCCCTCAATCCTATATCAATAATCCCACCTTACCAATAAATAATGATATTGGATATCTAGTGTCTCCTGAAGAAATTTTTGTCTCAGTGTGGCCCTATGGTGGGGAATTTCTATAATCCTGATATTTAAAAACATATATTCATTTTGTAGAATTTCTATGGAAATACCTTTTTGGTGTATTTTTATCTAAATAAAAACTTAACTTAGTAGGAAGACCTTCTCCATAAAATAATTTAACAATTAATCCCTACAGTAATGTAATCGATGGTCATGGACCTCTTAAATAGAATGAAACATGAATATGAGAGGGTATCTAATATCATTTCTACATGGAATATCTAGAAAAAATAACAAAATTAGAAATTATCATAGAAGGATCTTCAATATAATTTAATAGATAACCATTATGATGAGATACATAAACCATTAATCCTATCAATGTACCACATTGATTATAGTAGTTTTTGGATATTGAATAATATTTATAGGATTCTCTTTGAAAACCCAAAACCAAATCATATCCAATTAAAACAAAATGGGAAATAGTTTTGGAATATAATATAATTATCTAATCCCGATTTAAATTAAATTGATGACTATTTTGTATCCTTGGAATTCTTTATATCACATAGATCCTCATGTATAAGTGAAAAAAAACTACCCTCATCCATAGGAAATGAATTATAATAGTCTCCATAAATATTAGGAAAAATAAATAAAAACCCACTTTAAAAGTGAAGGATCATATTTAAATCCCCAATGAAATGTAAGATAACCTCCTTCAGTTTCAAAAGTATAGAAAACCTGTTGTTGTGAGCCTCAACAATCATCCTAACTATTTTCCCTTCCACTATATGGTTGGACCCAGCATCCATGACTCTTTAATTTTTATATATATCCTTAATAAAATGGTTGATTCATGATAAGTGACACTTATAAATCCTTCATCATAATTTTACAATATGGAAACTATCTGACCATTTTAAGAAAGTGATATATAGGATGTTATAATGATTTTATATTGAATTTTTAGTAAAAGAGTGACAAAAAATAAATTCAATAAGGATTATGATTCCCTAAAGAATAACTCAATTAAAATATTGTGGGCCCAATTCCCTCAACATAACCCAAATATAAAAAATAAAATGTACTCTATAATGATAGATTTGACTAGTGAAATCATAACAAGGACCATAAAGAGGATCTTCAATTAAATCCAAAAATAGTATTGGCTCTCATGGATTTACTACGTCCATTATTTGGATCATGATAACCACCCTAAAAAATGGAACCATAATAAAATAATGATTCCAACTATCCTTTTTTTAATCCTTACCTATAACATATATCATTTACTGTAATTAATAATAATATGATCATGAGTTTCTGGGGATTTTCCTGGGAGGAGGGAGAGGCCGTAGTGGCAGAGAATATAGGGGAAGAGACAATCGAGGCCTTTGTTGTCATTTATACAATATTAATGTGGATGACATATACATATATACTACTTGAGGGAATGAACATAAAAATCCTTTTATGAAAATAATTGAATTCCCCAATCCTCCATGGACCAACTAAATTTTTTATTTTTGGAAGATAGGTTAGAGAGATTTGGAATTTATTACTATCCTTGATATATATAATGACCATCTTAGATCATTCCATTTGTAAGAAAAAACTCTCATGTTCTTGATTAGTGTAATGATAGGGAATAATAAATTCATCAACCTGAAATCCACAAGATAAAGAAAAAGCTCATGATTGAAATCAAATACCATTGATAACTAAGTATAATATCAAGAAGAACGTACATTTAATCACAACCATAATTACAATGTAAAAATATATTTAATTTTCAAAACAAATCACAGATTAACTTATTGAGTATCTTCATATAGACAAATAATTTCAAAAAAATGTCACTAAATAAATTCATTATTATCGAATACCACCTCATTTGAATTTAATATTTCTACGTTATTAAAATATAATTATCAAGTGAAGAACAAATAAGGGAATAATAGTTACATATACATCTAAATAGAGTATGACTATTTTATTATTCATGAATATATAATTGAAAATAGATATATGGTCACTTTTATTCAAGTATGGGTACATCACATCATTATTATTGTTAGAATTACTTGTCTCCTTTGATGTTTACCATCAAGGGTATAAAAAATATGAGAATAAATCTATCCAGTGAATTAAAATATAATCATATATCGGATTATCTTGTATCCATATTTTTGTTCATGGTTATATATAATATCATATCATTTAATGCTCTATTAGGAATACATTGGATTCACCCCCTTGTTGTTGTTCCACTATCACATCATAAATGCACAATATACCTTATTGATTGAATGGTTAGAGTTCTTCATGGAGTTATTTTCCCATCTAAATCTTACATATCCCAGAACCAAAAATTAGTTTTCTATAACATAAGAGAAAATAGTCCAAATATATATGCCGATATATAGGTTAATGATCCCAATATTTTTGGAAATTCCCCAAAAAACCCTCAAACATACATGGATATGATGATGATGTACTTCTAGTCAATCTAGTGGAGTAACTACTCCTAGCTCTATAGAGCCACCATAGTTCAATGACATCACTAGTAAATGTTTAAAATGTAATTACCATGCCAAATGAGATGATCCTTTGAGTATAAGTCAAGGTTATACATAAGGGGAATACTTCTATTGGTGATGATTCACCAATAAAATGTGTTCCTTTTTTTTCTTTGAAACCATAAATGATATATTACTATTATTTAGGCTCAGAATATTCACCATTATCACAATTTTTTGGTTTAAAATTTACTTCTTTGTCATCAATTGTACTTGATAATACTATATGTTTTCTTTTAGAACCAATAATTCGTTATTATTCCCCTAATACTATGACATAGAAGTGGTAGAAGAAGTTGAGGATAACATTAAACATTCCCCATCAATAATCAAAATAGGAATATCTAAAACCATAAATGAACTCATAAAAATATATTTGAGTATAAAATAAGACCCAAAAACAGTATTGACTAGTGCATCCCTAACTTCAGAACAACCTTAATAGTTACATATCCTTCTCGAAAAACAATGTAAATTTTTTCTAATAATTATAAGGATTATTCTAGATTATATTTTTATGTCTATACCAATAATTTTAGAATTATATATGATAATAATTGTTCTAATAATCTATATAGGATGATGAAACCAGTTGATAATGATATTTTTTATGCCAATGATGCTATGTTTGTTAAAGAAAACCTCATCATGGAATCGGAATACTTGATATGGATCACCAATGTTGTCTTCATTAATAAATATAAGTAGTAGACCAGGCTATGAATTAATTTTCAGGAAGAATTTTTTCAATTACATAATAGTGACATCCAAATATCAATCATATAACTCATAATCAATTTGACTAATGGATTCCCTGAATTGTCTTTCATAAATATGTACCCATTATATATTCACATTACGATATCAGATTAATAGGAGGAATATATAAATTTTATATAACACTAATGTGTATAATATTATTAGTCTATTCACATCAGTTTGTAGAGTGATATTTCCACATATCAAATAACCATGCATTGAATCATCATTATCTTTATTATAAAGATCATTGAATTATGTGTTATTGAACTAGTGGTTAAATCATTGAAAATGTATGAAATATTTCTAATATTTTTATATTATTCACTAAACATCATGAGAAAATTTTATATAAGAACCCCCTAAAGTGTTCCTTTGGTGTGATATTGAGAAAATTACATGGATTTGTGGTATTACAATATGGTAATGATGATTAATTTACGAAGAATAATTCAATACATAAAAATAAACCTTATCAAACATCAAATAGTTGATAGAGATTCATTTTCTCACAACATACATTAGGAATTTCAAATCCAATTATGTTAGTAAGTGACTCCCCATCACACCATTAACTAACACATGTGTCTCATACATATGGGATGCTAAATTTCATTGATTGTCATAAGAAAAAATAAACTTCATCCCCTAGTCATGATATTGTTCTTAAATGGTAGGATTGTTATCTTATATGCGCCCTATGTGGAGACATCACATAGTACAAATCTAGTAAAAAAATAAATGAAAATAATTTTATTATACAAATCATAAAATATATAAATTAAGACTCAATTATCTGAAATCAAGAATATCCACCTTAAATTTTTTTCAAACAGTATAAAATATGAGGTATAATTTTATCACCATGAGTTCAACCTAGTCTCTCATTTTAATCCATTTATGTACATCATTAGTCTCTAGATGGCCATTTGGTGTCTGACTTGATTGGATGTTATTTTTAAATTGTTTGATATTCAGTAATTATAAAATAATGAAATCAAAGTGATGAATCAAGTGTATTTTCCCACAATACATACTACCTTGGAAATAACTATAATAAATACCAAACATTTAGTAAAATGGTTTTTTGTTTCCCATGACACACCCCATATTTCAAAAATGACCTTTGATAGATCCTCTTGATGTTTGACTCATAAAATAATGAAATTATTAAAGGATTGTAGATCTGGTATCAGAATAGTCATCATTCCTTAAAATAAATCATTTTACCTGAATCATTACATAAATAAAAATGCTATATGTATAATAAGGTAGTTCACTATGATCTCATCATATGCTTAGAGTATACCGTGAAACTTTTAGTAGCTTGTTTGAATGTTCATGGTCATTAAGAGATGGTAATTAATTATAATATTGGTAAATATACCATTTGAAAAGAGGATATTGTCCACTCCATTGAAACAAAATGGTATGGATAGTATAATTCCCCTTTGTGACAATAATAAATCATACCTCTTACTCCAAAAAAATATGCACACCTATATGTTGGCTACTCCATCGATGTCCCTATGCAGCCTAGGTTAGGATGAGATAGTGTTTCACAATCTGTAGCACAAAGTGGTCTCCCTATTCAATTTATTAAAAATGAAAAATGTAAAATAAATATACACTTCCATGAAATAGAAAATATTATATCATTACTAACTGATATCAATAATGGGTAGATGATATCGAAAACATATTATCTACAAAAAAATATCCATCCATAATTCCAATTCAAGAAGGTGTATATTTGACCGTGGGAAACATACATCTTCCAATATTATGGAAAAATAAATTGGAGGTCCTATATGAATAATAATTTTTTGTAGACATACTCAAATGTATTTTAGAAAAGGAACCCCATTCCATCTTGTAGAATGGTTATATAAGAATCTATGATGTTGTACCATTTGGGGAAAGGCACTCCTAGAAAATTAGTGGATATGATATTTTCTTCCAAAAATGATGAAATATCATGTGGAATTGAATTGGAAGAGTCATCCTTGTAAAATAAATTTATACTTCATCCATAAACCCACGAAATTATTTTATATTTTCATTTTCTCTTGGTCATTAATTGTATTAGAAATAGATGTTGTGGGGCCATATACCCTACCTAGGGCAATGCTGTTCAGTTAAATCTTTACATATACTAAATTCTTATCCATGTTGAAGGATTCTATATCACTAGTTGATTTTTTGAAAAAAAATAACATCATATATATAATTTACACCATTATTGCAAGATTTGGTAACCTTCATATAATACATACGGATAATGAAACCAATATCTAATCTATTATGTTGAAAAGGTTATACAATAAGTATTTTAGTGACTGTAATCACTATTCTAACTATCATATGGTGAAAAAGTTGATAGATATCAGCCCAAAAAAATAATCTATCACATTTACTATGAATTTGGGCTGACACTCACAAAAAATCATGGTGAAAAAATCCCCAACATTCCTTCTGTAATTACAACACCACTACTTGTACTTCCACATAAGTGACCTCATATTGACATGTTTATGTAATAGAGGTGGTGAAACCCATTGTTATAAAAACTAACTTCTCCCTTAATTTATATATGTGGATATATCTCAGATGAACAAACATCTGGGAATCAGATGGATGAGTTATCATGACTTGAGGAAAATAGGTTACACACACTCAATAATCATAATCTCTATCACAATAATATTAAATGATCCATAAAAAAAAAGTTTCATTTTATAATTACACTCTGGATTTTTATTAATGGAGATCCAAAACACATTTATTCAATTGAATATTAGTCAATATATTGAACCCAAATTGGAAAGACTTTAATTCATACAAATGGTGATGTCTAACTGAGAATAATCGTTGGCTACAATTGATGGGGAGACTTTCACCACCCAACACACACACACACAAACAGAAACAGACCACATAAAGACTATTGCATGGTTTCTTAATAAGTTTATTTCATGACTCCATATTGGTTTCCAATTACCAAATAACCTGATGTTATATGAAAAGGTCTTTTTCCTTTTTGTTTGACATAAAACTGCATAGAAGAACATCACTATTTAACCGAGTCAAACTACATAGTATTAATCTTTTTCATATGACAGTAAAGTTGAATAACTCCCAAATTATCAGATTATGAACATAAAATTAATATCAAAACATCAATTTAATATGATTAAAACATCAATGGTGTAGGTTCTCCTCATATTAAATTAAAAAAACAAACCTTGGTCCATACATTAAAACCCTAAACACAATTCATCCACAATTCCACCAAACATGTCATGAAATTACATAGAGAAAAGCCATTTTATAAACTCACCCACCTATATTTGAATCTAATCCATCAAAGAATATTTTGGTCATGGCCTATTTTATTCTGGATATTTTAATAAAACTAAAACCCATTACCCCTATATTTGATTTAGGACATTGAATGTAATTTCACTTTAAAAATGGTATTCTGATTAACTCTAGAAACATTAGGATATATTTTAACACCCTGAACAATCATCATTATAATAATAATAAATTTTAACTATAATTGTTTCCCCTATATTTATTCTTGGTCAATATAGTTATGGAACCATAGAAAAAATAAGTGTGCCTTTATTTTTATTCTCTCGGGATACATAGTGATCCATGGATCTACCATTTTATCCCAATCACAAATTATAATCAATCTCCCAAATCATCTTTGTGTTTGGACCCTTTCATGCATGATGGGTTCCACTATATATTTTTAGTACTGTGATATATCTATATAATTTTTTAGATGGTCTAAACCTCTGTAAATCCCCATAATATGAATGTACTTCCCATATGAAATTATAAATTATACTACACAATATTCGAGTCAACCAAGAATGACCTTTTACTACTTACATTATCCTACTATCCACAGACTCATCTTCTTTTATTAGAACCAAATATGTGTAAGAACATTACTATCACATTGACCTATAATCTGGATACCAGGGTGATGTATATATTCCTACCTCTTATTTATGAGGTTGATATACATAGTATCATCCATAATTGCTACATCTATGAATAAACACTTAAAAAATTTACCCTATATACAATAGTCCCACAAATATGTTCTAATTTATTCATAATGATATTACTATAGTCCCATGTTTCTACATGAATGTCATAATTATTCTAATATCGGTCTAAAAATGAAAAAAATTCCCCCACCCTAGTTTGTATATCCCATCCATTAATGTTGGGTGATTTCCAATGGTATCATATGATAGATATCCAAATTACTATTTGCATCTTATTTAATGTTCTAGTATGATACTTTGTAGCACCTGGATCATAAATCCCTGTCTCTAATATGTATTTTAGAAAAGGATTGAAATCCTCAATGTGTAGTGCTAATTGTAAAAATCTATATATACTATAACAAAGATAGATGTATATTAACTCCCCTTGTGTAGATTAATATGTGAAAAATATTACTAAAAACTTCCTCCCCAATATATGATCAAGATATAAAATAGTGTCATCATATTTGGATCCCTCTTCAGTGAAACCACATGAAATGTTTCACTAATTTGTATGTTTATGATCAACACATTAGTTATTTCTCAATAAAAAAGGGATAAAATAGTTATTGCAATGATATACGACCAAAAAATCTTGGTCCTCTTAGCCTATAATAGAAACGTAGCCATCATTATATTAGAATTTTATTTTTATAATAAATAAATTATAAGAAATATGTTCACAATGATTATTGACTTAATGGTATACATAGTGACACCCATGAATTTTTTTCCCTCAGCAGATCTCCAATAGGGACATGATCAAAATAATTTTGATAATGGATCTACTATTTGTGGCCTTGAGAGATTTGGTTGTATTTTAATAAAATGTGAGTATTACACTCTCCAATGGATGGACTATATCAATGTTAGATAACTAAGTGTAGGATTCCTTCTCGATGAACAAATTTTCAGAAATATTTCCATCTTCCATCAATATGAACAAGATTTTTTGGGAAATTTTAACATAAAGACCTTTGCGTTTTTTTATTTCTATCTTAATAGGATGCATAATGTCTTCATCATCTCTTGTACAAGGATCAACTATGAAAAAAAATAATCCCCTCTCTTAATATAGTACTTCAGGATATCTTGTAAATAGATCATCTTCCCAATTAGGCTATACTGAGGGGAAACCCTTTTTGATCACTATCCACATGAAATAGTTATTTACATTGTGGTTTCATGAACAATGTGAGGATTGATTCCAATCATCTCTATAATCATATTTATGATATGATATCATGTCACAGGCCTTGTCAAGAATAAAAAATATCTTCTCTCACCATACAGATTAACATACATTCAGAAATATCTCATCATCTTGATAGAGCTACACTTAGGTAGAACACACTAATCCTCTAGTAAACATAACCAAATTTCTTGTAATTTATTGTACCTAACTATGTTTAAACATATTATTATTTAATAAATAAATATTTTAATTTCTAGGACCACTTATTTGGGGACTAATAATGTGTTTTCTTCAATATCAATTTTTTTACACTTAGTGGGGACTAACTCGGTGATAATGATTTGGGAAAATTTCACAAATGATTAATTTAATATATTTGGGAACATATAAGTCTGATGTATATGAAATTAAATTTTATATCATCTCATTATCTATTAATGAGATTTAACTGCATGGTAAATTCTATTTTCAAGACATGAAATTGATTGGAATTTTTACCTTTTTATGATATTATGGCATAGTGTCTAAATTACATGGTGATAAAATACATGAGTTTCACACTAATAGTTCATGGATAACATTCATTGTCCTCCACTTGGGTAGAATTACTCTTCTCCCATATGATATCTAGATCTTTATGGTGGTCAGAATATGTGTTTTTACCTTATTTTTCTGTTGGCATTAAGGAAATGTGGCCCTTTCATCTAGGTCACCTGACAATAAACTACATAAAAGAAGGTCCAATTTCACATTACAATAATCTATTTAGAAATCCTAACATAAGAGGCATGTCCCCTTTTCCCTATAAATATATTTTAGTAAATATCATCACAGAAAAACTCTTTGTTATTGAAAACAACCATTAATGTAAAAAAATGAAAATATCACCAAATATATGAACTCTATGGACAATGATTCCTTTATATTAAATATCTACTAATATATGTAACATATATCATAGGAAAAATAATAAATAATTATCATTACCAGTTCCTAAACCCTGTATAAGATTCCAAAATAAATGAAATTTTATACTTTGAGTCAAAAAAAATTATGCTTATATTTTCACTACTATGAACTCTAATAAAATTTTTATCATATCATAGTCATTTTTCCCCACACTATGCATGAATCTGGGTAGTTTAAACGTTTAAGTATTAATTGTTATGATGAACCTGATCGAAATTTGACATATCTAAAAGCATGTTCTCCAGTCCTAGTTTCGATACATTATGCTTAATATCATAGGGTCCCCCAAAAATAGAACCTCAAATAACATATGGTGGATCTTTTAAGAAATCCACTCCCATTAATGAGAGATATATCCTTGTGAGAGCCTCTTGTTCCATGAAAATATATTTGGATAAAATTATATCATCTAAGATGGAACCATATATCATTATTCTTATTTTAATCTAATATAAATAATAGAAAATACCACATCCATGTACATAATAATGGTTTATGTCATTAGATCAAATTTAAGAACTATTGGTTGATTGATTGCCATAATTTTTTGATATGTAGTGATTCCCAAAACTATTGAAATAGCTCTAGATTTTAGGATAAGAAATAACAGGGATTTCATGGTAGAAAAACCTTACTACATTCATGTAGGAGACTTTCAATAAAAAAAACTATGTGTATTTTCATTTATTTAGATTAAAATCCAATCTTCATGACCCCAATAAATAGTCCTGGGAATATTCAGCAACACTATATATCACATCAATATTTTTTAATGATGTTAATATATATAAACATTTCTTATACATTTAATGTAAAACAAAAATACATAGTCCAACCCATGAAACATTTAAAACATTGTAAATAATTATCATATAAAAATATAATCATCCTTTTTCATCAGAATCCTACAATATCATTCTTTATGAAATAGATATGGTCTGATTCATACTCTTGTGCATTGCATAATGGTACATTGAATCTATATGTAAAGAAGAATCTATACCATTATTGATTTCCCCTTTAAATATAATGTTTATGTCTCTTCATCTAAATTCATATTTTAAGATGAACTAATATTAATGTGTAACATAAATCATTCTTCATACATATAAAATTGATATATGTATGAAATGTAATTCTAGTATAACATATGTATTTATTGCTACATATTTAGGATATATAGTGAGTCATGATTTACTTATCTTATTCCCATCATTAATTTATAATGAAAAAATGGTATCCCACCAATGTAAGAACTAGATTATTGCAACACACATTACAACATAATTCTTCATACATGGGTATATGTAGGAGGTTCTACCACATAAGAAACATGGGGTTTGTGATTCCAATTTTTATAATTAATAAAGTGACACATGTATTATACAAATTTTTACTAGCCCTAAATTCCATTAAACCCTCAAATCATAACAATAGTCACCTTAGTAATATCATTAATTCTTACAACATAAGGGATGCCATTATCGCCTGTGTAGACCATCCAAAAAAAGGATTCTAGAATTTGATTTTTTTCAACAAACTATTCCAGAAAAAAAGCGTCTCATATTTTCTGATTATTCATTATAATTCCGGGAAAATAAACATGAGTTAGACCTATATAATGGTCACAAAATGTATGTAATTATAAATGAAATCAAAATATTTTATATACGGTCTTATTTCATCATATATGGGTGTAAAAAACTGAATCCTTGTCACAAGATGATGAACTTCATGGTATCATGTGTAACTATAATGACCTTAGAGAACATAGAGAAACACATCTAGTATAACCAAAAAACATACATATAAGATAAATAAATATAGGATAATATTTCTTAAGGGATCAAATTATATGTTAGAATCCCCCTTTAGTACAAAATAACAATTACTTTTTACATACACATGATTATAAATTTTCTCACACTTCATCATGTAAATGTATAAACATTTGTCTCTATCCACATATCATGATATTGAATACCCCTTCCATGAATTTGATTTAGGTTAGTTTGGGTACTACCCATTATGTGAAAAATACATATAGACTGATTTCAATTAATAAAGGATTCTTATAGAAACATGTATCAATTTTTCGGGGTTAAATTCAATTATTCTTTATATAATGATTTCAAAAATCATAACATGTTCTTTTATTTCAAGATTCTTGAAACTGTATTGGATATAGAAAATCATGAAATACTATAAACTACATAAATTATTATATTTTAAATAGGAATTTTTCACTTGCTAACGATTCAGATCTACCAAGGGTCCTTGACTAATTGTCTTAAAAATCATCATTATAAAACTCACAAGTAATTATTTTATAACCAAATGATTAGATATTACCAAATAAATATGGAATATATATGTATTTTTTTCAATATTTAATGAATTTTATTGGTGTGTAGGAAACAGGTTATGGAAATTTCTTTAGATTATTATCCATTTTCAATCCTTTATAATTTACCAAAACTACCCACCCTTGGTCAACATAGGGCTAGAATTCCGCCATCGCCTTCTTGAACAGATATTTCCATAATAAACACAATAATTATGAATTGTAAAAATATTTAAAACTCTCTTAGAGTTACTGGTTATGAGTGAATTCATATTTTATAGGTTCCTATCTTTGTTAATAAATATGAAACCCTAATATGAAACCTATATATATGCCCCCAATATAGCCTTCCAACATTTGATTTTTCATCATCCTAATAAGAATGTCAACTAATATATTTATACAATAAAATAATTGAAACAAAAACTATCATTCAAATATATTCTACGACCTCCAATTATATACCTATCTTACACCAACCCACTAGATTGGGGATCCTTATGCCATGATTTAGGAAATCATCAACATATATTAAAAAAATATATTAGGGTTTTAGTTAACCTATTTCCCTTAGTGGGTAATATTTGATAATTTTCCCCATATATTTTATCAATTCACAATGAAATTATTTTATGTCACATCCTTTTTAGATAATGTATACTAGCACATGGCTCTCCATTTCTTTAGAGTCACTCTTCTCCCTTGTTGTGTATGTTGTCTCACCATTTTCATTTCCATAGTACCACAATAATTTCCATGATATTTTAAAACCCCTCAAAGGGATTTTGTGTTCTAATAATGATATTAAAAGTCAAATAAGGATCAACATATCCCATGTTAGTGAATTACCTTACCATTTTCATCAAAATTGTATTACCAAAAACTCAATAATCATATGTAAATGTTTTTGACCTTAGAATTTTTTTGTGATTTTCCCAATTACATGACTTTAAACTGTTGGTGAAAGGTACATAAAATATTTAGATTTAAATAATATAAATGAAATAAAGGGTAAAATTTATTTCCCTACACACTATCTTCTCATCACTGAAAGCATATAGAATTATAGGGAATAAATAAAAAAGGAATTTAACTCATAGATAAAAGCATGTTTCCCAATCATAATGGTGGGTTCTTCTGACTAAATCCCTAGTTTAGGAAATGTTTTGGGAAATAATACATCTATTATATGC
The DNA here is from genome assembly GCA_963277665.1 of Viscum album. NCBI lineage: Eukaryota > Viridiplantae > Streptophyta > Magnoliopsida > Santalales > Viscaceae > Viscum > Viscum album. The sequence continues at coordinate 1,016,240,442 of OY728120.1, read as the reverse complement.
CTTAGTAGACTTTATGATATGTCGAAATTCATCTTTCTGTTACCAAAAACACTTCATCAATTCCATTATTTTATAACTTCACTTCATTGCTTTAGTGGAAGAATCCTCACTAGTCGCCCATGGATATTTTTGATGTGTGTATTTGGATTCAATGGACACCTTAACTGGACTATGTATCCATGCTCGGATTTTTATTCAGAAATTTTCCCCCAACCTTAATATACAAGAATTTACTGATTAATCTAAAGAATAATGTATCATAATCACGATACACCCATGCACCATTATAGCTGAACTAATGATTCAAATTAAAACAATGACCATCCATAGAACATGTATACAATTTCCTAATCCTGTATTCTATATTTGTTAGTTGATTTACCAAATTTAGAATCCAACTAATCAGTGAAATCTAATATCCTTGTTTTTAAGACTTCTTTTATAATAGATAATGGAAAATAAATGATGTTCCACCACATTATTGAAATATTTTTTGGTCACCATTATATAACCCTAAAACACCTGACTATATTTTATGGGATAAATGACAATAAAATAAATGTTAATTTTATAGTATAGTCTACTCCATGAAATAATCAGTCTATTCACTTGAGGATTTTCATTAATATTTTTATCTAGATAATTACAACTATATCAATAAAATACATATGTCTATAAACTATTGTGATATTTGGTTGAAGGGGTCTGAACATAAACATATTCTATATTGGTTTGACTTATATGACTTTAAACTACTAATGTAAATAGATACAAGGCCTTCCATATTGAAAAATGATAAAGGGTGGCATGTGATTAATTTCTTTTTTAATTTATTGGATGTGCACCATATGTGTTATAGGTAAAATTAAGTGTTATACATTTAAATGGTGTAAATATTGATTTTTTAAAAACTCATAAAGGGAATCCTATAAAAATAAACGTTCAATATTTGTAAATCATACTGATATAATCCTTAGGAAAAAGATAGGTCTATATAGTAAATGGTTCAATGCTTTTGGGGATCGCAACATGACCCCACCAATGTCTAGATAAACACTATAGTACTTTTCTCCTAAGAAACAACTAGGCCACTATTCTACACCAGATACATTGGTTTGATAATTATTTTGAATCTCATTATGGTTTTATTATCACATATGTCAATCCACTTAACAATATAATCCATAGTCAAAAGTCCAACATTGTGATCTTCTTAATGTAGAGTATAATAAATCATTAAAATGAACATAGTCTAATGTACAATAATTATTGGTTTATAAATACTCATCTATGTATTAAACATAAGATTAAGTCACACAAAATAACCCAATATAGTGTAATGTGATAGTATTTCTTCCTATATCCATCCATGATCCACTCTGTGTGGGAAAAACAATGACATATAACAGTTTGGGATCCATGTTTGAAAGGAATTGTTCTTTATATGTGTTCATGTTGATTTAGTTATCCTTGGTGATATTATTTATGAGTTTTGAATATGTCCATAAACCCATAAGTCATGGAAAAAACCTACGAGCTATGATACAAAACATGGTAAAAACCATCCCATTGATGAGTATCCAATGGAATGCCAATAGATATTTATTAATATAAAAATATTACAAACATTTATTGTAGAAATAAAATTCACCACATTAATAAATAAATCAAATTATAAGTGGTTAATATTTCTAGATATAATAAATTTATGCCACATACCATTTTATATAATCAATGTCACTGTCATGGTCAATATGGAAGATGTCTTGTTTTGGAAGGGAATAATCACCATACTCAATGTAGAAGAAACACCGTCTCTATGTGACACACTATTTTTGGAATATATATTTATTTGTTTCCTAATATGGTATAATATACATTTTTAATGGGTTTATAACCTCCTTATATGAATATGCCATGTATTTCAACAATTTCTATTAAATTGGAGCCAGGACCAGAAAAAAGTAGCTCTTCTAACCATTTTTTGCCTCTAAAAACAATTATATGATGTAAATCGCATACAAAGTCCATTTAAATATGCCCTTAATTTTGGAATTTAGGAAACCAATCTTGATATTATACGAGATTAATGTTCTTGTAAAAATTAAATAGTCCTACCCACAAAGGTAATGTACCATACGAGCATCACATTCTGGGAAGAATATCGAGACACGTCACATAGAATGTTGATGGATGGACCACATGATCACTTAGATAATAATAAATTCCATCCAATAAGGTGTCTATTTATTTTTACTATTATATGTAATTGGTTCGGATAAGTTAAAAATAGCATTGATAGATCTCTTTTGGAGTCCAAAATTATCAGTGTGCTCTCCTTCCTCATATAAATCGACATCAGATACTCACCCCTTTGTGGTATTCATTAGAATGTTACATGATATGATACTCTATTTGATGCATTTTTTGGATCCTCTAGCTAGGATAGGATGATCATAACGACCTTTTGGTGTAAATAGATAGTGAATTATCTCTTAGCCAACCACAATATCATATTTGGGTAAGAGATATGTTAAATATATAAGTGAAAGACATAGTATCACCCTCCAACCAGATGATCCAGATGATGCACATATCAATGCTCTCTTAATTTTCATGATAATGGAATCCATTAAAGGTGATACATATGGGAAGGCCTGTGGATCTTACATGGGAGTCCCTACAAAGTGATGTTGTGAGTTGATAGTTAAATATTTTTCATGTAGAATTTGTTATAATTTTTTATTCACAATACATGATAAAACATATTTTTTTAATTATAATTTTTATATTATAAAAGGATCTCTAGTTTGATATAATAACATTATAAAATTGATGAATTCAGCATACATATGATTTCTTATGATAAAGATCAGCTATGGCCAGACCTCGTGGCTCAAAAACTGATGAAACAAGATGAAATGGTGTAAAATCAATTGGAAAACACCAATTATTTTTTTTAAAATTGTAAATGACTTGAAAAATGATACAAATTATAATTTTAATTCAAATCATGAGGAAATTTATGTACCAGGGAAATTTTTTTCCTTAGTGACTGTAACCCTTACGTACATTTCATGACAGAACCTCAAATCACACAAAAGCTCTAAGGATGTGAAATAATCCTTGAATGTGTCATCCCAAAAAATTTCACATCATGAAATGACTATTAATTATCCAAACTCCTAAAATAGACTATACAAATAGTGATCTTTGATGAAATTATTTCAGAACACCCCCTTGAACGCACCATGCTCACATTAGGCTTTAAGGACACATTAACTTTTCTAATTCTTACACACTAGGGAAATTTTTTTCTTATTTATGTAGTGTTTTAAGATGATGGAATGGGGATCATTAATGAAGGGAAATCATCATACGAGGAAACCCTATTCTAAGGATACTTTTCAGATCCTTTTTAATTTCATTAAATTATTTTAACCTTATTCCAATAATCCCGCCATCCTCCCACATCAAGTAGATTATCAAATACATTTAGGGGTAGTTATTTTGAGTGATATATCTATGGAATAATTTTATAATTATTAATTAATGAGTTTTCAATCATTAATTAATTAAATACATGCTTTCTTATACTAAATATTTTCAATTCATAATATATAGTTTTGAATATCGAACATAGTTGTGTTTTGTTTGGATTTTTTTAATTAAAAATTCATTTATTAAAAAATCAAAAATATCCATAAAAATAATTAATATATGTATTCATTGGAAAAATTTAGGATTAGGTGGTTGGTTCTCAATGATCATCATCATTTATCTAGAGTAGTAATTTGGAACTATTGGTATATTGATGAAAAAACATCTATTGTGGGATTTCCCTGATAAATCTAAAAGAACCAGACAAACATTCACTCAAATAGGAAGGAGGGTAGGCCAAACTATGACTTTAGATAGGAATATTCTCATCATAACCATCTGGCTAAAGGAGAAATATGGATTACTAGACATATATATCTCTTACTAGTCAGTATAATTTTTTTGGAAAATTAGAATATTGTATAAAATTTCGTTTGGACTACACAAGGAAAAACTAATAAAAATATATATAATAAATTGTTTTTAAATTATTTAATTTGAACTAACTATATTAAATCCCCAATTTAGGAAATAAAACCAATTAAAATCAATATTCCCAAAATTAAATAAAAGTGAAAACTAGTTTTTTTCTGCTTAACTCATATGGAGGAATCCAGATGTGAACCACTAGACAATACATGGGGGATGAATACTTATTTTTCCATTAACCTAAATAATCATGTGTAAAACATATCACTATTTACAGGGATTCATCAACTCATAAATTATATGAATTATTCGATGGTCCACTAACTATTTATTTTATTTTTATCAAAAATAAATATATTACTAACAAAATTAAGAAACATTAACATGAAAAATATAATTGAGGATATAAAACATATAGAATAATTTGAATTTATTAGTGTTCAAACTGAACATGAATGAATTCATGTATATCCCAACCAAACCCTTCGAGAGTTGTGCGCAAAACAATTTGCTGACCAACATAACCAACTCTTTGAACCTACTTTAGAGAATGATTTTGATTTGTGAATTAACATGATTAATTTTTTTTTCCAAAATTCAATTGTCTTATTGGGAAATACACAATAATTAATTTTCTAGAATTCACTCATGTATCCTAAAGTTGAAACCCAGTAGGAGATGAAGAAGATGAGATAAAGTAGAATACATTCCCCTTTTTACTAGAAGGGGTCAAGGACTGGGAGGATCTCAATTGGGGTTTAATGAAACGTTTCATCCCCAATTACACATGTACAGTAATATTAATGGGTATTTGCACCATTCTAAAAACATATGTTGAATCCCTTTATGAATATTATGAATGCTTTTGGAATATATTTTATAACTGCCTACAAAAAACCATTTTTTAACATCAATTCAATATATATTTTTATCTATGGCTGCTCAAAAATGACTTAAAATATTGTAGATTCCTCATCGAGAAGATACATGACTGAAAATTCTACAACAAAATTAAATGTATAGATTGATATAATTCATCAGTACTCATTGAAATTTATCACAACAACACCATTCACTAGAGGTATACACAAGGTATGAAATATTGGATTCAACACCTCTTTCTATAAAAAAATTTAATTAACTAAATTTTTTAGTGTGACAATTTTCTAAAATGAACATGATTGAAAAAAAACCAAACCCTGTTATGTTTTTTATCTTATTCATTACTCATTTAACCAACTTGATTCTAGAAGTTAAGTAGAAAAATGTTTTTCTACATAATTTTAGCCATTGAAATTATATCATTTTCATCTTTGTTAACCATAGGCCCTAATAGGTCCTAAAAAGAAATAAATCTATGCTATAGAATCATAAAAAAACCATACCCCAATCCACTTCGCTTCCATCAACATCAATATGATAACCCACTACCATTTCAGCAACCCGAAAATCCACCCTACTAATTTCAATACTTTCAACCACCACCATTGAACTAAAAGACCCATGAGTCTCCATTTTCTAATGCACTATCATATGATGAGCATCAGTAGAGGAAAAAAGTTACAATGCTGAAGATATGATAGATTAATAAATAGACCATTTTTTAATTTTTAATGATCTTATAAAAGAAACGAGAAATCTACCAATGAAAACAGATCCAAATATAAAATAGAATGTCTATGAGATTACCACACAAAGTGGAAAATATCTACGGCCACCCAGAATATGATATAATGATGATTATGAGTAATATTATAAATATCAAATATCATATGCAAAATAAGTTGACCAAAACAACTATGTAATAAGAACCATATTTAGAAAAGAATGACCAGAAACACCAGTTAAAAAACACCAAATGGAAAATAAAGATATTCAGGATCTATTTTCATTTTCATTTATTGACTTAGTAAAGGGTAAAATGGAGTAACATCAATGATAAATTTAGGAAATCTTCCTTATAGTTGAAATCAATATCCCAAAATTTGGATCATTTATAAAAATAATTAAATATGATAAATTTCTCAAGTTTTTATTCCAATTAAAATATCACTTGATATAAATGATAAAATCATGTTAAGGAGAAGAATCTAAATAATTATCACTTTTCTAGTACAATTGAAATTTAAATATTCAATTAAAAATCAATTCCTTACAAGATATGCACTTTAAATTTTATAATTCATTATGTGATATTGGAATTTCCAAAAATTTCATTCCTCAATCCATATATAAAACATTTTAAATTAGAGAGTCAAATCCAACAAAATTCGTGGTCCACCTTGAAAAAAATCCACAGGTTTCCCAATGGGAGTTTGGGAATCCATATATGTTAATGTCAAATATATAACTTTTCATGTATAAATTTTATGTTCAAAACATGGAAAATTATAGGAGTTTATCACACTCACCCATCATTACAGAATCAATATTCCTAGAAATGGAAAAAAATGGTCATCAATTTCCATAATGGAACATTCATAATGGATATTAGAGATAGAATTATATACTTCAACACTCATGATACAATGAATCTTCCATTCGTCAATCATTAACTCTATGAAATCTCACAGGAAAATTTTATAGATGAAATGGATTATTGAGGTATTATTAATGTATTCTTTTAATTAGAACATAAATCTTCCAAGGAAATTAGAATTACACAAAATATCTAAAAAACAAAATTTCATGAGGGAATAATTGGTAACTTTTGGGTTTTTTAATTATTTACTGAATGAAATAAAAATAACATAGAATATCCAATCCTTTTAATTAGGAAAAATAAACATTATATCATCCCATGAACAAATCCCAAGTCTAGAGTTTAAGGTATTAAAATTTTATTGTAAATATGTTTGGATTAGGGACGAAGAGATATAACCATTTATCGTGTAGAATAATCTATCCAAAATCCAAAAAAAACACTGACTGACTTTATCTTATTAAATTTTCATTCATTATGGTAGAGTTTAGGTGATTTAAAAGGGATCGTCCCAAAGTATCCTCTCATTAAATATTCATATAAGGTTATTACCGAATATTTAGGAAACCAAAGAGAAGAATTAATCCCATTATCTTGTGTAACACCCAAATAATTTACGTCATTGTATTTAAATAAAATCTTACCCATTAATAGCTTTTTATACCCTGAACGTCACATTTAAAATAAATGAGATACTCTTTTAAAATATTATTCAAAATTTGGATTTATAACATATTTGTTAAGTTGGACAGTATTAATTGGAATATCTAAATTATGAAAATTATATTTGTTTACAACTATATAATATAAATTTAATGGATAGATAATAATTTGAAATCAAATAAGAACTATTTTATAAAAAATGAAATCTTATTAAAAAATATTTACTTATTTAAAAGGAGGTTTAGTTTGGACTTTTAAAAATAATTTAAAATTTATTTTTACCACTATTAAAACATTTATTTTTTAAAATTAAAATTATTTATTAAATCAAAATATTCATATTAACATAGGGTATAATCATTGGGTTTTTTTGGGAAATTTTAAATTTTTAGAGAATAAAAAAGTTAATGATTTATATAAAATTGTTGTTTTATAATCAAATTAATTATTATTATTATTTTAATTTCATTTAAAATGATCATATTTATTGCTTGGATATATTATTTCCAATTAATAATATTTAAATAGTATTTATACTATATTCTAGTATATGTATATTTTTGGGATTAAAGGTGGAATGTTTTTTAAAAGATTTTTAAAATGAATAATGTTTCCCATTTTTAATTATTTAAAAATACCACTAATGTGTAATAATTTAATTGAAATTTATTACATATATATATATTAATTTAACTTCATAAAATTTTTATAACTAGTCATAGATTTAAAATTAAATAATTATTTTCATGAAATATTCAATTTTTGAAAAAATGATTTGTCATCACATATGCAGGTTTAATTTAAAATAAATTAATTCAATTATATGATGTTAATTTTTAAAAAATTATTCAATATTTAAATGAATCATTATTTATATTATATAAAAAGTCCAACATAAATTTAACTACAATGAATAGTGAAAATAGTAAATATTATTTACCATGGTTAAGGTAAAAATGAGATTACTAATGGTTGAACTAAAATTATAAGTGTTAAAAATGACTCAAAACATTACTAATTACTATCTAATGGTCATATTTAGACCCTATATATTATATGGACAAAATGGATAATTTTTAAATTATTTTTCCATAGAAAAATGTGTTTGGAATTATTATTTTAAAAAATTAATAGTTTTTATAAAAGGCGGCCCCTTATACATTATTTCACATTGTTAAAAACCCCATTGGTTCATACATACCTTCACAAATAGATTCTATACTAGCATAAACACATAATATAATCCTTTTTAAGATCATAAATCCTTCTTCAAATGGATTTTTTTGAAAACCAAAAGATGTTGTCTGAAGTAGTGGTAACATCGTAAACCAAGAGTTTTATTTTATTTCTTCTCCGACTATATAAAATATTATTAACAAATGATTATATAACATACCCATTATATTAATTATACATACATGGTGATATGTTATTTTAACAATATACAACCATATTCTGCTCCCAGAAATGGAAAACCAAACAGCTGATCATGTTTAAGAAAGATAACCTCTTCATGATCCAATGTAATTTGTTTTCCACCATCACATCTCATGGAAATATAATGAAGTATCTAATAATTATAAATTTTATAAATTATATAATTTTACTTATATAATATAAATTCTTTCTTTCTATTATAGAGGGAATCTGATAATGTCTCTCTAGTGTATGACATACTACAGCCTCATGAAGAGATGTGTTATGTTTTCCACTTACACTCTAAAAGGATGCTAATAAAGATTAATTTTATTTTTATATATGACAATTATGACATTTTTAACATTTTTGAAATGAAGTATATTATATAATGTTTTAAGTTATAATTCATTGAATAATTCATATCATAATTTATCTGTATAACAGACAGTCACCTCACGAAGCTATGGGATTATTGTTTGCTACTAAATTACAAGGAGTATATGATTAAGGGTATTTAATGAAATAATATTATATTAATGACAAAATTATAATCCTATAAATATAATCATAAATTAAAATTCTTCCAATACTGATATTTCAAAAATGTAAATGTTACTCATGATTACGTATAACCAACTATCTCCATGATTTTTACACTCTTTATTTTTTCATATCTGGATTCCATGGTTTGTATAAAATGTAAAATTTATGTATACACATGAATATTATATATTGTTAACTTTTATATATATTTTTAATTTTTAACCTCTTTGGACATTTCAAACTTATCAATGTGAATTTGCACAAATGATATTTTTATCATTGAATCATCCGGTGTGGAATTAGTTGGTTCGATAATTGAATATGACAAGGAAAAAAATTAAAAAAATGGAATAATATTCCTATATTTTTTTCTCAATAAAGTATGTAATTATATTATTCTCATTATTCATGAATATTAATAATACACATGACTAATTGGGTAGGAGGTAAGGGATCATTCTAACCCCACTTCATTGAGTAATGATTATCCTCTCTCTAACTCACTGTTTCCCTAGTTAGATTATATAATTATAATAAATTATGTAAATATGTATATGTTATGATTACATAGATTATCCTAAATTCCATTGACATTTTAATACATTAATACAAATATTTCTCATGTTACTTCTTTAAAAAATTGTCTGTATATTATGCAATGAGTGAAAATTATGAAACCCATTTATTTCCTCGAGCAATTATTGCATTTTTTCCATAAGACTAATATAATTATGTTGATTGCTAATTCATGTATATTAAAGTATGATAGTGACTGTTTTATATAAGGAATTTATTTAATCCCTAGAAATGGAGGTTTTCAAATCAAGGACCACATGTTATTTAATTATAGTCTTAATGGAAAATTCACATGGAACATGCTATCTAATAAATACCCCAATGATTTAATTTCTAAAGGTTTCATAGGAAGGCTTATGAATGGTTAAAAATACTACCTTAAATAGTCGTAATAGATCACAATAATCAACTACTTTAATGAATCCATGCATGACACAAAGTGGCAAGTAAGAAATAATTATTCTCTCAACTTCTAGAAAAATACCTGACTGGATATACCACATCATAATACAATGCATTTCCACTCTAATAGAATACATATGTCCATTGATAAAATGATTTCAAAATAACTCAATAATAATCGTTATGTACCAATTAATGTGAGTTTTGCGAGTTATAATTTAATTTTTATGGATATTGACACTCTAGTTTGGAATCAAAACAGTAATCAGTAATTTAATGGTAGGGACTACTATAAGATGGAATGCAGAGGATCCAACATAGCACCACCATGGCTACTCAAATTCATGTTACAATTCATTGAACCTTATAGGTTCATTATTATATGGTAGATTTGGAAGAAGAATCTTCCCATCTATGATCATATTAAAAGGTATGTACTAAATATATTATCTTTCGTCCAGTATTATTTGAAGGCTGAGGAAAAGTTAAAACACATGTTTCCTGCTTATGGATTTTACCAGACTCTTTGGGATTATATATTCTATCTCTGTGGAAATAATCATGGAAGCATCCATCATCTTGTTGATCACATTGACCTCATCACTAAATATGGTTATGGAAAACAAGTGAAGAACTCCCTATTTACAGTGGGGGCCTTAATATTTTCATCTATTTGGAATGCTCAAAATTGTAGGTTATTTGATGAGAGGTATACCACTATATATTAGGGTACACATTCACTCCCTATTGATGTTTATGATACTTCAATGGTGTAGGTGGATGCTATGTGAAATAACACAAATGACCTGAATATTCTCAGGCTTCTTGGAGTCATGGGAAGGTGAGGAAACCCAGATTACTCAATCACATTCAACAAATTCCACAAATCATCCCATAGCACAAATTCAACATTGATGGTGCATTATAAGTCATTATTTCCCCCCAATCTGTGGAGTAATTTTACACTAACACCCTGTATTTTTCAATGGATTATTTTATCACTACATTTTAATTAGAGTTTCTATTGAGGATGAACTATGGTCTATAATTCATGAAATCAAGTATGAAACACATTATTTTCGAATTTATTATTGATTGAATCAAATTCAAAAATAAACATTATATCATTTAATTCAAGAATAAGGATTTTCCCTAGAAACTATTACATTAATATATTGATTCTTATAGTCTTTTAAACTTCTATAGGTATGTTGTCTCACATTCATAATGAAAGGAAATTCATATCATTGATGTTCTGTCAAAGAAGGTGGATATTGAAATGGTTGTGATGTGATCCTTATGATACCTGGTTATTCTGTACCACTGGTGGATGAAGATATTCTTGGAGAGATACAATTTTTACTTTTTAATGACCAATTGAAATTTTTGACTATGGTTTCTATTTTATATAATTTTTCTTAGCACTATCTTTATCAAATCCAACATTTTGGGGTAATAATTTCTGAAACACTAAAGAAAATTATACGTTTATGTTTAAAAATAATACCAAATATCTAAAATCATCTTTTAATGTTTGTGATGTATTGAGTTTGTGGTTTCTGAGAAATTACATCCCTATATGGATACTACTAGTGGAAGTGGTTATTGAATAGATATACTTAGGGGTAATAACTTTTGAAAAGGGGTTTCAAGATGGACTCAATTTTTACCTGGTACATATAAATAGGCCTTACTGCATAACTAGTTTGACACTCTAAAAGGATATGTTTTAGAAACTCTCAATCTCATTACGAGCCATTATAAAGAAAATAAAAATTGCCAAATGATTTCATTATATGAAATAAACCAAGTACTTACCCAATGTATTACCAATAAAATTCTATTCTAATATTTATTTGTTATCTTTTAATCATATAATATGACATGTAGAACACAATAAAATCCTTATAAATGAGGATTTAGTGAAAAAAATGTATCTCTAGAGGATAAGGGACGTATACCGACGAATAGTAACTTTACCTTTGGAGTAGTAATGTGACACTTATGAATAGTAAATTTTCATATGTAATAGTAACCACACCAATAAAATTATAAATAAAATTTATCAATCTTATAAGTGAAAATATGGTATAATTATATCACAATATAATTTAATAAATATATTTACAAAATATTAATAAAGTGTTGGTATTAATTATAGTGATGTATATTCAATTATATATTTTTGATTATTAGATAAATTAAAAAACAATTTAATTTCATAAAACAAATTCATAATTTTTTTTATGCCTTATGATCATAAGACAATTTTATGAGACTGTAATTATATTTTCAACGTGTTAGAAAAGAAGATTTAATGTCAAAATTTTTATTTTCAAGTAAATTAAGATTTTAATTAAAAATTAAATTTCTCATATTTAGAAAATATTTTTTGGAAAATTGGTGTTCATTTTATGATTATATATGTTTTCATATGGTTTCAGTGAATTTTTTGTATTTTAAATATACACGTGAATTTCTGGTGAATACTAAAATAGTATAACTTTGGATAAATGCAAAATAAATGAATTTATGCATCATGCATGAGTCATGGAAGATGTAAATAGCCATTGGTTTGAACTGAAATGATTATGTGATTTTTTTTGTTCCCATGAATCAAGAATATTCAATTTCTTGAGAAAAAAATATTAAACTAATTAAAAATCCATCCTCCCCTCCACAATAAAAACAATAGTCACCCTCCTCTTCACTTTACTCCTCTGAAGCCATGTTCGTAGTCCAAATTTTACTCAAATCCCTCAAATATCCTATATACCACGTATAGTGGCCCTTGGTCTATTAAAAAGACCAAATCCCTTTCTCAAAATAGGTTGTAAAAGAAGATATATTTAATAGGTAAATTCCACATTTCATTTCATTTATTTCTTTTCAAAATCCTTTTTTTCTTTTTCTTTACTGACATACTTTAATCCAAATGTTTTGATAACTCATATACCATAAATGTATTGGAAATTTTTTATGATAATGGAATAATTCATCATCATTCCTCATTTTCTTTCCTATTATACTATAAATGAAAACATTATCCAAGATGTGTAAAATTATCACATTCAAGGATGATATATTTTAAATTTATTTTACAATCGTCAATTCTTGTCATGAAACAATTTTTTTGGTTGAAAAAGACTATAATATATGTATTATGTCTAATTTATGGTTCTGTAATCTTTTTCATAAATGGAATTAATGTATAAATCTAAATGTGTTCGATGAAATCAAGAAACGACTAATTAACCAAAACAGTTATCATTGATTTTTTATATAATGATCCATCTTTACTCAAAATAAAGAAATTAATTTTATAACAAATTAGAATAATGGTTGATAAATAAAAACTAATATTTTAAATTATAGATAACCATTCTCATCTTACATGTTTTTCCTTATTTTTATATAAGTAAACCAATCATGAAAATCAATGAATCAAAAAATGAAATTGAACCTCTATACCCAACAAAAAGGTCATGAATGAACTTAATATGGTTATAATAAATAAATACAAATAAACAGTATCTTCTAAAAATATAAATTAATGAATTTAATTTGGTTATCTTGGACATTATGATCATGTAAAAGGAATGAACAGACTTATTGTAAGGTATTCTACTCAAACGTCCATTATTTCTTCGGGTTTCTCTATCATTTTCTACCAGAATAATTCAATATGTTCTTTATATGTAAATTTTTTAAATGAATTTTATATGATCAAACCATATTTGTAAAAATTAATTCATCAGTATCTTTTTGGTATATACATGTTTTTAAATTATACACTCCTTAATACTTCCTGATAAGCAAATCAGTTTTAAGGGAACTGCCTGAATTCTTACGCATTTTTGTGAACACTATATAATATATTTTTAATCAACCATTTTTTTATAAAATAAATATTTCTATTATCAAAAACCATCTTACTTTACATATGGTTATATATAAAAGATTATTCCCTTTTTAGTGATATTTGATATTTTCCTTAAAATGCATTAAAATTTTTTAATTCTATCATTTCTCAAATGTTCAATTTTCATATTATAAATTAAAATTGACATCAATATTCATGTTATTTTCATATAATACCTTATAAATGTTATTTAATGATCTAATTCCTTTCCTTCATGTACACCTTTATGATACTCCCATATGTTAGGATTTATGTCATGAATATGCTACCCAATTATTTTCCATGGCTAACCCTTACGTTTTTTGTATGATTAATTACGTATGATTATGTATGTGGAAATAATTTTCATGTATATGTAAAGTGATGTGTATTCCCAGAAAGGGCCCCAATTTATTGGGTAATTTGGAGTCTCTTGAGATGTTATGTGCAATTGTCTTGGTGGTTAGCATTGACCTGTGCTACCATGTACAACTATAATAGTGGATAACATCGACATGTGCTCCCCTATGTTCCACGAGCCTTGAGTAGTTCTAAATTAATGTTTATGTTTCTTCCCCATTACTCTATATACATGTTTATATGATCCCATATTTTTATGTTATGATCCCATATGTTACATGCCTTTTTATATCATTATGTCTTGCCTTCTAACCCATGTTCTAAAGCTTTATTCATATGTTTTTTTACTTTACTGGGAATTTTAGCTCACTCCTTTGTTCATGTTATCCCCATGTCATCCAATGAATATGTTTGAGGAAAATGGATATTATGGCATCCTTAAGAAGATTAAAAATTAAGGGTTTTATTATGTCCCATGTTTTCAATATTATGTTCCTAGTCTTCCAACACACAAGACATTACAATCCTTGGCTTGTAATATGATGTTTTATCATTCTTAAAATCAAGAAATTATATGAGTAAAAGTATAGAAGCACTATAGTTGGTATCATATTATTTTCTAGATATTTTTGGAGACTAGGAATAGAGTAATTTAGTCAGAACCTTAATAATGAGACTAAGTATAATAAAACATCGCTAAAATTTGGTAAGTATAGAGTAAGTGGTTTATCAAGAAAATACATCCCTATCTTGAAGCGTACAAGTGGCTGTGTCCCTAGAAAAAATGTTTCCTGGGGTAAAACCTGAAAAAACTACATTGAGATATACTCCAACGGTAATAGGGGTATGATAATGGGCTCTACTGCACTCTTGGTTTGACACTCTCGGGGGATAAGAATTGGTAAATTTATAAGCATAGTACGAACCATTTTTTAGGGAACAAAAAAAAGAGATCATAAGAAAATAATCTATGTAACAGATCAATGATATACAATATATAATCCTTGGAAATAAATTGCTAGGATATAAATTTCCTTTTTGATTTTATCCTTTTATATTTAATGTTTTCTTTTTTATCCTTAATTGTTCTATATTCAAGCCCTCTAACTGTACATTTATTTCCATGTTAATGATGGGAAATGGAAGAAAACATGCCAACAATCCATTGGACAAGGAATGTGATGAATTTTGTAATGATATGGAAATTATTAAGTGAAGGGTTCGTCAATAATTCATGACAGTACTTTCTCATCTGTCTCAAGATATGAATAATAACATGAATAATGTGGAACACCCTCCTCCTCTATGGAAAGAGAATGTTTCGGTCGAATCATTCTCGTTGAAAAGGCCTCCCATGTTTAGTGGATATTATGATCCCCTTCTCATGGAACAGTGGATTAACACTATTGAATGGATATTCTATATCCTCCAGTGCTTATAAGTATATAATTTAATGTTGGTGGTCTATTGCTTTTATGGGGAAGCTGATCAGTGGGGGACACTAAACAATAATACAATGTCCTAGGAGAAAATTGACAGCACATATTAGGAGGAATTCAATAAAAATGTTTTCCCAATATATATTTTCCTTGAAACTTATGTCTCATGATGGAAAGAGAGTTCCTAATACTTACGAAGAAGTAAAATGAGTCCATCAAGGTGTTTGAAAAAAACATCACAAGGATTGCATGATACACCTATGGATTTTTCATGAACACCGAAACAAAAGTAGATCTCTTCTATATAGGACTAATGATGAGTATAAAAATCATTGGTGATTCATGACATTGAAATTTATAAGGAGATTGAATGTTGTGACCTCAAGGATAAAATGGATATTGGAGACTCTCAATGGTCTCATGGCCCTGGTGAAAATAAAGCAGAAAATGGAGACTATTATGTTTTGTTTATCAAATAAATCCAATGATTGTAAGAATATCGAACATATCACATTTCAAAATTGATGGATGTATCACACTATGATCTTTTTAAAAGGAACCAGTAATTGTATCAAATGTGGAAGAATGAGATATCTGGATATGAGATGCGAAAGGGATATGATCAATACTACTAATGTGGAAGAATAAAGGAATGTTCATATCAATTCTTAGTATGTAGTGAAGCGTTACAACTTCAAGTACCATGGGAATTATGAGAACAATTTCTAAAATCATAATGTTGTTGGATGAAATCAAAAACAACCTCTAGGGAAACAAGAAAGGACTTTTTCTATCACTACTTCTAAGGTGGACCCAAAAAACAATGTAGTGGAAGGAATGCTAGTTATTCATTCAATAAAAGCAGAAAATATATTTCATTATAGTTCTAAATATTCTTTCTTATCTTGAAAGTTTAGTAAAACTATTCAAACACCTCCTTAATGTTTGCAGACAGTGTTATCTATGAGAACAACAAATGGTTCAATTATTTCAGGAAATGAATATAAATCCTCCCTAGTTAATGTTTGTGGACTAAACCTCTAATAAAATCTCATCATACATCCTGTAGGGTATTTAGATGTTATCTTGGGCATGGATGGGCTATCATTATAAAAATCCCACATCAAATGTTCATTATGGGAGATCACTCTTCACATCCAGAAATATCCTCCAATTCTTTACAAGTTTAATGAGGAAGATAAATCCCCTTTAGAATCATTGTCTCTAGTTTGGATATTACTGTCTTATGAGAAATCATGTCTTGCCCATATGATTGATACAAAGGAGATGAAACTTCTCAAATATATGCCCAAGGTGATGGATTACACTCATGTATTTCCGTAAAGAATTTTCTGGTCATACACCTGATTGATAGGTTGAGTTCTCAATTGAAATTATTCTTTAATCACTATCTATATCAAAGACACTTGATAGAATGGAAACCATACAACTAGAAGATATGAAGAAGTAGATACAAGACAATCTGGAGATGGGTTCTATACGCCCGAGTGCTTCACCATGGGGTGCACCAGTCCTCTTTTTCAAGAATTTGGAAGGATCAATGCGCCTATATATTGATTATCATGATACTAATAAAATCCTGATAAAGAACATGTTTCATATTCCACTAATATATGAATTGTTTTGCCAGCTTGGTGGGTAATGTTATTTATCTAAGCCAGACCTTCTGTTAGGATATCACTAATTAAATTTTAGGAAGGAAGATATTATTAAGGTTGCCTTTCAAATGAGCTTTTGAAATTATGAGTTCATAGATATTTCCTTTTCATTCACTAATGAACTGGAAAGATTTATGGATTTAATGAATATAATCTTTAGATATTACCTCAAAAAAATTTGGGGTAGTCTTTATCGATGATATTCTATTATACTCCAATAGTAAGGAGGAGCACGAGTAACATTTGAATACTGCGAAGAGGACATTGAAAATAGAGAAACTTAATTAGAAAATTATAGTAAATGTGAGTTTTGGATGGATGAGGTATCATTATTGGGGACAGTTATAACTAGTAAAGAGATATTTGTGGACCCTTCTATGACAAAGGCAATGGAAAAGTAGTCCAAAACAAAATCCGTAAGAATGACCTGTAGCTTTCGGGGTCTAGCTAAGTATTATCAATGGTTTTTTTTTGAACATTTCGAAATTTTAAACCTAATGAAAAAGGTGACATAGAAGGGGTGAGTTTTATCTAGACTCAATAATGTGAGGAATGTAGAAGGGATCTCAAAATGAGGTTTATCACCGCGCTAGAACTCACCCTCCTAATAAGTGGAGAACTCATTATGGTGTATAGTTATGATTTAATTAAGGGATGTGGTTATGTCATTATTCAAAATGAAAATTTGATATCCTACACCTCAAGTAAGATGAAAATACACGAGCACGACAATCCCATGCATGATTTGGAGTTGGAGACTATGATAATTGAATTGAAAATCTAGTGAAATTATTTATATCGGTAGAAATGTGCGCAATATACTGATCACAAGTGTCTTAAATATAGATTCCCGTAAAATGGGATTAATAAGTTCTAGTGAATATGGTTACATATCATCAAGGATTATGATTTCACAATCCAGTATAATCCTGATGAGGCAAATAAGTTGGGAGATGCTTTAATTATAAAGTATCCTTCATCTTTTTCAATGATGAGAATTGAAAAGGATCCGATATTCATAGATATACTATGTATAGACATGCGAATCATTAATGGAGAAACATTACCAATTTTGTCACAAATTATTGCACAATATGCCTCAGGGAGAAAATAAAGGAATATCAAATAATATATTTGTAAATTCTGAAAATGGTGGATGCTATTTGAAATGGGAAATCCTCTGAGGTTATGATTGATGAATAATGTGTTGTAAAATTTGGGTCACGATTATGTATAACATCTGATCCATATATAAAGAAATATATTTTGAATGATGCACATAGATCAACCTTTTCTATTTACCCAGGGAGCACAATGATTTATCGAGATATCTGAGAGAACCTTTGGTGGGACAATATGATGACAGAGATTCCTAAATATACATCAATGTACCTGGTATGTCAACAAGTGAAGGCTGAATGAAGGAATCCTACAGGGATAATTCAACCACTACATATACAAAAATAGAAGTTGTGGAACATCACCATTAACATTGTCACTGGACTTCCAAGGAAATCCAATGCAAACAATGATATATGGGTCATTGTGGATCGTCATACAATGAAATCTCACTTTATTGCAATTAGAGAGAACATCTCATTAAATCAACTAGCATGGATATATATCAAATAGTTGGTAAGTGTGAATGGGGTGACACTATATATTGTATCTGATAGAGATCCAAGATTCACCTCAATGATCAATAAAATTCTCTAATATGATCTTACCAACGAACTGAATATGATTACGACATATCATATCCAAACTGATGACCAATCTAAAGAAACTATTCCGAAACTGGAAGACATGTTTAGACTGTGTTCTATGGACTTCAAAGGAGGATGTAAATAACATCTTCCACAGGTGGAATTCTCTTAAAATAATAGTTTCAACTCCAATAACTATATGGAACCACATAAAGCCCTTTTTGGTAAAACGTGTTGAACACAAACATGTTGGGATGATTTTGGTGAGTGTATGTTGCTAGGACATGAAACAGTAATATAAATTGCGGAGAAGGTGAAAACAACTCACCAATACAACATGAAATCCCAATGTTGGAAAAATAGCTATTCTTACAATCATCAACGAGACTGTGAGTTTATAGTTGGAGACATGGTATTCCTCAGCATATCTTTATTGAAGAAGGACATGAGATTTGGGATGAAAGGAAAGCTATGTCCTATGTAAATCATCCCCTAAGAGATTCTTGATCATGTTGGATATGTGAGATATCAATTATCACTTCCAAATACCATGTCAAAATTATATGATGTCTTCCACGTATCCCTCTTAACGAAGTACATACCAGACCCTTCAGATGTACTCTCGTCAGTGGTAGTACAATAGGTGAATGATGTTTCTTACTAGGACCAAGTAGTGAATATCATGGATCATAGAGATAAAGGTATACACAACAAGACCACTCACCGTGTAAAATTTAAATGGTGGAACAATATGTACAATGGGGCATCATGGGAACTGAAGGTGGCAATGATGGAAAAGTACACACACCTATTTATGTCTTATAATGTAAATTAAATTTAAAGGGAGAAACTTGATAAGGTTTAAGAATGCAACAACCAAATGTTTTATAAATTAAATCCCCTTATTTTAATTATGTGTAATAGTATAGTTATATAATATTGTAGATACAACAAAATAAAATCCATATAAATGAAGATTAAGTGAATCAAAAGGTATCTCAAGATGTTACGTAGTCTATACTAATTAAATAGTATCTTGACCTTTAGAATAGTAATGTAAACCATATGAGTTGTAAACCAGCCATGATAATAGTAACCTCACCAATTAATGTACCAATTAATTTTTTCCATCTTATAAGTAAAAATATGGTATAATTAAATGATAGTATGAGAAAATAAATATTTTTAAAAATTATCAATAAAGTGTTGGTATTTTTCAAGTCATGTATTTTTAATTTCAATCTTATGATCAATTTAATAATTTTGAAAAAAAATTATTTTCATAAATTGAATTAATAATTTTTTAATTTTATGTCTTATGATCATAATATAATTTTAGGAGACCTTAATTTACTTTTAAAAGTGTTAGAAAAGTAGTTTTAATTTCAAATTTTTTATTTTCATGTAAATTATGATATTAATTAAAAATTAAATTTCTCATATTATGAAATTTTTTTTAAAAAATGGTTTTCATTTCATGATTTGTAATGTTAAATAATGGTTGTGGTAAATTCTTTATTATTTTAAAAGACATGAATTTTTTTAGAAGAGTAAAATAAGATAGCTTATGATAAATGTTAAATAACTGATGTTCTGTATTCTTTTTGAGTCATGTATGATATAAAAGGCCACTGTTTCAAACTGACATGTTCAATTTCTGGTTTTTTGTAATAGGAATCAATAATATTCATATTCCTGAGCAAAAATATTAATCTAATGACTAAAAAAATGTGAAATCCCTCCTCTCCTCCACTACATAAACTACCCTCACCTCGTATTCTCTTCACTCCTCTCATGCCATGTTAATAGTCCAAATTCATCAAAAATGACTCTGTAAGCCCCTCCAAATGTCCAACATCCCTTGGTCTATTTCAAATTATAAATCCATTATTCTAAAGAGTTTCTCAGAGAAGATATATTCAAAGGTAAATTCATCTTTTCATCTCTTTTATTTTCTTTTAGGTACCTTAATTTACTTTTCTTTCCTCACAATATGTTATCCAGATATAATGATAAATTTGTTACCATACATGTACTGGGATTTGGTTATGATAATTGAATAATTCATCATCATCTCTCATTACCTCTCCATTTATACTTGAAATGAAAACACCATCCGAGATGTGTTAATTTATCACCTTCAAGGAAGATAAGTTTTAAATTTATTTTACCATATTCAATTTTAATCATGAAACCATTTTTCTGGTTGAACCAGAATATAATATATGTATTATGTATAATTTATGGTTATGGAATATTTTTTTTCAGGGTATTAATATATAAATTAAAATGTGTTTGATTTCATAAAAAAACTGCCAATTGACCAAAATTGTTACCATTAAAGATTTATATAATGATTTATCTTCATTATAAATAACCAAAATGAATTTTACAACCAATTAATATAATGGATGATCAATAATAACATATAAATCCAATTCTAGACATCCATTATCATCGTACATGTTTACCCTTACATGTATATAAGTAAACCAATCAGGAATACCAATGAACCAAACAATGTAATTGAACTTCATAACCATAAAAAAGGACATGAATGAAATTAATCAGGATATAATAAATAAATTTAATAAAAAATAGGTTATATAAATATTAAATAATTAATTAAATTTGTTTATAAAAGAAATTAATATCATGAGAATGAAACCATTGGGCTAAAGGTACGAGATTCAATATGAACCTCTTTTATTCCTTTGGGTTGCTCAGGCATTATTTCTACCCAAATGTAGTTATATTTTCTTTATATTTACATATTATAAATGTTGTGAATATTATAAAAACTCATCAATACATATCCATTCATAATTATCTTTTTGGGATATATGTCTATTTTATTGATTCCCTCCTCAATACATCCTGATAAGCAATTCTGTTTTAAGGGAACATCATGAATTCCGACCCATTTCCCAGAATAATATATAATATATTTTTAAGACACCATTTTTTTAAAAATCACATTTTTTATTATGAGAACCTTCTTAGTTCACTTCTTGTTTTTATATAAAGAATTATTCCATTTTCTATTTTACGTGACCTTTGTTATTTTCCTTAAACCGCACTAAAATGATTTAATTATAAGTATTATAAAATGATTTTTTTTCATATTATCACTTAATATTGACCTAACATATCATGATATGTGCATATTTTACCTTTTTAAGGTCTAAGAATGATCCAATTCCTTTTATTCAAGGAAAATTTTATGATAATCCAAATTTTTATGATTTATGTCTGGAATATTATATCCATTTCTTTTCCATGGGTAACCCTTACATTTATGTTTGTTTCTATATGTGTCAAGAATATTCATGAACTTGTTATGATGAGTGTTACCAGATATAACTCCAATTTATAAGGTAAATTTGAGTCTCATGAGACATTATGTGCCACAGTATTGGCGTTTATCCTGGACTCGTGCTACCATGTGCAATGGTCGTGGTGGTTAACCTTGGCATATACTCTTCTATGATAAACAATATTTGATTCAAGATATATTCATGTTTACATTTCTGACACATTTATATTAATCCATATTTATATGAAACAATGTTTGTATGTTATGATTCCGTATGTTCCATTCACCTTTTATAACATTATTTCATTCCTTCTAACCCACGTGCTAAAGCATTTTTCTTAAGTTTATTCCATCCCTTACAGGGCTTTTATCTCAACTCTTTGTTCATGTTATCCCCAGGTTATTATATGAAGATGTATGAGCACAATGAATGTTAGGGTCTCTTTATGAATATTAAATAAGGAAATGATTTATTTAGTCCCCTGTTTTTAGTTTTATGTAACAATTATTCCAAGAAACAAGACTTTACGATCCTTGGCTCATAATATGATCTTCTATTATGCATAAAATCATATAATGATGCGTGTAAAAGGATAGGCTAACTAGAAACTATGGAGAACATAGGTTGAGACATAAAAAATCATATTTTATGTATTCTATTTCTTTTATGAGTTATTTAACTAATGTTTATAGTTTCTAATATATGTGATTAATACATTAAAAACATTCATCCCAAATATCCTTTTATTTTGGTGAAATGGATAAAAATAAGAGAAATCGAGTTAATAACCACTATTAGCGTAAATATTATTACTAATAGAATGTGATTCCTAACCTAATAGAATTTGTTTTTTGGATAATTGAGATAATAATTTATCATCTAACTCGTGATTTTAACCAAAAAATGAATCAATTGGTACTCCCAAACACCCAAGAAATAGAAAGACGCAATTGAATCCATTTAAGTATCAATGGAATTCAACATTCAGTGAATCTTTTGCCCCTTTAATTATTTAAAATTGGATCAAATCTAATGAAAATATCTTATATATCATTCAGTTTGGTAAACATGATAGGGATTCAATAGTTTTAAATCTAATGGAGGGAGAATCTGATCAAGGGTGGACATTGATTAAAAAATTTTATACACGAATAAGATATAATATAGGTGTATTAAAAGGAAATTTTGAAAAACAATTTCAAAAAATATTTTCCTCTCATTACCATCCATAAAATAGAGATGGATTTTCATATACTAAAGAAATCAAATATGAAAAATCCATTGGGTAATATGAGGAAAACATCACAAGATATTCATGATACACCTCCATATTAGTCAGATCACCCATATGTAATGTTAACCTCTTATTTCGTGAGATTATGAAATATATAAAAAAAGACTTGGAAATTAGATACCTAAATATTTATGAGGAAATTTTCAATTGTTCCCCCAAAATCGAGATGGAAATCAGGGATCCTCATTGATTCATTTGGATAAGAAGCAATGAAATTTTTGAGTACTTCTTTTATGAAGGATAAATATAAATTTTTTATGAAATTTTAACATAATACATGTCCAAAGTGTGGTAACAAGAATCATTTTAATTTTATATTGTGTAAAATGATGTTTTTTAGTTAGGGAAGGAATATTTTAATGACTTTAATTTTTAATGGGAGGATCCCACGACTATGATGGAAGAAATAAATTAACCAAAAAACCTCATCCAATTGTACAATGATAAAATTGAATGAAAATTGGACATTATGTTAAAAAAATTCTCTATGATAGGGGAATTTGATGACTAAATATTCAATCAACCTAAAATACCTAGAGATAAAGGGAGAACATGTTTCCTATCAAATGTGCATGAGGATCCAGATAATGAAGTGGTGATAGGTATTATAGTTATTCATTCAAAAATAGAGAACAAAAATTATGATTATTATAACATGAATTCATTGATATAATTCAATTGTATTAGGACTACTGATTAACCCCCACCAAGCGGTCTATGATGTGCTATCAATGATGATGGGGAATGGTTCAATTCTATTATCCCTAGCATATAACAAATCCATTGCCCTTTTTTTTGGTGTAGTTCCCATGAAACCATATGATACTTCCATTAGTGTATTTTGAGGAAATTTTGAGTATGGATATAGTTTCCGTATATAAATGAAATATTAAATTTGAAGAGAATGAAATATCCCTCAAAATCATGAATCAAACTATGATTCTATTCAAGTATAAGGATGAGGATGAATCTCCAATGGTATCATTTTATGAATCATTGATATTTTGTTCTTTTTGGAAAAGTGTGTCTTTATAAAGTGAATGAGATTAATGAAAGGATCACACTTGTAGTCATTCAACTTGTGGGGTATTATATTGATGTATTTATAGAATCATTTCATAGTCTCCCTCCATTCCGTGTGGTTAAATTTCTAATTTATATTATACTTATATCCTTTCCAATATCCATGACTCAATAAAGAATATAAATTTTTGAAATTGAGGGACTGAAGAATAATATATAATGTAATCTAGATAAAGGGTTTATACACACAATTGCACCATTATTGGGTGCCCGGATCCTATTTTTAAATATGAAGGATGGTTCAATGTAGATCTTCATTTACTATTGTGATATCAAAAAAATCATGCTAATGAATAAGTATCCCATCCATAATAAAACAACTGGAGAGCTCTAATGATATAAGGTGGACCTTTAGTCTGGATATCTCCAATTAATGTTGAAGATGAATGATATTTATAGAACCTCATTTTGCACAATGTATTGACACTATTAGTTCATAATTATTCCTTTCAGACTAACCAATGCTTGAAAAATATTTATGGACTTAATGAATGACTAATATAAGTATAGCATCAAAAAAATTTATGTTTTCCAAATAAGATCATGTCTACTAAGATGGGCATGAATCAGTCTGGCATATTCATTGTCATGATAATATTCTTCACTATATTAGAGTCCCTTCATAACCTCTGGATCTTGTTAGAGTAATGATACACAAAAATATAGAGTATCTACCAAACCTTTCATACAGAATTAATATAAAGGGATAGAAACACATGATATATAAATGTTTTTGTATGAAGTCCAAGTAATTTCCATGAGGGATGGTTCCACCAATATCTATTAAATTTCTAATTTATTGATGGATTAAAAAGGCTGAAATAGAAAAAAATTCTACAATCCAAGTAGAATTGTTTTTCATTTGTTTTTCATACAACCAAACTATCATTTTGCTATAAAATTCTTTCCTAGAAGGTTATACACTAGAATTGGAGTTTATTATGATACTGAATTATGTGATATTATTCATCCAATAAAGTATGCTAAACCATATTCATGGAACTCATTATTGATATAGTCCAATTCAAGAAATATCTATTAAATCATTGAATTCAGGGATGTGGAGTGTTCCCAAGAAATTATTACCTGAATAGATTGATTTTTGTAGTCTTTTCAAGTTCCATAAGTTAGTTTTTTACATTAATATAGAGAGTAAAATAAGATTTTGGATGTTTTTCCAATGAATAAGTTCTTTAAAATGAATGTGAGGTGGTCATTTAAGATATCTAATTGTTGTATACCAATGGTGGATGAATATATTCATAAAAAGATACAATTTCTCTTTTATAATTACCAATTTTAATTCTTGACTATAATTTTTATTTTATAATAATTTTTTTAAGACTGGCTTTATTGAATCCTTGATTATGGGAAATGATTGAAAATTATTCAGTCTCTATAGTTGGTGTCAATGAAAATTATTAGATAATATCTAAAAACAAGGATCAATTATTATTAGTGAAACACTAATGAAAATTTGAAGGATATGTTTAAGGTTAATACTATGTATCTGAAAATATCAACGAATTTTGGTAATATTTTGAGTGAGTGTTTTATGATAAATTGCATCCCTATATGGATGCTTCTAGTGGAAGTGGTTCTTGAATTTATGTACTTAGGGGTAATAACATGGGAAAATGTGTGTCAAGGTTCACTCAATTTTTACCTGGTCCATGAAAATGGTCCTTACTATCCAACTGGTTTGACACTTCTAAAGGATATGGTTTAGAAATTTACAAGCTCTTCACATATAATTATAAAGGGAATAAATTCCTAAATGATTTTACACAGTGAAATAGAACGTGGATTACTTAAGTTGAACCTAAAAATTAATATATATTAAGTATTATATTTCATTTATAATTTATCCAACTAATTTTCATAGTTTCACATATATGTGTTTAATACATTAAAAATACCATGCCCAAACTCACCTTTTCATTTAGTAAATTGTATGGAAATATGAGAAATTGAGTCAACAAACACTCTAAGGTAAAATATTATTACAACTCAAATGTGATTCTCAACTTAATGGATGTAGGTATGAGGAGAATTATGACAATAATAAATCATCTAACTCATGGTTTTATGCTAAACGTGAATCAATTGGTACTCCCAACCCCACATAAGAAAGATAAAGTTGTAATTGAAACCATTTATTCAAAAAATGAATTCCACCTTCACAAGATATTTTATTTTTATTTTTATTGATGAACGTTTGATCGACTCTATTTAATTGAAATTCTCTGTCCTTCAGTCCTTTAAACATGATAAGGATGCAATGGTTTTTTCTTTAATGGATTGAGAATCCGATCAATGGTGGATATTGGTAAAAAGTATGAAGCTTGGAGGAGATATAAAAGAGATAGAGTAAAATGAATTTGGGGGAACAATTTCTACATATATCATCCTCACACTATCATCTATAAAATGGATATGGGTTTCTATATCTTAAAGAAAGAATATGACAAATACATTGGGTAATATGATGAAAATGTCACCAGATATACCTCATACTCCTCTGACTTTGTCATATCCCCCATCTGTAAAGTTGACCACTTCTTTATTGGGATAAGTAAATATAATAAAAAATATTTGTAAATTAGATACTTTAATAGTTATGAGTAAATTTTTTATCGTAACCTCAAAATCAATATGGATATAAGTGAACCTCGTGGATCTCATTTGGATAAGAAGAAGAAAATTGTGTTCATCACATGTGGTAGGATGGATAAATCTAAATGTGGTTCGAAATTTAAATATCTTACTTGTCCAAAGTGTGGGAATATTAATCCATGAAAATTTATAGAGGGGACAAGGAGGTAGTTTTGCGGAGGGCAGTATCAGTTTATGTACTTTGATTGCTAATGAGAGGAACCCACCAATTTTATGGAAGAAAGGAATTCCCCAAAAAAACCTCGTCCTATTGTAAAATGATAAAACTGAATGGAACATCAACACTAAGTGAACCAATGCACTATGATAGGGGTTGTTGATGATAACTGTTGAAAATAGCTTAACAGGTCACGAGGAATGGAAGATCTTGTATCATAACAACTGTGGAGGTGGATCCCAATAATGAAGTGGTGATAGTTATTATATTTATTGATTCAAGAATAGAGAACACCCATTATGATTATTTATCTATGTGTACACTCATATCATTCAAATTTATTATAAATACTCAAGAATCACTGGAAAACATGGATGATGTGTTATTAATTAAGATGGGTTATGGGTCAATTCAGTCATCCCCAGAATAAAACTCATTTTTCCATGTTTATGGGGGGTACTTGCCATAAATCCTTATGATACTCCATTTTTTATATTTTGATGAAATTTTTAAAGAGGATTTTGTTTTCTTTTATAAGTCGAAAACAAAATTACCCGAGAAGTAAATCACCATATAAATCATGAATCACCTTTTTATTCTATTTTAGTGTAAGGAAGATTATGAATCTCCATTGGTATAATTTAATAATGCAATAATATTTTGTTCATTTTGGACATGTGTGTCTTTATCCAATGACTGAGAATAAAGAATAGATCATACATGATGAGATTCCAATTTTAAGGGATTATTTTTAGGAATTTCTAAAAGAGTTTCATATCCTCCCTCCTTTTTATGAGGTTTAATTTCCAATTTATCTTATGCCTAGATCATAATAATATCCACGAATTAGTAAATAATGGACACTGGTGAACTTGAGGAGCTAAAAAATAATTTATAATAGAATCTAGAAAATGTGTATATTCAATGAAGTGAATTATTTTGGGGTTCATATATCCTCTTTTTCAATAAAAAGGATAGGATAATGTACATTTTAATTTACTATTGTGATATTAAAAAAATAATGATAATGAACAAGTATCCCAATGAGAGATAGATGATTAATCAAATCAACTAACCAAGGATAAGTATTTATATAAGGTAGACCTTTAGTAAGGATATCACCAATTTAGAATGAAGAAGAAGATATTCCTAGAACCACATTTTGAACAAGGCATGGACACTATCAGTTCATAGTGATGCCATTCAGACTAACTTATTCTCATAAATAATTCGTGGACTTACATAATGAATAATTAATGGATTACCACCAAAAATTTCATTCTAACCAAATATGATATTTCCGACTTAGTGGGGTCATTCAGAAAACCCAAAATCCACCTTTTAATAACACCAAACAGATAGATCTATTTACCATAAATACAACTGAATCTCGACATGACCATTACAATCTCTTTCTTTATGTTTTTTTCAATATTAATTCCTTTTTCAATAATCATGAATTCCCCTCCTAAACACCTTCTTCCAGTATTATTCATTGTTTATCCCCCTACATATCTTCTCCACATATCTTCTCCTATTTCATAGATTCTCCCCATTATTTAAAGTCAAATTCAATGGGGCCACTCATGATAACATTTATATATCTCAAAATATTAAAACTCTTTTTTTGGATAATATTATTATCACTGGTTTTTCTTAATAATGATCAATTAATTAATGAAGAACAAATTTATGTGGGTGATCCCTGTGTAGAAAATAAAATTTTATTATCAATGTAATCAAGGTTTTCCATAAAATAAATTTCATTTAATAAATATTCATGTTTCTCTTAGCATTTTATTAAATATGGGAATCTGAGAATATTTATTTTTGATAAAAGTAACTTGCACCCATATCTGAAAATGTCATGTGTAAATACACAAATTTAACAAGGTCTATTTAATCATAACCACATTAAATTATTTTAAAGAAAATGTAATGTAATCAAACATAATCATACATATTTAAAAAACATAAATTACATAGAAGTATGTAAAATATATATATTTATGGAATATGGATAAACATCATTTATATCATATAAGAAACATTACTATTGAGATTCCTCTCTCATGCATGTTGTTTTTTTCTTTAATTTTGTATTAGATTTTTTTCTTCAATCTATTTACCCTTCTAAGATTTTCTGATTATTTTCATCTCATATGTAGAGACTTTATATGTTTTTGTCAATAACTCTTTATCATCAATTTTATTCTTAATGTAATAACTTTATGACAACATCTTCATGACTTTGTGTTTTTATGGAAAGATATTTATTGAACTTTTAATAGCATTACCATCCTTACCACATATATTTCATCTTTTCTGAATCATCAAATCACAGTATATTGATTTTCTTATCAAATTTTTTATCAAGTTGGAAATACATTTTCTTCTCATTTTAAGGAGATGATATTTGTTAATTTTTAAATAGGTCCATTTGTTCTTGAAAATTAACTACGAATTATTTCTTTTTCATTATCACCCACTTAGCTCTTCTAATTTTTCTTAACATAACCAATGTTCTTATCCTCTTGAGATTACATTTTATGATATTGAAATTATTATAATGGATGAAAAAATTTTACATTATATCATAATCATATTACTACTACTCTAAATCACTTGACTCTTCATCAACATATTTATCGTTGTATTTACAATTTAAAAAATACATCAAGTCTATTTCATTCACAACCCATTTCACAAAAGCATGGGATTTTCTAAATTCATATGCCATAAGAATATTCTAATGTTCATCCTTGGATAAATCGTCATGAACTTATAATTCTAAAACATTTTCATCAAATATATCTCTAATTTTTTCATTAATTTCATAACAACTATATAATCTCCTAGATTCTAACCCAAAATAATGATGTTAATAATAATCTCAACTTATAATGTAATGTAACAATAAATACATTCATCATCATCCATTTTTAAATCCTTAAATATACTTCTTTGGATGTGTAACATGGATTCTTTAACATTTTAATTCTCTTGATAACTACTTCTCAAATTGTCTCACGTTTGATTAGATATTTTAATCCCCATTGTCTTCACGTAAAAATTATTACTTAGGACTATAAAAAATCATTCTAATCATTACCATCTTCCTCTAACTCTTCTTATCAGAAACTATTGTAAAAACATTATTTATTGGAGGAAATAAAGATATTGTTTCATCTCCCAATTGATGTACATGGTAATGGAGTTTGGGTAACATTCAATTCTTCCAAATAAGAAATTTATTTCCATTAGAATAAGGAACACCCCTACTATTCACTAAATTGAAAATATCTATTCAAATAGATGGATTTTCTAGTTTGAACCAAGGTTATGATAAAAATTATTATACCAAAATAGCATCGTGACCAATGAAATGGTGGATTCAATGTATAATTTTTCATTTTATATGAGTGTTTTTTAACTAGATTAGAATCATTTCCTAAAACCTAAATAATTTTGGAGTTATAATCCACTCCAATATATATTCTCACCCATAATTTTTATATGCATCAAATATAGAATGAATGAAACACATGAAATATACAAGGTTCGTTAAAAACACATACTCGTTTCCATGTTAGATAGTACCACCAAAATTGATTTCTTTACTAACTTCATTTTGTAATATAAGGTAACAAGTATCGATAAATTCTATAATCCTAGTAGATACTTTTGTACATTTAATGGTTATACACCCCAACTATTATTTTCATATCCATATCCTCGCCATCGTTTTTTACACCAAATTATTTTCAAACCAAACATTTTAGTAACTTTTAAGGATCAAAAGTTACAAGATTCAGTGTCTTCAATTTTGACCCGCTTTAAAATGTTCATCACATTTTCCATAAGTATTGGGTTCAACTTCACATATGTAAAATATTACAAATAATATAACTGATCATCATTTTTCCAGTAACCTCAGTCTAATGGACTCAATATGATTCTTTTTATTTTGTTCCTTAATTAAATGCATAAGGAACAAAACTAGAATCTAAAAATTTCTTCCTATGGTGGACCTCTAACTAAAATACCTTGCTCTGATGGATTTCATGATAATGGAATTGATCTAATGGAAACACTACTATGTAACACTGTTATTTGGAACATTCTCTAATGGGACTGCTATTAAATTTGATCTTACTATAATTGGTTATCATCATATTTAACCCAAGACACCAAATCTGGTAGGATTCTTAATATATTCTACATATGTATAAGATAATTATCTTTCCATACACATGAATTGTTGAATGATTCAATATACTATACAATATATTTATAGGCATCTAAAAAATCTAAATATGGGAGAACAATTTTTTATTCCCACTCACTAAAATTCATATATCAATAAATTTCATGTTTATTTGAGAATCATCATTAACTGCGTCGACTATTTTAAATTCTTTTGGGAGATTCTTAAATCTTCTTAAATATTCTCAAAAACTCAAAATTCTACATAAAATTCATAATTTTGATATTCGGAGTTCAATCATTCTTTTTTTCCTATATGATTTACATGTCTTCCTCAGACCAAGGATGATTTAATTTTATACATAAAATTCCTCTGATGAAAATTATTATGAAAATATACTCATATGGATTTCTAATTTATGATTATAAAATCATCAAACAATTTTCATCACCAAATCTAAAATCAACAAAACACTTCAGAAGAATAATTTTTCACTCTGATGCTAAGGGTCAGATGATTATCTAGGATGACATTGTTTAATATCATCATTCAAACTTTTGTAACCCTTAAACACTCTAGGGTACTCATGAATTTATCAGATTTTCAATTATGTTATCATTACAATTAAAATCATAATTCATTATATCGGACTAATTCTATGTTTCCGATTATAAATATTAAATTCTCCGCTTATCATGCTCATGTAAATGAATGAGTGACATAAATATTGTTTTATATGATGTTATCCACCATATTTTTTATTACTAATAAACACCGTCTGAGAAATAGTTTCATTCATCCAATGTGATGGATCAACATTTATATAGTATGGAGGAATCAGTGTCAAGATCTCATTAGATTCACAATTCTTTATAAATTAAAACCTATAATATTACTATTATTTAACTTTACCTCCGATAGAATTATTCATCTAATTACTTAATGATACAAAAAATGTTTATAATGAATCGTTTCCAGAATCCCCACTGATGAATTGGCGGCATACAGAGAATAATAGACTAGTGTCCAATAATTTTTTCTCTCCAGTGTCTCAAAAAATATTGATTGATCGTATTGATTGGTTCATATAATGATTCAAGTCATTCAATGAATCATAAGATCAATAATTTATCAATATCTATTAATTTAGTATGGACAACCTCATAGTTTTTTCTTTATAAAATAGGCCTTATCTAAGGGTTCAGTGTCTTCACTCATCTGGTGAAATGGTTTTCAAATCAATCTAATTGTATATTTATTGTGGTATATTGGTCTGACTAACATCCAACAACATCATCCTATCATGTTTTTAAAACTCATAAATATATTTTTCAAAATCCTAAATTCTTCAAAAGCTTTTATCATGATAAATTTCATAAATTATGAGAACTTCGTGATCAACCATACATCATTATATTTTCCATGAAAAGAAACATCGTCTGATTATCTACGTTTGGTACCCTGTTTCTCATTGGTTTTTCATATGGATCCTAGTGTTCTATGAATGGGCATGGTCTGTACAATGGGGTTATTTTGGAAACCAAAATAAAATATTTTCATAACATCAATCACATACTTCTATTCTAAATAAATACAAAGAAAACTCAAGTTGGTCAAAATGATTTTGTGGAAATATTTATATATGATACTCTAATGTACTCCAAGAGAAATGAATTGAATGAGGATAATATTACTATAGTGAAAAGGGTATTTAGAAATGAGAATATATATGAAAATTTTGAAAAATGATAGTTCTTGAAGAAGTAAGTATCTGTCGATGGGAATATTGATACTAGAAAATTGATATATAGGGATCCTCATTATAAAAAGAAATTGAGTATTATCCCAGAAAAGAATCTATAATGGTGTTTCATATATTCCTTATACTATCTAGGTATTACCAATGATTTTTTAAAACATTTTTTTGTTGTAAATCACAATTACAAATCTCACATTGAAGGGTGTAATGTTTTTATATGCAAGTGAATTTTATGAGTACATTAAAAAGATGAAATAAAGGATTATCAATTCCCAAGAACATATATTGACCTCATATCGGTAATGTTTTGTGGTTTTCAATGATGTCTATAAAAGCGAAGGTGATGTCTACAGATATAGAATTACAAATTAACAAATTATGAGACAATGGGATGGAATGTTAATGAGAATAACATTCCAACATATTTTATAGAGTAGGATATAGTGATATTTAAATTAAATTTATTATCACATTTTCACTATGTGGAAAAGTGTGAAATGTATATGTATTACAAGTGCCTAAAATATATATTCACATGTAGGAACTTAACGTGCACCATATAATATTGTTAAATCCAATCATGTACTGTGACTGGTCAATCCATTGCCATCATAATATTGAAAACTTTGTGGAATATTCACTAGGAAGAAATTATATAGTAATTTCACCAAATGATGAGAATTTAGAGGGATGTAGTCTTCATATAATTGAAATGGATTGATATGGTAATATTAAAAGGATCAACATCATACCTTTATCAAATAAATTCTTAACCATCCATTCATATTATGATCAAGGAGTTCTAGAAAGATGATGAGGTGATAATAAATAGGTTATGAATATTCCATTGGTCAACCATGAATATTATGGGGTTTTATGTTTTTGAACCAAAATATGTTTCTATTTTGAAAATCAGGGAAATATGTATGTTCTACATTATTCATATAGGTCATCCATTAGTATTTATCCAGAAAGCACCAATATGTATAGATTTTTAATGAAAATAATGGTGGGATTAAATGATGGGAGATATTGTGATGTTTATATCTTGAAACATTGTATTCAAAAAATTCATTACTAAACAAAATATGTCTAATGGTAGGATGAAATATATTCCCGTACCGTTATATAGATGGGAAAATTGATGTATTCTAGGAAAGGACTACCCTAGATATCAAATGGGAAAAAACACTGTATGGGTGGTAGTATTCTATCTTAAAAATATTACAAATTTCATTGCAACCATAGAGGATTTATCACTTGAAGAATTCATTAATATATACACAACAACAGAGGTAATATTTTATGGAGTTCCACTCGCTATTGTATATGATCATGATCTGAGGTTTTCCTCGCCATTATGAATAATCTTTTAGCAAGCATCAGATACAGAACAAAGTTTCAATATATCTTATGACCCTCAAATGGATGAGTATAATTTCATATAGTTGAGTAACTATATTTCCATCAAGGATAAGTGAATATGGAAATATTATTTATGGTTATAATTTCATCTATTAATCAACTTCCACTATAATTTCAACATTTTCTCTTTAATAAATCTATTCATGATGAAATTTTCATCCTCGAATCACAAAAAAAATCTTTAAAAGAACCACATAGTCCCCAATATCATAGAAATACATCCCTAATGTCATTAGGAATTAACCAAAAACAAAATGGTTATAACATATTAATATAATTTTCAAAATGAACCTTTATACTTTAATTTCTAAACAAGAATACCAAATATTCAAACAAAATCATTCCATCAAAAAATACCATAAATATAATTCAAAAATTTCATTACTATATTTGAGTCCCAATGTTAATAAGGATTTTATTTCATATTATTCTGTGAGAAATCAACTATTATTACTAAAAAACCCATATTATATTGAAATAAACATAATATTTACCTGTACTAATGTCATACTAACTAGGATATCATGTAGTAAAATGGTAGGTGTTATACCCATTCCAACCATCATTAATGGGTTCAATATAATCATCTATACTTAATGTGATGGTTTTTCACCCATCCTTTGAGATACCCTTATTTTTATAATGGAAATATTAATCCTAAAATAAAACTTCTTATTGAACCTATGTGTCATAGATAACCCAAACCAAAAAAAATTGCCCCAAAATTTTATTAATAACATCAATATTTTTACTTCTTAAAACCATTAACTAGTTTATTTAAGACTTTGAAATTATTATCATCCGTAATTATACTGACCTATGATGGAATCTGTAACTATTCAGATAACCTCACATGAAAACATCATAATCTCCAAATATTTCTAAAGATACTTCTGAAACAAATTATAAAATACCAAAACCTGAAATCATGGATCCATTTTTTATTTGTAAACATCAGTTGTCTAGATTTGATTCTGATAATTGTTACCCACTTTTTCTAATTCAAACCTTACAATATAAAAAGGAAAATTCATATCACTTTCATTTTTATGAAACATTTATATTCAGAGCATCATAAAATTAGGATAGAATCCTATATAAGCTATAACAATTTAATTAAATTATAATTTCTACTACTTAACCAAGATTTTCATATTTCACTTTAATTCATCATGAGCATACATATGAAATGTAGCACCCCGAGATTTCGTGAAATAGTTTTTCTAATTTTAATTTAATATGTTGATATTTTGAGTTTCACACAAAACTAAAAATCATTTTTTATATTAAACAACAAAATCAAATATTCCATTTACATGGCACCATCTTTCCATTCACAACACGCAACACATACTTAACATACATTACACAAGACACTGAGTTTTTATGAAGAATCATTTTATTATTACAATTATTTGAATGAGACAGTTATAACAAATCCATTAAACCGAGTAATATGAATAATAATAACTAATATTAAAATATTATTTATAATGTATTTATACAAATAGAAAATATTTATAATAAAAGATATAATTTTTATTAAAGTCATAATATGTAAAAGAATTCAATTTTCTCAAATGAACGACTTTTACTGTATTTTTTTGAAAACTAATAAAATTAATTTTAGAAAAATTTAAAATTTTAATTTGATATAATTGAAATCATTTTTGAATTTATAATTTCAAAATTATCTTATAGTGAATTTATGATATTTTTCTGAGAAATTTCATTTTGAATATATAGTGAAAATAATGATTTCAATTCAAAAATGATTTTTCTTCTATATTATTTATAATGTTAAATAATAATTTGCATTTATTTAAATGTTTAATTTGACCACATTATTATCAATTAATTCAATTTTTGTAATTGATATTAATTTCACATTGATATTATTTATAAAAACTAATCAATCTTTTGAATAGTTTTACATTTAAAACATGCATTGTCGATCAGACTACGAGTTTAATTTTAAATTTATTTATCCCACATCTATTATTGGGATGTGGATAATTTTATTCCATATTAACAATTATAGTTATTTTTAATTTATTAAAACTTCATCATTGTTTTTTACAAAAAAAATTATTGAATGTAACTAAAATTAATTAAATCGATTGATGTAAAATTAAGATTAACTAAGGACTAAACCATAAATTTAAGATCAAAGCCTTCATAAAAAAATTTCCAAGAGTAATTAGATGGAAATATTTAAACCATATAATACATTGGATAAAATATTTTCAATTATGGGAGCCACATTTCAAGGTAAAAAAAATGGGTGTAATTCCATTTACAATAATTTTAGAAGAGTGGAACTCCTTCTCCACTATAAAATGGACTCCACTCGTTCACTTTGTTACACCTATCAAACCACAAAGTTTAAAAAATTTATTCTAAACTAACCTCCCAAAAATGCAGAATTAAACATTTAATCCATTATTATTTTTACTAAATACTTACAAGGATTCTGTTTGGCACAAAACAAAAGGATTTACCTGATTAGTTGATTTTTCCTTATCTCAAACATGGATATTTTATTTTTTTCTCCACCCCTACACTCTCTTGATTCCAAGATTAGATAAAAAATCTAATATATTCAATATTTCATGATTTTTATGATAAATTTATACTTATAATTACACAAACCTTTATCTAATGGGTAATGAACATACAGTTTATGTGTATGAAGAACTACTACCTCACGAAAAAATAACTGTTCATTTTTCTTTTATGAACTCTATTGGTGGAAATTAGGATGTAAGAACTGTTTATAAAAGTTATATATTTTATATATTATTTATTTTTTCCTCATTAATATTTTTAAATAAATAACTTTATACTTTACACATAGTTTAAATACGACAAATTTATTTGCAGAAGTGTGGTCTACTGTCCCTCATAACAAACTGATTCATTCACACATATCCTAAAATGTATTATTAATGAATTTAGTGATATTATATGATATATGTGAAATAATAATTATAATATAATTATAATATAAATGAATATATATAAATATATACATATATATTAATTTCATTCTTTCTTTTACAATGACAATAAAATCAAGAACAACATTATTGTATATACATGACTTACCGTCTCTAGGAAAGGTGTATTCAATTTCATAATTCTATATTATATTTATTACTATATTAAAAATATATTTTTTATAAATGATATATATATAGTTTCAAAATTTTTATGTCATTATATGAGTAGAAGAAGAAAACATATAACTAATTATGATGCGTGCAAAGAACAAAGAAAATATTACTTGAAATGAAAACTTAACAAAGTATTGTTACCAAGAGGGTAATTTATAGTTGTAATAAAACAATATATGGTTTTATATATAAGAATATTTTCCCTAATAAATGAAAAATAAATTTATATTTATCATATATGTTATTTGAATCAGTACGACGAGAGTCAAGACATAAGGTAAGGGGATTTCATCACACATTTTATTTCCATGAGATAAATTCCATGATCACCACTCTAACCTTTTGTGTGGTGTATATACTTCCCATTAATGTATTATATGGTATTTATTATTAAATTTATGCATAATTAAATATCTATTCTATGATATTCCTTTAATGGGGCTAATGTTTCAAAAGTTACGAAATCTGGAAGATAGCCCTGTCACAATTTATCTTCTTTGAGATGCATGCAATGTTATGAACATATGTTTTTTTGAATAGGTATACATAATGAGTTTGACATGGTTTTTGATAAATATCATTCATTTAATTATATTTAAAAATTCACATAAGTTTACTATCTTACATGGGAAGTATTTTTCAAAATATACAATCTGATAATAGTTTAATGAAACAATCTAATCACTTTTTGAAATTGTTTATGATTTTTTTTTGATTTATCAAATATGATAATAAATATCTCACAAAAATTCATGATTTATATTAACATCTTGTTTTCATGATATATTCATGTATTTCTATAATTTTTATACTCTTTGGTACTAAATATATACGAGCAACTATTATTAAGAAAGCATGTCTCTACCCTTGCTTTTGTTTGAATTATGCGTCCCATAAAATCCGTGAATTCTATGAAGTATTTACTATAATACTTCAAAATTCTGTTATAATCATAAAAATATTTTTTCCCATTTTAAATTATTCCAATTTTTTTGAAAATAATATTTTTCCTCTTTCTAAAATATGCATTTCTCTAGCCTTTTATTGTGAAAATGTAATTATCTTCCTACCTTGTAAAAAATATATGGATTTACCACCTATCAAATCTATGAATCTTCCTTTGTATGTTTAAAATTTTAATTTTGATGAATTTTTAAAAAAATATATTATTCAATTAAATGGTTTTCAAAAGTTTATAATGATTATATTACATGTTTTAAATTTATTTTCCATTGAATGTGTATTTCAATAGATCTTTAATATCAATTTTTATGATTTTAAGGAAAGTTGTTTTCAGAATTCTTTTGAGCATCATTTATATGATTTAAATGTAAATTGTTTTTAGAATGTGTTCAAAATTACTTTATAAGATTTCTAGTAAAATAGTTTTAACAATGATATCATGTCTTCTTTATAATATTTCAAATTATTTTCAATGAAAAGGTTATCAAAATGTTTTCCAGATCCTCTTATATTTTTTCATGTAAAATGGTTTTCAAAATGTATTCAAAGCATTTTATTAATATTTCATGATTAATTTAATGAAAATGGGTTTCAAAATGATTTTATGTTTTAAAGATAATTTTCTCAAAGTGGAATGAATATTATCCCCAATTAATGTTTTCAAAATATATTTCCATTTTATTTTCCCTCTAAAATGAAATCTAATTATGTTATTCATTCCATTATAGGAAATGTTCTAATGGATACATTCATATTATTTCATGAGTGGTTTATGTTTTGATGGAATTATTCATCTGAACCCCATTTCACTTCAATAGGTTATACGTTTTTGAATCATGCTTCCATTAAAAAATTATGCATTGATGAAATGACTATGAAACCCTTATTTTTACCACATGTCTATGATACCCATTTATTTCATTGGTTATGATATAACTGTTTATGATTTTTTGGAACAAGTTTGTATGATTTCTTTATGATATGGGTGAGACCAATTTCTCCCCCAAATAAATTTTGCATGGATTTTTATCCCATTTGATAGACATTGATGTAATGATAAAGGGACTCGATTTTGTGGTAAAGAGATAGCAATTGAAATGAACTCCCTTTAATATTATAATTTTTGAATGAAGAGTGAACTCTGTTCTGTAATATATGGCATGAAAAGGGTGTGAACCAAGTAAAGTAATGAACTTTTTCCACTAAGATAGGCTTGGTATCGATTCCATGACTAATATGTAAGTCATTACATATTCTTATTTGTTTTAAATAATTACATTTTTTATTCCTATGATATGCCTTCATGGATTATGTTATTGATTTCCTTATGATTCATGTCTTATGAACTACCAAGCTTTATTCCCTTATTCATGCTTACTATCATTGACATGAAGGGTATGACAATAATTTCTCATGATCATGTTCTCACACCCTTATGCTTAAAATCATTCTTATATATCTCACTTTTTTTCCTTTATGTAGAATTTGCGCTCAACCCTTCTTACGTTTCCTTCCCCACAGGATATAAAGATATGTATTATTTTTGCTGTTACCATGATAGGTCCTAGTCATAAATAACATAGTGGGAGAAAATCAATTTCATTTATATAATAGTATTTATGTTTCCTTGTTTCCAAATACACTAGACAAGTGCAGTCTTTAGTTGTTTTTCTGTATGATATTTTAATTATTATGTAAAATTTATGTAATGTTAATTAATGAAAATTGATCATCATTATAGTTGTTATCAGAGTGAAGGTATTTTTAACCTTTTTAATTTAGGATAAGAAAACCATAGTGAGAACCATAAGTATATGCATAAGGATAAGGAAAATTATAAGAAAATGTCCTCGAAGTTTTGGAAAAGTGTAGAGTGAGTGGTTTCCTATAAATACATCCATATCTTGATGAAATAAGAGAATGTAGCTCTAGAACATATCTACATATGATTAAATACTATGACATGATATTACAGACCTGACATGGGGTAATCTAGTACACTAAAATATGCCTTTCTACACATGGTTTCACACTCTCATTTAATATGATTTGGAAATTATAAAACTCTTCATGAACTATTCTTTTTTTATTTTAATATAATATGACTATGAATAAACTAGGGTAAACTTATAGGGTAATTTATTAGAGAAGGTATCATAATTTATAACTCTTATAAGTAAATTTTATCATGCATATGTATTTTATTCCATAATAAGTAATACACACACCATTCCATGATTTTTATCAAAGGAGGGATGTGGAAGGAACTGGATTAACATTGAATGTGATTAACTAATTCCTAATGAGTAGTCAAGTGTAGTGATCACTAGAGTGAATGGTTGTGTGATCATACCTAATTATTTTTCATGAAACATGTCCAAATTAACCAATTATTAAACTCACCAAGGAAGATAGAGAGTATGTTCACTTAGTGTCCAGGTAATGGAGACCATGTAAAAAAATTATTTGGGTTTTTAATGTCAATAATGTTGAAATAATCAACTAAGTGAATGACTTATTGGAAAAATAATATGTTTAGACTATGGAAAATGACACAAATAAAGTTATTTCATGTGAAAAATGAAGCGTTAATTTAATTATATGGATGAGAATATTGGCCTCCCTAAGAAATCATTGAAGGTTAATTTTTTTATGTATGAAATAAATGTTCATTATAAAACTCAATGTCCCAAGTGGAACGATCCTAAAATGAATTATTAAGGTGATGTGAGTAATGGTTTTATATATGATGATGAAAAGATTATAGAATAAATGTGAAAGGAATGTGGTAGTAAGTAATAGAATGAGGTAACATGCGTATTCAATTTGGATGAAGTATGTTTTTACATACACAGGATTTAGCAATTGAAGTATATCAATGATGAAGTAAACTAGGATTGTCCAGTTTAAATTTTTCTCTAAGGATTTAAAATATTATGTTAAATGTTTCTAAGGGAATGAAAATGTTATTTAATAATAAGGTGATATTTTGACTAAGGTAAAATAACACCTAACGTGTTACTTATTTTAAGATATTGTTGTATGGATATTGATATGTTGGATCTGAAATGTTAAATTTGATTATACAAATTAACTTGGAAAAAATTAAGGAATTGTTTACAAGTAGTTATTTATATTATTGTTGAAGATTAAAATATCTTGAATTTATTAAATATATTCTACTATCTATGGAATAAATAAGATTGCATATTTTCCAATAGTTTTTCTGGGAATTTCGGTTGTTACCATGTTCCATAAGAATATTCCTTAATGGTATTCACATGTTTGGAATGTACCAATCATGAGCTACATGGAGATATATGGGGGATCAACGTTAAGATGATTTCACGACCTTATTTCTATTGTTTTTTATTTTCATCTTTTAGAGGGGTTATAAGGTTTATCATTAAAGAAATTTTTGATATAATCTTTGTAGAATGTACCATTATAATGAAATTATATTAAAAAAACATAGTTACTCGGCTATTTAAGGATTAAACTTTTATGAAATATGTACATCATATTTGTTTTGGAAATTATATTTTTGTGGTTCTAGAAAAGACCAAAATTTATATTTGTTGAAACCCAATCATGTATGGAAAGGTCGCCTGTCTGGAACCCATGACCTATGGATGATAAGGGTTTCACACAAACCACTAGGCTATGTGACATCCTCATTAATGTATAATTATTTTTTACGAGTATCTATTTATGATGAAACAAAAGTGGTCCATTTAGGTTTATAAGTTAACGTATTAACCATAATGATTTTTAATGATACATAGAGGCATATATTAGTACATTTCATTCTTTTATAGGCCCAAAGAACTATTAAAAGTGATTATTAGTGATTAAAAAACAAAGTTAATTTCTAGAAATTAATTTAATGATTTAATAGATAAAATAAAAATATAAAAAATCAAAACTAATGAATGAATGTTTTTGTAGAAATATATCATGTATGTATATTTCCTTATATTCTTGGTCAATAAAAAAATTACTCAATGAGAGGATAATGATCAAAAAAGGTGATGTCCTAATACCTAAATTTTAATTGAAACATGGGACTTTTAAATATTCATATATTTATGACATTGAGGCCCTCAAAATTTCATTTATCATTCACTTTTGTATTGAATACCTCAATCACTCCCAATAAATAATTACATTTTTCCTCGATTACCAATATTCACTCCCAACCTATGTTGTTCTATGCGGAAACCTGGTTATATTTTAGACTAGGAAATTGTTAGGGATCCAACATCCAATTTTAGAGGATGTTTTAGTATTCATTCTTTATAATGTAGGTTTCTATGAATTAATCTTTTTATCATTATTCCTTTTATATCCATGATCAATTTTGTGGGGGAAATTCATTTTAAGGGGTGTAGAATGTAACACCCCAAGTTTTTGTGAATATTTTTTCAAATTAATTTTATTATATGATATATTTAATTTCAAATAACACTAAAAATAATTTTTTATTAAATAAATTATTCAAATATTACATTCACATGGAACAACCATGGCATTCACTACACACAACACCGACTTGGCATATGTCAAACACAACACCGAGTTTCTTTG
The DNA here is from genome assembly GCA_963277665.1 of Viscum album. Lineage (NCBI taxonomy): Eukaryota > Viridiplantae > Streptophyta > Magnoliopsida > Santalales > Viscaceae > Viscum > Viscum album. The sequence goes on along the minus strand of OY728120.1, from coordinate 1,016,196,599 downwards.
AGGCACCATTTTATTGTTATAATTATTTAATGATGTTTTAATAACCTATAAATTATATATATTAATATGAATTGTAATAAATAATTTTTAATTATTTTCTATTTTGGTTTTATATAAATAAATTGTATTGTTAACTAAAGATGTAATTTCTGGTAAAGGGTTTATTTGATTTAAAATGATATTTTCTCAAATGAACTATATTTAATACCATTTTGTGAATAATAAAATTTTTTTTACATATTTATAAATTTAATTTTTAACGATAATCTTAATTTTTGAATTTATAATGTCTAAATTATCTTAGGATTAATTTATGGGATTTTTCAGAGAAACGTCATTTTTGGATAAATTTTGAGCAATACAAAATTTTTATTCAAAAATTCCTTTCCATCTATTTTATTTATATAAATAAATTATATATTATATGAGAATAAATTTTTAATTATAAAATATTTTTATAAATTAATTAAATTTAGGTTATTGTCATCATTTTCACTTTAAACATAGTTATAAAATCATAGAAAACATGTTAATTGTTTTTATTTAAAAACCAACACTATCGACCTGACTGGAGTATTAATATTAAATTATATTTTAACTAATATATGTTAGGAATATAGAAAAATTCAGTACTAATTTGGAACCGTAAAAATTTATAATTTATAATAATTTTAACATAATTTTTGACACAAATTATTAGTGAATTTAATTATAATTAATTACATCGATTAGGGAAAAATTATGCTTAACTAAAGACTAAACAACAAATTTTACACTCAAAAAAACCTAAAACATTTTCAAGGATCAATTTAATGGAAATATTTTTACCATATAATCCATTTTCAATATTTTTCCCCTTATTGGATAAATGTTCTATGAAAGAAATGTTGATGTATGTCCTTTTCTAAATATATACGGAGTGCCGCTCCTCCTCCACTATAAAATGGAATCATCTCCTAACTTCTTTAAACCAATAAAACCACATAATATCAGAATTTATGTTATAAACTATCTTCCAAAAGTACTCTCATCCATATTCATGTATCCCTTTGGTAAAAATATCTTTCAATGATGCATTATGGCGCAACCCAATAGGAGTTACCTGATTAAGAGGTAACTCCTTCTCTCAAACTCCTTTCTTAAATTTTCATTCTCTATCCCAACACTTTACTTATTAATTGATTTTATGAAAAATTAATCCCCAATATAAAAAAAAAAATTGGTAATGTTTTATACCTTCACATACACATACTTCCATATATTGGGTAACAAACACACTACTAAAGTGTATGGAAAACTACCACCTCAGGAAATAATGATCGTTCATTTTTCCTTTTTCAACATATCATGTTAGAAAATATGATGGAAACCCTATTAATATATTTTATTTATTATATTTATTATTACTTTAATCTTATTTAATAAATTTACAAAAAATATATTTTTACATTATACTTGGTGTAAATACGATAACTTCGTTTGAGGAAGTTTGGACTTCCACCCCCTCAAAGCGATGTTATTCTTTCACACACTACATTGAATTTATTAAGGCGGTGTTTAGAGAATGTATATGACATATATGATATAGTAATGATACCTGAAATAATTTATATATATATATAATCCATTTTAATTCATTTTTTTTATACTACAAAAAATGGAAATAACATTCATGCATATGTATAACTTACCGTCCTTAAGAACAATGTATTCCTTTTCGAATATATATATTATAAAAATATTATAATAAAAATATAGTGAATATGAATTATATTTATATCATGTTTTATATTATTTAAATCATAAAATAATTATATTTTACTAAATATATAAAAAATTAAGACACATGTGAAAAACAAATCCAATATTACCTTAAGTGAAACATTAACATAGTATTGTCAACTGGTGTATCATATACGGTCGTATTAAGACCATTTATTGTTTTATATATAAAAATGTGGTTACATGAAATATTTATAATAAATTTATATTTAGTATACTTGTTTTTTTGAATGAGTAATAAAAGAGCCAATACACAAAGTAGAGGTATTTCTTCTTACTTGTTATTTCGGTGAGATACATGGCATATTCACCACGCATTCATTTTGGGTTGTGTATATAAATCCCATGAAATTATTATATTATTATTATTCATAAATTTATGGTAAATTAGATAAATATTCTATGATATTACTTTATGGGGTTTATGTTTCAAAATTTACCAAATTGGTAAGATATTTCTGTCTCAAATTACCTTCATTGAGACAAATTCCATGTTATGTACCTATATTTTTATATGAGGAATATATAATTCCATTGACATATCATGTAATAAATATCCTTCCTTTAATTTTATTTTATGATTAATGTAATTTAACCTTATTACATAGGTATTATTGTCCTAAGATACAATGTGATTAGAGTTTATTGAAACAATCTCATCAATTTTCAATATTGTTTATGGTAATACATCCATGGAAAAAATGTTATAATACATATCTCAATAATATTAATGAATTTATAATCATATGGTTATTCATAGTATATTCATTTAATGACAGAATTTTTCTACACTTTTATAAATAACATAGTTTAGAATTTTTTTAATAAATTCGGACATTACCCTCTCCTCAATCAGAAATTTGGGTACCTTAAAAACATTGTTTTCTAAAGAGGCTTTCAAGAATATTTTAAAATTATATTATAATATTTAAAAGAAATTTTCTCTTTTCTTATTTTACAAATGATTTCAACGTAATAGTTTTGTCAATTTCAGAAAAAGTAATTTTCAGAACATTTTACAACAAAAAAAGGAATTATTTTCTTAGATTGAATGGTATATACAATTTTACCCACCATAATTTTTATAAATCTTACCTTGCATGATTAAAAGGTAAATTTTTTAGAAAATGTTTCTAAAATATTTTTTCAGTAAATATTTTTTCAAATTGTTTTCATGATTTTTTATATGTTTTGAATGTATTTTTGAAGGAAAGTTACATTCAAAAGTTTTTTAAGATTATTTTATAATTTATTAAGGAAAATTGATTTCAAAATTTTTTGAAACGTTCATTATATGTTTTATAGGAATTTTTTTTCAATTTGTTTTCAATATTCATTTTAATGTTTTGAAAGAAAACACTTTTCAAAATAATTTCAAACATTTTTTTTATGTTCAAAAATTATTTTTAATGAAATGGATTATAAATAAAATTAAGTCTCCATTTATTGGTTTCAAGGAAAATTGTTTTCAGGACATTAAAAATCTCTCTCTATATGTTTTAAAAGGAAAATGTTTCAAAATCATTTTTAGATATTTCATTTCTATTTTTAATATAATTTTTTCCAAATGGTTATTATCCTTTAATGATCATTTTTTAACGATTAAAGGGTATTTTACTTTGGAAATGTTTTCAAAAGACCATTCCATGATATTTTCCACGTTAGATGACATCTATTGATGTTAATTTTAATCTTATATTGAATGATCTAAAGGGTTTATTCATTTTATTTCTTTAATTGATTAGGATTATATATTATTATACTTATGACACCAATTTCTATTCCATGGGTTATATTCTTCTGAAACCCACTTCCTTTCATAGGTTATGGTTTAATGAAATGGTTATGAAACCTATATTTTTCCATAGGTTAATAAATAATTACATCTTTATGATACCCATTTCATTTAATGTGTTATGATTAGTTGTATATTAATTTTTTTGAGAAAAGAATATATGATTTCATTATGAGATGTTTGGGATTTAAATATCCCTCCAATTCATGGGGTAATGATTTATATCTCATGAGATAGACATGGATGGAATGGAGAATGAACTTTTTTCTATATCAGAATAATGGAATGAGAAATAAACATTCCTAATTATAACAAGGCTAGAAAGAGGAGTGAACTTCGTCAATTAATACCAGGCTGAAAGGATGTTTGAACCCAATTCTGTAAAGGACATTGTACAATAATATGTCCTTATTAATTACAACTTGTCTACTAATGAAATCATTATATATTTTTAAGTTTCTACCAGATATCTGTGTTTTCTTCCAATGATATTCACTCATAGATTATGTTATTTATTTATTTATGATGCATGTCTTATGAACTACCATGCATTATTTGTCACACCCATGACTTATTTTGAAGGCAAATTTTATTTATTTTCCATTCATACTTTGTTTGGGGGGGTTCCCAATCATTTATGGAGGAATGTGAGTGTTTTCATGTATTGGGCCAAACCGTGAGCCCAATTCCAGATTTAAAAACCAATTTTGTTTCTTTTATTACTTTTTCATTTTTTAATATTTTGCACCCATTCAACATCCCATATGACCTCCCCTGGCATATTAACACCACCATTTCAATTTGGAGCTTTTTGAAATCCATAACCAGGGTTTATTTGGGTTTTTATCTAAGGGGTTGCACCAGCCCGAAAGCCCAATTCCTGTTTCAAAAATATAATTTGATTATGTTATAAATTATTCAATTTTTGGGATTTTTCAGTGATTCCAAGTCTAACCCAAGACCAATTAACCCAGTCGCACGTCAGAGCTCTCTCTCCTCTCTTTGGAGCTCTGGTTAATCTCTATTTGGTGCCAAAATTCACAGGCTTCTTCAAATCGCCCAGATTTGAATAGGTAAAGTATTTCCTTCATAACTCTGTCAATTTATACTCTTTATCCCCATTAATATTCCTAAATGATCTCCTTATCCTTGTTAGAACATCCCTTTAAGGTTTGGGTATTTTTTAAATCATCTACTGATATTTTTGGGGGATATTTCTACAAGATATTTTAAGTAATTTGTTCTCCTTCTTTCTTCTTTCAATTTGTTTAGGGTTACATCCAATGTACTTAGGGTTTCTTCCCTTATCATTGAGATTACTAATGTCCAGAATGTAGGGTTTAAAAATTAGGGTTTTACCTTGTGTTTAATGGTCTGAAATTTTGGTTTCAGGTCTGGTTTACCTTCCTTGAGGTGCGGCGGTGGTGCGTTTGAGTTTTCGCACAAAGGAGTCAAGGGTTTCCTTGGTTTTGGTAGGTGATTCCATTGTGTATGAAATCTTTGTGAATTTGCTACTGTTTTTATGGTATTTTAAAGCTTATTTTATTTTATTATTTCTGAAAAAAATAGTTTTAGAGGTTTTTGTATTTAAAATGAATCCTAAATGACAATTTAATGTGAAATTGGGGGTTTTTTCATGGAAATGTTTTATTAGTTTAATTGGGGATACCCTATAAGTAATTAGTTGATTTTATTGAACAATAATAGGGATAGAAATACTGTTTTTAATGATTATACCTTGTGTTAGTTACTGAAAAATCTGGTTTTAATGGTTTTTGTGAACCACATGAAATTCTAAGAGTTGTGTTGTGTAAAAATGGAGATTTTGCAATGACTTCGTTTCTTGAACCATATGGGGCTGCCCTAAGAAATGATTTTTTGTTTTAACTGAAATTTGTTAGGCTGACCTTTTTGTTTTGGAAACATAAAAATGTCCACATAGTATGCATGTGAGGTTTATAAGGAGTTTTGTGTCCGAAACACTATGGGATTTTGAGGAATTGATTTTTGAAAAATCTATGTTTTTTGTTGCGTGTTTTAAGTGGTATAAAATGTGATAGCTTCTGTGTTGGTTGTGTTGGACCAGTAATGGTGTTTTATATGAAAATTTATTTATGTTGCATGATGAAATTGATTGAGCACAAAAGGGGAAGCCCGGGTACCTAGGAGGGGCGGATTTGTACTAGTACGGCTAGTGGACCGGATGGGTTTTGTCCCTGTTTCACTTAGCATTTGTATAATGACAACTCTAAATAAAATATGTGGATGATTATTGGGGACCACTAGGTTATGGTTAAGTTACCTACTACTGGCTCGTGCATGAGAACGGATTTTTCTATGGTCACTTTACACTGAGGTACGAGGTACCTAGGTCCCAAGACAACCTAGTGCCTAGGGGTGTTCCCAATGTTGTAGCTCATTGGATTTTTAGTATTTACCCATGTCTTAGGGTGTGTTTGGAAGTAAATTAAATTATATAAAATATCTATTTAAATGTGTTAATATTCTGAAATTTTTTTATTGAAAACTATTTTCAATTGGAGGTTTCATTTCTTCAAATTTTAACACTACTTTTCAATGTGTTTGAAAACTGTTTGCTTTTACACATTGTATTTCTTACTCCATGGAATCATTGGGTGGTATAATATTAGGCTTAGGCTCACACCCTACATACACCCCTTGGGTGTAAGTAGACTTGGTTATGTTTTATTCAGGTGAAGGAAAGGCTAAGGGTGATGGCAGTTCAGGGTGTTAGTTCCCATCCTTGGTGCGGAGTTGTTGAGATAGCTTGGGGGCGATGACCCCTACTCGTGTGGAGTCCTAGGGGATGTCTTGATGCTATAATTATTTTTAATTGGACCACTTGTATTATCTTTAAACCAATGTAATCAGTTCTGGTTTTTACTTAAGTCTTGTTTGTCTCAAAAATTTCAGATTTATATTTTGGATTGTTTTTAATGTTTTATACTTTCATACTCGGGTAAATCATTCCCAAACCTAAATTAATGATACCCGAGAACTTTTTCCAGCCCGTGGGGATAGGGAACGCCTTTCGGGTCATGTCACGGGCTGGGTTTGGTGCCGGTTTTGGTGGCGACCATATTCGGTTCGTGACAAAATGGTATCAGAGTAGGTTCGCTCCTTGGGTCATCTTATTTGGGGAAGAGTCAGGATAGTCTGGATCTAGGATTGTTGGGACTTGAAATTTCAGTCATTGGTAGTGTTCCTGGCCAGCACACCCCATGAAAGGATTCAAGTCACCATGGGAAGTAGGGATTTATCTTAGTCCTTTGGTTTCCTTGGATTAATGATGACTATGGGAAATGAAAAAAGAGTTGGGAGAATAATCTCATTGAGCTCGCAGGGCCTGGCAAGCCATGTGGAGCCGTGGATATTTCCCTAGAATAATATCTGTGATGGTGAAGTGATTGGAATATGGCTTCCAACCATACGTCCAAGTCACCCACTGAAACTAGTTTTCTCTTACATTGTCTTGTGTCTCTTTGTTTTGGAATCTTGGAAACATGGGGTTTTAAGCAAAAAAAATGACTTCACTTTAAGGAGTGTGAAGTTTTGTGATGTTATTTTCTAGTAATGTGAAAATAGTTTTTTTAAAGTCTATAAATGAAATTTATGAATTATTTCAAAAGGTTAAATTATGTTTTTACACCTCTTTTGAAAGTATGAACTATGTTAATTGGGGTTTTGAAAATATGTTTCTAGTGGAATTTTTTTTAACCGTGGAAAAGTGTTTTAGATTGAATTAAGTGTTCTTGAATTTTTGAGTGGGGGTTGAAGATGGATTTTGGGTTTGGTGACTACTGAACATTTGAAAAAAAAAATATGAACTTTTAGAACCTTGTCTTGAAATGAGAAAAGTTGAGTTCTTAATTAAATGATGATTTATGAAATGGTGTTTTTCATGAAATTAGAAGTGTTTTGAAATGGGTTGAAATGTTTTGAAACAATTGTGAAAGGCATGAATATGTGCTTTTATTGAATTCTGCATTCTTTTCTATATTGGTTTGTGAGATGAAAAATTGGGTTTTGATATTATGGTTAGTGTTTTTGAGAAAGGAAAATTGTGGTTAAAAGATTGATTTTAAAAAGAGGAAAGGTTTGATTTTTGGTATTTGGTATTCTCAAGGGTGACCACATGCATAGGTTTATTTGGGAATATGTATGGATATGAGGTGGGTTCCCAGTGTGGCTTGTAAAAAAGCATGTGTGAGGCTCATGAGATACCATCGGTAAATGCGCAACCGAACAACACAGTTTTTTAAAATAATTTTTTTGGAAGGAAAGTGTTGTGTTTTGATAATGTATGGTTTGGAGGTATGGATTATGTGTTTTCAGTATTATTATTATGGGTTGTTTCGAGTTCAATAACCCCTCTTGTTTGAACGATGTTTTGGGTTTGTGTTTCATTGATACGTTGGAATGAAGTGTTGGTCAGTTGTCTCTTTTCAGGAAAAGTTTGGGAGGCCAATGTGGTGGCTCCCATCATGTGTTCGGTTCAGGATTGTGGTCTGTTATGACCAAATGACCATATTGGTTGGGTCCTTGGGTTTTCTTGTAGACTAGGGTACGCCCCCGTAAAGTGTTAATGTATGATTTATGTTTGGCCTATGGTGATTCACCGTTGGATGATCCTATAGTTGATCAACATAAATAATTTATTCTTGAGGTTTGGAGATTGAGTTTACCCCTCTTCTTTTTAAATTATGTGGATCCCCCTATAGTGGGAGAGTGTTGGTGGGAGGTTGAAATAGACCTTAGTTTCTTATGTTTCTTAAGTTGTCGAAGGTCAATGAAGTTCAGGGTTGTCAATGTAGAATGATGTCTTAAAGGGCCTATGGGTCTTTTGTTAGTCTCATTAAAGCAAGAGTTCATGTTAGGCCACCAGTGTGCAAGATCAGAACAAGAGTGGATATTATGGACACTTGCTGGAATCATGTGCTATTTGGGACTCAGTACAAGGTCCCTCTCCTTGTGTTTTCTTTTATCCACAATGATCATGTTTGGTGATGCCTTACCATGTCATTTGTTCACTGGACAATAAGGGTGAACATTGTGCAATATTATGAGAGTCACTATTTTGATGGATGTGTGTCTCCATATAAGAAACTCTAAATCCTATGTTCTAGAGGATTTTGTTTCTATATGTCCATTCATTCTGCTATTTAGCATCCAAAGAAAAAAAGGGGTGATGTGTGTGCATCCACTATGTTCTTGTTTTGGTAAAATGTTGGGTTGGGGAAAAGCGGGTTTGAAGTGTGTCATGTTTCAATGAGACCATCTGAGATTACAGTATAATTGTTTTTGGCACTGTAAGAAGATGTTTATTTTAGGGGTTACCAAATCCTAACTGTGAGGTCGAAGATGCTTCAATCCATTGAGCTCCAGCCATAGGACCTGGAGATAAGCTGGCATATAATTAGTGGAAATCCTAAAGTCGTTCAATCTTTTGGTCAAGGTCATATCCTCAATATGAAAGATAAGAATAGTTTAAACCTCTGGTGTCATCTTCTTGTAGCAATTTCTCACATTTGGTGTAAATAGGTGTGAGTACCTTGTTCCCATTCATACCATGACTTTTCCCCCTTTGGGGTCCCTTGTGTTTTTGGGGAAAAGTTTAAAATTTGGGTTAGGCAGGTTGATGTGCATAGTCTGTGCATGGTTAGAAGTAACCACGTGCCAACCCAAGGGACCGTGTGATAAGAGACAGTAGCTACCAAATGGTCTCCGCACGTCCATGATCCTTGTCCAAGGAAACTGTGTGAAGTTTCCTCTTTGGACAGAATGATCTACACAGTTAACTCACAGTTTCCCAAACCGTGTGAACTAACCGTGCAGCCATGCCAGATCCTTAAAATTCTGTTGTTTTTTTGTTGTTATCCAATACTAGTTAGTTAATATGGTAGGGTTTTGTTTTGGTTATACACACAGTGGGTCTCTTGTAAGTTTTATTGGATTAATTCTGATAATAATCAAACCCTAATGCTGTGAAGTCCGTTCGAGGCCCCCTATTAGTGTCTTGATTTTTTCTTATGGAAAGTTGTGTTCGTTATTATTGTGGGAAGACACATCATGGGTATCATGTTTGTTATCTTGGAAAAGGAATAGTTTTAGTTTAACCCTTATGATGGGGAGATCATTCGTTCCTTCCCTAATTGTTATCCTTATTCTGTCATAGAAATTGAGTTGTCCCTAGTGGTGGGATGTCCAGATTGGGTCACCCCGTACTAGTGACTGAGTTTTCTCCTTGGTGTATTCTAGGTAGGAGGTAGTATCGTTCAAGTATATATATCCACAAATTTGTTACTTGGGTAAATTTTGTGTTGGATAACACCCAATGGTTTTGTTTACGTAATGTTGTGGTAGCGTTATTCGAGTTCGTTGTTCGTTTCTAGTGGATGGCTTGACCGTCGTCTTGTTGTGTTTGAGGTGTTTTGTTTTGGGATGTGTTTTGAATGTGATTCATAATTTTAAGTAAGTGGGGTTATTTTTGATTTGTGAGAGTATTATCATACTTTGTTTGATCAACTGGAGATGTTCGTCCTTTTTGAAGCGGGTGAAAACGTGGCAGGGAAGTCTGTCTTGGTCTATCGTTTGGGCTTTGCTTTTGCATTTGGTGTTGTTGTGGCATTCCAGGGTGGAATGCTTTATGGTGGGGATAATTGTCACACCCATGACTTATTTTGAAGGTAAATTTCATTTAATTTCCATTCATAATTTGTTTGGGGGGGGTCCCAATCTTTTATGGAGGAATGAGAGAGTTTTCATGAATTGGGCCAAACTGTGATCTCAATTCCAGATTTAAAAACCAATTTTGTTTCTTTTATGAATTTTTCATTTTTTAGTAATTTTCACCCATTCAACTTATCAAATGACCTCCCTGACCTATTAACACCACCATTTCAATTTGGAGCTTTTAGAAATCCATAACCAGGGTTTATATGGGTTTTTTATCTAAGGGGTTGGGCCAGCCCAAAATTACAATTCCTGTTTTAAAAATAAAATTTGATTATGTTATAACATATTATATTCTTGGGATTTTTCAGTGATTCCAAGTATCACCCAAGACCAATTAACCCAGCCACGCGTCGGAGCTCTCTCCCTTCTCTTTGGAGCTCTGGTTAATCGCTATTTGGTGCTAAACTTCATAGGATTCCTCAAATCGCCCAGATTTGAAGAGGTAAAGTATTTCTTCCATAAATCTCTCAATTTTTACTCTTTTCCCCCATTCAAATTCTTAAATTACATTCTTATCCTTGTTCGAACCTCCCTTGATGGTTTGGGTATTTTTGAAATCAGCTAATAGTATTTTGGGGGGATATTTCTACAATATATTTTAAGTAAGTTATTCTCCTTCTTTCTTCTTTCAATTTATTTAGGGTTACATCCAATGTACATAGGGTTTCATCCCTTATCATTGAGGTTCCTAATGTCCAGAAAGAAGGGTTTAAAAATTAGGGTTTTACCTTGTGTTTCATGGTCTGAAATTCTGGTTTTAGGTCTGGTTTACCTTCCTTGAGGTGCGGCAAGGGTGACTTTGAGTTTTCGCACAAAGGATTCAAGGGTTTCCTGGGTTTTGGTAGGTGATTCCATTGTGTATTAAATCTTTGTGAATTTTCTAGTGTTTTTATGGTTTTTTCATGCATATTTATTTTTTTTATTTCTAAAAAAATAGTTTTAGTGCTGTTTGTATTTAAAATGAATCCTAAATGCCAATTTCATGTGAAATTGGGGGTTTCATCATGGAAATGTTTTATTAGTTTAATTGGGGATACCCTATAAGTAATTAGTTGATATTATTGAACTATAATAGGGAACAAAATACTGTTTTTAATGATTATACCTTGTGTTTTTTGCTGCAAAATCTAGTTCTAATGGTGTTTGTGAACCACATGAAATTCTAAGAGTTGTGTTGTGTAAAAATGGGGATTTTTCAATGATGTCATTTCTTGAACTATATGGGGATGCCCAAAGAAATGATTCTGTGTTTTCAATGAAATTTGGTAGGCTGAAATTTCTGTTTTGGAAACATAAAAATGTGCACATAGTATGCAAGTGAGTTTTGTCACGAACCGAATCTGTTCACCGCCAAAACCGGCACCAAACCCAGCCCGTGACATGACCTGAAGGTCGTTCCCTATCCCCATGGGCTGGCACAAGTTCCCGTGTATCATTAATATAGGTTTGGGAACGATTTACCCAAGTATGAAAGCATAAAACATTAAAAACAATCCATAATATAAATCTGAAATTTTTGAGCCAAACAAGACTTAAGTGAAAACCAAAACATAGTACATTGGTTTAAATATTATAAAAGTGGTCCAAATAAAAATAATTATAGCATTAAGACAGCCCCAAGGACTCCACACAATTAGGGGTCATCGCCCCCAAGCTATCTCCACAACTCCGCACCAAGAATGGGAACTAACACCATGAACCGCCATCACCCATAGCCTTTACTTTACCTGAATCAAACATAACCAAGTCTACTTACACCCAAGGGGTGTAAGTAGGGTGTGACCCTAAGACCAGTAGGATACCACCCAATGATTCCAAAGAGTAAGAAATACAATGTGAAAAAGCAAGCAGTTTTCAAACGCAAGGAAAAGTAGTGTTCAAATTTCAAGAAATGAAACCTCTAATTGAAAATAGTTTTCAATGCAAAAATTTTAGAATACTAACACATTAAAATAGAAATGTTAGATACTGTAATTTCCTTCCAAACACACCCTAAGACATGGGTAGATACTACAAATCCAATGAGCAACAACATTGGGAACACCCCTAGGCACTAGGTTGTCTTGGGCCCTATGTACCACGTACCTCAGTGTAAAGTAACCATAGAAAAATCCTTTCTCATGCATGAGCCACTAGTAGGGAACACACCCATAACCTAGTGGTCCCCAATAATCATCTACATAATTTAGTTAGAGTTGTCGTTATCCAAATGATAAGTGAAACAGGGACAAAACCCATCAGGTCCACTAGCCGTACTAGTACAAATCCGCCCCACCTAGGTACACGGGCATCCTCTTTTGTGCTCAATCAATTTCAGCATGCAACATAAATAAATTTTCATATAAAACACCTTTACTGGTCAATCACAACCAATACAGTAGCTATCAAATTTTATACCACTTAAAACACGCAACAAAACACTTAGATTTTTCATAAAACAATTCCTCAAAATATCGTAGTGTTTCGGACACAAAACACCTTATAAACCTCACTTGCATACTATGTGCACATATTTAAGTTTCCAAAACATAAAGGATATCCCACTACAATTCAGTTAAAACACAAAATCATTTTTAGGGCAACCCTATATAGTTCAAGAAATGACATCATTGCAAAGTCTCCATTTTTACACAACACAACTCTTAGAATTTCATGTGGTTCACAAACACCATTAGAACCAGATTTTTCAGCAACAACACAAGGGAAAATCATTAAAAACAGTATTTTTATCCCTATTATACTTCAATAAAATCAACTAGTTACTTATAGGGTAGCCCCAATTAAACTAATAATACATTTCTATGAAAAACCCCCAATTTCACATGAAATTGGCCTTTAGGATTCATTTTAAATAAAAACACCACTAAAACTATATTTTTCAGAAATAATAAAATTTAATAAGCATGAAAATACCATAAAAACAGTAGCCAATTCACAAAGATTTCATACACAATGTAATCACCTACCAAAACCAAGGAAACCCTTGAATCCTTTGTGCGAAAACTCAAACGCATCACCGCCGCACCTCAAGAAAGATAAACCAGTCCTAAAACCAGAATTTCAGACCATAAAACACAACATAAAACCTTAAATTTTAAACCCTACTTCCTGGACATTAGGAACCACAATTATAATGGAAGAAACCCTAACTAAATTGGATTTATCCCTAAACAAATTGAAAGAAGAAAGGAGGAGAACAACTTACTTAAAATATCTTGTAGAAATCTCCCCCCAAAATACCAGTAGCTGATTTCACAAATACTCAATCCTTAAAGGTAGGTTCAAACAAGAATAGGTAGATCATTTAGGAATTTGAATGGGGGAAAAAGAGTAAGAATCGAAGGAGTTATGAAGGAAACAAATTACCTTTATAAATCTGCCCGAAATTTGAGTTCTTAAGAACTTTCGACCTAAACCGCGATGAACATGAGTTGAAAAGAGTGTGGGAGGATATTGGACGCGCGGCTGGGTTCAAGGGGCGTGTTTGGGGCTTGAAATCACCGAAAACCCCTTAAAAATGAATAAGTTATTAACTAATCAAATTTTATTTTTAAAACTGGAATTGGGCTTTCGGGCAGGCCCAATCCCTTAAATAAAAACCCATATACACCTTAGTTATGGACTTCCAAAGGCTCCAAATTTTAATTGTGGTGTTAATATATTAGGGGAGGACATTTAGGAGTTGGAATGAGTAAAAAATATTAAAAATGAATAAGTTATAAAAGAAACAAAATTTATTTTTAAATCTGGAATTGGACTCATGGTTTGGCCCAATTCATGAAAACTCACCTATTCTCTATAAAAACTTTGGAAACCCCCCAAAACAAAGCATTGATGGAAAGTAAAATAAAAATATATTTAAAATAAGCTATGTATGTGACAATTCTCCCCACCATAAAAACATTCCGCCCCGGAAAGTCACAGTAAGGCCAAAGCAACAACCAAACCCAACTGAGAAACCAAGTGGTACTCTCTTGCCAGGTTTCTCCCCCAAAGGCCATAAAACCTCCAGTGATCAATGAAGGAAGGAATACTCTCACAAACCTGACTTACACCACTTTCCTGAACGAATGAAGCACATTCAAGCTTTATCCCAAATGAAAACTCCTCTAACACAATCTGAACAACACTCAATCAATTTACCCAAAAAAACGACAACATCGAACATGGTTACACTTTCCATACTATAAATAAACCATTGGTCACTCTCCAATATCAATTTTTACCAAAGAAAGATGTAGGTAGTTAGATATATCCAAATTATAATACCTTGTTCCCATACAAAACCAAGTAAAAATATGAGTTACTCGTATGAAGAGACACAAATGGGCTCCCCACCATAAGAGACAACTTAAATTTTTTTTCCCGAGACAGAATCAAGACACTAATAGGGGGAGGCCCAAACAGACTCCCTACAACAAGGGGTATACATAAATTAGAAATTTACAAAATAATATACATGATACCCACAGTGGGTCTTCCCACCACAAGAACCAACCATCTTAACTGACCAGCATGGGCCGACACAAAAAGACCCAATTGTTTTTTAAGATTTGGAAAGGGTGCAGGGTCAGTCTGCACGATTTGGGAAACCATGCACTAACTATGCTGATCATTATTTGAACGTGGCTTCCTAGCACACTGACACTACTAATCATGCACAAAATTTGTGCTCAAACTTTCTAGCCAAATTTCCAACCATTCTCTAATGACTCAATGGAAACCAACGTGGGAGGGAAAAACATTAGGCGATGACATGGGTACAAGGCCATCTACCTATTTCCACCGAATGAGAACAACAGAAGGAAGATGATGAAACCATAGGTTTAAACTATTCCTATCTTTCATACTGAGGATAGGAATTTTTACAAGTGTTTAAACGACACTGGTGTTTCCCCTGACTACGCGCCAGCTTCTCTCCGGGACCTATGGCTGGAGCTCAAAATATTGAAGCATCTTCGGCCACGCAGTTAGGCTGTTGAAACCCCTATGTGGAACTTCTTCTTTCAGTGCCACAAACAACTACACTGAATACCTTGATGGGTTTATCAAGACATAACACACTCCATAACCCACTTTACCAAAACCAGACATTTCATTGAAACAAGGGATCAGAAGATGCACACACATCGCACCTTGTTTCTTTGGGTGAGAAACAACAGAAGGGAAAGACACGTATAAAAACCATCCTCTAAGACAGAGAATTTAATGTTTTTCCCAAGGGAGACACAATCCCAACATAACATAGAACCTTAAAGGATTGTGTGACCTTCACCTTTATGGTCAAAAGAGCACACAACATCACAATGCGTCACCGAACATGACCCTGACGATTGATAGAAACAATACATGGAACGAGACCATATTCAAAGTCCCTAAACAACATATAAGTCCAAAAAGTGGACACAATATCATATCATGACCTAAATCTCAAAATTGGTTGTTTAATAATAACTCTTTCTTCAAAGAAACTATAAAGAACCCAGAGGCCCTCTTAGATACCATCAAGACACTCATCTGTACTAACAACGAAAGAACACTCCCACCTTTGATGAATCAGGAAACTTAAGAAACTAAGGTCTCTTTCAACCTTCCACAAGCACTATCCCACTACAAGAGGATCCACAAATCAGCTAAATGAATGGGTGTAGACTCAATAAAAGAAATGTTCGATAAAATATTCTTTATATTGATCAACTGGAGGATTTTCCAATGGAGAAATAAAACGGGTTTCACATCAGTTGTGCATTAACCCTTAATGGGGGCGTACCTTATCCAATGAGAGAACCCAAGGACCCAAACAAGCTGGTCTATTGGTCAAAACATTCCACAAACCAGATCCAAACACATGAAGGGAACCACCGTAAAGGCATCCCAAATTTTTTTTTTCAAAAGAGACCACTATCTGTCCCTACAACACAGCTTACCGACCAAACACAAACCCAAAACACAGTTCAAACAGAAGGGGTTCTTGAACTCAAAACCTCCCATGACATTAACATTTTCAAAAACCCATAATACAAAACATACCAAACTATTAATCAATGCATCATGTTTTTCTTTAAAACCAATTCATTGAAAACAAACGGTTTAGCAGTAAGCGTATCCACCAATGGTACCCCATGGGCCTCACACATGCATGTTTTTGTGCCACACCGGGCACCCTCCTCATATCCATCCCAACACTCATTCAGTCATGCCATCAACCATCCATCATCCCATATAACCCCATGCATGTGGTCACTAATGGAAATACCAAAGGGTAAAACAAAACTTCCTTCCACTTTTCAAAAACAAAATGGTCAACCAACCCAACCTTTTTCTCAAAACTTCTAACAATGAGATCGAAATCCCAATTCACATCTTACAAAACATTTCATAAGGACACAACCATTTAGAAAAAAACTCACTTTCAAGTTATTCACATCAATTTCGAAACATATCATCCCATTAAAACACACTCTAATTGTTTAGAAAACTCTATTGGAAACGCTTTTCAAAAACAAATTCAATATAGTTCCTGCTTTCAAAGAGGTGTAAGCACACCATTTTTCATTTCAAAACAATTCTGAAAATTCAGTTCCGCCATTTAATAAACCAAACCATTCCCTCTTTATTTGAAAATAATTTCATAAAAACTTTACGCTTCTTAAAACCAAGTCACCTTAAAACCAAAGTGCTAAGATTTCAAAACTAAAGCACAAAACAATGCAAGAGGAAACAAGTTTCGGTGGGTGACTTGGACATATGGTTGGCAGCCATATCCCAATCACTTCGCCGTCACAGAGAGTATTCTAGGGAAATATCCATGGCTCCACATGGCTTGCCAGGCCCTGCGAGATCACTGAGATTATTCTCCCAACTCTCTTTTCATTTCCCATAGTCATAATTAAACCAAGAAAACCAAAGCACTCAGATAAATCAATACTTACCATGGTGACTTGAATCCTTTCATGAGGTGTGCTGGCCAGGCACACTACCCGTGACTGAAATTTCAAGTCCCAAAAATCCTAGCTCCAGACTATGCTGACTCTTCCCCAAATAACATGACCCATGGAGTGAACCTCCTTTGATACCATTTTGTCACGAACCGAATCTGGTCACCGCCAAAACCGGCACCAAACCCAGCCCGTGACATGACCCTAAGGGAGTTCCCTATCCCCATGGGCTGCCACAAGTGCCCGGGTATCATTAATATAGGTTTGGGAACGATTTACCCAAGTATGAAAGCATAAAACATTAAAAACAATCCATAATATAAATCTGAAATTTTTGAGCCAAACAAGACTTAAGTGAAAACCAAAACTTAGTACATTGATTTAAAGATTATAAAAGTGGTCCAAATAAAAATAATTATAGCATTAATATAGCCCCAAGGACTCCACACAACTAGGGGTCATCGCCCCCAAGCTATCTCCACAACTCTGCACCAAGAATGGGAACTAACACCATGAACCACCATCACCCTTAGCCTTTACTTTACCTGAATCAAACATAACCAAGTCTACTTACACCCAAGGGGTGTAAGTATGGTGTGACCCTAAGACCAGTAGGATACCACCCAATGATTCCAAAGAGTAAGAAATACAATGTGAAAAAGCAAGCAGTTTTCAAACGCAAGGAAAAGTAGTGTTCAAATTTCAAGAAATGAAACCTCTAATTGAAAATAGTTTTCAATCCAAAATTTTTAGAATACTAACACATTAAAATAGAAATGTTAGATACTGTAATTTCCTTCCAAACACACCCTAATACATGGGTAGATACTACAAATCCAATGAGCAACAACATTGGGAACACCCCTAGGCACTAGGTTGTCTTGGGCCCTATGTACCTCGTACCTCAGTGTAAAGTAACCATAGCAAAATCCTTTCTCATGCATGAGCCACTAGTAGGGAACACACCCATAACCTAGTGGTAACCAATAATCATCTACATAATTTAGTTAGAGTTGTCGTTATCCAAATGCTAAGTGAAACAGGGACAAAACCCATCCGGTCCACTAGCCGTACTAGTACAAATCCGCCCCACCTAGGTACACGGGCTTCCCCTTTTGTGCTCAATCAATTTCAGCATGCAACATAAATAAATTTTCATATAAAACACCATTACTGGTCAATCACAACCAATACAGTAGCTATCACATTTTATACCACTTAAAACACGCAACAAAACACTTAGATTTTTCATAAAACAATTCCTCAAAATATCGTAGTGTTTCGGACACAAAACACCTTATAAACCTCACTTGCATACTATGTGCACATATATAAGTTTCCAAAACATAAAGGATATCCCACTACAATTCAGTTAAAACACAAAATCATTTTTAGGGCAACCCTATATAGTTCAAGAAACGACATCATTGCAAAGTCTCCATTTTTACACAACACAACTCGTAGAATTTCATGTGGTTCACAAACACCATTAGAACCAGATTTTTCAGCAACAACACAAGGGAAAATCATTAAAAACAGTATTTTTATCCCTATTATACTTCAATAAAATCAACTAGTTACTTATAGGGTAGCCCCAATTAAACTAATAATACATTTCTATGAAAAACCCCCAATTTCATATGAAATTGGCCTTTAGGATTCATTTTAAATACAAACACCACTAAAACTATATTTTTCAGAAATAATAAAATTTAATAAGCATGAAAATACCATAAAAACAGTAGCTAATTTACAAAGATTTCATACAAAATGGAATCACCTACCATAACCAAGGAAACCCTTTAATCCTTTGTGCGAAAACTCAAACGCATCACCGCCGCACCTCAAGAAAGCTAAACCAGACCTAAAACCAGAATTTCAGACCATAAAACACAAAATAAAACCTTAAATTTTAAACCCTACTTCTGGACATTAGGAACCACAATTATAATGGAAGAAACCCTAACTAAATTGGATGTAACCCTAAACAAATTGAAAGAAGAAAGGAGGAGAACAACTTACTTAAAATATCTTGTAGAAATCTCCCCCCAAAATACCAGTAGCTGATTTCACAAATACTCAAACCTTCAAGTTAGGTTCAAACAAGAATAGGTAGATCATTTAGGAATTTGAATGGGGGAAAAAGAGTAAGAATCGAAGGAGTTATGAAGGAAACAAATTACCTTTATAAATCTGCCTGAAATTTGAGTTCTTAAGAACATTCGACCTACACCGCGTTGAACATGAGCTGAAAAGAGTTTGGGAGGATATTGGACCCGCGGCTGGGTTCAAGGGGCGTGTTTGGGGCTTGGAATCACCGAAAACCCCTTAAAAATGAATAAGTTATTAACTAATCAAATTTTATTTTTAAAACTGGAATTGGGCTTTCGGGCAGGCCCAATCCCTTACATAAAAACCCATATACACCTTAGTTATGGATTTCCAAAGGCTCCAAATTTTAATTGTGGTGATAATATATTAGGGGAGGACATTTAGGAGTTGGAATGAGTAAAAAATATTAAAAAATGAATATGTTATACAAGAAACAAAATTTATTTTTAAATCTGGAATTGGACTCATGGTTTGGCCCAATTCATGAAAACTCACCTATTCTCTATAAAAACTTTGGAAACCCCCCAAAACAAAGCATTAATGGAAAGTAAAATAAAAATACATTTCAAATAAGCTATGTATGTGACAAGTTTTATAAGGAGTTTTGTGTCCGAAACACTACGGGATTTTGAGGAATTATTTTACGAAAAATCTAAGTGTTTTATTGCGTGTTTTAAGTGGTATAAAATGTGATAGCTAATGTATTGGTTGTGTTTGAACAGTAACAGTGTTTTATATGAAAATTTATTTATTTTTCATGCTGAAATTGATTGAGCAGAAAAGGGGAAGCCCAGGTACCTAGGTGGGGCGGATTTGTACTAGTACGGCTAGTGGACCGGATGGGTTTTGTCCCTGTTTCACATAGCATTTGGATAACGACAACTCTAACTAAAATATGTGGATGATTATTGGGGACCACTAGGTTATGGGTATGTTACCTACTAGTGGCTCGTGCACGAGAACAGATTTTTCTATGGTTACATTACACTGAGGTACGAGGTACATAGGGCCCAAGACAACCTAGTGCCTAAGGGTGTTCCCAATGTTGTTGCTCATTGGATTTCTAGTATTTACCCATGTATTAGGTTGTGTTTGGAAGTAAATTACAGTATATAAAATGTCTATTTTAATGTGTTAATATTTTGAAAATTTTGTATTGAAAACTTTTTTCAATTAGAGGTTTCATTTCTTGAAATTTTAACACTACTTTTCCATGCGTTTGAAAACTGCTTGCTTTTTCACATTTTATTTCTTACTCTATGGAATAATTGGGTGGTATCCAATTGGGATTAGTCTCACACACTACTTAATACCATTGGGTGTATGTAAAGTTGGTTATGTTTGATTCAGGTAAAGGAAAGGCTAAGGGTGAGGGCGGTTCAGGGTGTTAGTTCCCATCCTCGGTGCGGAGTTGTGGAGATAGCTTGGGGGTGATGACCCCTAGTCGCATGGAGTCCTTGGGGATGTCTTGATGATATAATTATTTTTACTTGGACCACATTTATTATCTTTAAACCAGTGTAATCTGTTCTGGTTTTTTACTTATGTCTTGTTTGGCTCAAAAATTTCCGATTTATATTTTGGATTGTTTTTAATGTTTTATGATTTCATACTCGGGTAAATCATTCCCAAACCTAAATTAATGATACCCGAGCACTTTTCCAAGCCCATGGGGATAGGGAACTCCCTTCAAGTCAGGTCACAGGCTGGGTTTGGTGCTGGTTTTGGCGGCGACCAGATTCAGTTCGTGACATTATTACATGATTCATTATTATTATCTTTGATATGTAGGGTATGATCTTAAATTTTCATAGTGAACTTATCATAACCATATTCTCATGATTATGATTATATATCTCTATTGTTTACCCTCACTATTCTTCTAAGATCAAACTTTTTTATGTTTCTTACCCCCAGGTTATGAAGATATTTATTATGTTTTATATTACTAAAAATAGTGCTAGTCATGAAGACCATTATGGGAGATAATGAATGAAATTTATATAGTAGTACTTATGTTTCCATTTACCCAAAGGCACTAGGAAGTTACTATCTCTTGATGTCTTTCTAAATAATGTTTTATATATTATACCGAGGTTATGTAATGTTAATCTATGAAAAGTGAGGGTATCTATATGAAATCCATTGTAGAAATGGTTCATTCAAACTCATTCTTTAAACCCATGGTCAAAATGATACATAATAGTTAAGATATAAAATGTTTATTAAGGTTAAAAAAATCATTAGTAATTGAATTTCATCAATGAGAATAGGATATTTATAAGTCTATGGTTATATAATAAGAGTGAATGAGAAAATAATTGAATAAACCATACACATAAATACCTAGATCATAATTTATGATATCATGTAAATAAAAATAATCATAAAACTAAATAATATTTATCCATGTGATATCAATATTGATCTTTAGAAACTTTATAAAACCATAAATAGGATAAACAATAGTCTTTCTATATTTAAAAATTTTACCACATAACTCTTCCTATATTCGTATCAGAGATTACTAGATTCCAGGTAAATCCAAAGAGAAAACCATAAATTAACTCTCTTGATCATTCCTCTATAGAAAGAATCCATCACCCAATCCATTGATGTTCAATTTATGTCCACCCATCATTTAATCTATAACAGGTTCACATAGCGCTACCTTAGATACACATCATATAATATGTAACTGGTGGCCCGACACTATCCACGACACCCCATAATAACTGTAATGTTAGAGAACCACAACAAGAAAAATGTGCAATGATATTTCATTTCATAAAAAAGGTCATAAATATATTCATTATTCATTCATAACCTGAATGAACCATTAAAAAATTTGTTTTAATTGAATATCATTGAAACATGATTCAAATGTCGAAAATAAATGGGTTACATAACAATCCCTTTGAAATATGGTTAAACCGTAAACAAAATGTTCCATAACATTATCCTTTAAATATTTTTAATCTAGGCAGAAAAATAATAAGGATGTTTTAATTAAAAAATATCTCCCATAGAGAATAGGTAACTATAAGGGTTGTTAATTTGGATGACTATTAATACCATTAAAATATATTTAAAATCATTATTGGTGAATGTATCCTATTTTAGTTTTAATCTCAATTTTAAAAATATAAAAAAAAAATAATGTAATTTGTAAACCACTTTTATGAACAATTAATTTAAAAAATAATAAGAAAATTTTTCCATTAAAAATACACTTGTAAACATTATAAGAAAAAATTATATAATTTAAGGTAATGATGGTATGGAATTCTATATATTCCCTAAAGAACATTTCTTTTTATTGAGTAAAAAATATTGGAATGTTTCCATGTTTCGAAATAGATAAGAATATTACATTAAAAAAATTTACATAGAAAATAAATTTTTTATTTTTTTAAATAAATTTTAATGGTTTTAAAAACATTTTATAGATTATTTTTAGAGAACATTGTTTTTTAAGAACACATATTTTCGTTTGAAGAGTGAAATGAAGTCAATTTTTTTTTTAAAATTTCCAAAAAAATTAAAGTACCAATGTTTTGGAATATGGTATAATTAATTGGATCTATAATTAATAATTATATGTGAAGATAAATCATGATAATTATCTGATTCCAAATTTTGAGACATAATCTTAAACAATACTGGTAAACGATGTGATCATAAAAAATACTTTTATATGTTTTTTAATATCCAATCATAGTCCACATGAAAGTGATAACTAGAAATCAATGTTTATATCCACATAAATTTAATTATTAAAATAATAAAATAAATTAATAATAATTATATATAGTTTAAAATAAATGTTATTGTTGAATATGGCACATATCTCCCAGAAATAAATGTTATACGAAAAAATCCATTAAATTTTGTTCGATTTTCCATGATTTTAATTTTTATTCATGAATTATAAAAATGTTATAATTATATAAAATAAAATTATCCATTTATTGTTTAATATATCATTTATTTTTAATATTACCGTGTTATTTTCAATTACATATTCAAATAAAGTTACTCAAAATATTTGGGCAACATTTGGCTTTTGTGTCAAAATTGACATTGGTAGGTTTACTATAGTCAAAGATATTGTTATATTAAACTATCATGTATGAAAATACTAAAATATATATTATATATAAAAAAATATAATTTGAAAATAATAATTAAAGATTTTTATGAAAAGTGTACTAACATTTCGTTCATGGAGTTGGTAGGATGCACATACGCATCAGTAACATTTCCATTTTTCAATGATCTTCATGGAAATAATGTAAGTAATATTTACCAAAATAAAATTTTAATAATATAATAAATATGATAGAATTTAATTTTATATACTTATATATATCATTATTTTTATGTGTTTCTGAAAAAAGGAATCATTTTTCCTCAAGGAGGATACAGTCCGCACGTCTATGAACAGGGTTATCATTTTCTTTTTCTGTGAGTGAAAATATAAAAGAATTGATATATTTTATTTGCAGAATGATAATATTTTAATTTTTGACTTAAATTTTTCTTTTATATCACATATATTAATTATTTTTACCCTTAATACCATCCATTTAACGTGTTAGTGAAAAACAAATCACATCACATCACAAAGTGGTATCCTTCCATACACACGAGCGAAGATATTGTATCCCTTATGATATAGGAAATAAAATGATATATATTATATAAATAATATTAGGTATAATAATGTTATAAATATCACATATAGTCTTTATATCTATCATTATACCCAACTGCGAGAGGTGTTAATTGAAAAAAAATGATATTTCTTGTGAGGCGGTAATCATTCGTACACACGAATGATGATTTTGTAACCCATTAATGGATGTTTTTGTATTTTTATAACATAATATTAACACAAAAAATTTTAATTATATTAAATATTTTTATTTTATTATATCCGAATGGTATAATAATTATTTAACTAGGTGGAGGTATAAATAAATTAAAAATCTTTGTCGAACTACATTACATCTTCTTCAGGTATCCACCTTACGATTCCTCCAATGGACTCCCAAGGATGGAATTATTCCAAAAATAATGATTCTATGATGATTTTAGGGATGTGCATAAGTTATTATTTAGGGGTTGGAATATCCATATTGTTAGGTAGAAGTGTAGATGTTAGGGGAGTAAGTTCTCTTCAATAGTTGTGGAAGATTGTCATTTTCTAAATATCAATTAGTATTTACAATTAGGGGATAAATCATAGATAAATGGATAATTGATTTATAATTATTGTTTTTAGGTATTTTATGCTCTATCCACACCTCCAACATACAATATGAAAAAAGGTTTTATCAATTTGTTCCTTAACTCATATGTTTCCTTATTTTTCTCATTTTGGTTCCTCATTATAGTAACTAGTTTTCTGACATAAGTAATTTATTAATTAATAAAAAATTAATGGGTGCCATATTATATAATTTTGTTCCACTAAATCCATATATTTTATCATATTTATCATTTAAAATTTCTATTTTATAATTAATTATGGCACAAAGACATGTAAAGTGTAAACAAAACCATTTAACAATAACAATGGTAACATTGTTTTTTACAATTTAAAAGTCAATATTGTTACCATGAAATAATTATTGGTATTTTAATAGAAGATAGTAGATGTTTATTAATATTTAAAAACAACAGGGAATAACATTAGAGTTTTAGTAATTTTAAATCCCTTAGTAGAATGTCATTTATTATAATATGACTTTAATTTCAGCTTTGACATTATTCAATTAATTTTAATTTAAAAATATGAAAATATAAGGTAATTTGAATATATTTTCATAAAACTAATGTTAAATGATATATTCAACTATAGTATTAGATTAATATAATAATTCATAATTTATATTAATTTTGATATGTTTAGTATCATTTATGTTTGTGGAGTATTAACTAAATAATTACAACATTGACACTTCTTATGTATTGAATGTAATTAACATATCTCAAAATAATATAAAAAAATACATAAATCATTATACAAAAACACTCATTTATAATTCAAAATAACATTTATGACTAAATATAGATTGTCTCCCTCTCCCAAGACATTATATAAATTAAAATGAAAAATGCTCATAATTGAATTTTTTAAATAAATTTTATATAGATCAAATTCATGAAAATTTTCCCATGAAATTTCATAAATAGTTCCTAAGGTCATAAGGATAATTATAGGCCTATAAAATGTGGTCTGGATAAGATTATAAGTCATTATCCCTTATGTTTACTTTTTCATCCTTCAATAAACTCGTTATTACCTTAATCATTGGGATTAATTCTAATTATTTTTAATAATAATTATGGAAAAATATTATTTACCCTTACTAGTGATTATGTTTCATTTAGTTTCAAAATATTTAATAAATTTATCCAAATTAAATACACATTAGTTGATATATTTAATTTTAAATTAGTCCCACAGATGCAATGCGAATGCAGAGTTTTATAGATTTTTTTTCAAAAGTTTATAATTTTTTTATATAAATATTAAAAATGAGATTAATTTCGTTGAAATAAATTGGAATAATTTTTAGAAAATGAGGAAATATTAAATTTAATCTAATACAAATTATAATTTAATATCATAAATAATTTAAATGAAAATGTTGTCTTCTATTAAAATTATGATTTTTTGCTATTAATCAAAAGATTAATCTTTTATGGAAAATACCAAAATCAATCCATAAGAAATTTTAATATTTTTATTACAAAAAATAATATATGTTTTTTAAAATAAATTTCATAAAAGTGGTAAAAAAATAGATTTAAATTATTTGCGCAATGAAAAATAAATAGAATTTTTATAAAATACAATTTTCAGAAAATAATTATTTTTATTATAATATATTCTTACTTAATTTATAATCAATAGATATCCATTTTATTAATGTTTAAACTATATAATTTCGATATTTTAGTTAAGAATTTTCATAACTACCAACTTAATATAGATATCATAACTATTATATATATCATGGGTTATTTAATCTTGGTATTTTCTGTCATTTAAGGTATCGAAAATTATATTATTCATTTTAAAAACTGAGGTTATTATAGTGATGATAATGTTAATACTCAAAATACAATTATTCAGGTTATTACACCTTGGTGGAAGTATTCCAAATCTATATCCACTATAATTATGACGTTCTGGATATTATTACTTGGAATCCACTCACTATACAGTTAACAAAATTTAAGGATATTATTATACACATAGAATTATCTCATGTATTCTCCCAATTCTATTGTAGTCCAAATCCCCAAATAATAACATGATAATTGTATGATAAAAAATATAGTGATTCAAAAATTATATATATATTATTACATGAATCATTACATAAACATCCAATAATCTCAACCCAATGATCATGAGGGTAGGTGTTCTTAGAGGAAAATGTTCATAATACATTAAAAAGATACAAAAAATTTCATTATTTTAATATTAATTGTATTATAATTAATACATTTGACATCCTAAAAATCTATAGGATATCATGGTTAATAAAACAATGAAATTAATGACCTATAAATCCTAGTTAGGTAAAGATCATGATATTGAATCATTACATATTACTCAAAAGGCATAACTAGATATCATCAAATTAAATTCTCTAGAATAATCATATCAATGAATGATATAATGAAAATGTAATAATAAAATCATAGAATCATAGATATTTTGAAATAATATAAATCAAAATATGGGGTTAATTAGTGTTTATAAACATTAAATAAGGATTATATAAAAGCATTGGTTGATATAAATGATATCATAGTCATGTTGTTTTTTGAAGAAGGAGTTCGGGAAATGAACGCAAGGCATGTATTTACGCATTACTGAATTAGAGAGATATCCTGATATATATTTAATAGACACACACATATATATAATTTATAGACATTTCATAATATCATAGGGAGATTGATAAAATTACATAAAGATATATGGTTTGTAATCCAATGAAAATGCTCTGGTTGGAATGATACCTTTTGTTCTAAAAATCATTCTTCATATGATCTAAATTTCTTGAATAGTTAAATTATTTTCATTTATAACCATTTCATTGAGATATAATGTATACTTTCGCATTTTAGTGGGCAATCATTTCATGGCATGAAGGTCCGATCACTTGTCTGTAATATTGGTAGGTAAAATAAAATTGGGATAAATAACAAAAAATTAAATTTAAAGATATTAATACACTTACAAAATTTCAAATGTTCCCAAATATCGATATTTTATCCAACATAGAATCAAATTTTCTAAATATAAAATATGATGTAGTTATTTCTTTTGGAACATTAGATAGAAAATCACAAACTATATTACTATTTTTTAAAAATATTGATTAAAAGTTAAATATTTTTAAATAAGTTATATTATACATATTATCATTTTATTTAATCATAATAATGGTTTTATAGAAATCAATGATGGTTGAAATGGAAAACAGAGACCAATCATCCACAGAGGCATTGAACTGACATAATGTGGACAATGTTGTTTAAATAAGATGAGGAGAAGAAGAGGTGATATATATATTAAATTAATGAAATAAAATTCAAATATATCTAATATACTATTTTTATTCTTTAGCGGTGGATTGAATTATATTTTGAGGGGAAGATGAAGAATTATTTATTTAATATTTTGAGGGAATTAAAATCTCCAACGGTTGTACCCTATTTGTTTCGAATAATGGAACTATGGAATAGTCTTTGGATGAGACAAACAACACTATAAAATGGTCGATAATATTGGTATGTGAATATGATAGAATATCATGATATCTAGGGTCTATAGGATGGGAAAATAAGGGGTTGGTTGGGGTGGTATGTATAATGAGAGGAGGGGTTCCTTTTGTTAATATAATATTTAGATTATTATTATGATGTAAAACTAACAATATTATTGATTATTGTGAATAAATATTGTAAAAAGTTCATTTTATTCTAAAATATTAGATTATTGCATCATCCAAGTGTCAATAATTAATTTATTTAGCCTATAATTTATTATAAATAAATTTACTACATTTCCAATTTCACAAAATAATTTTATATTTGAAAAGAAATAAAAAAAACTCACACAACCCATTTTGAAACCTATATCTTTCAAAAATGTAATCCATTTTAAAAAATTAATTTATTAAATTTTATTAATATAATATTAATATAAAATCATCATTTATTTGAAAAATAAAAATGTTAATTTTATTAAAAATGAACTAACCATTTGAAAATATACATTAAGTTTAAAAACATTATATTATCATTTTAAAAGGCATAATATTTATTCATAAACCCTTTTTATGATAACATAATATATGTTAACACTTTTTATTTATTATAAAAAATAAAATAAAACTTATATATTTTAGAAAAACAGGAAAACTTATTTTATAATTTTTAACACATTTACATACTTATATCAAGAAAAATATTTTCCATATATATATTCTATATGACACAAAATTATTATTTTATATTTTCATAGGTAGGAATACTATTTTGGTAGTCTATTTTCTATTAATAATTGTAGGATTAATATTGCAACAATGATATTTGTATCATTTATATGGGTTCTCAGCATTCATGAAATATGTCATATTTTATTTATGATTCATCGAAATTAATTTTTTTCACTATGTTATATATGTTTTTTGATTTATAAAATTATAATTTCATTAATAACATTATGATTCATTTCTATAGTGTAGTTTATCTGATTTATTACTCTAGGGGGTGAGGGGATCCAAATATTCCTAGTATTGTCATTCTATTTTATTTTATTTTCAATTGTAAATATTATTCATACAAAAAAATTATTCACTAAATTTATTTTAATAATTAATATATTATAATTATGTAGGTTTTAAATTTTTTTCATGGTTTTATCTATACAAGACACATTTAAATAACTAGGAGGGAGTATAAATTGATATAATATTAGGAAATTACCTAGGTAAACCATTACGTTAATTTTGTTGGTGTTGAATATATTTATGATTTGGAAATTCTAATACTAGTAAAATATATATGTGGATATTTCTAGGATAAAATTTTATGTTTAAGATATCCTCCAAATGTTTTTTTAGTTTATTGATTTGGTAGTTCTCCATGAAACTAAATATATATTTAGAATCTATATGTACATTTTATCTCTAATATATATGTTTCTGGGGATAATAACCACAAAATGGATGATTGGGTATGAATACAATAATCACTAGGTTCATGACAAAGAGACCTAAACAAATTATTAGTTTGAAACTCCCTTATGATATTATTTAGTTAATAAATATTTAATTGCAAGAGCATAAAATGGATTTATTACATTAATTCACAACATTGATAAGTACAAGTGTAACTTCATTACAAAAAAAACTTATTAAAAATTATGTAAAAAATGATGAAATTGTGGGGTAATTATAGAAGAAATATTTATAGTTTTTATTCAACTTCAAATTATATTTAAATTGATTATGTTGATTACAATTTTGATTTGTAGCATTTTCTTGAAACATGATTAAAAATGAAGATAAAAAAAGTATGTATCTAGAAAAAACTACATCTTATAACCAAATAATCAAGATTAAAAAATAGATTGAGAATATGGTCATATAATATGATGTTGGAATATATGAGTATCCTAGTTTTACATAAGGTAATGATGTTAATATCTGAACTGAAAATAAATAATCAAACACTTTCCCAATTTCATTACTGAATATGTGATATTTTTGGGTATGCTTAATGTTATGGGGATTTATTAAAACATCTAAGTATTGTTCATTAATAGTACATATTTATTATATTTTAAACATATATTAAATTTTATCAATAACTTTGAAAATTTACTTTATAAATGTTTTATATATATTGGGAAAACTATTGCAGATCACATTTTTGGGGGACTGACAACACATGGGTTTACTATATGATTTGTGTTGACATAAGAATGTATAGTTTGATTCTAGATAAATTTTTCATATAGTATTGGTAATCATGGTATTGATAAATTATCCTTGTTGTTTTTAATAATTTTGAACACATCTTTTCAATTATGATATAAAATAACAAGTGTGTGATCATATGAACAAAGTGTTGATACCATTTACGTTTAAATACTATGTTGATTTCTTAAGGATTGTTTAACTTCATTGTGGTTTTTTAACAATGATATGAAAATGAATTTTTTGAATAAATGTTGTAGAGAATTTATTATTTTGTTATATACATGAACAAATATATGATTTTACAAATGGATTATAATGTTTGAAGAAATTAAAGTATCTTGATATAGCCTATGATAACATTGTAGATGACATATTTTGTGTTATACTAATTGTAATGAATATGATAAGAATAACCTCACCAAAATTTCATTATTAAAATTGAGAGGAGGTAATTTTTTTTTTAAAAGGGAGAATATGAAAATCTATGATTTTAATATATATCATCATTTTAATATGTTTATGTGTTCGGTATCTTTCCATACACGAGACACCAAAAATAAATACAACCACAAAAAAATTAGATAAAAATAATAATTTTATGTATGATTTAGAAAACCTATATTTTTAATTAGTATGAATGAATAAGTGTAAATAAATTATGAAATATTAATTGATATAAAATACAGGATTCATTTAATATCCATGAAATTGAATTAGTGTGACTAAAAAGACATATTACATCACATTATTATAGAAATTGTATTTTTACAATAATTTCCTTTTTATGTGATATAAATTTATACTTTAGTAAAATTATTACTGAGGATGATCAATTATTTATGATTTTAATAAATTTCTACCAAAACTTTAGTTGTTAAATGATATAAAATAAGAATAATTATAGTTAGTACCTAAAATTTCATTTTCCAATATAAATATTTTTCATTACAATTTAGAGTTTTATTGAATTGTTTTGGATATATTTAATTTTTAATTTAAAAAAATGAATATATATTTTTGATTTATAAGAAAAATTAATAAAATAAGATAATTAGGGTTTTTCTAAAATAATTGGTTTAGTGGTGAATAGTAAAATTAACTATTCTCTAAAAACTTTTACTTTTTTAAATTACATTAATACAAGAATGAAATAAATGACTCTAAAACAATTATATATAAAATATATTTCTATATGTATATCAAATAATATAAATGTTCAATTTTGTTTTCATAAAACACTTCTGTATAATTGTTAAAGCATAATTTATATTTTAGACTAAAAATATATTTTACTTCATGTAACACCCCTAGATTTCATAGTAAATTATTTTCATTAATTTTATTCAATAACATGCGTGACACGCAACACAGAGTTCGAGTGCACCAGGACATACCAAAAAAGCCATTCAAAAAGTGGTTTTGAAGAGTATTAATTTCAATTTGAATTTTATATACTCCATATAATTTTATAATCCATATTATTTGTTTCTTAGACATAATATAATAACAAAATCAATTTTCAGATAAAGGACATATTTTTTAAAAAATGCAATTTTACCACCTTTTAAAAAAGAACCCTTTCTAAATCCAATATTTGAAACATTTATATATTTAATTTGACAAAATAAACTTCTTCTTTATAATCCGGACATAATTATTTAGTCTTGATAAATTTTTGGTGTTTTTCTGATAACTTTCATATTTTGGTAAATAGTGAAAAATATTAAATTTTAATTGAAAACAACTTTTTTAATTAAAATAATTTGTACTGGTAACTTATACATTTAAATGGTTTGTAAATATAATTATATTATATTTTTATCATTTAATACAATGTAGTTCATTATAAGTAATTTAACATTTAAATTTAACATAAACACATGTCAATATTTTGATAGATTTTACTTTTTAAAAGTATGCTTCTTTTGGTTTTGACAATGGGGATTAATTTTAAATTAAATAA